>CM035838.1:405462973-406062973 GCA_020510985.1 Pholidichthys leucotaenia
TGTACCCTAGTTTGATGCTTGGGGTATTTCAATTGATTGTTTATATGGAGACTGGAAGGTTGAAGTGAGCAACAAGAAAGAAAAAATTGGATATTTCACCCATACCTTAAAACGGGACTATCAGGGACAGCTGGGTAATAAGGGACACTTCTCTGGGAAATGTTTTCATACCTGTCAAGTGAGACATTTTCGCCGTACTTCAACACCGTAAAAAGCAGCTATAAGGAACGGCGGAGCAACAAGGGACACCTCTCTGGGATCTCTGTCTGTTCCGCAACCGCTGCACAGCTCAACGTGTTAAACCATTGTCCTAATGACTTCTCATTGTAGTGAGAACAGCTCAAGCTGAGCGATCAGCCCGCCCAGACAATTAAACTAATGAGTGACTCCACACTTCTCATGGTAGTGCGAATAGCTGACGCTGAGCGATCAGCCCGCCCAGACAATTAAACTAATGAGTGACTCCACACTTCTCATGGTAGTGCGAATAGCTGACGCTGAGCGATCTGCCAGCACCAGCTGTGGCTGATCACACACAGGAGTGCTCCGCAAAACACTCAATTTTTTTTCCAGTATATTTTTCCTTTTGGGCGTACAGAAATGGCAATACGCCCGTTTAAAAAAAGACAAAACTAAACTAATTTGTTCACAATCGCTGTCACTTTCCGTCATGATTGTCCAATGTTGATAAGTGTGAATGTGGATAGGCAGGGCAGCCAGGGTACAACTGGTGATGTCAAAAACATGGGCGTGGTCTGGACTGGCTGTCACAAGCCAGCAAGCAAGGTGGGGCCTTCACCTGGTGTATTTTGTGCAATTATGTAAATACAGGTGGGTGATATGGTCTCCGGTATGAATATTTGGTTTAAGCTATGTGTATTTTATCTAAATTCGTTGTCATTTAGAAAAAAAAATTACGTGACATTTGGCCTTTAAGCACTTGCAGAAATACCATGAAAAGGAGTACACTAAACTTATTCAGACCACAAGCTGTGTATTGGTTTTGTATCAGTGTTGGCCAGTACCCAAATTTAAAATTATCGTATCAGAGTAGGCATTAAAAAGCTGTATTGGTACATCCCTAGTTACATCATCCATCCGTCTTCTACCGCTTTTCCGGGAGGTCCGGGTCGCAGAGGCAGCAGTTCAAGCAGAGAAGCCCAGACTTCCCTCTCCCCAGCCACCTGCTCCAGCTCTTCAGAGAGGATGCCAAGGCGTTCCCAGACCAGCTGGGAGACACAGTCTCTCCAGTGAGTCCTGGGTCTGCTCCAGGGTCTCCTCCCAGAGGGACGTGCCCGAAACACCTCAAGTGTGAGGCGTCCAGGAGGCATCCTGATCAGATGCCCATACCACCTCAACTGGCTCCTTTCAATGTGGAGGAGCAGCGGTTCTACTCTGAACCTCTCCCGGATGACTGAGCTCCTGCCACTTTATCTGTGAACTCGTTCTTTCGGTCATTACCCAAAGCTCATGACAATAGGTGAGGGTAGGAACGTAGATTGACTGGTAAATCGACAGCTTTGCCTTATAGCTTAGCTCCCTCTTCACCACAACAGACCGGTACAACGTCCGCATCACTGCAGATGCTGCTCCGATCCTTCTGTCAATCTCTCGCTCTATTCTCCCCTCACTCGTGAATAAGACCCCAAGATGCTTAAACTCCACCATTTGGGGCAGGAGCTTGTCCCCAACCCGGAGAGGACAAGCCACCTTTTTCCAGCTGAGGACCATGAACTCGGACTTGGAGGTACTGATTCTCATCCCAGCCGCTTCACACTCAGCGGCAAACCATCCCAGTAAGACCAGTAGGTCATTTCTGGATGAAGCCAACAGGACAACATCATCTGCAAACAACAGAGATGAGATCCTGTGGTCACCAAGCATGACACCCTCCCTTCCTTGACTGCGCCTAGAAATCGTGTCCATAAAAATTATGAACAGGATCAGTGACAAAGGGCAGCCCTGGCAGAGTCCAACTCTCACTGGGAATGAGTTCGACCGAGTGTTGGCAATACGAACCAAACTCTCACAACGGTTCTGTAGAGACCGGATAGCTCGTAATAACAAGCCCAATACCCCATAACCCCGAAGCACCCCCCCACAAAAAACCACGAGGGACACGAACGAATGCATTCTCCCAAGTTCACAAAACACATGTAAACTGGTTGGGTAAACTCCCACGAACCCTTGAGGATTCTCGAGAGTGCAAAGAGCTGGTCTGATGTTCAACGGCCAGGACAAAAACCACATTGATCCTCCTGAATCCGAGGTTCGACCAGTGGCCGGACTCTCCTCTCCAGTACCTTGGCGTAGACCTTCCGAGGGAGGCTGAGAAGTGTGATCCCTCTAAAGTTGGAGCACACCCTCTGGTCCCCTTTTTTGAAGAGAGGAACCACCACCCCAGTTTGCCATGCCAAAGGCACTGCCCCCGACCTCCACGCAGTGTTGCAGAGGCGTGTCAACCATGACAGCCCTACAACATCCAGGGCCTTGAGGTACTCAGGGCGAATCTTGTCCACCGCTGGGGCCCGGCCACCAAAGAGATTTTTAACCACCTTGGCGACCTCAGCCCCTGTGGTAGGTGAGTCGTTCCCCTCATCCACAAGCCCTGCTTCCTCTGTGGAAGGCGTGTCAGTGGGATTGAGGAGATCCTCAAAGTATTCCTTCCACCGCCCGACGATATCCCCAATCGAAGTCAGCAGCGTCCTATTCGCACCATACACAGTGTGGACAGGGAGCTGCTTCCCCCTCCTGAGCCGCCGGATAGTTTGCCAGAATCTCTTGGAGGCCGACCGAAAATCTTGTTCTATGGCCTCACGGGACTTCTTCCATACCCGAGTTTTTGCTTCAGCAACCATCCGAGCTGCACTCCGCTTGGCCTGCCGGTACACCTCTGATGCTTTGGGAGTCCCTCAAGCCGACCAAGCTTGATAGGACTCCTTCTTCAGCTTAATGGTCCCCCTCACCCCGGTGTCCACCACTTGGTTCGGGGGTTGCCACCACAAGATGCCTCGACGACCTTGCGGCCACAGCTCTGAGCAGCTGCTTCAACAATGGAGGTGGAGAACATGGCCCATTCAGACTCCATCGGAATGTGGTTGAAGTTCTTTCGGAGGTGGGAGTTGAAGACCTCCCGGGCAGGGGCTTCAGCCAGATGTTCCCAGGACACTCTGACTATCCGTTTGGGTCTACCAGGTCTGAATGGCATCCTTCCCTGCCATCTGATCCAACTCACCACCAGGTGGTGATCAGTTGACAGCTCTGTACCTCTCTTTACCCGAGTCTCCAAGACATACAGTCGCAGGTCTGAAGACACGATAACAAAATTGATCATCAACCTGCGACCTAAGGTGTCCTGGTGCCATGTGTACATATGGACATCCTTATGCTTGAACATGGTGTTTGCTATGGACAAACTGTGGTTAGCACAGAAGTCCAATAACTGAACACCACTCAGGTCCAGATCGTGCAGGCTGTTCCTCCCAATCACGCCCCTCCAGGTTTCACTGTTGTTGCTCATGTCAGAATCAGAATCAGAATCAGCTTTATTGCCAAGTATATTTACAAGTAAACACACGAGGAATTTGACTTGACATTGGACGCGCACGTTAGGCGCATCCAATGACGCGTCGCCATACAAGGCGCCTGTCAACAGTGGAGGTAAAGAGGGGAAGGGAGGGGGAGGAAAACACAATAGGAGAGAGAAAAAACATAGTAATCAGAATAAACGCTCGTATATGAGCCAAATTTTGACTACACAGAAAAAAACCCTCATGCATTAGCAGACAATAGATACAATCACACAGCAGAGGGAGGGAGAGCAGTGTGTGATTTTGAAAAAACACAGTCTGCAGACAGCCAGGAGCAATTTTCATGGGGAATAATAATGCCAAATAGGACTGATCACAGAGAAGACTTGTATTTCTTCTGTAGATTCAGTACATTAATCCTTCATTGCGCAGCTTTGAATTCGTCGTGGAAAGACCTGAGCGAACCCATGATGTAATCCACCTTACGAGACAGTTCTCCAGTAGTCGCTATCAGGGTCTTCTCCAGTTTTTCAATTTGTTGGATGCACCTCGCCTGGCCAGCATTTTGATAGGTTGAATCCATCTTCAGCAATTTGCGGTAAACCAAGACAATTCCCGTCCCAATCAGAATTATCCCAATCACCAAGATTACGAAGATAAACAAATCTTCAATATCTTCGATAGAGAGATTAGAGAGACACAGCATTTTCCAATTACCTGTGTCACGTAAATAGCCCACTGGAGCCGTTCCAGCGGGGCAGACAGCTTCCCCCGGAGCACTTTTCCTTGTTGAAAAAATAGTGTCAATTGTGTTCAAAGCCCAGCTTATTAACTCCATAATTTCTTTTCGGCGGTCGCAGTTGGACGCAGACAAACAACAGCAAGCTGGGATCCAGAGGGAGAGGGAAGAAAAGCGTCTGCTCTCTCTCAGAAGCGGAAGTAGTAACATATGTGCACATTGAAGTCCCCCAGTAGGACAATGGAGTCTCCAAGAGGAACACTCTCCAGCACCCCAGTCAGAGACTCCAAAAAGGGTGGGTACTCTGAAACATCATTTGGTGCACAGGCACAAATGTTGGTCAGGACCCGTTTCCCAACCTGAAGGCACAGGGAAACAACCCTTTCGTCCACCGGGGAAAACTCCCAATATAGAGGCAACAAGGTGGGGGATACAAGAATACCCACCCCTCCTCGTCGCCTCTCACTTGGGGCAACTCCAGAGTAGGCCAAGCTCCAGCCCCTCTCCAGGAGACTGGTTCCGAAACCGGAGCTGTGTGTTGAGGTGAGGCCGACTATATCTAGCCGGTATCTCTCAACCTCATGCACCAGCTCAGGCTCCTTCCCCACCAGAGAGGTGACATTCCACGTCCCAAAAGCCAGTTTAGGAAGCTTGGGATCAGACCGCCAAGGTCTCCGCCTTTGACCGCCACCTGATCCACATAACATCGGACCCCCATAGCCCCTCCTTCAGGTGGAGAGCCCACTGGATGGCGGACCCATGTAACTCCTTTGGGCTGAGCCCGGCCGGGTCCCATGGGCAGAAACCCGGCCACCAGATGCTAGCCATTGAGCCCCTCCCCTAGGCCTGGCTCCAGGATATGGCCCCCGTAACCCCATATTGGGCGGGGTACACTGAATCCTTGTTCTAGCATTCATCATGAGAGTCTGTTGGATCGTTCTTAGTCTGGCCCTTCACCCAGGACCAGTTTGTCTTGGGTGACCCTACCAGAGGCAAATTGCCCCGGACAACATAGCTCCTGGGATCACTAGGGCACGCAAACCCCACCACCACGATAAGGTGACGATCCATGAGGGATAGTTGCATCATAAAACACTGAATTTAGAAAAATTAAAATGGACAAAAGACAAAATGTGGGGAAAAATCAGACAATGCAATTAAAAAACCAAAAGTATTTCATAAGATGTTACATGTATATTTAATGGAAGTATGTGTATATGTAATGGTTTATACAGTTATGCAAATGTCTTGAGCCACCCTTCATTTCTTTATTTAAAGTGGCAGTGGCTCAGGAGGTAGAGCAGGTCGTTTAATAATCGGATGATTGGCGGTTCGAATCCCGCTCTCCCCAGATATCCTGCCGTTATGTCCCTGGGCAAGACACTTCACCCGCATTGCCTCCAGTGTCCATAACACTGGGTATGAATGTGTATAAATGTATAAAATGTTCGGTGGTGGCCGGAAAGGCCGTTGGCACAGATTGGCTGCCACGTTTCCGTCAGCCTGCCCCAGGGCAGCTGTGGCTGCAGAAGTAGCTCGCCACTACCACTGTCTGTCTGGAGTGAATGAAAAATGTACCTATTTGTAAAGCGTCTTTGAGTATATATGATAAAGCGCTATATAAAATCGATGCATTATTATTATTATTATTATTATTATATTTTAGGAGACAGATTTTCTTGTAGTTGTTTAACATGGGCTTGAACTCTCATTCAGTCTAGTCCTTATGCTGACTTTTGTCCAGAAGAAAATGGACAAATGGCAGACGAATGAAGATTTGACAACCCTAATGGTACTTGTACACCTAGGTGTGCATTTTCACGCATCCCATTCGTTGTGTATGTAGAACACCCTGCATGCACTCTGGTAGTGTGGTGTCAAGAATCTCAAGCCATCGCTTGGAGGTGCTCGCTCCTCCTCCTCCTCCTGAATTCCCGCTCAGATCCATAATACGCAAATGAGGAGCACGTGCGTGGAGCCCATCGCTTCCTGGAGCTAGTGCTGAACTTTTTAAACAGTGGTTAGTAAAAAGTAAACACATATTTGGCAACTACACATTTATTTCTCGCCTCAACCGTTTTCTGAAAAATGTTTCACTTGTTACTTTTGAAGATATAGGCGAAAGTTTAACATCTGGAAGCATCGTGAACAGAGTAGAACAGCCCACCCACCAGGAGTCGTGGTAATGTGCAGTTCAGGGTGAACAGAGCAGGGTGGAGTAGATGGAAAAGCTCATCAAACTGCACATTTGTAGCTGAAAATACTGCTTGAAAACCGGCCGAAGTTCTCTGAGCAGGTGTTGATACTCTCTGTTCAGTTTGTGGCTACAGAGTATTGGACTTGTGACTCTCGCCTGGTTAAGGCCTGTTCAGAGTCCCTCCACGGGGAAAACGTCTGCGTTCTGTAGACTGCGTTTGCGTACACAGCAGTATTCAGAGTGGTTTTTGAGCCACTGCAGCTGCCACTCAGCAGCCGCGTTTGACATATGCACAGTGAAAATAATCTGCAGTTCACATGCCTGTACTGTCGGTGGCAGCCAAGAGCCACCACCGTGATTTGAACAGCTGCAATCTAAGCACGAGAGCAGCACGGTGGCAGACATTTAAAATGTCAAAAGTGATGGAGGTACATGAATACAATGACAAGACAAGCAGAAGCTTTTGCTGTTTAGTGGCAGAGGAAGAAAACAAACGGGCCAAAAGACGGACATTTGTTCACCCAGTATTGCCGGATTGCTCAGTACTGCCCTCTGGCGGAAGTTTCCAAGCACATGCACAGTTCACTGTGACCATTTGCGTACTTGTACGTGTGTTTACGTTTTGGGGGCTGCATGCGCTCAGTCAGCGTTCACCCTCTGTGTGGGGTTTGTGCACAAATTTGTCCACTGCGCTTGTTCGTGTACCAGCACATTTTTGCCACCATGAATTGGGCTTTACGCCCCTTTCGTGCTCCTAATGGATCCCGATGTGGAGGAGGTGCGGGAATAGATGCCTCGGTGGACAAGTACTGTGGGGGGCGCGGCGCTGAAAAGTTCACAGTGGTCAAATTTGAACAAATGTGGTTTAGTTTTCAACCGCAGGGATCCAAGCACTGCAACACTGATGGAAGAAGGGTGTGGACTGAAGGGGAGACTATGTTGAAAAATAAACCACCTTTGGTCAAATTTGACCACCATGCCCCCCCACCCCCCCCGGTACCTTGAGACAGTGTTTTTCAACTAGGGGTCCCAGTGGCATTCAGGTTCTGTAGGCACCCATGCATAACAATGGCACACTAGAGGGCACTCAGAGAGCACATGTCTCTGCCAAGGCTGTTGTTCACCCAAACTCGCTCTGCCACTGCATATCGGTAGCCGGTAAAAATCCATCCAGTAGGTTTTGCGTAATCCTGCTAAACATTGCTAGGACATTGAGCCTTGGTGGAGGTATGCACTCATGGATCCTCACCTAAATATAATGGGTTCCTCTCTAGCCCAAGGACCACCTCTGGTGAAAATTTCATCCAAATCCATCCAGTAGCTGTTATATAATTATGTTGCACAAATACAAAATAGGCCCTTGGTGGAGATATGCACTCTCAGATCATCACCAAAATCTAATGGGTCCATCCTTCGGCCAAGGGCTACCTGTGGTGAAAATTTCACAGATCCATCCAGCAGTTTTTGCATAATCCTGCCAACAAACAAATCGACCAACATGGAAGGAAATGTTGCCTCCTTGGTGGAGGCAATTATTTAGTTTTTTGGACCAATGAAGAAGTGAAATTACACAATTTTCCACAGAAACCTGAACACTCCAGGGACCCCTGATTGAAAAAAGCTGGCCTAAAGCCATCTACAGCAGGTGAACTGTATGAAATTTATGTCCTTAAGAAATGGGAAAGTAATGCATCAAAGCCCAGACAGAGGACCTGAAAGATGCGCCTGGCCCTTCAGTTGATCCATCCACTGCTGAGTGACAGGAGGTCATTCTGAGGGAAGGAAAATGGGCAGGAAAGGCTGAGAAGCCACATTACACAAGAAGTGGAGTGAAAATCAGTGGAAACAGGTTTTATGGAGTGATGTGAACGCCCAGAATTAGCTGCGTGTCCACCAAATGCGTTCTTTTTGTCACCCGACCGCCCTGAACATTTTTTTTTTTCCACCATTTGTGCTCGGGGGGGGGGGGGGGGGAGTCTGTGCCCTGTATCCCAGCAACAGCTTGTCACTCTCAGCGCATCACTCCCACTACAGATTTTTTAATAGCAGTCTCTAAATAACAATGGACAGGAAACATTTTCTAGCAGCTCTGGATGTAAAATATGATGACACAGAAAGCAGGAGTGTGAGTACGGACTAGTACTGGTGTCCTGTGTCCCGCCCATGCAGCAGTTCTGATTGGCTGCTTAAGGTCTGACATTAACGAGCTCAGCTGCAGTCTCTGAAAAGTTGAACTTTTTTCATCTCTGAGCGCTGCGACAAAAAAACGGCCACCGCCGAGAGTGTTTCAGCACCGTGGGCGCTCAGCGCTGTAAATGCTGGACTACATAGAGAATCAATGGAAAATAGCCGCCCAGAGCTGAAAAAACACGTTTGGTGGACACGCAGCCTTAGATCAAATGAGGAGAAAGAACAAAAAGGAGCTCATTTCAGGGTAAACAATAGTGGGAGTTTAATACCAACTGCTTGTATTCTTTCAACGCGGTAACTTTTTTGGGGCTGCACCAGATCGGTCTACGCTCGCCCTCTGTGGAAGGAAGGATGACAAAATTTACATCATGTGCCCAGTGAACTCACTCGTGCACAGACACGTTTGTGCCACCATGAATTGGGCTTAAGAAAGTTAGGCTGTGTTGAAGAATAAAGATGATCACAACAAGCCTGTCCGAGTTGTGCACTCCCTTTTTGCCTCATGTGCTGTAATTCCGCTGTGCTTTCACCGCACTCATTTCACATTTCCTTCTGAAATACAAAGAAATAAGTTGTTGCTCAAGACTATTTTGCACGGTATTGTAATGCTCTTGATTCCCTTGATTTCTGCAGGACTTTGTCATTGTATTGCATAAGTTTGCTCACTGTTTTCTCTCCTCTGTCTTTCAGGCCAGTTTATACCGGGCAGGATATAGTCGGTTTGCTCCCTACTGAAACCATAAATCACACCCAAGGAATTTCTCTGTGCTCCAAACCCCCCTTTTTTTTTTTTCCAGCCTCTTAGTTTGGCAGGAGCTCCCCTTCATTTTTTTCTGCAGGCAGACAACAGTAACAGCCCATGGGATTTTTTTTTTTGTCCTTTTTTTCTGGGTGGCGAGGACAGAAGCCATTGCCACATCATCACCTCAAACTTTGTTCCTGTACTATTCTGTCCGTGTCACTGACGTGGAAACAATGGGGGCAGGAAAAAAAAAAATGGGTGACACTTAAAAAGCTGGAGCCTGCTACTCTGAACTATGGTGCAACATTTGGGATCATTTTTAAAAACACTACAGAACCAATAAGGAGAAAAACTGCCATTATTCCTGCACACTACAAACCTTTTCCCCACAAAAAAGACACTCTGAACTGACCTTCTCTCCACTGCTCTGCAAGTCCTGTTCACCACCATTTTTTTTTTCATTTGGTTTTGGATTGCACCCAGTGACAGAGCTGCTACAGCGTACAGCACCTCAACAGGAAGGTACTCCTGATTTTAAACACTAAATTTTTTCCCTCAGATTACTCGTGTGTAATAATGAAAAAATCAAATACAGGAAATGCTTTGTTTGTGTTTTTTTTTTTGAAGCTTGGCTTACAATATCCAGCAGGGAGGGATCTTCAGACTGTTAGGAACCACTTTAAACAACGAAATATGAACACTACAGCATGGCTCCCTGTTTTTGCTTTTTGACACTTTCTACCATTTCATACCTTCCCACAGTGTTAAAGGAAACACGAACAATGTTTAAAAAGGCAAAAACAAGGAAAGAACTTGTTTTTTCTGCATTACCTCAGTTTTCTCCTTGCTGCCATTGATATGAAGCTGTCAGTGTGTAAACCGTGGATGCATTAAACCTTCATTGTTTTCACATACAGAGCCTCGCTGCTCGCCCGCACATTCTCCATTTATTCCTCCCAACCTGGAGCATCACGAGCCGGGCTTATCCACTTTGAGATTCACCCCCCCATGCTTCTCCCTCAGCTGCTTTGTAGTCCCCCCCCCCCAAAACAAAACAAAACAAAAACCGTTGGTTCATTTCCGTGTACATTCCAGCTGTAGTAGCAGTGCAGCGAAGGAGCTACAAAGAACCCTGGGACTAAAAATGAACCAGCGCTGGCGTGCGTTTGGACCATCCTGGGTCAGCCCAGACCAGGATACGTCAAAGCAGCTTAAGCAGAGGATTGTGGTCATGAGATTTCAATGTCAGTTTTCTATTTATATTTGGTGTTTTCTCTCCGTCATGCCGCCACCACCAGTCCTCATCACGTCCTCTGTGGTGCATGTGAAGAACATGGAAAACTTGGTTATAATTACTGCTGTTGTTAGCCGTTTTGGTTCCAAAGATTTTCAGATGAAAGCACATTTTGCTGTTTTTTTTTTAATTATTATTTTTGTGGGATTTTTTTGCATTTAGTCGTGTATTTTTATCCTTGAGTTGAAGCTGTTGTTTTTGCAGTCACAGCGCCCTGGGAAATGTCAGTGAAGCCACAACTACAAAGGACAGAAAAATGTGTTTTTAAAAACAAACAAAAAAGTGTTGCGGCGGTTAGGAAAGCCACCGGATCAGAGGAATTAATCTGCCTTGAGCGTGGCATAGGCGCAGAGATGAGGGAAATGAGAGTGGAGGAATCGTGAGGGACACGCAGATGCAGGTGAGGATTTCCTGACGGGGCCAAATTATAGGCAGGTTAAATTGGAAGGGAGGGGACGCGCGATGTCAGAAATGCCCCCCCGTGTCCGCCCGTTGAAGAGTGTGTGGGAGGTTAGTGTAGGGACGCCATGGCGGTGAAGGTCAGAAGCTGAGCCATTAATCATTAGCTGACATAATAACAACGTCCCCCACTGTCTGCTCTTTTTCTTTGTTTTTTTCTTTTTTGCAGTGTGCTCAGGGTGGAGCGGACATGCAACAAAGAGGTTTTTGTATGGTTGTGTGCAGTGGGTCCAATGAGTTGTTTTGTTTGTTTTTTGGATGAGCATTACCTCTTTTTTAAAAATCTTATTATTCCTTACAAGTATTATCAGAAGTGTTGCTATGCATGCTTTCATGAGAGGGGAAGGGTGTATTTCTTTTCATTTGTGCATGGATTCAAATCACAGTGCTGGAGGAGGGAAGATGGCGTGTTCACACAGCAGAGGAGAAACGCATTTATGATGCGGCGGGAGGCGATGGGAGTAGCGGAGAGCCAGGCCTGGTGGTGAAGGGGCCCCCGTGCTGCCCTTCGGTGAATCTGGCTTATCTCTGCTCTGCGCCTCTGTGGTCTTCGTAGCAATCACTGCTCATATCAGATGTGCAGAATCCAATTTGGTATTCTTGGACCCCTGTGGTTGTGTTTGTTATGAAAATAAACCTTAGAAATGATTGGAAAAACCAGACCCACCCAGCGATAACTCTGAAATAGAGAGACGAGGCTGGTGATTACAAACCTGCACTGGGGTGCTCATCCAGCTGGCAAAAAGCTTGCGTCGCCGTGCTCTTATCAAGCGGCGACTGTGTTGCAGCTGCTGCGATGCTTTTGCTTGTTTTTGTCTCTGCTAATTGGGAGCTCATCTAGTTCTGAAAGGCTGCAGAGTTGCCACAGAGGTGGGCTGGAGGAACGCAGGAGCAGCCCTGACACCCGCCCCCTGCACTCTGCTGCAGAATCGACACAGTGGGAGATTTTGTACAGCCATTTAATAAATGGGTTTGATCTGCATGTGGATGTTTTTTTTTTTTTTTTAGTCACATGCTGTCAAAAGCTCATTTATCCAAGTGATTTTTTTTAAAATATAAGTGACATGTATTTTCTCACAATGTTATTTTGCCATCCTTGTCTGCCTTCTCTTTATTCTCTTCCATTATTATTGAATGTATATAATAAACTGTTTGGTTTTTATTCTGCTTTGTTCAGTGGCTGTTACCTTTTATCATGTTTACTCCTCATTTTATCACCTCCATGTGTTTATTCTTAAAATCCACTAGGGTAGCTTTACAGGACTGTTATTTATCTT
Organism: Pholidichthys leucotaenia; assembly: GCA_020510985.1. Lineage (NCBI taxonomy): Eukaryota > Metazoa > Chordata > Actinopteri > Cichliformes > Pholidichthyidae > Pholidichthys > Pholidichthys leucotaenia. The sequence goes on from CM035838.1 coordinate 405,475,402, forward strand.
ATTGTGACATTTAATGCAGAGCCTCAGTTTGAGCTTTTCTCTGCTGAATTCATTAATAGGGATGCATGATATTAGATTTTTTTTCTGCCAATATTTTGAAAATATTTTTTTTTTCTGATACAGATATATATGCACAGATTTTCCCCACCTACAGTGCTGTCAAAAAGCCAAATATGGCTGTCTACTCAGTAGAGCATGCTGACCAGTTGACCTTTGAAAATGCATACTTAGTGTTGAAACCAAAAGTTAACATACACTATAAAAAGACACAAAGACCAAAATAACATTTAACAATATTGTCATAGTGTGTTCCCTTTACTGTGGAGGTTTGTCCCTATATGATGTCTTATACTGTCTACAGTTGAAACAAGAAGTTTAGACACAGCCTTTTTTTTTTTCCTCACTAACATTAAATAGGATGAAACTTTTCCTGTTTTAGGTCAGTTAGGATCACCAAAAAGTATTTCTGTTGGCTAATTATTTTTTGGGGGAAATTTCAAAGTTAGAAGTTTACAGAAAGGCATACAGTGCTATGAAAAAGTATTCCCCTCTTCCTGATTTCATATATTTTTGCATATTTGTCACATTTAAGTTTCAGATCATCAAATTTTAATGTTAGAGATAACTCGAGTAAATACAGAATGCAGTGTTTAAATCATCCATCCATCTTCTACCATTTTTCCGGAGGTCCGGGTCGCGGAGGCAGCAGTTCAAACAGAGAAGCCCAGACTTCCCTCTCCCCAGCCACCTGCTTCAGCTCTTCAGAGAGGATACCAAAGCGTTCCCAGACCAGCTGGGAGACGTAGTCTCTCCAGCGAGTCCTGGGTCTGCCCCGGGGTCTCCTCCCAGTGGGACGTGCCCGAAACACCTCGTGTGAGGCGTCCAGGAGGCATCCTGATCAGATTCCCATACCACCTCAACTGGCTCCTTTCAATGTGGAGGAGCAGCGGTTCTACTCTGAGCCTCTCCCGGATGACTGAGCTCCTCACCCTGTCTCTGAGGACGAGTCCAGCGATCCTACAAACAAAGCTCATTTCAGCCGCTTGTATCAGCGATCTCATTCTTTAGGTCATTACCCAAAGCTCATGACCATAGGTGAGGGTAGGAATGTAGATTGACTGGTAAATCGACAGCTTTGCCTTAGAGCTCAGCTCCCTCTTCACTACAACAGACCAGTACAATGTCCGCATCACTGCAGATGCTGCTCCACTCCTTCTGTCAATCTCTCGCTCCATTCTCCCCTCACTCGTGAATAAGACCCCAAGATGCTTAAACTCCTCCACTTGAGGCAGGAGCTTGTCCCCAACCCGGAGAGAACAATCCACCTTTTTCCGGCTGAGGACCATGGACTCAGACTTGGAGGTGCTGATTCTCATCCCAGCCGCTTCACACTCAGCGGCAAACCGTCCCAGTAAGAACTGTAGGTCATTGCTGGATGAAGCCAACAGGACAACATCATCTGCAAACAACAGAGATGAGATCCTGTGGTCACCAAGCATGGCACCCTCCGTTCCCTGGCTGCACCTAGAAATCGTGTCCATAAAAATTATGAACAGGATCAGTGACAAAGTTGCAGCCCTGGCAGAGTCCAACTCTCACTGGGAATGAGTCCGATTAAGTGTTGGCAATACGAACCAAACTCTCACAACGGTCGTACAGAGACCGAATAGCTCATAATAACAAGCCCAATACCCCATACTCTCGAAGCACCCCCCACAAAAAACCCACGAGGGACGCGGTCGAATGCCTTCTCCAAGTCCACAAAACACATGTAAACTGGTTGGGCAAACTCCCACAAACCCTTGAGGATTCTCGAGAGGGTAAAGAGCTGGTCTGATGTGCCATGGCCAGGACGAAAACCACATTGCTCCTCCTGAATCCGAGGTTCAACCAACTACCGGACTCTCCTGTCCAATACCTTGGCATAGACCTTCCCAGAAAGGCTGAGGAGTGTGATCCCTCTAAAGTTGGAGCACACCCTCCGGTCCCCTTTTTTTGAAGAGAGGAACCACCACCCCAGTTTGCCATGCCAAAGGCACTGCCCCCAACCTCCACGCAGTGTTGCGGATGTGTGTCAACCATGACAGCCCTACAACATCCAGGGCTTTCAGGTACTCAGGGCGAATCTTGTCCACTGCTGGGGCCCGGCCACCAAAAAGATTTTTAACCACCTTAGCGACCTCAGCCCCTGTGATAGGTGAGTCGTCCCCCTCTTCCACGAGCCCTGCTTCCTCTGTGGAAGGCGTGTCAGTGGAATTGAGGAGATCCTCAAAGTATTCCTTCCACCGCCCAATGATATCCCCAGTCGAAGTCAGCAGCGCCCTATCCGCACCATACACAGTGTGGACAGGGAGCTGCTTCCCCCTCCTGAGCTGCCGGGCAGTTTGCCAGAATCTCTTGGAGGCCGACCGAAAGTCTTGTTCCATGGCCTCACCGAACTTCTCCCATACCCAAGTTTTTGCTTCAGCAACCACCCGAGCTGCACTCCGCTTGGCCTGCCGGTACACCTCTACTGCTTCGGTAGCCCCACAAGTCAACCAAGCTTGATAGGACGCCTTCTTCAGCTTAACTGCCCCCCTCACCACTGGTGTCCACCACTTGGTTCGGGGGTTGCGACCATGAGATGCGCCGATGACCTTGCGGCCGCAGCTCTGGGCCGCTGCTTCAACAATGGAGGTGGAGAACATGGCCCATTCAGACTCCATGTCTCCAGACTCCGTCGGAATGTGGTTGAAGTTCTTCCGGAGGTGGGAGTTGAAGACCTCCCAGGCAGGGGCTTCAGCCAGACGTTACCAGCACAGGTCTGAATGGCATCCTCCCCTGCCATCGGATCCAACTCACCACCAGGTGGTGATCAGTTGACAACTCTGCACCTCTCTTTACCCAAGTGTCCAAGACATACAGTCGCAGGTCTGAAGACACAATAACAAAATCTATCATTTACCTGCGACCTAGGGTGTCCTGGTGCCAGGTGCACATATGGAGACCCTTATGCTTGAACATGGTGTTCATTATGGACAAACTGTGGTTAGCACAGAAGTCTAATAACTGAGCACCACTCTGGTTCAGATTGGGCAGGCCGTTCCTCCCAGTCACCCCTTCCAGGTTTCACTATCATTGCCCACGTGTGCATTGAAGTCCCCCAGTAGGACAATGGAGTCTCCAAGAGGAGCACTCTCCAACACCCCAGTCAGAGACTCCAAAAAGGGTGGGTACCCTGAAACATCATTTGGTGCATAGGCATAAATGATGGTCAGGACCATTTCCCAACCCGAAGGTGCAGGGAAACAACCCTTTTGTCCACCGGGGAAAACTCCAATATAGAGGCAGCAAGGTGGGGGGGATACGAGAATACCCACCCCTGCTCTTTGCCTCTTGCCCAGGGCAACTCCAGAGTAGGCCAAGCTCCAGCCCCTCTCCAGGAGACTGGTTCCGAAACCAGAGCTGTGTGTTGAGGTGATGCCAACTATATTTAGCCGGTATCTCTTAACCTCATGCACCAGCTCAGGGTCCTTCCCCACCAGAGAGGTGACATTCCATGTTCCAAAAGCCAGTTTAGGAAGCTTGGGATCAAACCACCAAGGTCTCCGCCTTTGACCGCCACCTGATCCACATAGCACCGGACCCCCATGATCCCTCCTGCAGGTGGTGAGCACACTGGAGGGCAGACCCATGTAACTCCTTCAGGCTGAGCCCAGCCAGGTCCCATGGGCGGAAACCCGGCCACCAGACGCTAGCCATTGAGCCCCTCCCCCAGGCCTGGCTCCAGGGTGGGGCCCCTGTAACCCCTTACCGGGCGGGGTACATTGAATCCTTGTTCTAGCATTCATCATGAGAGTCTGTTGGATCGTTCTTAGTCTGGCCCTTCACCCAGGACCAGTTTGTCTTGGGTGACCCTATCAGAGGCAAATTGCCCCGGACAACATAGCTCCTGGGATCACTAGGGCACGCAAATCCCCCACCACGATAAGGTGACGATCCATGAGGGAATGATCCATTCTGACTGAATGGTGATCAACCACATTTTTCTGAAAGCTGAGTTATATTTCACGAGCCACAGCCAGGCCTAATTACTGCTAGAACTGTTGAATCAATAAATCACTTAAATAGAACCTGTCTGACAAAGTGAAGTAGACTAAAAGAGCTCAAAAAGCAACACCTCATCCCACAATCTAAATTCAAGAACAGATGAGAAACAAAAACCCAAAACAACATCGAGAGAATTGCAGGTCTCACTTGCCACAGTTTGGACACTTGTCCATTATTCAACAGTAAAAAAGAGACTGGGCAAAAATGCCATCAATGGGAGAGTTCTAAGGCAAAAAGAACACAAAGACTCATCTCGCATTTGGGGAAAAAAAAAACATCTTGATGATTCCCAAGACTTTTGTGACAATATTCTGTGGACTGATGAGAGAAAAGTTGAACTTTGTAGAAGGCGTGCGTCCTGTTACATCTAGCATCAAACTAACACAGTATTTCATAAAAAGTACATCATACCAGCAGTCAAACATGGTGGTGGTAGTGTGATGGTCTGGGGCTGCTTTGCTGCTTCAGGACCTGGATGACTTGCTGTAACTGATGAAACCATGAATTCTGCGCTCTACCAGAAAATCGTGAAGGACAGTGTCTGGTCATCAGTTTGTGACCTCAAGCTGAAGCCCTCCAGTGTGGCTGAATTAAAACAATTCTGCAAACAAGAGTGGGTCAGAATTCTTCAGCAGTGATAGAAAAGACTCACTGCCAGTTATCACAAACACTTGGTTGCAGTTGTCGCCAAGTGAAGCACAACCAGTTATTAGGTTTAGTGGACAAATACTTTTTCACACAGGGCCAGGCAGGTTTGCATAGTTTTTTTCCTTAAATGAAATAATTTAAAAACTGTATTTTGTATTTACTCAGGTTATCTTTGTCTAATATTAAAATTTGTTTGGTGAAGTGTGACACGCAAAAATATAAGAAATCAGGAGGGGGCAAATACTTTTTCACAGTACTGTGAATAACTCAGTTGTCTTAACTCTTCAAAGCTGCCTACTTTTGATTGGCTGCCCCTCACAAACAGAAGATGCAGGCAGCGCTGCTTATTTGTTGACTGCTTTTAGAACAAAGGAGCTGTATGTAACTTTTTAAATAATTCAAGCATCAGGTAGCAGTGTCGTACCAAAAAAAAGTGAGTCAAGACTCCCCCTACTGGCACAGCGGTGGTACTGCAGGAAGAAACAGTCTTACTCTGGTAGGTATAAAATCAACTGTTCTAAACACTAATTATAATCATAGGTAATTTTTTAAAGTACTATAGCTCGTTTCGTGTGAAGGCTGGGCTGTTAACTAGCATCTGGCCTTGGACTGTATTAGTATAAGACAGAATTTAGGAAACAAAATAGTCATGATTATGAGGAGGTGATAGAGCACATTCACAGATAGAGTTGAGGATTTTTTTTTTTGTATCGGGTACCAATTATCTTACTCCCCTTTGTCAGTCTCGTTTATCATTTTCTCCTCCGTGTTTACCTAGAATGAAGACATCCAACCAGGCGAGAGACTGCTTTACACATTGCAAACCCTAAATCAAACAGAAAAGTTCCTGATAGGTAGAGCGACTGCTGCAGCATTCTGATAACAAGCTCACCAAGAATCACTTCTCACACTAACTTTTCCCCCGTCTGAGCTGCACCCGCCAAATGATTGATGGAGGCGACAATTGCATACGATTAATGTGGCTGGCCTGCATTGTTAACATCTGACTTTTTTCCTTGCCTGCTCCATTGCACCTCCAGACCAAACCTGCTGTGCGATAAGCTCTTCAGCCACCTCCAGCCTTTCTCATTGCTGCCAAGGGAAGGGGGGGGGGGGACTGGAACAATCTTTAATTGCATCTGGAGTTAATGGCCGTAAATGGGTTGGATGTGGCAGGAAACCTCATATCCCTGCTAATTGCTCTAATGCACAAGAGGCCAATTGCCAATTTGATGGCATGCTCTCACTGAGTAATTGAAGATGGGCTAATTGGAAGAGCAGGCAGAAGGCTGCATGGCTGATAAAGAGGGGGTGAGGGGGACTGCATCTTTTGAAGTGAAGGCTTTGACCTTTATGGCTGATCACTGCAGGCCAAAGTGGGAAGAACATAAACAAGTGAAAAACTAACGGTGGCACAGTGAGTCATCGCCCACCTGCAGTACATTTGACTGCAGAAGGGATTTAAATATCACATCTTGTTTGTGCTGTAAATGTTAATTTGTGAATGACCAAAAACATTAAAATTGAGGGGAAAAGCTACAAAATTTTATGAAAAACATTTGCAAGTTTCCAAGAAAATGTTGCAAATTCCTGAGGATACAAACTTGCAAATTTGTAAGAAGAGGCTTCCAAACTCATGGGGAAAAAAAACTTGCAAGTTTATAAGAAAACACTGGAATGAATCGTCAGAAAATGAGGGGAAATGTCAGTCACAAAATTTTTAAAACATGGGCAAAGTTCCAAAGAAAAAAGTTCCAAAGTTTTTATAAAAAAAAGTTTAACATCTATTTACAGTTGGTGGAGAAAACAATTTTGTGAGGAAAAAAGTTACAAGTTTGCAAAAAAAAAAAATGCAAAATTAGGAGAATAAAGCTGCAAACTGGCAAATAAAAGTCAGAAATTTACAAACGGGAAAGTCTTAGTTACAAGAAAAAACGCTATATGAAAAAGCTGCAGATTTGAGAAAATGACAAGTTTGCTAGAAACCCGCAAATCTGAGTAAATATAGTTGCACATTTACTAGAAATTTCAAATTTGCATACAGACTTAAGAAATTTAGAGTAAAAAAATAGCTGTTGGAGAAAACCACAAAGCTGCAAATTTATGAAAAAAAGACCTGCAAATTTAGGAGATGAACATTTTAATATTCATCATGGGAGAAGTTGTAAATTTGAGGATATAAAGTTGCAAGTTTACAAAGAAAATTTTTTTTTTTACAAGGATAAATATATTGGAAAAAATAGATTTATGGGTTCCAAAATTATATGAAACAATTGCACTTTTATGAGGATAAACGTTGTAAGTTTACAACGGAAAGTCACAATTTTACAATTGAAAGCGAGAAATTTAGGATGAAAGCTGTACAGTTTGGAAAGCCTCCTGTGATTGCTACGTGTCTTTTTGTCGGTCCCTGGTGGTCAAACTGTTCCACTGCAACATCTCCCAGGCAAGGCACCAATAGGTTTAAGAAAATAAAGCACCGATATTACCCCAACCAAATATGGTGTGCAAGAAACAAACGTGGAGCTTCTAGCCTAGCTTTTTTTTTTTTTTTTTGAAGCCAAAAAAAAAAGGATTATCCAGAGGTGCCCAGACCGATAGAACAGCTGAAGTGACCACAAACACGTCATGAAACTGTAAAATGACTCAGAGGGCTGCTGTGCTCATTTCCAGCTGCATGGCTTTATTTATAGACGTTAGACTACTTTTACATGACTCACAGCACAAGTAATCCTTATTTCTGAAAGAACTCAAAGGAGTGGAGCAGAGCGATTCACAGCCAGAGGGACAAACGTGTTTTCACTGTTGGTGAATTTCTGTTGGGGTCGGAGTGGGAAAACGCGCTGTGAACAAATGAGGCGCCGGGTACCCAGGGCTGAAATCCGTGGCTCTGGGCGAAATTTAAAAAAGTAAAGTTCTGCAGATTTAACAGAAAAAAAAAAAAACTTTGACAAAAAATAATTAAAAAGAAAAAGGTTTTCCAAAATCTCACAAAAAAATGAAATTATGCTAGAAAATATGCTATTTTTAAGTGGAAAATCATGCACATTTCTAAGGAAACGAGTCTCAAATGTTACAATTTAAGATAAAACATTTATTTTTAAAATGAAAAATTCCAAGAAAAGTTACAAATGTATAAGAATGTCACAAATTTACTAGAGAGAAAAAGTCAGAAAAAGACAAGTTGACTGTCCAGTTGCAATCAAGATCATTCAACTCCACTGCAAATTAGGTCTATTGGTAAACTGCAAACTAGCAACTGTTTGCAATAAACAAATTAAACAAAACAATTTAAATAGCTCAACATAACTAATATTACAGGTGGTTTCTCCAAATTCTACTCAAAATTCCACTTTTAATGACTACTGTTGTCTCAAAATTATTCAACCCCTTCATGGCAAGCATCCTTAGTACTTAGTAGAGGACCCTTTTGCCATTATGTCCTGCTGCAAACATGATGCATAGCCAGACACCAGCTTCTGGCAGCAGTCCTGAGGAATCTTAGGTTTGTGTGCTGCAACCACCTTTATCAAACCCCACCAGAGATTTTCAATGGGGCTCAAATCAGGTGACTGTGATGGCCCCTCTACTATCTTCCAGGATTTCTTCTGAAACCAAACCTTGGTGGACTTTGAGGTACGCTTGGGATCACTGTCCTGTTGGATGGTCCAATGACACCCAAGTTTCAGCTTCCTCACAGACAGCACAACATTTTCTCCCAGGACTTCCTAATACTTGATTGAATCCATCTTGCCCTCCACACACTGCAGGTTTGCAGTGCCAGAGGAAGCGAAGCAGCCCCAGAGCATCACTGAGCCACTGCCATGCTTCACCCTGTAGGCAGGGTGTTCTTTTCAGTGTATGCCACATTCTTCCTCCTCTAGACATACCATCGATCCATAGGTCTGAAAAGTTCCAGTTTTGTTCCATCGCTCCACAGGACAGAATCCCCAAACCACTTTGGCTTATGTGTTTAGTTTTGAGTAAATTGGAGCCGATTTTTCTTGTGCTTTTGGATCAGTGGTGGTGTATGTCTTGGAGTTTGAACATGGAGCTCTTCAGCATTTAGTATGCGCCTTATTGTGGAAACTGAAACCTCAGTGCCTGCTGCCACCAAGTCTTGCTGCAGGTCTTTTGCAGTCAATTGAGGGTTTTTGACCACCTGCCTGTTCAGGAATCTGCTGGCAGCTGCTGATAGCTTCCTCTTTTTGCCACATCCAGGCAGTGTAGTCACTGTTCCTTTAATTTTAAATTTATGAACTATGCTTTCAATTGTATCTCTAGGAACATTTGGTGCCTTTGCTATCTATTTGTGTACTTTTCCTTGTTTCTGCAAGGCAACGATCTCTTCTCTGAACTTTATGGACAGCTCTCTTGACTTCACCATATTTCTAACATGCAATCAAATGTCAACAGTCCAGGTATTTGAGGTGTTCTATCTCAAGCACACCTGATGCAACTAATGAAGCCCTTGATTGGTTGCATCAGGTGTGCTTGAGACCACACCTGATTTACAAATGTGTGCTCTTATGAGGAGTTCTGTTCAGGGGGTTGAATCATTTTGAGACTGCAGTAGTCATTGAAAGTAGCATTTACTGTTGAATTTGGATAAAATCCTTGTAATGTTAGTTTTGTTTAACCATTTAAACTGTTCTTGTGTAATTTGCTTATTGCAAGTACCTGACTGGTTTTTAAAATTTTTGCCAATAAACCTAAAATGCAGTGGGGGTTGAATGATTTTGATTGCAACTGTAATGCTTAAAGGTGAACTAGATTGTATTTTTAAAAATACACCAACAAAATGAATAGAAAAGTGTAGAATTAAAGTCTTTATATATATATATAATCCCCCCCCCCCCCCACGGGACCAATCAGAATATTTACATATGAGCAATTGGATGATGAGACTATGGTGGCCAGTAATATACAGTATCTCACAAAAGTGAGTACACCCCTCACATTTTTGTAAATATTTTATTATATCTTTTCATGGGAAAACACTGAAGATAAGACACTTTGATACAATGTAAAGTAGTCAGTGTACAGCTTGTATAACAGTGTAAATTTACTGTCCCCTCAAAATAACTCAACGCACAGCCATTAATGTCTGAGCCGCTGGCAACAAAAATGAATACACCCCTAGTGAAAATGTCCAAATTACGCCCAATTAGCCATTTTCCCTCCCTGGTGTCATGTTACTCATTATTGTTACAAGGTCTCAGGTGTGAATGGGGAGCAGGTGTGTTAAATTTGGTGTTATCGCTCTCACATGCTCTCATACTGGTCACTGGAAGTTCAACATGGCATCTCATGGCAAAGAACTCTCCGAGGATCTGAAAAAAGAATAGTTGCTCTACTTAAAGATGGCCTAGGCTATAAGAAGATTGCCAACACCCTGAATCTGAGCTGCAGCACGGTGGCCAAGACCATACAGTGGTTTCACAGGACAGGTTCCACTCAGAACAGGCCTCACCATGGTCGACCAAAGAAGTTGAGTGCACGTGCTCCGCATCATTTCCAGAGATTGTCTTTTGAAAATAGACATATGAGTGCTGCCAGCATTGCTGCGGAGGTTGAAGGGGTTGGGGGGGTCAGCCTGTCAGTGCTCGGACCATACGCTCGGCTGCACACAGCATCAAATTGGTCTGTATGGCTGTTGTCCCAGAAGGAAGCCCCTTTTAAAGATGACGCACAAGAAAGCCCACAAACAGTTTGCTGAAGACAAGCAGACTAACGACATGGATTACTGGAACCATGTCCTGTGGTCTGATGAGACCAACATAAACTTATTTGATTCCGATAGTGTCATACGTGTGTGGCTGCAACCAGGTGAGGAGTACAAAGACAAGTGTGTCTTGCCTACAGTCAAGCATGGTGGTGGGAGTGTCCAGGTTTGGGGCTGCGTGAGTGCTGCCGGCACTGGGGAGCTACAGTTCATTGAGGGAACCATGAATGCCAACATGTACTGTGACATACTGAAGCAGAGCATGATCCCCTCCCTTTGGAAACTGGGCCACATGGCAGTATTCCAACATGATAACCACCCCAAATGCACCTCCAAGACAACTGCCTTGCTAAAGAAACTGAGGGTAAAGGTGATGGACTGGCCAAACATGTTCCAGACCTAAACCCTATTGAGCATCTGTGGGGAATCCTCAAACGGAAGGTGGAGGAGCGCAAGGTCTCACATCCACCAACTCCATGATGTCATCATGGAGGAGTGGAAGAGGATTCCAGTGGCAACCTGTGAAGCTCTAGTGAACTCCATGCCCAAGAGAGTTAAAGCAGTGCTGGAAAATAATGGTGGCCACACAAAATATTGACACTTTGGGCACAATTTGGACATTTTCACTTAGGGGTGTACTCACTTTTGTTGCCAGCGGTTTAGACATTAATGGCTGTGTGTTGAGTTATTTTGAGGGGACAGCAAATTTACACTGTTATACAAGCTGTACACTGGCTACTTTACATTGTAACAAAGTATCATATCTTCAGTGTTGTTCCATGAAAAGATATAATAAAATATTTACAAAACTGTGAGTGGTGTACTCACTTTTGTGAGATACTGTAGATATATATAAACACTAGACAGGACATGACTAACATTTTCATGTCAAACGTAGGCACCACATTTTGTAGGTAATTATAATGGTTGACAGCACTTTCAGTACTGTGATAGCAGGAAACACAATTGTTCTTTTTTTATTGTAATCATATAAATAAGCTTTGTACATGAAATGTGACTAGTCTCGCAGCTAGCCATGTCCTATCTAGTGTTTTCATACTGTATCTATGTCTGGTAGAGATGTCACAGCCAGTAGAGGGGTTGCACGTGACCTCAGTGGTCACGTGCCACATTGTTTGTCTGCCATATTGGACGGCAAATAGCGTGGGCCTGTGTTGAGAATAATAATAATTTCACTAGCACCTACTCAGCTCGACCCTACACGGTGTTGTTTGTTTTCCATTACAAGTGTACCACCTTGGGCAGCTTGGTGGAGCAGTGAGTAGAAGGCTACAGGTGGTGAGACAAAACACTGGAAAAATACTGTAGAGTTTAGGAAGCCATGGAGCAGTATAAAGTCGAAGACCTGAGGATACAAACTAGATCACATGTGTGGGTAAGCTAATGATTGCTAATGCTAGTTTGCTACAGTTGTAGAGGGTTGAACAAGACAAGACACAAGCGTTGCAGATGGAGGCTTTATTCCTCTATCAGCAAAGTAAGACTGATCACATTCCTTTCTTTGGGACCGAGAATACACTTCATTACCATAGCGTACATTACATCTCAATACATTCACACCTGCAGTCCCAAGTGTGAAGGCACATCTTAACATATCAAATCAAATCAAATCAACCTTTATTGTCATGTTGCTGTACATACAACTGTAGTGCAGGCAAGATGAAATTACGTTTCTCTAGGCATCCATATAAGTAAAAAGAACATAATTTGACACACTCACACACACCCTCACCCCCCCACCCCAACACAGCCATTCACACATCCCTGAGACATACTTGAAATTAACCAGAACTATATACGTACATATAACATACATAATGTCCATAAGGTGCAGTAGTATGTATGAAAGATTCCAGATCAACTGTTCAGCATCCTAACAGTTTGTGGAAGGAAGCTGTTAATCAGTCTGGTGGTTCTGCCTCTGATGCTCCAGAATCGTTTGCCAGATGGCAGCAGTTCAAAGTGTTTATGCAGAGGGTGAGAGTGATCCTTGACAATGTTCAGTGCCCTGCTCCTACAATGGTTCTGAAAAAGTTCTTGGACAGAGGGGAGGGAAAGTCCAATTTCTCTCTCAGCTCCCTTAACCACCCTCTGCAGGGCTTTTTTGTCTGACATACTGCAGCTGGAGTACCATGTTGCAATGCAGTACGTCAGAACACTCTCCACCACACCTCTGTAGAAGGTCCTGAGGTTCAGGTTCAGGTTACTTTATTTGTACCCGTAGGTAGATTTGTTTTGCAGTCTGGTGACATCCATAATTACAAGCCACAAATTGCATTCAACATAGACACAAACACAGGCACATATGAAGCTGACTATAAACATGATAAAAATACTCAAGGCTCCATCAATCAGGGTATAAAAAGACAAAGAGATGGGAGAAAAACCAGAGGTAAGAGAGAAGGGTCATATTAAAAGTTAAAAACTAGTCAGAGAGGTTAAAAACTCAAAGGTCTAAAACCCAATAAAATATTTAGAACCCAAGTAGCATCCTACAAAAATAAGTAAATATAAAATGGAGTTAATAAATAGGTACCTAAATTATGTGCAATATATTGTTACAGCTTGTTCAACTCTTTGACAGCCGCAGGAACAAAGCTGTTTTTGTAGCGCTGGGTTCTACTTTTTGGGACAGTAAACCTCCGTCTTGAGGGAAGAAGCTGAAAGTTGCAGTGCAAAGGGTGGGAGTCATCATTTAAAATGGAGGTAGCCATCCTCTGTACTTGTCTGGTGTACAGGGATGTCAGGCTCAGCTGTGGCTCACCAAGCAAACGACTGGACCATCTAACTACCTGATCCAAGGATTTCCTCTGTTTCAGTTTTATCTGACCAAACCATGACACTAAAGAAAAGGATAAAACAGTTCAATAAAAGCCCGATAAAACATTGTCATTATGGTTCGGTCAATTTGGAAGCGTGCAAGTTTTCTCAAGCAATGCAAATGTTGCTGACCCTTTTTGCACACCCTTTCACAGTTCTCTTCAAAAGGATGCAGATCCTTTTGATCTGGATTCAGATCTGGATCTGAGGATGCAGATGGGGAGAGAGGCCTGTTTGAGTTTCCTCAAGAAGTGCAGTCTCTGCTGGGCCTGCTTCCTGATCCCCAAGGAATTCTTGCTCCAGGTCAGGTCCTGCGAGATCTGCACTCAGAGGAACTTGATGTTCTCCACTCTCTCCACCAAACGGCCACTGATGTTGAGAGGGACGTGTTCAGGCCGTGACCGCCAGAAGTTGATAATCATCTCCTTCGCTTTGTCCACATTGAGCACCAGATTGTTCTTCCTGCACCAGCCCTCCAGGTCTCTAACTTCTTCCCTGTACATTGATTCCTCATCCCTCTGAATAAGTCCCACCACTGTGGTGTTGTCCGCAAACTTAATAATCTGGTTCCCCTCGTGTCTGGATACACAGTCATGTATTAGAAGTGTAAACAACAGTGGACTGAGTACACAGCCTTGAGGGGATCCGGTGCTCAGCGTGACAGAGTTGGAGATGTTGTTTCCAACACAGACAGACTGAGGTCTCTCGGTCAGGAAGTCCAGGATCCAGAGACGTGGCGGTGTTCAGACCGAGAAGGAGTAATTTCTCCATAAGTCTCTGAGGAATAATGGTGTTGAATGCTGAACTGAAATCAGTGTACAGGAGTCTGGCGTAGGTACATTGATTTCTACACGTGCATTACCATGTCTCACTTCTTCCCCCGTTCCCAAAGTCACTGGGTGTGAGTAAGACCCCCCATTGTGCCACCACATGCCCCCCCCTCCCGAACACCCAGAAGGGGCCTTAACCGTCCGGTGCCTTAGGACGGTGCCTTAGGTGCCTTAGGACTCAATCGCCCATACCGGCTGTGACATGGAGCCGCCGACCTGACCGAAGGACCTTCCTGCTGCGGTGGATAGGGAGAAGACTCGGTCTCCGGTGCACAGTTCTCTGTCGGGGGTGGGGAGCTTTGGTTTCCAGCAAACAGTTCTCTTAAGGGGGAAAACAAACCTGTGGACCCCCTGCGGGTGGTCGACCATGCTGGGGAGCCTGGGCCAGCACCACCTGCTCATCTGCCAAAACATATGTGGGTTTCAGCCTGTCTATGCAGATGGTTTCCTTATGACCCCCAAAATCTAACACAAAATTTTTCACCCCCATTTCCAAAACTCTGAACGGGCCGTCGTAAGGCGGGTGCAGTGGCGTTTGGTGGGCGTCATGCCTAACAAAAACAAACTCGGCATTCTCCAAATGCTTCGTAATGAAAGTGCGGGGGAAACAGTGGTGCACCGGCCCCAGAACACTGCTAGCCCCTGTACTGGGAAAAAATGCGCTCGAATGAGTCGTACCGGGTGCGGGACCTTCCGGCAAAAATTCACCTGGGATCCACAACGGCTGACAAAAAACGAGCTCCGCCGGGGAAGCTGCTAAATTTTCTTTGGGTGCGGAGCGCAACCCCAATAAGACCCAAGGCAAGTGGTCAACCCAATTTGCGTCCATCAACGAGATCTTTGAGCACTGCTTTAAGCAACCTGTGGAACCTCACGCACAAACCATTTGGTGGATTTTGACCCCCAGGCTCTCAGCCATCGCAGACCAGAATTCCAAAAGGAACTGTGGACCCCTGTCGGAAGTGATGTCTGACAGGAACCTGAAACGTGCGACCCAGGATGACAAAAATGCATGGGCCACGTCGGCGGATGTGGTGGAGGCCAGCAGAACCGCCTCTGGCCAACGCGTGGTGTGGTGCACTATCGTTAACAGGTGCGTGAACCCCTGCAAGGGCGGAAGGGGGCCCACTAAATCCACGTGTACATGGTCGAACCTCCTGCTTGGAATTCAGAAAGGTTCGAGGGGGCCTTGGTGTGCCTCTAAACCTTAGTCCATTGGCACGCAATGCACGCCACAGCCCACTCCTTCACATCCTTGCATAAGCAGAGCCAGACGAATTTAGAACCCACCAGCTTCACCGAAGCCTGTATGCCAGGATGAAAGAGAAAGAGAGTGGATGGACTCGAAAAAGTGGCAGCGCCATGCACCCGGAACCACCAGGTGGGGCCGGCCAGTGGAGACATCGCAAAGCGGGGGGCAGCCCTCTTGTACCGTCCTACTTTCCAGTTTTAGCCCAGTAGCTGCGGATCAGAGCATGCAAATGTCTGCATCCCTGGTTTGCCACGAACCATCGGACTTGGGCACCATGTGCAGTGGGGACACCCAAGGGCTATTGGAGTGCCTAATGATCCCTAGAAGTTCTAAGCTGGCAAACTCCTCGCGTGCCATGGCTAGCTTAGCTGTGTTCAGGTCACGCGGACTCGCAAAAACTAGCTGGCCCTTCATCGTGATGAAATGCTCGACCCCATGCTTGGTCACGGTAGCGGAAAAGGTGGGTACCATAAGTGCGGGAAACTCGGAGAGCAAACGCTGATACTCATCCTCTGAGGCTAAAAGATTTGCATGGGTTGGTGGCCCAGCTCCCCGAGCCATACACGGCAGTGAAGCAAGTGACACCGCATCCACTAAACGTCTGTTAGCAACATCGACAAGGAGACCATAGGCTCACAGAAAATCAGCACCTAAGATAGGAACTGAACATGCAGCTACCACAAAGTCCTACTTGTAGTTAGTCCATGCAATCACACAGTCACTGACCTTTCTCCAAAAGTCATGATGGGGGATCTGTTGGCTGCTGTCAGTGACGGGCCGCAGCCTTCCACCAGCCTATCAGTGCTTACTGGCAAAATGAGACTCTTCTGGGAACCAGAGTCCACCAAAAACCGTCTTCTGCAACGTGTGTCCTCAGTGAACAGCAGCTTCTCCCTGTTGCTAGTGGTTGTAGCTGCTACTGACCGCTGGCTGGCCCGTTTCTCCAGCATCTTGAAGCGACACAGTGGAAGACAACGCCGTGCATTGGCGCCAAAACGTTGATGATAGAAACACACCGTCCTGTTCCGACGTCCTCGAGTGGCTGTCCCGGCCACAACCTTTGGCGGAGGACTCCGAAGCTCCTGCTTGCCAGGATAATGCAGTCCACTTCCTCCGCTAGCATGGCAGTAGTCCCTGGCAGCCAGCAGTGGCGAGTTGGCCAGAATTGTCGGTGCCGAAACCGGCAGTTTCCTCAGGAAGAGATGGGCGAAGAGGAAAGATGCGTCATCTGTGCCCAGCAAAGCCAGCATACTCTCCATAAGCTCCACAGCCGATCCGTCTCCTAATTCCGATGGTGAGAGGAGCTTCTCTGCTCTCTCCGGCGGAGAGTGTGTAACACTGCAGCAGCAGCTGTTTGAGAGCGTCATACTTTTCCTGGGCTGGGGGAGTGCGATGTAGGCTCATTGTGCGCTGAATGGAGCGCGAGTCCAGTGAAGCCACCGTGTAATGGTACTTCGTGTCATCCGCTGAGACTTCGCGGAGAGTGAACTGGGCTTCCACATGAATGAACCAGGTGGCCGGGTCGTGAAACCAAAAGTCCAGGAGTTTGACCGCCACAGCGAATGCAGCGGGGGAACCCCAAATGTGGGTGTTCCCACGGAGGTGTTCGGTCCGTCTTCCATTTTCACATCAGGTCACTAGTATAGAGGAATGAACAAGACGAGACAGGAGTGTTGCAGATGGAGACTTTGTTCCTCTATCAGCAAAATAAGACTGATCTCTGGGTGCCAAAGCCAACCTTTTACGCATCTTACACTCCCTTCTTTGGCACAGAGAATGCACTTCATTACCATAGTGTACATTACATCTCAATATATTCACACCTGCAGTCTCAAGTGTGAAGGCACACCTTAACAACCCCCTGGTGCTCTGGTGCCTAATTCTGCCTCTCGTCCTTTCAACTCTGCCCCCCCCCAGGGTGCCACAGCCTCTGCATTCATCTCTGCCGCCTGAAGCACATGCATTACCATGTCTCACTCCTTCCCCCGTTCCCAAAGTCATTGGGTGCGAGTAAGATCTCCTGTTGTGCCACCACACAGTCAATAAGTCCCCCGTACTACACTGTAATCATGGCAAGTTATCACTATTAGGTATTAAAATACGTTTGCTGTGTGTGTGTTTCAGATGGCTCTCTGGTGGCAAAATTATTGCTTCAAACCGTCAGTCTGGGCTTTCAACCAAGCCTCCCAGTGGTGGGATGTCACCCCAGCTTCATGAACACGCAGTGGTTGCAGAACTTCAGAATGTCTGATGAAACATTTAGCTTCCTGTGCTACAAATTGCTCTGATCTGTGTGAAAATCATGGAGAGACTTTTGAGATATGGGATGTAGCTGCTCCAGCAGCACATGGGCCTGTGGTGTCGTGGCAAAAAGTGATCAGCTGCCAAAAATTGATCGGCAGGTGCCATATTACAGTTATAGGGTTATATTAGACGTAAAATATATATTTCAACAGGTAAACAGTATTGAGTTAGGTATGATGAAATATATTTAACAATTATGATGCATTTTAAGCCAAAACAAACTTCATCTAGGATTAAAAGCAATTAAAATAATGCAGTCATAAGGTTACATGGAAAATACATGGATTTACTGGATATATACATGTAGATACTGTATAAATATATATTCTATGTGTGAATAATGTGCTATGTACGCCTTTTGTATTGCACTAGAAATTTTTACAATAAACTTTTGTGCCTTTTTGCAGATATGTCTCTACTTCTGTGTTTTATTTGTGAAGGTTACCAAGATTTTTTTTTTTTTTTTTTTTGTTACTTATTTGTACCCGTAGGTAGACTTGGTTTGCAGTCTGGTGACAAGCCACCGGCTGCTGGTCGCTGCGTGCGCGAGCGCCCTAAACCTACATGTTTTTGGTATGCGGGAGGAAACCGGAGAAATCCCGGAGTAAACCCGCGCAACACGGGGAGAACATGCAAACTCCACACAGCTCACTGTTGGTCGGGGGCTGGGATGGAACCCATGATCTCATGATCCCCGCGGTCCCCCGGCCGAGGGTAAAACTGTGCTGCCACAGTGCTAAACCACTGCGCCACTGTGCAGCCCATTTAGTGACATAAATGCTAAAAGATTGGAAAAGCTATCTAAATAATCCAGCAGTCTGAGAAATCACTTTTGGTTTGGTGTAAGTCCGCCAACAGAATTATAAACCTTAAAGTAGTTTGTGTTAAAACATGTTAGATCCCATTAAATCCTAACCTATTATTAAGAAATACAGATGCTAATATGGCCCAGAATTCCTCCATATACTGGTACTATTACTAAAGTATGCAGTGTCTTCTGCACTGGTACATCCAACAATACAGTCTTCAGTAAATAAAATAATTGTTTTTGGTTACTTAAAAATGAGCCATTATTTTCAACGTCACTGATAAATGGTTTGTACTGCTGACTCTTCCCACCGGCGTCTTAACAAATAGAAAATCATGATGCAAACACATAAGTCACTAAATTGTTTATTACAATCAGCAGCAAAATCCAGATTATTTAGAATGTGCAAAATTCAAACTTTAAGCTGTAAAAAGAAAAATCAGAATTGGTCACACACGGCGGCCGCTCATCGTCTTCACATGGTCACCCAGCACACCAAGGAATGATTGATTGAAGGCAGCATTCTGAGCCATCGCCTGTCATATTGATAGAAGGAACAGCTCGCATGCAAGGAGCAACACCAGAGAAAACACTCAAAACACAGAGAAGCAAGTTTAAACAGTTTATTGATAAATTTCAAAAGAGAAGCTCTTGTAGAGAAAACGTCACTCGCCAGAGGAAGACGTGGCCTGTGGGGAGGACAAGAATGAGTAATGAGAGCAGGGATATGATGACGTGGGAAACCAAACAGGCAACTTACATGAACCAAACAGAGAACCCGACAGAGCACCAACAAGAATAGACGAACCAGCGGGATAAAGCTGGTCGGGGGTAGATTGAGAGTGGTCTGACCGGGTGGAGTGAGGAAGCTGAGGCGGGATGAGGATGATGGAGCAGGTGAGTGCATAACAATCCCCGGAAGCACGCTGCACATATGGCAGCAACCTGAAAAAGGAGAAGAGGAGAGGAAACTAACTAACTAACTAACTAACCTGCACTTATATAGCGCTTTTTTCTAGTCACAAAGACCACTCAAAGCGCTTTCATTAATACTAACCCTCTATTCTAAGGGCCTATAGGAAACAGATATCTAGGGACAATTTAGAACAGCCAATTAACCTAACATGCATGTTTTTGGCATGTGGGAGGAAACCGGAGAAATCCCGGAGTAAACCCACGCAACACGGGGAGAACATGCAAACTCCACACAGATCACTGTTGGTCGGGGGCTGGGATCGAACCCACGATCCCACGATCCCCACAATCCCCCGGCCAAGGGTAAACTGTGCTGCCGCAGTGCTAACCACTGCGCCACCGTGCGCAGTGGTTAGCACTGCGTGAGTGATATTTAGCACGAAACGTGAGTGATATTTCTCTCTCAACAAAACCAAACACTTACTCGCTGAAGCAGGCAGTTTACCCAACGAGCCAGCGATGAAGCTTTCACTTGATGGTCCTTATAAGCGCTGGCAAGGAAGAGGCGGCAGGTGTGTCCAATCCCGCAGGTGAGCTGATTGCCTGCAGAGCTGGGGGAAGTTCAACAGGACGGGAGGGGCGAGCGCTCACCTGCATACAACATCTCCTCCCTTCGCAAGGTAGTTTCATGCTCTCTTGCCTCACTGAGAAGCAACTGGATGTGCCGCTCATGCTGGTCCCAGTTCAGCAGGTCTTCAGCCTGCGGTGGGACTCCAGAATGAAAATACACACATAACTTAAGTACATGCACAGCATGAAAGTGCAACATGTAAAAAACTACCTTTTAGCCAGGATTAACACTAGCTTATTCTGTCAGATGTTGACACAAGCGCAAAATACAAGCAGAGCACGGAGTTGGCATTGATGGCTAACTAGCTAGCTCACTGTCTGCATACAGGGGACAACGTGTTGTTTGTTCAAAGTGAGTTTTCCACCACTGGGATAAATAACGGCAAAGACGCATAATATCACATCACTCACCATCCTCTATCACTGTTTTCAACAATGATGATGCCGTGGTTGGGTCAACGCCACTCTGCCTCCCGTCTGCCTTCACCGGTCGGTGGCCATGAATCCATTTCGGGTCGCTCCATCCAGCTCCCTCTGGATTTCTTTAATCAGCTACCAAGCACAGAATAGTCTGCACCTCGTCGTTGGACCATGCTGTTGATTTGTGTGTAGCCATTTATCTCGTTGATTACACTCACACTTGCTATTGGTGATTTGACTGTGCGTTGCCATCCAAAATGGCGCAGTAAACAAAAGACACATGACCTGTGTGCCGTCATTGCAACCCCTCTATAGCATGCCTGGGTCGATGTCAGGTGTCTCTCCCAAGCAGCTGGTGCAAGAGTAAGTGTGAGACCTACTGGTCAGGAGGACAGAATGTTGTCTCGATCACGTTTAAAGTTCCCATTCACTGAAAAATTGTTTTTTAGGTTTTAACTTTCTGAAATGCTTCTATTGGTCAAGTGATTATCAACAAAATATCAAAACACTCACTTCATTCATTCATTCATTCATTCATTTATCTTCTTCTGCTTAACGGTGGCGCAGTGGTTAGCACTGCGGCAGCACAGTTTACCCTTGGCCGGGGGATTGTGGGGATCGTGGGTTCGATCCCAGCCCCCGACCAACAGTGATCTGTGTGGAGTTTGCATGTTCTCCCCGTGTTGCGTGGGTTTACTCCGGGATTTCTCCGGTTTCCTCCCACATGCCAAAAACATGCATGTTAGGTTAACTGGCTGTTCTAAATTGTCCCTAGATATCTGTTTCCTATAGGCCCTTAGAATAGAGGGTTAGCATTAATGAAAGCGCTTTGAGTGGTCTTTGTGACTAGAAAAGCGCTATATAAGTGCAGGTTAGTTAGTTAGTTAGTTAGTTAATCCTTTTTGGGTCGCGGGGGGCGGGGGGCGGGGGGGGGGGGGTCTGGAGCCTATCCCAGCATCTTTGGGCGAGAGGCAGGGTACACCCTGGACAGATCGCCAGTCCATTGCAGGGCCAACACAGGGAGACAGGCAACCATTCACTCTCACAGTCACACCTAAGGACAATTTAGAATCCCCAGTTTTGATGCCAATTAACCTGCACCCTGCTCTATTATTGTCCAGTCGAGCTGTCTGTCAGCAAACATGTAGATGAGCAGGGAGCCCATCTACACTGAAGTTTGCAGTTTAGCCACTCATTCACAAACGTTTCTGTGTTTATTGTACTCCAGGGACTGGCCATATCCTATCAACCACTGAAAACACACACGGAATGTGAACAAGTGATGCTTTACTTCATTCATTAAGACAAATTTATGTTAGTTGGCTCAGGCTCACTACCTGAGCTAGGAACTAGCCAGCAAAGATTAGCAGTATTGATGAAAGAGGGAGGGTGGCGTTAGCTGCTGTTCTTGGGCATTTATATGGACATGTATTGAAATGAGCCATTCTGAAGAAGGCTGCAAAAGACGATTCACCATGATGCTGAGATAATTCAAGACAATTTGACCTAAATATGTCATAAACATTTCATTAAGACTTGTGGGAGCTGTCAACATGTGGAAAAAATTGCAGTGATTTGCCCTTTTTAAACTTCGAACTTCATTTCAAAACTCAAATATGCAAAATTTTCTTGGCCAAAAATTTTGAAGTATTATTTAATATAATCTAATATTTTTCACCCTAAAGTGGCACATTTACACTCACCAATTAGTGAGTTTTACTTTTTCTTAGATGTGTTGGTGTGAGGAAAATAATAAAATAACCACATATACTATGTATACAGTGGTGTGAAAAAGTCCCGTTCCTG
The DNA here is from genome assembly GCA_020510985.1 of Pholidichthys leucotaenia. Lineage (NCBI taxonomy): Eukaryota > Metazoa > Chordata > Actinopteri > Cichliformes > Pholidichthyidae > Pholidichthys > Pholidichthys leucotaenia. The sequence goes on from CM035838.1 coordinate 405,497,670, forward strand.
ATTTCTCATTTTTTGGATGTTTGTCACACTAAAATGTTTCAGCTCATCAAACAAATTTACATATTAGACAAAGATAACACAAGTAAACACAAAATTCAGTTTTTAAATGAAGGTGTTTATTATTAAGGGTAAAAAAAAATCCAAACCTACATGGCCCTGTGTGAAAAAGTGATCCCCCGCCCCCCCCCCGTTATGTATGGTAACATACCTCTGAAAGGATGAGGCCAGGTGACTGGACGAACTCAGCTTTATTGAACAGTGGAATCACATCAGCCACACAGCAGACACCAGGCAGAGGGCACCGATCGAAGAGACCGTGTAATGCAGGGGTGCCCAATCTGGGGCTCCTGGAGCGTTCAGGTTTCTGTGGGAAATCTTCTAATTTCACTTCTTAATTGGTGTAAAGATTTGCAAATAATTTGTCATTGTTGTGAGTGTGTTGTGTAGGCTCCATGCACAACAACAACAAATTATTTGCAAATATTTGGACCAATTAAGAAGTGAAATGAGAAAATATCCCACAGAAACCTGAACGTTCCAGGAGCCCCAGGTTGGGCACCCCTGGTGTAATGGATGCCCTCTGCTATTTACAGGGCAGTGCAGTGGCAGAACAGGAAGTGGCCGCCACTACACCGCACTTCACACTAAAGGTGTTAAACCCCAACACCACATTTCTCCCCCCCTTAGAAAGTCTAAAACCACTCATTATTATCAATCATTAAAACCCACCCCAATTTGGGACCCGAATCAAAACTAACAAAACGAAAACTGATGTTTCTAAATGGCCTAACATATTCGCATAACAAAACCTAAAATAGGGCTGACGGGTGGACCGCCACCCTGCCCATATGGCATGGTGGATTATTCTGCCACCTGTTAAACTAAAGGAGAGTCCATTAATCAACTAAAATCATTGCAGTGTCACTAACCTAATAAAAGACACACAAAACAATAACATTTTACTGCATACATAAACATATGAACAACAGAACTATATAACAAAATTTACAGCACTGTCCCTTGGGCAGGAAGAGTAGAACTGGCATGGGGGGGCCCAGGGCAGCCACTCAGCAGATGCGCCCCTGGAAGCATCAGGCCCCCGGGACAATGGCTGGTCTTCCTGACAAAAGCGCCTCTCCTCTTCACCACTGACTCCTGCTCTCATTCAGCCCTGTCACCAGAAGCCTCTTCCTGGACACGCCAAAGCTGATTGGCGTGCCTCGCTGAGCCATCAGACAGCTGGAAGTATGCTGCACCCAGTTTAGCCACTATGTGCACACACTCCTGATGTTTCACTGACTGTTGTCTGGCTTATCTTTGCCGTCGACGTTCCTCTCCTTGAATCCGGACCAAGTCCATAACCCTGACAGGGGCTCGGCTCGGCCTGACATGGTGCTGCTTAGCATGCGGTTTTCCCGTGCTAGTCGCTCTGGCCCCGTTCTTTTCTGAAGTCGTTGTAGCGGTCCCCATCGTAGCTGCAGATCCTCTATCCCTACACGGCCAAGCTCTGGAGGAATCTGGGGCTAGCACATCGGCATCACTTGCCAGCACAGGCGCCTCGCCGTCACGCTCAGTACCCCTCTACCATTTCCCAAGCGCCGGCACTGGGACCCTCCTGCACCGAACCTGAGTGAGCCTGGTCCTGCTTGACAGCCATGGTGTCCGTTAGTCCTTTGTCCCACACAACGACATCATCGACCACCGGAACCGGAGGGTTCCACTGGCCACAACCCGACCATTCTTCCCCAGCGTCGTCTTTAATGGCGAAACCCAGTCCACAGAACAAGTCACAGCCCATGATGTTGTCACCTCGGGCCATCACGTGGAATGTGAAGTCAGCCATCATCGCAGACTTGCACCGAACCGTTAACTCCAATGTTCCAACTGTGCACAGCCTGCCACCTCCATAACCATAAAGCGGAACTGGGTTACCTCTTACTCTGTAGTGGGGTAAAAACTTCCTCACCATGGCCCAATTCAGCAACAACCCCTCCGCCCCTGTGTCGAGCAGCAGAGGTATCTTCATGCCATCCAGCTCCACTGTGCAGAAAGTGTACCCGTTGGTACTGGGGGACACCATATGGATGGTTGTCGGGGGCGGGTGGAGTGATTTCTTCTGTGGGCTCTCTGGCTGAGATACACGGCACACTCTAGCATAATGGTTCAAGCATTCACATCCGCGACAACGCTTCCCTCTAGCCAGGTAGTCCTTAGCCTTATTTTGGTGTTTCGCAGACCCACAACCCTTGCAAAGGGGTTTTCCTGGGGCAGACCTTCGACTGGCAGCATTGGTTTCCATACTGTCGTCATCCAAGCTATCCTTGCTATTTGAGTTCACTACTAATGCCGTGGCGGGAGGTTCCAGCGGCCACTGTGACTGGCGCCAATTTAGCTCCGAAGCTAGCTTATCTGCGGCCTCCAATTGGAGAGCTAGTGCGACAGCCCTGGCTAACGTTAGGCCACTCGGTGCCGTGAGTAGCCTAGCCCGTATAGTGGTGCTGCTCATGTGCTCCTCAAGCTGGTCATGTACCAATTCATCCTCCAGCAACCCAAAACTATACTCGGTAGCTAACTGCCTCAAGTCAATGACAAAGTGGTGTATAGGCTCACCCACATGTTGATGTCGCTGCTGAAAGCGAATCCTCCGGACAGTCACGCTATCCGGGGCATGAAATTTTTTTTTTTTTGTTACTTATTTGTACCCGTAGGTAGACTTGGTTTGCAGTCTGGTGACAAGCCACCGGCTGCTGGTCGCTGCGTGCGCGAGCGCCCTAAACCTACATGTTTTTTTGGTAAGCGGGAGGAAACCGGAGATATCCCGGAGTAAACCCGCGCAACACGGGGAGAACATGCAAACTCCACACAGCTCACTGTTGGTCGGGGGCTGGGATCGAACCCACGATCTCATGATCCCCGCGATCCCCCGGCCGAGGGTAAAACTGTGCTGCCACAGTGCTAAACCACTGCGCCACCGTGCAGCTGGCTTGCTAGCAGCTCGACGATGTCTTCAAAAGAGTCTGAAGCCCCCAGTGAGTGCAGGACACGCTGGCCCTTAATCCCGAGGTTGTGAACAAGCAGCGCACATGCTCTTAACTTGTGATGTAGGTCTGGAAAGCTTCAAACCATCTCGGCCATGGAACGGGCAGCTCCTCCAGGAGCTCGAAGAAGGGGTGAAACGGTGTAATACACGCCTCCATTAGTTAATCCTCGATTGCCAATTGTTATGTATGGTAAAATACCTCTGAAAGGATGAGGCCAGGTGACTGGACGAACTCAGCTTTATTGAACAGCGGAATCACAATGGACACACAACAGACACCAGGCAGAGGGCACCGGTCAAAGAGACCGTATAATGGATGCCCTCTGCTATTTATAGGGCGGTGCAGTGGTGGAACAGGAAGTGGCCATCACTACACCGCACTTAACAGTAAAGGTGTAAAACCCCAACACTCCACCCCCCACCCCGATAAACATAAATTAACTGTGGTTTATCACATCTTTGGAAAGCTGAGTTCAATTTCTCTAGCCACACCCAGGCCTGATTACTGCCACACCTATTCTCAATCAAGAAATTGCTTAAATAGGACCTGCCTGACAAAGTGAAGTAGACCAAAAGATCCTCAAAATTAGACAGGTTGCACATCATTTTGCGATCCAAAGAAATTCAGGAACAAATGAGAAACAAAGTAATTGAGATCTATCAGTCTGGAAAAGGTTATAAAGCCATTTCTAAAGCTTTGGGACTCCAGCAAACCACAGTGAGAGCCATTATCCACAAATGGCAAAAACATGGAACAGTGGTGAACTTTCCCAGGAGTGGCTGGCCGACCAAAATTACCCCAAGAGCGCAGCGACTACTTATTCAAGAAGTCACAAAAGACCCCACAACAACATCCAAAGAACTGCAAGCCTCACTTACCTCAGTTAAGGTCAGTGTTTTTGGAAGGTGTGTGTCCCATTACATACGGGGTAAAAGTAACACAGCATTCAGAAAAGGACCATCATACCAACAGTAAAATATGGTGGTGGTAGTTTGATGGTCTGGGGCTGTTTTGCTGCTTCAGGACCTGGAAGACTTGCTGTGGTAAATGGAATCATCAGTTCTGCTGTCTACCAAAAAATCCTGAAGGAGAATGTCTGGCCATCTGTTCATGACCTCAAGCTGAAGGGCACTTGGGTTCTGCAGCAGGACAATGATCCAAAACACACCATCAAGTCCACCTCTGAATGGTTTAAGAAAAACAAAATGAAGACTTTGGAGTGGCCTAGTCAAAGTCCTGACCTGAATCCGGTTGAAATACTGTGGCATGACCTTAAAAAGGCGGTTCATGCTCAAAAATGCTCCAGTGTGGCTGAACTACAACAATTCTGCAAAGATGAGTGGGCCAAAATTCCTCCACAGCTCTGTAAGACTCATTGACAGTTATTGTAAATGCTTGACTGCAGTTGTTGCTGCTAAGGGTGGCCCAACCAGTTATTAGGTTTAGGAGGAATCATTTTTTCACACAGGGCCATGTAGATTTGGATTTTTTTTCCACTTAATAATCAACATTTTCATTTAAAAACTTTTTGTGTTTACTTGTGTTATCTTTTTTTTTTTTTTTTTTTTTTTTGTTACTTATTTGTACCCGTAGGTAGACTTGGTTTGCAGTCTGGTGACAAGCCACCGGCTGCTGGTCGCTGCGTGCGCGAGCGCCCTAAACCTACATGTTTTTGGTATGCGGGAGGAAACCGGAGAAATCCCGGAGTAAACCCGCGCAACACGGGGAGAACATGCAAACTCCACACAGCTCACTGTTGGTCGGGGGCTGGGATCGAACCCACGATCTCATGATCCCCGCGATCCCCCGGCCGAGGGTAAAACTGTGCTGCCACAGTGCTAAACCACTGCGCCACCGTGCAGCCACCGTGCAACCGTGATATATAAACCAAAGTTTATTTATCAGCTCTCCTAACAAGTCTCATTCAGTGCAGAGGTAGGCAGAAGGAAAAAGAGGCCGAATATCTCCGGCTCACTGACTTTACACTTGCACATAACAAAAGACATGCATAACAAAGGCTGACATCCCTCATTATCTTAATCCCCCCATTGTCTTGGTATTTCCTCTCCTCGCCCAGGGGGTGAGGGTAGCTCCTCCGGTCTCCACCGCAGTGTCTGGGAACGTCTTTGTTCTTCACTTGGCGGTTGAGAGCCTTTGTCCTTTCAGAGGTGTGAAGTTACTTTACATATGTAATTACCAAACATTTCCACATGCTTCAACATATGTAGGTTATGGAATATATGATTAATATAGCCCACAGCCCCCCCCCAAACGACTAAGAAAAGACAATAGAAAGGTTAACAGTCTAAGATAATTACTATGACATACTAAGTGTTACATCTCTTGCCACAGAAGAAACTTTCCAGCAGCCATGCCCCTAAGAGAGTTCAGTGGTAATCATAACAGCATAGTAAAATCATAAGTCAGTCCTAAACTGTTGCAGCACAATTAGTGAACAATTGTGGAGTAGTTTGCATCAGTCCCTGTGCTGTCTGGGTTTTAATCTTCTCCCAAAACTGCTGTGGGTCCGTTTAGGCGTCCTGCTGGGACCTTCTTGTGCGGAATCTGCAGCATGGGAAGGGGAGTGATTAATTGTTCCCTGCAGGGGGGCTGAGTCTTTTCTCTTGGGGGGTCTACCCCGCCGAGGTGCTCTCGCCAACTGTGCAGGCTCGTCTTTCAACAAGAAGGCAGGTTTAAGTCTGTCAATGCTGACTGTTTCTTTTCTATCCCCAAAATCAAGCACAAAGTGTTTATCACCATGTTCCAGCACTCTGAATGGCCCATCGTATGCTGGGCGGAAAGTTGGTTTTAAAGCTTCATGCCTAACAAAAACGAACTCAGCGTTTTTTAAAGCTTGAGGGACAAAAACCCGTGGAAAGGAGTGATGAGCTGGACCGGGGAAAGAGTCCGGTCCGTTGCTGCCTAAAAACCTTGGGACTGGAAGATGCCCTGGCTCTGGATTCTCTGGTAAAAATTCACCTGGGAGCCTGAGCGGTTGTGCAAAAACTAATTCTGCTGGAGAGGCGTCTAGATCCTCTTTAGGCACAGCACGCAACCCCAATAAAACCCAGGGAAGTTTATTTACCCAATTTGTATCCGTTAGTGAGGCTCTGAGGGCAGCCTTTAAAGACCTGTGAAAACGCTCGCATAACCCATTAGCCTGAGGGTGATAAGCGGTGGTGCGGTGAATTGTTGCCCCTAAGCTGCTGGACATGGCTGACCAAAGCTCTGAGACTAATTGAGGCCCCCTATCGGACGTGATGTCCGATGGGATGCCAAAACGTGCTACCCAGTTTGTCAAAAAGACGCGAGCGACTTCCTCCGCTGTGGTTGCCGCTAGAGGGACTGTCTCTGGCCAGCGTTTGGTGCGGTCTATCATTGTTAACAGGTGTGTGAAACCTTGAGAAGAAGGTAGTGGCCCCACGAGGTCGACATGAACGTAGTCGAACCTTCTAGCAAGGATTGGAAAAGGCTCCAGAGGGGCTTTTGTGTGTCTGTGTATTTTGGCGCGCTGACAAGAAATGCAAGTTTTTGCCCATTCTTTTACGTTTTTGCACAGGCCTGGCCACACAAACTTTTTGGCGACCATTTTAACCGAGGCGCGCACACCTGGGTGCGCGAGGGAGTGAATTGCGTCGAAAATGCGGCGGCGCCATGTAGCTGGTACTAACGGGCGAGGTCGGCCAGTTGAAACATCGCATATTAGGGGGGGCACGCCGTCGCGTAAACCCTTTTTCTCCAGCCTTAACCCTGTTGGTCCAGACAGGAGCGCGCGCACGTCCGCGTCACTGCTTTGTTCCTCTGCCATGGCTGCATAATCTATCCCTGCATGGATAGGTGCTGCGTATGTGTCTGCGTTAGTGAAGAATTCTGCTACTGAGGCAGTATAATCTGTCTCCTCGCGCTCTGGTGGTGTCACAGCGCGAGAGAGGCAGTCTGCTACCACGTTAAGTTTGCCTGCCACGTGTCGAATGTCTGTGGTGAACTCTGAAATTGCAGCCAGCTGTCTTTGTTGCCTGCCTGACCATGGTTCTGAAATTTTAGCCACAGCAAAGGTGAGCGGTTTATGATCTACAAAAGCCGTGAAACTCCGCCCTTCTAACCAGAACTGGAAGTGGCGGATGGATAAATGAAGCGCTAGCAGCTCCCTGTCAAAAGTGCTGTATTTACGCTCAGTTTGGTTTAGTGATTTGCTAAAGAATGCTAAAGGTTGCCAGATCCCGCTGACATGTTGTTCTACAACTGCCCCTATAGCCAGGTCTGAAGCGTCTGTGGTTAGCGCGATGCGGGCCGAGGGATCTGGGTGAACTAACAATGTGGCGTTAGCTAGAGCGCTCTTTACTTCCGCGAAGGCGTGTTCGCGCTCCGGGGTCCATTCGACCGCGTTGGAAGCTTTCTTTTTTCTGAGCGCGTCATATAGGGGCTGCATGAGCTGAGCTGCGTGGGGGAGGAAACGGTTGTAAAAATTAACCATTCCTAAAAATTCTTGTAGCGATTTGACCGTCTGTGGCCGTGGGAAACTCTTTATCGCGTGAACTTTGTCTGGAAGTGGAAGTGCCACCTTCGGAGAGACTTTGTGTCCTAAAAAATCAATTTGTGACACGCCGAATTTGCATTTGGCTGGATTGATTATTAACCCGTGCTCTTCTAGTCTCTGAAAAACCGTAGCGAGGTGCTGCTCATGTTCTTCCTCAGACGAGCTGGCTACCAGCATGTCGTCGAGGTAGACGAAGACAAAAGGGAGGTCGCGTAAGACCGCGTCCATCATTCGTTGAAAAGTTTGAGCAGCGCCTTTGAGGACGAAAGGCATTCGCAGAAATTCAAAAAGGCCGAAAGGGGTTATTACAGCTGTTTTAGGAATGTCCTCCGCTCGGACTGGGACTTGATGATAACCGCGGACTAAGTCTATTTTTGAAAAAATGCGCGCACCCGCCAGATGTAGTGAAAAATCTTGAATGTGAGGAATTGGGTAGCGGTCATGCGCTGTAGCATTGTTCAATCTGCGGTAATCTCCGCACGGTCTCCAAGAACCGTCGGATTTCGGAACCATGTGAAGTGGTGAGGCCCAAGGGCTCTTGGAGCGTCTAACAATGCCCAAATTTTCAAGGGTCGTAAACTCGTCCCGTGCTATGTTGAGCTTGGTCGCGCCTAAGCGGCGAGCTTTGGCAAATACGGGTGGGCCCGTTGTGGGAATAAAGTGTTCAACCCCGTGTTTAGCCACAGTGGCTGAGAATTTGGGAATTGTGAGTGCTGGAAATTGGGTGAGGAGTTGCTCAAACTTACCTCCTGCTGTGGTGACGTTAGCCTGCACAGGTGGTGGAGAAACTCGAGCTGAGCAGGGAATAGAAGCAAAGGACAGTGCATTAACCAAGCGCCTATTTGCTAGATCCACTAATAACCCATGTGCACACAAAAAATCTGTGCCTAACAAGTTAAAACTCACCACCGCTACAACAAATGTCCATCTGTAGTTGCGGCCGTGGATGTGGAGGTGCAGGCTCTTTTCGCCGAAAGTGTCGATGTTAGAGCCGTTGGCTGCCACCGCTCCGTTGCCCCGGGTGCCCATGGCTCGATCTGCGTGGGAGGGCGTGACGAAACTCAGCTGCGCTCCTGTGTCGATGAGGAACTGCTTGCCGGTGTGTCCATCCGTCACATACAACAGCTTATTCTTCTCACCGAGAACCGCTGCCGTTAACGGCTCTCGGCTTTGGCGTTTCCCGAAATCGTAAATCTGCAGGGGGGGGGACGCATTTGCGGGCCTTCTCGGCGAAACGGTGGTGATAATAACAGATGTCGCTCTGTCTGTTACGTTTGGGCCGTGTCGCTGTCACCGCGGGCTGGATCTGCTCAGTGGGTTGTGGCTCTTCGTGGTTCGGGGCATCTGTGTTGAGGTCCACGGATGCTGCTGTGGGTGTCAGCTCCTTGCAGGCGTTGACGAGCCGATGAGCTTCATTGGCCAGCACGCGGAAGTCTTGGTGGTTGTTGCATCTCATGTTGGCGAGCGTCCCTCTGATGTGTGGCGGCAGTGTGCTGAGGAATATGAATTGGAAGAGGAAGTTGTCATTGTCCTCTTCTTTAAGCTGTAGCAAATCCTCCATGAGGGCTTTAGGTTTGCACCCTCTGTGGCCATAGACCGCCAGGATCTTCTCGGCTCTCTCTTCAGCTGAGGGGACGTAATTCGCCACGATGGTTGCTTTAAGAGTTTCATATTTGTCTTGGGCTGGCGGCCGGCGGATCATGCTGCGCGCACACTTCGAAGTGGCGACGTCGAGTTTGGAGACGATATGGTAGAATTTGGTATCATCAGCCGTGATGCCCGCCAGTGCAAACTGGGCTTCAGCTTGCTGAAACCACGAGGCGGGGTCTTCTTGCCAGAAGTCTGGCAGCTTGACAGCGATGGCATTCGTGTATACCATCACTGCTGTGTCCGCAGGGTGAGAGTGCCTTGCTTCAACTCTCACAGCGGTGCTGGTGCTCGGTTGAGCCCTCTCAATCCTTTCTGCCGGGGGGGACAGTCGTCCATCTGTCCCTCCGTCTGCGTGGTCGCTGGCGTCTGCCTGGGTCGCTGCACGGTGGCGCAGTGGTTAGCACTGCGGCAGCACAGTTTACCCTTGGCTGGGGGATTGTGGGGATCGTGGGATCGTGGGTTCGATCCCAGCCCCCGACCAACAGTGATCTGTGTGGAGTTTGCATGTTCTCCCCGTGTTGCGTGGGTTTACTCCGGGATTTCTCCGGTTTCCTCCCACATGCCAAAAACATGCATGTTAGGTTAATTGGCTGTTCTAAATTGTCCCTAGATATTTGTTTCCTATAGGCCTTTAGAATAGAGGGTTAGTATTAATGAAAGCACTTTGAGTGGTCTTTGTGACTAGAAAAGCGCTATATAAGTGCAGGTTAGTTAGTTAGTTAGTTAGTCGCCACGGATGAGTCGATTGCGGGGGTATGCCTCAGGACCATACTCGCGTCAGGGGTCACCAGTGTAGAAGAGCTTGAAATGATGAGGCGATTTGATATATAAACCAAAGTTTATTTATCAGCTCTCCTAACAAGTCTCATTCAGTGCAGAGGTAGGCAGAAGGAAAAAGAGGCCGAATATCTCCGGCTCACTGACTTTATACTTGCACATAACAAAAGACATGCATAACAAAGGCTGACATCCCTCATTACCTTAATCCCCCCATTGTCTTGGTATTTCCTCTCCTCGCCCAGGGGGTGAGGGTAGCTTCTCCGGTCTCCACCACAGTGTCTGGGAACGTCTTTGTTCTTCACTTGGCGGTTGAGAGCCTTTGTCCTTTCAGAGGTGTGAAGTTACTTTACATATGTAATTACCAAACATTTCCACATGCTTCAACATATGTAGGTTATGGAATATATGATTAATATAGCCCACAGAACAATAATTTGAAATCTTATTGAAACCAAAGCTTAATTGCATTCAATGTAGATCAGTGAAAAAAGTAACTCAGAGTATGACCAAATGTACAGGTGCATCAGTTGGAATGTTATTGAAAAGTACATTTACACACCCTCTGGTCTTCCTTTTTAAAAAGAACCACCTGCCCAGTTTGCCATGCCAAAGGCACTGTCCACAACCTCCACGCAACATTGCAGAGGTGTGTCAACTATGACAGCCCTACAACATCCAGGGCCTTGAGGTACTCGGGGAGATTCTCATCCACCCAGCCCGGTCACCAAAGAGTTTTTTAACCTTCGGTGACCTCAGTCCCTGTGATGGGTGAGTTTTTCCCCCTTGTCCTCAAGCCCTGCTTCCTCTATGGATGGTGTGTCAGTGGGATTGAGAAGATCCTCGAAGTATTCCTTCCACCGCCCGACGATGTCCCCACTCAAAGTCAGTAGCGCTCCATCCGCACCATACACAGTGCAGACAGGGAGCTGCTTCCCCTTCCTGAGTCGCTGGACAGTTTGCCAGAATCTCTTGGAGGCCAACCAAAAGTCTTGTTCCATGGCCTCACCGAACTGAATTACAACAATTCTGCAAAGATGAGTGGGACAAAATTCCTCCACAGCGCTGTAAGATTCATTGCCAGTTTTCGCAAATGCTTGATTACAGTTGTTGCTGCTAAGGGTGGCCCAATCAGTTGTTAGGTTTAAGGGGCAATCACTTTTTCACACAGGGCCATGTAGGTTTGGATTTTTTTTTCCCCTTAATAATAAACATGCAAGTTAGGTTAATAGCACCGATCGAGGAGCTAGCCAAAGCGCTAAAAATAGATTAGATTTAGATTAGATTCAACTTTATTGTCATTACACATGTATGAATACAAGGTAACGAAACACAGTTTAGCATCCAATCAGAAGTGCAAAGGACAGCAGTGCAGTATATACGGTAATTAACAGTATGTGCAATTTAAGCAAATATATGCAAATATATGCAGCAGTGCAGAAAGTTAAGAGTACTGTTATGTGCAAATAATGTGCAATAAGTTAGATGTAGTTATGCAGTTATGTATAGGTGAGGACGGTAAGAGATGATGGTAAGAGAGTCAGCGGGGAACTAAGTTCAATAATGTGACAGCTGTTGGAAAGAAACTGTTCCTAAACCTGCTGGTTCTAGTCCGAAGGCTTCTGAAACATCTTCTGGAGGGGAGAAGCTGGAACAGTCCATGAGCAGGATGGTTGGAGTCCCTAAGAATGCTGTGTGCCCGGCGCAGACATCTTTTCCTGTAGACGTCCTCTATAACTGGAAGTGGAGTCCCTGTGATGCGTTGGGCGTTTTTCACCACCCGCTGCAGCGCCTTGCGGTCAGCGACAGAGCAGCTTCCATACCAGACTGTGATACAGTTGGTCAGGGTGCTCTCTATCACGCAGCGGTAGAAGTTGCCCAGGATGTCAGTTGACAGATGGTTCTTCTTCAGTGTCCTCAAGAAGAAGAGGCGCTGATGGGCCTTCTTGATCAGGCTGGTGGTGTTAACTGACCAGGACAGGTCCTCCGAGATGTGGGTCCCCAGGAATTTGAAGCTGGGGACACGTTCAACAGCTATGCCATTGATATGGATGGGGTCATGTGTCTCTTCCCTCTCCTTCCTGTAGTCCACTATGAGCTCCTTGGTTTTGCTGGTGTTAAGGAGCAGGTTATTGTCAGCGCACCAAGTAGCCAAGTGCTCAACCTCTGCCCTGTAATCTGACTCGTCGTTGTCCCTGATGAGTCCAATCACCGTGGTGTCATCTGCGAACTTTATGATGGAATTGGATCCATACATAGGCCTGCAGTCATGGGTGTAGAGGGAGTAGAGGAATGGGCTGAGCACACAGCCCTGTGGTACACCAGTGTTGAGTGTGATGACGGAAGAACGGTTGGGGCCTGACCTAACATGCTGGGGTCTGTTGGTCAGAAAATCCATGATCCAGTTGCAGGTGGAGGTACTGATTCCCAGGTCCCCAAGTTTAGTGAGCAACTTGGAGGGGATAACTGTGTTGAATGCTAAGCTGAAGTCAACAAACAGCATTCTTGCGTAGGTGTTCTTGTCATCCAGGTGTGAGAGTACATAGTGCAGCGCTGTAGAAACCGCATCCTCTGTACTCCTGTTGCTCCGGTAGGCGAACTGATGAGGGTCCAGTGTAGGGGGCAGGCCTTTTTTGAGCTGTGCCAAGACCAGTCGCTCAAAGCACTTCATGACTATGGGCGTCAGTGCCACAGGGCGATAGTCATTTAGGCACGATGGTGTTGAATGTTTCGGCACTGGTACTATTGAAGTGGTCTTGAAGCACGCTGGTACCACGGCCTGGGCCAGGGACAGATTGAAGATGTCTGTGAAGACCCCTGCCAGCTGCTCAGCGCATGCCCTCAGCACACGCCCAGGAATGCCATCAGGGCCAGCAGCCTTAAGTACGTTGACATGACTCAGTGCGTTACGGACGTCGGTGTGGGTGAGTGTGAGGTGGTGGAGGTCATCAGAGGGTGGGAAATTGATGTTCTTTTCGTTGTTGTCCTTGTCAAAACGAGCATAGAAGTCATTTAGCTCACTGAGAAAGGGCACAGTCATGGCTATAGGTATGGAGTTGCTGGGCTTATAATCAGAGATAGCTTGAATGCCCTGCCACATACGTCGGGGGTCAGAGTCCCCAAAATGTTCCTCCACCTTCAGCTTGTAGCTGTGCTTGGCCTTCTTGATGCCCCTCTTCAGATCTGCCCTGGATGAACTGTAGGCCTGTGTATCACCAGATCTAAAGGCATTGTTACGTGCTTTTAGCAGAAGCCGCACTTCTCTGTTCATCCACGGCTTCTGATTTGGGTACGTGGTGATCTGTCTTTCCGTGGTGACACTGTCAATAGTGGTGTTGATATGGTCCAGGACTGAGTGGGTGTAAGAGCTGATGTTTATGTGGGAGCCACAGGTAGCCTGAGAGGTGAACATACTCCAGTCTGTGTTCCTAAACTTCTCCTGGAGTACAGAGTCAACCCCCTCTGGCCACACTTTGATGGTCCTCACTGATGGCTTCACCCGGTTGATGAGCGGTACATACTTGGGGGTAAGGAACAAGGATAAGTGATCAGACTGACCTAGGTGGGGGAGGGGAGTTGCTGTGTAGGCTCCCACAATATTGGTGTAAACATGGTCCAATGTTTTGTCCCCTCTTGTGTGACAGGAGACATGCTGGTAGAATTTAGGAAGCACTGTCTTGAGGTTAGAGTGGTTAAAATCACCCGCCACAATAAATGCTGCCTCTGGGTGTGCAGTTTGTTGTTTGCTAATAGCTGCATGTGTGACAGAGATCATCCTGCGCAGTTCGCCCCACACGGGACACGAACCCGCGACCTCTCAGTCAACTAACACACAGTTCGAGCATGGGAGACACAGCACGATCGCGCTGAGCTAAAGGTCCGACCGGTAGCTCAGCGCTACCATCCGGGGCTCACAGCACCACTTTTAACTAACTGAGGTCATCAGCGCAGTTCGCCCTACACAGGACACGAACCCGCGACCTCACAGTTAACTGGTCAGAGACACACACAGCATGATCGTGCTGAGCTAAAGGTCCGACCGGTAGCTCAGCGCTACCGATACTGTATGAGGCTTTGGGAGGGAGGTTTTACTAACGTTCTACGCCGAACAGTACTAGTTGGCATCCGTTACACTCTCCCCCTTAAACCTCACTCCCATGCCGGGTTCACGGCACCAGTGTGACAGAGATCATCCTGCGCAGTTCGCCCCACACGGGACACGAACCCGCGACCTCTCAGTCAACTACACAGTTCGAGCATGGGAGACACAGCACGATCGCGCTGAGCTAAAGGTCCGACCGGTAGCTCAGCGCTACCATCCGGGGCTCACAGCACCACTTTTAACTAACTGAGGTCATCAGCGCAGTTCGCCCTACACAGGACACAAACCCGCGACCTCACAGTTAACTGGTCAGAGACACACACAGCACGATCGTGCTGAGCTAAAGGTCCGACCGGTAGCTCAGCGCTACCGATACTGTATGAGGCTTTGGGAGGGAGGTTTTACTAACGTTCTACGCCGAACAGTACTAGTTGGCATCCGTTACACATGCAGTTCTTTCATAGCAAGCTTAGCATTAGCATCCGGAGAAATGTAAGCGGCTGTTATGATGGTACAAGTGAACTCGCGTGGCAGATAGAAAGGTCTACATTTAACCATGAGAAACTCCAGGTTAGCTGAGCAGTGTCTCTCAACAGTGACAGAGTTCGTGCACCAAGCCTTGTTAATATAAATGCACACTCCCCCCCCCCTCTTGTCTTACCGGAGTCAACTGCTGCTCTGTCTGTCCGGAGCGTTTGTAGGCCGGTTAGCTCGATAGCATTGTCGGGTATTCCACTGTGAAGCCATGTTTCCGTAAAAATCATGATATTGCAGTTCATAAGTCTCTTATTGTTGGTGATCCGAAGCCGTAGTTCACTCATTTTGCTCGCCAGAGACCGTACATTAGCAAGGAAAATACTGGGTAGCGATAGCCGGTGCGGTGTTAGCTTTAGCTTAGCTCTTAGCCCACCGCGCTTACCCCTCCTTTGTTTACGATCTTTACGCCGCCTGCGAGCACTTCTGGTCGGCCGGGAAGCCTGCCGAGCGTCGGGAGTTCTCCAGAGCGCCGGGATGAGACGTAGATTCAGACGTAGGTTGCTGATAAAAAGGTCGTTATCGTTGCTTTGTAATCCAATATTCAAAAGCTCATCTCGGGTGTAAGATGTAAAAGCAGAGCTGTTCTGAACGAACATACCCGAAATGAGCAGAAATAACACTGCTAGTCCCCAGAATCTGGTAGGACGCTGGGCCTCGCGTTGTGCACGCACCGCCATCTTGCACTAAAAATAGCTTTCACTACTGCGCATGCGTGTGTTTACTTGGCTGAAGTAGGACAAACTTTCTGGGCCACTGCATCGCGTGAATGGAGCAAGGCTGAACACTGCTGAAATCGCAATTTCAAAACAGTGAATGGACAGTACTTTTTATTTTGCACCCCCCATCCATTTTCAATATATAGATCTGCATCAGATTTGGTTCCTAGTCTTACATTAAACTCAATAGCACACAATTTCTAGTCTGTGTTGTTATGATAAAACATACATGGCAGTACTCACCTTTTCACAAGAGTAGGCTTGTTTCCCGACACTGGACCCACGACATTCCAACCATCGCTTCAGTTGGACCACAGAATGTTGAGAAATGTCACTGTAAACAAAGGCAGCCCCTGGGACTTCGCTTTCTAACAGTTTTACAAGTGGGAATGCAGTATCACTCGCCATTGCTCCACCGGTAGGACAGGGTTTTGTTTGTCCGACCTTGTGTAGTGCTGTGTACCACGTGACTACCAGCGCAAAAACTGATGACGTAGTCCTCGATCGGCGCTATTGGCATCAAAACTGGGGATTCTAAATTGTCCTTAGGTATGACTGTGAGAGTGAATGGTTGTCTGTCTCTCTGTGTTGGCCCTGCGATGGACTGGCGATCTGTCCAGGGTGGACCCTGCCTCTCGCCCAAAGATGCTGGGATAAGCTCCAGCCCCCCCGCGACCCGAAAAGGATTAAGCGGAAGAAGAATGAATAATAAACACCTTCAATTAAAAACTGCATTTTGTGTTTACTTGTGTTATTTTTATCTAATATTTAAATTTGTTTGATGATCTGATACATTTTAGTGTGACAAACATACAAAAAAATGAGATGTCAGAAAGGGGGCAAACACTTTTTCACACCACTGTATATATATAGTGGAACTCTGAAATATGTTGTGTATTTCTTGTAGTTTTGCTGAAACAATGTTTTTAAAGAAGTAATTTCAAAATACAAGTAGTATATTTCAAGTACAAGAAAAGTTATATTACACTGGTCAACACCAAATTTATTGTCTAAGTCTTTTTTTTAGCTGATTTAGGACAATTTTGATGTGCTGAATCCAAAAATCACATTGGTTTTGCTCAATCAGGTCAACTTTTTGAACTATGGCCACGTTTTTTACGTTTTTGTTTACATGTACGTGTATTTTCACTTTATATGATGCAAAATTCTTTATTTCTTGAAATTCTCTGAATTTTGAACAATGATGACATAACATTCAATTTACATGTACTTACCTTTATCAATGTCTACTATTCAATTTACAGTACAACTGTACAACTGCTGTACAACTGCTTACAACTTAGCATAAAAATCTGACCTGATCAAAAGAAACGGATGTCATTTTCAGATTCAGGGGTGCAAAATTGTCTTAAATCAGTTGAAAAAACAGACAACTTACAAAAAATTATTTTTGTTATGTTGTGTTATGATTTTAAGTAGTGATAAATAGTTATTTTTAAGTTATATGCAATGAATATTACAAGTAAGACTGAAGAAAAGAAATAATTTGTGTTAACTAATTATTTTGAGTAAAGACGACTAATGAAAACATGTTTGTCAACTTTAAAAACAAGATTCTGTGTTAATACAAATAAACATGTTTAGTTTTTACCTTGTGTAAAAACTTGTGGTTCAAGGCAATCAGTTTCCACGCAAATTTCAAGTAATGTCCACTAATTCGGGTTTACAGTATGGAGAAGGGTGAAACTGTCCTGCAGATAGAGAAATAAGCGGCCCGCCTGTAGAGGGCACCATCCATCCATCCATCCATCTTCTACCGCTTTTCTGGAGGTCCGGGTCGCGGAGGCAGCAGTTCAAGCAGAGAAGCCCAGACTTCCCTCTCCCCAGCCACCTGCTCCAGCTCTTCAGAGGGGATACCAAGGCGTTCCCAGACTAGCTGGGAGACATAGTCTCTCCACCGAGTCCTGGGTCTGCCCCGGGGTCTCCTCCCAGTGGGACGTGCCTGAAACACCTCAAGTGGGAGGCGTCCGTTCACCTTATCGTGGTGGGGGGGTTTGCGTGCCCCAGTGATCCCAGGAGCTATGTTGTCCGGGGCAATTTGCCTCTGATAGGGTCTCCCAAGACAAACTGGTCCTGGGTGAAGGGCCAGACGAAGAACGATCCAACAGACTCTCATGATAAATTGTATATCAAGGATTCAGTGTACCCCGCCCGGTATGGGGTTACCGGGGCCCCACCCTGGAGCCAGGCCTGGGGGAGGGGCTCGAAGGCTAGCGTCTGGTGGCCGGGTTTCCACCCATGGGACCCGGCCGGGCTCAGCCCGAAGGAGTTACATGGGTCCGCCCTCCAGTAGGTTCACCACCTGCAGGAGGGATCATGGAAGTCCGGTGCTATGTGGATTAGGTGGCAGTCAAAGGCGGAGACCTTGGCGGACTGATCCCAAGCTTTCTAAACTGGCTAGAGGGCACCAATTTGCCACAAATAAGATGAGAACAATAATCATGAATCTTTTTTCCTCATTCTCGTGGCACCCCCTAGTGGATGTCGCCCTGGGCAACCGCACATGTGGCTCATATCTGAAACCGCCACTGTTTACCAGTCATAGTCCCTACATTTAACATCCCTACTCACACCTCCACACTTCTACCATTCCTTTTCTCTCTCTCCCTCCTAACACACCTTCTCCTTCTCCTCGATCTTTGACCAACAGTAGCCCAATTTCCACTGGCACCCTGTCGGTTAATAGCACCGGTGGCGGTCGTTGTTAACCTGGGCCTCGACTGATCCTGTATGAAAGTCTCATTTGTCATGATCCGCATGTTTGATTTTGCAAAGGTTTTACGTCAGATGCCTTTCCTGACACAACCCTCCCCATTTACCTGGGCTTGGGAAAAACTATCTGGAAAAACAATTAATTTGATGAAATGGTAAGGTACACGGAGAAGTTTAAAGTGGAAGATGAACTACTATTTTTACTTTATTAATTTTATTTATGCATTTGGATCCCCATTAGCTTCTACAATGTGGTTGCTAGTCTCCCTGGGGTCCACACATACAAAAAAACCCATATAAAACAAAATTACAATAAGTCAACAAAAGGAAAAGCACTCAACAAAATGCAAACACCTAGTTACACCCCTCCACACACACACACCAAAAAAGCTGTTGGGTCAAATCATTTCATTTTGTTGTTTCTTAAACAATCTATGTATAATCAATCAAAAATTATAAACAGCAAAATCCATCAAGACTTTAAATAAGAACAAAAATACACCTCATGTCAATTCCATCCATTTTCATTTCATCAACAACCTATTTATGATCAAAAATGGATACAAAAAAATCTTCAAATATTAACATTAATTATTATATCAAGCTCATCAATTTTTGTTTTATCTGATTCTTGAACAGTAGTTTGTTTTTAATTAATCTAATTAATTGGGTTTGGCATAAAATTCCAAACCCAAGACAATCTATAAAGAACAGTTTTCTTCATGTGGCTGGATTTGGGATGTGGTGACTCTAAAAGCTGCTTACTACCTTGACGAGTCTCATAGTCATGATTCATACCCATGTACACTAAAGTTTCAAAAAAGAAGCATGGTACATGATTCCGTACAACATTTTGCATAAATGACAAAAGACAATATTTCAATCTTAGATCCACTGTTAACCATGACAATCTTTTATGCATTTCAGTTATATTAGTATGAAAAGGACAACACAAAACTCATCTAGCTTCTCTATTTTGTGCAATCTGAAGTTTTTTCAAACATGTCAATAAAGCACTAGGCCAAATAACAGAACAATAATCAAGATGACATAAAACAAGAGATGGCACAACATTATGATAATACAGGTAAAAACATATGGAAACCATTTCTTGGCCACAAACAGTCCTCTATCCATTTTTGAGACTAAATATAATTTATCTGACTTGACCAGCAAAGAAAGCTATCTCATTTCACACCCAGCAGTTTAATCTTTGTAACTTGTTCAATAGGTGAGCCATCAATATCCACATTCAACAAAAGAAACTGAGCAAGAGTAGCCCTTGAGCTAAACACAATACATTTTGTTTTAGCTGTATTCAATACTAATTTATTCATTTTCACCGACTGGGTCACAGACTTCATTTCATCCAACAAATTGTCTCTTAGTTCAGATAATGTAGTCAAAGCACTAAATAATGTAGAATCATCTGCGTACATAACAATATAAGCTGTTTTAACAAGGTAAATCATTTAAAAAAAAACTGAAAACAAAAGTGGACCCAAACAACTACCATGTGGAACACCATAGTATATTTCTTTACTATCAAGAAAATGCTCCATTATAGAACACATACTGTGTCCTTCCTGCCAGATAAGTTTTCATTAGAGTCAAAGCTGAAGGTGAAAAACCATAACATTTAAGCTTTTCCATAAGGATATTATGGTCAGTGACATCAAATGCAGCTGCAAAATCTAAAAGAATTGTTCCTACTACTGGATTTACACAGCATCATATTGACAGGTTAACATATTACATGGAATCATAACTGCTGTTACTCAGAATTTTGTCCACTCCATAGATTAAGTATTAACTTTGAGCACATAGAAGCAGTATTTCATCTTTTTAAATGCCTGCTTTATTCTGTCTGTGTGACCGTTTATTGTGTGTGGCTAGTGCTAACTACAGCCGGTCAATCAATCCCTTCCTGCAGCTTCTCTCGGTCATGTCTACCATAAGTGTTGCAAGCTAAACAGTTAACCACTTGCGCTCCGTTGTTCTGCGGGCGGGCAAGTCTCTGCGTCCTAAGACGCACAACGGCACACTCGTGCGCACTCTGACGCATAGACCAGATTGTGGTGATGTAGGTGATGATGGTGATGTAGTGGCGTCCAAGCGCCACTAAAAAAAAAACTGCAGAGACAGCCGCGAACAGATTAGTTCATCTGATTGACCTCTCATTTGACTAATAAGAGCCTTGAATTGGGTTTCTGAAACCTTGAAGAGCCAATGAATGAAAACCTAGGAAGGAGGACCCGCCTACTGTGAATGCAGGAGCCAATTGAAGCACAGAAATTCAGGCTGAGTCAAGAGAGATTTACTGCTGCAGCAGATGAAAACAAAGGACGCTGGACGAATCTACTACAGACCCCGCAGCATGGAGAACACCCACAAGTGGGACCTGCACTCATTCCAGCAGAATAGACGTTTAGGATTCTCTTCCGTCATCATAGACCGACGGAGGCCGACGACAAAGGTCGTAAATCATTCACCAAAACCGCAATAATGGAATTATGTTTTGATCGGGATCCACGAGCCGAGCAGCATCGCGTTCGTCTTACAATGGGGAAGAGAAGTTCGCCACGACTCTGCTGCTGTGAAGAGGTAAGGTGTTATAAGCTAAATTATTATTTCTCCCTGAAAACTGTAATCCAAAAATGACTTTTGACCGATCGGTAAATTACAACTGTACTGCGCACGAAGTACGAAGTGCGTGCGCCGCGATAAACGGTTCATTTGCCGTGTTCGGACCGTGAACGCCCCCCCCCCCCACCGCTGCAGAAGAGGAGCGGGGGGGGGCGTTCACGGTCCGAACGCCCCCGGTCCACGGGGGGAAGCATATGAGTCTATTCCTTCATGTAGCGATGGCCGTCTTCTGCAGCGAGGGGGGGGGGACAACCCCCCCCCACACACACACACACACACACAGTAGCGAGGGGGGGGGCGCTGTGAAAACATGCAAGGAGTGTAATCCATCATGTAGCGAGGGCCGAACTCCGTCTTTTTTAGCGGGGGGGGGACAAACCCCCCCCACACACACAGACACAGCCCTGAGTGTGACCTTTCATTAGAGCCCAAAATGAAGATTCTACATTGAATTATTCAAAAGTTACAGACGTTTTTCCAAACTGTGCCATTTGGCACAATTTGGCAC
Source organism: Pholidichthys leucotaenia (assembly GCA_020510985.1). Lineage (NCBI taxonomy): Eukaryota > Metazoa > Chordata > Actinopteri > Cichliformes > Pholidichthyidae > Pholidichthys > Pholidichthys leucotaenia. The sequence goes on from CM035838.1 coordinate 405,518,917, forward strand.
AGTTCCAAAACGCCTGGGAACAGCCTGAGAACAAAGCTGTGTTTGTTCATTTTTTGTGGTATTGTTACCAAATTTTGTGGTTTTGTTACCAAATTTGGATCTCAGCTTGATAACACTTGGTTCTACATTTCTGTTGCATTTTCTAGCCAGATCGGACAGCTGTGTGTTATTTGCAAGCATTTGTATCCAAAAAAACACTGTGTCCAAATTTATTTTCTTCAAGTTCAGTATGTTTAGATGACTGTAACTCAGTGGCCGAAGCAAGTAGAGAGATTATGTTTTTTTTGCCAAAAAATTCTAAGTGTTTTCTTTTAAATGAGACCAACCCCATGAAGATGCTGCAAAGGGTTGAATAACAGCTTTCGATTTACTTTGGGCACGTTATTTTTTGGCATTTTTAGGAAAATTGCCCGGAGTGCAAGGGGTTAAAGACTGAATAACCTGTTGATCTGTAGAAAAGGCTCAATGTAGGCGTCACATATTTAATTAGCATGTCCAGTTTTAGGGTCAGAACAGCTAAATGACACAGAAAGTTGTCACACACATCATGTTACTGTCAAGGTCTGGGCATTGTCCCCAGACCATGCCCATGCCTTGAATTTAGTTTTGTGGGATTGTTTGTTTATTACCTCCGCCAGGCCGAAAAGGCCAGGAGGAGGTTATGTTTTTGCCAGGGTTTGTGTGTTTGTCTGTCTGTCTGTCTGTCTGTCTGTCTGTTTGTCTGTTGGTTAGCAAGATAACTCAAAAAGTCTTGGACGGATTTGCATGAAACTTTCAGGCGTTGTTGGAAATGGTACAAGGAAGAACTGATTAAATTTTGGGGGTGATCCGGTTCACCGTCTGGATACAGGAATTTTTTTAAAGCATTTTTCAACACTGTGACATAGGGCCATTTTCAACATGTGCGCAGGCGCAATGGAGGGCGCTGGTCGTCGTGTCTGCAACACAAACTCTGCGTTCTTCAACGTTTTAGGCACAAAAGCACGCGGAAAACACTGCTGGCCTGGGCCCGCCAGCGTGCTTGTGTTTGTGCGCAACTGCAAAACCTCACACGGGCAGCTGTCCGCCGACGGATTCTTTGGCAGAAATTCCCCGGCCAGCCATAGGAGCTGCGCATTTGGCAGAAATTCCCCGGCCAGCCATAGGCGCTGCGCATTTGGCAGAAATTCCCCGGCCAGCCATAGGAGCTGCGCATTTGGCAGAAATTCCCCGGCCAGCCATACGCGCTGCGCAATAACGAGCTCTCTGCCGGCGAAGCTTCTAAATTCTCGTTTGCCGCGGAGCGAAACCCCAAAATAATATAATATAAAACCCACGGCAACCTGTCTACCCAATTTGCATCCGTCAGTGGAGGAGATGGACACAACAGCAACACTTCAGTTTATTACCTCCGCCAAGGAGGCAATGCTTTTACTACTGAACCACTAATCCTATCACTATCACATTGATTGTCATTGATTAATTGTGTGTTTATTGCACTGTCCCTGTCAAATAAACAAATAATCATTGTGAATCCAATTGCTAGTCATATGTTTACATGCTCAAGGAATCTGAAAACATACACACAAACACTGTATGGGGGGAATTGTGGCGCTTGGCGGAGGTCTGCGCTTTCCGAGTGCTTTTCTAGTTGCTCCTGTTTCCATCGGGTTAAAACCATGTAAACGCCAGTGCTTACATACCTCTTCTGATTTTTTTTCTGCGTTTAAAGTACTTTAATAAACTCATGTTTCTGTCGGATAGTCACGCTTAGCGAGACACTGTTTGCTGACTGACTGGAAAACTCGTGTGAGCGGGGCGCTTCTAAACTCCACGTGGATGACAGTCATGCGCGTTGTTTGTGTGCACGCTTGCGGAAAGTCATTGCTTCATATATTTTTATTAATAAAATCATATTGGCTTGGCGTGGCGGTACGATTTCTGGCGAAGCGGGCCGCCACGGAGAAATGTTACCAGAGGAAACCCTAAGCAATGTACAGAGACGTCCTGGACGGAAACCTCCTCCAGAGCATTCTTGACCTCAGACTGGGGCGATGGTTCATCTTTCAGCAGGACAACGACCTGAAGTACACAGCCAAGATGTCAAAAGAGTGGCTTCAGGACAACTCTGAATGTCCTTGAGTGGCTCATCCAGAGCCCAGACTTGAATCCAATTGAACATCTTTTTATCACCCCTATTGTCATTCAGCCGTACAACCAATCATGTACAGCAGAACGAGATTGTGCTTTACCTATCTACAGTGTAAATCACACACACCCCAAGTGCAGAATCAGAGGGCCGCTGCCATGCAAGGCGCCGCCACAGAGTTCCCTCCTCCATTCCATTTATTGCTGAGCACCAAGCTGGATGGCAGGAAGTTCCACTTTTATATGGTCTTCGGCATGACCCGGCTGGGATTTGAACCCCTGCCTCCCGGGTGTGGGGCGGATGGTCTACCAACTGAGCCACCACTCTGGTAGAGTGGTGCTATTTGGCTGTGCACTGACACTTCCCATCCAACCTGCTAGAGCTTGAGAGGTGCTGCAAAGAGGAATGGGCGAACCTGCCCAAAGATAGGTGTGCCAAGCTTGTGGCATCATATTCACAAGGACTTGAAGCTGTAATTGCTGCCAAAGGTGCATCAACAAAGTATTGAGGAAAGGCTGTGAATACTTATGTACATGTGATTTCTTAGTTTTTTATTTTTAATAAATTTGCAAAAATCTCAAAACTTTTTTCACATTGTCATTATGGGGTATTGTGTGTAGAGTTTTGAGGAAAAAATGAATTTAATCCATTTTGGAATAAGGCTGTAACATAATGTGGAAAAAGTGAAGCGCTGTGTATACTTTCCGGATGCACTGTATCTTCAAATATATAATTGCACAAAATGATATGATTTTGATTTAATATAAATATTTGTAAAGTACTAGACAAACTTGTGTTTTTTGTATTCTTTATGCAACTTAATATTTGAGTTAAAAACATTTCAAAATGATCAATTTACTCTGCATTTTCCTTGATAACAAAGATTTTTATTTGTCAATACTTCTATATGTACAGGACATACAGGAGAATAGAAATGCCTTTTGTTTCTCTAGTAGTGTGCGTAAAGGTGCCTTCACACCAAACGCAAATGGGCGGCGCGAGTACATACAAAGTCAATGGAAAGAGGCGAGCACACGCGAACTTGGGCATTCACACGTTCACGTCCGAGGGATATCACTAGGGTTAAGATTCTGCCGTCGAAAACCGACTTCCGGGAAGATGGCGGAGAGACATAACACTTAAACAAAGAGCTCTCCCTAGCCGGATTAAAAATCATCGGTAAATGGCCAACTCGACATAAACGAATCAATAAACTAAGGGATGAAAACACGAAGGAACCGGGCACAAGGACAAAAACAGGGTAAAATTGAAGAATTCCTCTCCAACAACGCAGGAAAAACCGCTGTACGCAAAGCCCAAAAAAGCAAGATGTCTACAGCAGAGAAAATGGAGGACACCAGACTCGACAACATGAACGCTGGCATCGCCAGTTTGGGTGAAGAGTTAAGAGAATTCAAGCGACAGCTACAACAGGATTTAGCGGCTCTTAAGGAGGAACTGAAAAAAGAAATTAAGGAGGAAATCATGGACCTCCGAAGAGAAATGGAGCGTAAATTAACGGAAAACATGGAGGAGCTGCGCTCCCAGCGGGCGTGTATGACAGAAGCGCAGACCCGAATTTCGGAACTAGAAGATTGGAAAAGCGAGGCAAACAAACAACTACAGACCCTGACGACGCAAACGCAGAGGATGCAGGAGAAAATAAACGACTTGGAGAGCAGATCCCGACGAAGCAATATGCGCATCTTTGGAATTCCGGAGGGCATTGAAGGCAACTCGATGACAAAATTCATGGATCAGTTCTTAAAAAAAGAACTGGAAATACCCGGAGAAACGGATCTGCAGATTCAACGGGCGCACAGAACACCGGCACAGAACCCGAAAACAAACTCTCCACCCAGGTCAGTTGTGGTAAACTTTGTGAAATATGACATAAAGGAAAGAATCCTGACGCAAGCATGGAAAAAAAAGATACGAATCGGCGACAAACAGGTATTTTTTGACCATGACTACCCGACAGAAATCGTGCAGCAGCGGAAGAAATATGCCAATATTAAAAAAACGCTGAAAGAGAAAAAAATTAGATTCCAAACGCCGCTAACGAAAATGAGGATTCATTGGGAGGAAGGCACAAGAACCTACAACACGGCCGAAGAGGCAGCGCGGGATATGATGGAGCGGGGCCTTGAGGTGAGCGTGCCGAAGGAGACGGCTGGAGCAGCGGCGGCCCTGAACGCACCACGACAGACGGAGTGGAGACGAGTGAACGGCGGAAGAAGGGGGAGAGACGTAGAGCAGCGGGCCCAGGACAAGCTACAAGGCTTTCAACTGAAAGCCTAGATCATAACAAAGATTAAGAAAGGCACAGAAGAAATGAAGGCCAAGAAGACAAGGTAAAAGAGAAACAGACGGCTAGGAGAGGTTTAAGTGATATTTGTTGGACATTTCTAGACTTATGACTATTACTTTGATAGTAATTAGAAGTCTAGGGAGGGCCCTTCACTCTGTGAAGACAAACCCCCCACCCACCAACAGGGACCAGTGGGCAGAAGAAAGGCCCAAAGTACGGAGGTCGAGATTTTTTAATGTGTTTTTATATAAATATGTGTTATTTTTGTTGTTAAAGGGGCTAGGAGCACAAGTTAAAAAAATGGAAAAACATGAATATGGGTAAAAATCTTAAGATGACACTAAACGTGAATGGTCTGAACTCACCTGTTAAAAGGGAAAGAATAATAAGAAAATTCAAGAAGGAAAAAGCTGAAATTATATTTATGCAAGAGACACATTTGAGCAAGACAGAACATGTGAAACTAAAGAGATTTGGCTATAAGAACTCCTACTACAGTTCATTTAAGGGAGGAGCAAAAAGGGGGGTTATGATACTAATCTCAAATAAAATACAATTTGAAAGTGAACAGGAAATCCAGGATAAAGAAGGCAGGTATGTAATAATAAAGGGAAGAATAGATGGTATGCAGATTACATTAGTGAACATCTATGCCCCACCAGAAAGTGACAAGGGTTTTTTTCAACATCTGTTTGATCTCATAGCAACACACAGTGAAGGAGTCCTAATTTGTGGAGGAGACTTAAATGCTGTCATGGATCATGAAGTTGACACAACAAGTGTTAAGAAGACAAAAAAACATGTAACAAAGTTCATAAGAACCTCACTGGCAGAAATGGGTATGGTAGACATATGGAGGGACCTACACCCACTCGAAAAAGACTATACACATTATTCAGCAGCCCATAAAGTACACTGTAGAATAGATTACTTCCTTATGAATGAAGGTGACAGACACAGGGTGAGAAATTGTTGGATTGGAGGGGCAGAAATATCAGATCATAATCCTATATACATGGAAATATATTTAAACAATAGAAAACGACAAACAACATGGAAACTTAACGTAGGACTGTTAAATGATGAGAAAATGAAAGAAAGAATAAAAATAAACATAAACGAATATATCCAAGAGAATGACAATGAAGAAGTGGACCCAACAATACTATGGGACGCACTAAAAGCCGTGTTAAGGGGTAAATTAATTGTTGAAACAGGAAAAGCAAATAAGACTAAACTGGAAGCGTATGAACAAAGATGTGAGAGACTGAGGGAATTAGAACGTAAACATCAAAGCACAAATGATCCAAAAATATATCAAGAAATTAAAGAAGAAAAAACAAAGATAAAAGAAACACAAATGGATGAAATTGAAAGGAAAAATAGATATCTAAAGCAAAAATATTATGAAACGGGGCCAAAAGCCACAAAACTGCTGGCAAAACGGTTAAGAAAACAACAAACAATGAATAATGTATACAAGATTAAAGACCCCACCACAAATAAAACCACAGTTAACCCAGAAAACATCGAAGAAATTTTCCATAATTTCTACCAAGAACTATACTCGCAACCTGAAGAAACAAATACTAAAGATATCAAAAAATTTCTAGACACATTGGACTTGCCATCAATAGGAAATCAACAAAATGAAAAACTAACAGCAGAAATAACAACACAAGAGATCAGAGATGTGATTAAGTCACTTAAAAACGGTAAATCACCAGGTAGTGATGGATACTCCTCTGAGTTTTATAAACTGTTTATAGAAGAACTCACGCCACAACTCCTAAAGTCATTTAATTGGACGCTGAACAACAACAAAATACCTCCATCATGGAACGAAGCAATCATTTCAGTTATTTTAAAACCAGGGAAAGATAAAGAACAATGCGGAAACTATAGACCAATCTCTTTATTAAATGTAGATTATAAAATATACACAACAATTATATGTAAACGAATAAAGACATTCTTGACGGAATTGATAGAAGATGATCAAACTGGATTCATAGAGGGACGCCAAACACATGACAATATCAGGAGAACAATACATATAATTAACCAAATACATAAAGAAAAGAAAAGCGCAGTAATAATGAGTTTAGACGCAGAAAAAGCATTTGACAGGGTTAACTGGAAATTCCTATATAGTGTACTGGAGCGCTTTGGATTTAACGAAAAATCAGTACAATGCATAAGGACGCTATATCAAGAACCTGTGGCAAGAATCAAGATAAACGGTAGCTTAACAGACAAAGTAAATATACAAAGATCAACTAGGCAGGGATGCTGCTTATCGCCTACCTTGTTTGCTCTGTTCATAGAACCATTGGCTCAAGCGATACGACAAAATAAGAAATTAAAAGGTGTAACAATAAAGGGGGCGGAACACAAGATTGGGCTATTTGCAGACGATATTATAGTTTACCTTGAACAACCAGATAAATCAATAATGGAAATGATGAACTTGATAGAAAATTTTGGAAAATTATCAGGATACAAGATAAACATAACAAAAACACAAATACTGACATTCCACTATAACCCTCTAAACCAGATAACTGATAAGATCAAACTAAACTGGAACCAAAAAGAAATAAAATACTTGTGTGTGTTTATATACTTGCATATTTATTCCACCTAGCTGCAATGCTCCGTACTGTGGGTGTTTATATATTTACATATTTATTCCATCTAGCTACAATGCTCTGCACTGTGTGTTCATATATTCATATATTTATTCCATCCAGCTACAATGCTCTGCACTGTGTGTCTGTGTGTGTGTGTATATATATATATTTTATAGTAATACGTACATATGTTTATTAGCTGCTCTTGCTTGCTTGTTTTTTTTTTTCTTGCCTTCTGATTGTTGCTCTGAGTGTTGCTATCCCTGTGCTGTTGCAATCCTGGAATTTCCCCGTTGTGGGACTAATAAAGGCTTATCTTATCTTATCTTATCTTATCTAAATACCTTGGAGTGAACATACCTAAAGACCTAAGCAAAATATATAAAGCAAACTATGATAGGTTGGAACAAGAAATAAAAAAAGATATTGATAGATGGTCAATCTTAAATATGGACCTGAATTCAAAAATTGAGACAGTCAAAATCAGCATACAACCTAGATTACTTTACCTCTTCCAGGCTATACCAACAGAGATTCCAGATGCCCAATTCTCAAAGTGGGACAGGATGATATCGAGATTTGTTTGGGGAGGTAAAAAACCAAGAGTGAAATATAAAACCCTCCAATTACCAAAAGAGAAAGGAGGCATGGGCCTACCGAGTCTAAAGGAATATTACTACTCAGCACAAATAAGATATATCATATGTTGGTGCGACGAGGGATATGAGGCAAAATGGAAAGAAATGGAAAAGGAAATTGAGGGACTCCCAGTACAAAGCATAATAGGGGATAAAGATGCATATAAGCAAATCAAACAAATAGACCCAATCACTAAATTTACTTTAGAACTGTGGTATAAAATAGTACAAAAATATAATATAAGGGAAGACATAAAACTATTGAAATGGGTAGCATTTGACAGTCAGTTTGAACCGGCAAAACAAGATAGGGGATACAAAAATCTGGTGAACAAGGGAATCACAGCATGGGGCAATATCGGAAAAAAAGATCTCGGGAGCTTTGTAAATATCAGGAGAAAATTTAAATTAGAAAGATCGGAATTTTTCAGATATCTGCAGATGAGAGATTACTATATGAAGAAGATTAGGCATAACCTCCAAACAGATGTGAACGAGATTATACAACTTATTTTAAGCTCATATGCAGGAAATAAAATAAGAATTATTTCAAAACTATATCAGAAACTTATGACAAACAATCATACAAGTAACTATATAAAGGAGAAATGGGAGAAAGAGCTCAATTTAAACATAACAGAAGAAAGCTGGCAGGAAATATGGAAAACACAACACACATCAACAAATTCAAGGGCATGGAGGGAATTTGGATGGAAAAACCTGATTCGCTTTTTCATTACACCACAGATTCAAGGAAAATATACAAATACCCAATCTTTATGCTGGAGGGGATGTGGGGCTCAAAATGCAGACCACTCACATATGTTTTGGAAATGCTACAAAATATCATCATTTTGGAAATCTATGCATGTGACAATACAGAGGATATTAGGATATAATATACCAATGAACTGTAACCTGATGTACTTATGTGATCTTAAAAAAGACAATGTTATACAGGCTGAGGACAGATATCTAGTTAAAATCTTGTTGATTGCATGTAAAAAAACTATCACAAAAAAATGGCGATCAGAAGTTCTTTCTGACCAAGAACAATGGACTGACATTGTTGAGGACATACGTATGATGGAAAAACTAACATATCGACGAAGAATGCAAGAAGGAATATGGGAGAAAAAATGGCGGAAATGGACACACTACAAAGTGCAACAACGAGGCAGAAATTGAAAGAATAACCAAAGACACTGAAAAAACCAGAAGAATTAAGAGATGGAAACTAAAAACTTGATGCTCCAACATTTGTCCCCCCCCCCTTTTATTTTTTTTATTTTTTTTATTTTTTATTTTTTATTTTTTTATTTTTATTTTTTTTCTTTTTCCCTACCCTAACCCCTTTGTGTTTTAAATGTAGAATGTGATCTGAATGCATTATATATGATGAAAAATGAATAAAAATCTAAGTTACAAAAAAAAAAAGATTCTGCCGTCATTGGAGTAAACGTATCAACATTGGAGAGTAAACTAGTTACCTCCGCCAGGCCGAAAAGGCCAGGAGGAGGTTATGTTTTTGCCGGGGTTTGTCTGTGTGTTTGTTTGTCTGTCTGTCTGTCTGTCTGTTGGTTAGCAATATAACTCAAAAAATCTTGGACGGATTTCCATGAAACTTTCAGGCGTTGTTGGAAATGGTACAAGGAAGAACTGATTAAATTTTGGGGGTGATCCGGTTCACCGTCTGGATACAGGGATTTTTTAAAGCATTTTTCATTCAACACTGTGACATACAGCCATTTTCAACATGTGCGCAGGCGCAATGGAGGGCGCTGGTCGTCGTGTCTGCAACACAAACTCTGCGTTCTTCAACGTTTTAGGCACAAAAGGACGCGGAAAACACTGCTGGCCTGGGCCCGCCAGCGTGCCTGTGTTTGCGCGCAACTGCAAAACCTCACACGGGCAGCTGTCCGCCGCCGGATTCTTTGGCAGAAATTCCCCGGCCAGCCATAGGAGTTGCGCATTTGGCAGAAATTCCCCGGCCAGCCATAGGAGCTGCGCATTTGGCAGAAATTCACCGGCCAGCCATAGGCGCTGCGCAAAAACGAGCTCTCTGCCGGCGAAGCTTCTAAATTCTCGTTTGCCGCGGAGCGCAACCCCCCAAAAAATAATATTGTAGCGAACTCAATATGAGCACCCTACTTGGCTTGCCAAGTGGGTTGACCCTATTGGCGACACAGGTAGAGTGCGGGACTCCGGAGCGGGAGGCGTGAGTTCAAACCTCCCGGTGGGACGTCGCCATGTCGAGCAGCACGTTACAATATAATATAAAACCCACGGCAACCTGTCTACCCAATTTGCATCCGTCAGTGGAGGAGATGGACACAACACTTTAGTTTATTACCTCCGCCAAGGAGGCAATGCTTTTACTACTGAACCACTAATCCTATCACTATCAGATTGATTGTCATTGATTAATTGTGTGTTTATTGCACTGTCCCTGTCAAATAAACAAATAATCATTGTGAATCCAATTGCTAGTCATATGTTTACATGCTCAAGGAATCTGAAAACGTACACACAAACACTGTATGGGGGGAATTGTGGCGCTTGGCGGAGGTCTGCGCTCTCCGAGTGCTTTTCTAGTTATCTTTGTCTTGTATTTATGCCTGCCCTTGGTTGTCATTATTATTATTATTATTCCTGCCATCATCTTTAGTTCTGGTCTAGCCTTTGCTTTGACAGTTTCTTGTTTTTCATAACTTCATCCTTGGTTTGTATTTTGTTAATTGTCCACAGCTGTTGGTATTTATGTTGATTAGTCCTGCCTTATTTAAGGAACACCGCCCCTTACCTGGGTGTGACTTCCTTCACAGTTTGGCATGGATGCATACTTCTGCTGAGTCTGTTATCATACCTAGTCCTGTGATTTCCTAGCCTGTGTGTTTTTCATCTTGCCAAGTTTATTTTTCAGCCCTTGAGCTGTTTTTCTGTTCCTGGCCTTATTTTTATAATAAATCATGTACAAACTTCGCCTCGCATTTGGGCTCTCTTCTTCACCCCAGAGAGGCAAACATGACAGAAGGAAGCTGCCAGTCCAGGACCCAGCAAGCAAAAAGAGGAGGAGGAGGTGGAGAGGGAGAGTGGCCCATCACGGAAGTGCTTTAGGATTTAATCTCCGCTACCCACAGTGCACGCTTTCCGCAGGAAGCCATGGACTGCTGGGGGGCCGTGGCCAACATTATCAAAGCCTGCCTGAGCCTGTGTTCCATTCCCTGGCTACAGGGGCTTCCTCTTTCTCCTCTGCCCGAACCACCAGCCTCTTCCTCTCTGGATTCTGCAGCCCTCCTGTCAACGTTTTCTCCTGCAGAGCACATTGCACCACAGGCCCCTTGGGAGAGATTTGCCATTGAGAGAGAACAGTTTCGGGGAGCTCGCTTGGCGTTCTGCGGGCCCAGGTGGAAGGAGGCTCTGGGAGAAGCCGTTCCCCTCGACGCCCTACACCAACATCAGCTCCTGCTCCACCTGTTTCATCTGAGCAATCCGCTCCACCGTGTGCACCTGGCAGTCCAACGGAAGCAGAGCAGGGAATAAGGCAAGTACCATTTTCTCATTTGTTAACACAAAGTAATGAGAGGTCTTGCCTTGTCTCCGTGGAGGGGGCTCAGTGGCAGCCTTCAACCACTGCTGAGCTTCCTCCACCTCTCTCTGCTGTCAACTCTGCTGCGGCTTCAGTATTTCCATCCTCACCTGCCTCTCCTCTCTCCCGAGCCTCACGCCAGAGTAGTTGACCCACTGCAGGGAGCTGCAGGACCTCATCTGGCAACTGGGAGAGTGCTTCAAATTCTGCCTTGGGAGGGATGGATGGCAGGACATAGTGTGGGAGAAGGCACACCAGCTGGTGGCATCCAACCCACATTTGAGGGAGGACATTCCAGCCTTCCTCAATGAAGTCCTTCTCTCCGGCGAGTTCTCTCCCATGTCCCAGGTGGAGAAGACTTCAGCTCCCGGCTCATCGGAGACAGAGGTCTCCTCTCCAGCTGCTGCTCTTCACTTCACCTCCACACTGCTGACATTTGCTCCTCAGGTCGGTGCACCTCCGTCGTGTGTTCCCGAGGCCGGTGTATCTCTGTTGTGTGTTACAGAGGTTGGTGCACCCCCACCATCTGTTCCCGAGGCTGGCATACCTCAGTCATTAGCCCCAGTGGTCAGCATGCTTCTACCATCAGCTCCAAAGGCCGTTGTGCCTCCATCATTTGTTCCAGGGGCCGGGGCGCCTTCACCATCTGCTCCTGAGGCCGGTGCCCCACCTGCTGTTCCTGAGGCTTGTGTGCCTCAGTCATCGCATCCAGGGGCTGCCGCGCCCCCGCAGTCTGCTGCTGAGGTCAGTGCGCCTCTGCTGTCTGCTCCAGAGGCCGGTGCACCTCCGCCGTTTGCTCCAGAGACTGGTGCACCTTTGCTGTCTGTTCCAGGGCCGGCGCACTCCCACCATCTGCTGCTGAGGTCGGTGCGCCTCTGCCATCTGTTTCAGAGGCTAGTGTGCCGCAGCCAGCTGTAGCAGAGCTAAAAGCTCCTTTATTTGTGTTTGCTGAGCTCTATACTCCTGCGCCATCTGGCAGTCCGGTCTGGGGGCCCGGGAACTTTGGGAGGCCCCCTGAACCAGCTTGTGTTATGATCCAGTGGCCTAGGGACATTGGTAGGCCACCGGATCCACCCTGCACTCCGGTCTGGGGTCCCATGGACTTGGGTCAGCCCCCTGACCGGCCTTGTTCTCCAGTCCAGTGGTCCTGGGATGTTGGAAAGCCACCTGATCTGTCTTGTGCTGTGGGGGTCTTGCAGGGGTGCCCCCGGGGGGGGCCACCACTTGGGTCCCCCCAGCAGTGACCCCTGGTCCCTGCCACTGGACAGTCTAACATAATTTTATATGTCATATTTTATATGTAGTAGATGTTTAAGAATAATTGATGTGTGCTATATATTATTAATTAACAAATATTAACAAAATACAGCAAACTAGGACAGCTCACACTTCCACACTCTGAACCTGTTGTTATGAGAGCAAGTGGAAGTAAAATGTGTATCCCTTTAAGAAAGAGAGAAGGTCCACTGTGATGATGTGTGTGGGTGTGCGATGGTGTGTGTTGTGCGCATGTGTGTATCTAAAGCAGGAGAGACAAGTGTGGAGGTGTTGACAAGAGCAGGTTAGCAGACAAAAAGTATTATAAATGTATCACTCAAAATAGTGCTTAAAAATCGGCAGAAGTTCTCTGACCAGACAGTGATACTCTGTGCAATTTGCGCCTGTAAAGTATTGGGCTCGTCACTCTTGCCTGCTTACCTCTTACTCTTGCCCCTTTCACGCACCTGACGCATCCCGAGGCGGCGAAGGCGCGGGGAGCTTCCATCAACAGACACCGGCCTAGGTGGACATGTAGCTTTATGTAGGGATGGGCGATACCAGCATTTTTCCTTTCGATACGATACCTTTAATTTATGGGACTTTTTCTTTGATACCCATACTTTTTGCCCAAAATCACATGATTGCAGTTTCATCAACAACTTTATTTCAAGGGCATTATGAAATATGAATAAAACTCATGAACATTAACACTTGAAAGAAATGCTTATAAAATGATAATAAAATAGAACAATGAGTAAAGTAAATAAAAATAAAATGATTTTTTTCAATTATAATAAAAATAATTAAGACTTAAAATGAATGCAAAATTAATTCAGCTTCTTAATTTGGTGAAGATTTGCAACTGCATTCAAATATTTTTTACTTCTGAAATGTTTCACCATTCATCCAAATTCTATGGTAATACCACGCAGCATATTGTTGTGTGGAGAGTGTGGTGTGTGCGTGGTCCTTAGGGTTTGCCGTAGCCGCCCCGGTGGTGATGTCAGGCGGGCTGCGCCCACAGTATATATAGTTCTGTGTTCTCTTAATTAAAGGGAGTTTGCTGCATGGCATAAGACCAACTCCAGTCTCTGATTACCGACATAACATTTTGGCGACGAGAATAAACCATGGAGGCGTATGGCTACCTCCATCTCTGCCACCGTATCTAGAGTATCCGGGAGAGCCAGCGATCCTGTGGCCGAACTGGGTGACCATGTTTGAGGGATACATTGCGGCGCTGGGCCTCAGTAGACTCGATGGAAGTCGAAGACGAACACTTCTGGTCCACCATCTCGGCGTAGAAGGTCGGAAAATTCTCTGCATGTTGGGAGAGACGGAGGCTTGTGCGGATGCTGTCGGGCGGCTGGCTGGACATTTTGCTGAACATACAAGGAACACAAAGCTGTGGGTAGTGAAGTTGTTGGTGCCAAAATGAGCTAAGCTAGCTAGCTCAGAGAAGCTAAAGGCTCAGTCTGCGGCAATGGTGAAGTTAGCCATGAAGCTAGGTGCTCGCCAAAGCCAAGCTACAAGCTATCAGCTAGGTATCGAGGGGGGATCGGAGCCACAAGTGGGGGAGGCCTCGGTTACCGAAGACAGCAAGCCAGCCGAGGAGCTCAGCACGGTGCGTGACCATAGCACTGGTGGTGAAGACGGCACGGTGAGCCAAGATAGCATGGAGGGAGAACAGCGACCAGACTCAACTGAGTTTTCCCCACAGCTGGAGTTGGGGCAGCGGGAGGAAGGGCACAAGCATGCTGAGAGCCCCAGGAGCCAGCAGTGACAACCGGGCGCAGAGGCAGTGCAGCGGTGCGCCTTGGACGAGGGTGCTGGGCATGGCGGCGAGGCACCCGAGTCGACAGGCGACGCCGACGAGCAGGCTACAGTTTTTCCTGGAGTTTGGCCACAGAGGGTTGGAGTGTCTGGGGCTACAACGGCGACAGCTGCAGCAGTTGTGAAGACAGTCGGGGGCGGACTGACAAGCACGGAGAAATTGCGTGCCAAGAAGCAGCACTGCAAGCTGAACGGGACCCCCCCTGGGGGTTACGGACCGGGTCCGGGTCTGTGAGGAGGTGTCAGATGGCGGGTCCAGACGAGAGAAGCGGTCGTGGGCGAGAAGAAGAGACGTTTTCGCCTGTGGGGTTGGCTTCGGCCCTGGGGGCAGGCGGCTTCCAGGGGCATGCATGCTGAGGGGCTGCCCTGGGTTCCCGAGCCGGTTTTATCTTTGGCTGCCTGTGGACTGTGGTATAACTCAAAAATTCAAGTGTAAATATGTTTTATATGGTGTTTTAATAATAGTTCCAATGTAAATATGTTTAAGTAGTGTGCTTATATCCATATGTGCATGTGTTTTAAATGAGTGTTTGAATTGAGTCTGGTGTATGTATGGATGTGTGTTGATGGGGATTAATTTTTTGTGTGTTTTGTTTAGTATGGCAACACGGTGGTATATTTTAGTTATAAATGGACTTCTTCTCTTAGTTTAATGGCGGCAGAATAATCTGCCTGGCCGTGTGGGGTAGGACGGCGGTCCACTCGTCTCCCCTAGATTTTAGTTGTTTTGGGTGAATGTGTTAGGCCATTACAGTTCTTTGTTCCCCGTTATTTTCTTAGTGCATGATTCGGGTCCTAAATCGGGGTGGGTCTGAATTGTGTGTGCGTGTTTTGAACTATTGTAAGGGGGAGGGGAATGTTGTGTGGAGAGTGTGGTGCGTGCGTGGCCCTTTGGGCTTGCCGTAGCCGCCCTGGTGGTGATGTCAAGCGGGCTGCGCCCACAGTATATATAGTTCTGTGTTCTCTTAATAAAGGGAGTTCGCTGCATAGCATAAGACTGACTCCAGTCTCTGATTACCAACATAACACATATATGTGTAATATTTTCCACAATGCAACATTTTATTTATTTATTTAATTTTTACACTGTTATTTTGCAAACTTAAATAGTGCTTATTTTGTTTATTTTTCAAATTTTATGCTGCTTGGTATCACCACAGAATATGGATGAATGGTGTAACACTTCTGCCGCCCCCGACAGCGTTGAGCTCACTGTACGGGAGAGAGTGCTTGGCTGCGAATGAGTCTTCAGCTCTGACATCTGATAGGCTGCCATAATCATGTGACACGGCACACTGTCTCTAAAATATGCTTGGGCTGGTTTTTCACCGGTTTTCACACATAAATTTAATGTATAAAGCTCTCAGAAGTGAAAACAAATTGCACGTTTTGTATTAACATAGTGGTATCGCGATATATTTTTTAAAAAGTATCGACCAGCTGGTATCGAAATATTGTATACAGTTGCTGGCTTATAGGCTTGGTTGGTGCTTTATTTGGTCGCCAAAAGACGCCAGGGCTAATGGGAATGCAATGCAAGTCATTTAATAATTAAAAATGTGTTTCTTCTTTTTCTAGTTTTGTCTGTTGTTTGTGGTGGTGTTACATTTGCCACTAAGCTCGCACTTGTAGAATTAGCTTGCTAGCTCTTTTCTTTTAATTTAAGAAAGTTTCTCAAATCATAAAAGCATACAGTGGATATAAAAAGTCTACACACCCTTGTTCAAATGCCAGGTTTTTATGATGTAAAAAAAAAATGAGACCAAGATAAATCATTTCAAAACTTTTTCCACCATTAATGTGACCTATAACCTGTACAACCCAAATGAAAAACAAACTGAAATCTTTTAAGGGGAAAAATTAAAAAAAACTTACAATAACCTGTTTGCATAAATAAGATAAGATAAGCCTTTAATAGTCCCACAGTGGGGAAATCCCACACCCTGTTATAACTGGGGATGTGGCTGTGTTCAGAATTAACCAGTCACATTCAACTCATGTTAAATGGGAGTCGGCACACACCTGCCACCATTTAAAGTGCCTCTGATTAACCCCAAATAAAGTTCAGCTGTTCTAGTAGGCTTTTCCTGACATTTTTATAGTCACATCTTACAGCACAAGCCACGGTCCGCAGACAGCTTCCATTATTATTCCTGTCACCATCTTTAGTTCTGGTCTAGCCTTTGCTTTGACAGTGTCTTGTTTTTTCATAACTTCATCCTTGGTTTGTATTTTGGTATTTGTCCACAACTGTTGTATTTGTGTTGATTAGTCCTGCCTTATTTAAGGAACGCCGCCCCTTACCAGGGTGCGGCTTCCTTCACAGTTTGGCATGGATGCGTGCTTCTGCCAAGTCTGTTATTATACGTAGTCCCGTGACTTCCTAGCCTGAGTGTTTTTCACCTTGCCAAGTTTATTTTTCAGCCCTTGAGCTGTTTTCTGTTCCCGGCCTTATTTATTTATTTATTTTTTTATAATAAATCATGTACAAACTGCCTCGCATTTAGGCCCTCTTCTTTGCCCCGGAGGGGCAAACGTGACAGTTACGACCAGTGACGTGCGGAGAGTTTCATTTCCCATGAGGCTGTGATGCTTTCAGGGTCAGATTTACAAATAGGATTTGATAAATAATTTTAACAAAACAAGTGTAAGGTATTTTATTGCATTACCTCTTCACTGAATACACAGAAAAGGCAGTAATAAACTCCCATGTTTTCATTTTAGAACTTTCCTGAGTATAGACAACATGCAAAGACCCTTGGTTACACAAGTATGATGTATTAAGTTATTTTACAAAAAACTTTTTTGGCCACTTAGTCCTTTGTTTTTGGCCAAGGAATAATTAAATTACAGTGGTTCAGAGAGATGCACCCCTGTGTGTTGCAGCTCCATAATTTACACTCATTATTACAAATTATTATTAGTATTTACAACTACTATGCATGCATGGTCTTACCTTTACTTGCAAATGAATTAAAATTTGCCTGTCCTTCTGGACAAAAATCACTGTGACTTTGTTAAAAAAAATATCCTTATTTTCCTTTATTTTTAAAAAAAAAAAAAAACCTGTACTTACGGTGCTTAAACATGCCCCATCTCGTTGGGGCAATGGTACTGTACAGCCTCTCACTTTGATTTTGAGCCTCATCTGCCTCCCCTGGCCGCACGTCACTGGTTATGACAACCAAGAAAAGCTGAAATCAAGCATCAGTGCAGTTCGTTATTTGAGCTCTGCAACACATTCTCGGAGGAGTCCTAGTCAGTTGCCAGTAGTTGTCAAATGCTACACCCCTGAAACTGGATTTCTGACAGTAAAACTTCAACAAAAAGTGGATGCTCAAGTATAAATGTACTATTTATTAGCACTTTTTACAGAGCAAGTATAATAGCGGCTTTCATGGAGATGTCTTGTGAAAATGTTGTGCTGGAACACGTTTATGGTCTGACTTTGGAACTATTTGAAAACTTCCAGGGAGCCACTTGGAAAATCTGATGTAGGACAACTCCAGTAAAGCTATGGTCACAAAGATGGTTACGAAGGTTACAAATGATGGGGTTGTAAGAATCTCCCAGTTCCTACAAATTCTGGAGTTCACAGACATTTGTGGAGGGGTGCATAGTTTCTTATGGCTGCCGTTCAGTTCGCAAGAGCAACTTGAGGCATTCTTGAGAAATGAGGTGCTTTTCTGTCGTACGATGGCCCTAGAGGTCTTACGTTTTTTGTAAGGGTGGCTTGAGATCTTCCTATCGCATACTTACTACCATCTTATGAACATTTTTGTGCAACTCACGGCACTCTCAAGTCTTTGGTAGGAAGATCTTACAGATTTTGACACATTTTGTCAGCACAAATGTTGTACAATGATGTACTTCTGCCTTATGTGCACCTCCCTATCACCTTACGCATGCTGTACGAATCTCCTTACGAATGGGGATTGTATGGTGTTTCCTACAACCGCTGTAAGGGGCCCTCAAGAACAACTTAAGGTGTTTTCAAGGCATACAGACGACCAACATCTTGCATAGTTCTTACATTGTTCTTATAGTATTGGTACGGCTGCCCTACAGTGAGGGTTTTTTGTGGGGCGTTCGTGGAAATCTTGGACAAGACCATTGACTTGGCCACAAACTTATGAATGCTGGATTCTCCTACGGCTGCCTTAAGAAGGCCGTATGAAATGGTCCAAAAATCGTTCACACAATGTTTGCAGTCATTCGTAAGGGTATTTGTGACCGTAGTTTTATGCACCTACTGACCCGTGTTTAAGGTGCCTGAAGTCGGTATGTGAAAGAGAAATTCACAAACAAACAAACATACCTTCAGCACATTCTGTATTTCTCCTTGAAGCGTGTGTAATATTTGTTCTGTAGTTATTGGGCTGGAACACATTTATCATCAGAAATTCAACTTCAGAGGTGGGACATCTGACAATTTTCAGTGAGTAACTGGAAAAATCTGACTTAAGACAACTCCAATTAAAATGGGTACCAACAAAACATATATAACAGAAAATATAAAAAAATCATGGGTGCACTTTACAATATGCATTATTTGGCAAAGGCAAATGTTTTATTCCTCATGTCTATGTACACAAACAGCATCCCTCATTTATTTAAGCAACAGAACC
This sequence comes from Pholidichthys leucotaenia, assembly GCA_020510985.1. Lineage (NCBI taxonomy): Eukaryota > Metazoa > Chordata > Actinopteri > Cichliformes > Pholidichthyidae > Pholidichthys > Pholidichthys leucotaenia. The sequence continues at coordinate 405,537,937 of CM035838.1, forward strand.
CTGTAACTACAATATAGGTGAAAATGAAGATGTTAATCAGCGGTGGCACAATCCCTCCTGTGGTGTTGACAGGTTTCCTCTCCCCCCCGGCTTGTCTCATCTTATCTCTCTTCCTTTTCTCTCCCATCCCCTCTCTCGTCCTCACATCTGTCCTCCCTAGCGTTCACAGATGCTCTGCTCTGCTCTCCTCAGCAGTTTGGCACCTTCAGAGTGACAGTTTCACACCTCCCATCACCTCAGGCCTATTATAAAACATCTCTGTGTAGAAGGCGGCAGAGTCCCACTTCCACTAAGTGCTTCTAGTGTGGATTTGCCTGTAGAAAGCTGGGTTATGTGAATCCATCCAGCTTTGGTGGTGAAACTTGAGCAGATGAGTCATACTGCTGAGCCTTTTCTTCCCCTTTTTTGGAAGGATTTACACACCCTACCAGCTTATTTGACACGCCGTATGCTATATGACACAAAAAATATTTACATTTGCACCAGAAGTGGGGTTATTTAAGTACAGATCAGTGCCTGGGTTGGGTCACCTTCAGATTTTGGCTTAGGTATAGTATGTCATATTCATATGTTTATATGTGAGTGTTTGTGTGTGAGTGAGACATCCGACAGTCACATGTGGCTTTAATCCTCTCCATAGTATTCATCATAGGGTTCGTTGTAGTTGGTTGTCTGAGGACGAGGAATGGAGTAATCTTTTTCAGGATCAATTTCCTATAAGACGAGTACATAAAATCACCCTGTTTGCAGTTTTACATAACTATAAGTTCTGGAGTGTTTTAATTGTGAAGTATATGGACTGTGATGTTTTCTGGAATAATACTCACTTTCATAGAGAATCCAGAGTCGTAGGGTGATCGCAGTGATTGCTCAGCTCTCCTGCCTGAAGGGACACGACACAGTCAGCTAATTAATTAAAAGGTCTTTATATGTTGCTTATCATAAATATATACGGTGAGATGGCTCATAATACAGTTCCTTTCCTTATGCTGGATAAAGACTCCATTCATTTTTGCCTATGATTTATATGTCTGCATTAATCTACTACAGGCCAGAATGAAGTATGCCTAATTTTGTGTGTTTTGCTGCTAAAAAGATTTTAGCTCACAGCAGCTAATATTTTTTTAAACTGCAGGTGGATATTATAAGACTGTCTTAAGTTAACTGCACTTATAAAGCAATCCTTAGAAGAAGAAGCCATCTCTATTGTCATTCAGTCCATTATGTACAGTAGAATGAAATTACGTTTCTCATATCTACAATGTTAATCACATCTAGAATCAGAGGGGTCACTGCCATGCAAGGTGCCGCGACAAACAACTTCTCCTTGTCCCATTCTATTACGTTGAGCACCAAGCAAGAAGGCGGGAAGTACCATTTTTATATGGTCTTTGGTATGACCTGGCCTGGACTTGAACATCTGCCCCACACTAAGCCATCACTAACAGTCCTATTCATCAAAATACAGCATTTTTGTGGGGATTAACTTTCTAAAATGCTTTTTGGGGCTTATATCATTACTGTAAAAAAATACTTAGAAATATTTACATCTATATGTTTCCCTATTTTACTAAAACAAAATGTGGTCCAAACCAGTCGTCCCCACACTTTTTCAGAGCCCAAGGCCTGTTAGCTTCAAAGCTAATAATAACAACAACACCGACTGGACCATAAAAACAGAACACATTCTACAGGGGCCAAAATTGTTACTAATCTAACTCAGAATAACTGGAAGTTGTCTGCTGAAGTGTTAGCCTAGCATTGGCTTGCTGTGAAATAAGAGAAGTGTATGCTCTGTGAATGTGTTGGTGGTGGTTTGATTTTTATTGTTGGAATTGCTGTTTTGCCAGCTGTGGTGAGATGGTCAACCAGTTGGCCTTTACTGTGCTTCACCTGAGAAAAAAAAAAAAAAAAAAGCTTCTCCCAGTCAGATAAGAGCAGTGGTGGATTTTGATATGGGCCACATGGGTGGTTGCCCAGGGCGGCATTCTCTAAGGGGGCCACGAGAATGGCAAAAAGAGTATCTGTCTGTAGCTCACAGACTCTGGAAGATTACACCACACCCCCTTGTCAAGCAACTCCAATGGCGGACATCCAAAGTGGAGCAAAGGAGGAAAAACAACATTAAAAGTAAGCTTTGTGCTTAAATTATGCAGCGGTTTGAATGTCAAAACACTAATGACTCCTAAAACGGCAACATTTGGTTATTAAAGCTAATGTGACATGACATTAGTTTTTTTTCCCAATATGCTTAAGTCTACTCAGTCAAATTAATTAATTAATCAATCAATTAATTAATTAATTTGACTCATTCATTGTTTTGTTTAAGTTGAGCAGATTTATTAATTCTTAATACCAATGTCAATAATATAAAAACTATGGTGTGATGTGATTGATTAATTTGTTTTAAAATAAATTTTTAAGTCTTGTAGAGATCTCGGTAAGTTTAGGTTGCTTACTTATTTACTAACTAAAGTAATACTTATGTGGTACTGTGAAATAAATCCCATTTGAGGTTATTTTTAGAGAAAACACCATTTTTTTAAGCTGAAGAGGAATATGACATCTGTAATAATTTATCTGATTGTGCAGAGCTTAAAAATGTTCTTTCACATCTGTAATACTAATCAGATTCTTCTGTGTGTGTGTGTGTGTGTGTGTGTGTGTTTTTTTTCATTTCCTCTCATTTGTCTTTGAATTTCATGGGGGTGAACCTGTTGGAACTGAGAGTCAGCACTCATGTGGGCAGAAGAAGGCTGGACTCAAAATTAACAAACAAACAAACAAATAAACAAACAAACAAACAAACGGATATTTGACTGAAATAACCATAATAAAAATGAGTTGATGAATTGTTGTATTGATTGTGGGGTTTTTTTAAACACTTTACTTTGCAAGCTGTAACAAACTAAATAGGAATATTGTGTGCTTACAGTTAATAGAAAAATAATTTCAATAAAGCAGTTTGAAGAAGTCTTTTTGGAAGATAATTCAATAAATGTTCTCAATATTCATTACAGGCAGTAACATTTCAAACTGTTCTGATTTAATATCGATGATTTTGATTATATTTTTTAAAATTAAATTTTAAATCATTATATCGATTCATTGATTGATGAAGAACCTCTTTACTGGTCATGCAGTCATCAGTATTAACCACACCATTGCTGAGCAGCTTTCATATGATTATGTCATTGATAACTTTGCATCAAGGAAAACAGGAAAAGTCAGGCTTTAGACCGCAGTTGTACAGTTCAATCTGTGTTTTCATTCAAAGTGTGAATTGCTGCGTTATAGAGGTGTAATTATCAGATCAATTCTTTTTATACAACAGCTAATTTCGACTGAGCAATTTGATTGGACAATAGGGATTCCAGGAGTTACTATAATCCATGATAACTGCACTCCGTTTCACTGGATGTGTATCACTCCACTTCAAAGATGTTCATGTAACCGTTAATTAATTAACCGTTATAATTTACTGTCAACTCTCAGTGAGAATTGCAGTATTGTGTTGGATATCTTAATTTCCACAGTGAGGCACTGTTTGAAAAGATTTCTTACCTGACCCGGAAGTCCCACACTTTTAAAAAAAAAACTTTATTTAGTTTACAAAGTCTGCCCTTGTATAAACATCTTTAAGCTATTTCACGTCTGTTTAAAAAAATAGGCAGTGCTAGAGTTGGATTTGTTGTCTCGATGAACAAACCACAATACCTTTGTGGTGATGAACTCCTTGTTTCATCTAAAAATGCCAAGAAAAAGCAAGTGAAGTGTGCTAACTTTCCACCAGCATTGGTCACGTTTTGATCAGCCCTTTTGTGGTACCGACTCAACAAGTGACCGGTATGTTTTCTAAACACCTATGTTTGCACTTCACAATATTTAATTTGTTTATATGTGTGTTAAATGTCTATAGACGTCTTCATGCTGATTGAGATGTTTAGCAACAGTTACTAGCTACATTTAGAAGGGATTATTTTTTCCTCAGCTGCGCAAAATAACTGGTTAAACAAACAAATTATGATTTGATTATATATGTTATGATTTGTTATTCTCGCTAAATATCTGGCCAAAAGAGATTTAGTCACAGAGGGTCTAACAAAGTTTACAGACAGGGCTGAGGACTATTGGGCATGGAGAGCTTCCTATAATAACACTATAGCTGAGTTCAGCTTAAAACCAAGTGAAGAGTTAGATCTGCTCACTCGATAGCTCGGCGAGGAGTCCTCCAAACATGTCAAATGTATACGCTCTGTCCGTCTCAACAATCCAGCAGAGGGTCTGCACCAAGTCTGGACACGGCTACAAGATTGTTATGGCACACCAGAGGCTATAGAAAAGTCACTCTTAGACAGATTAGAGTGCTTTCCCAGAGTTTCAAATAAAGAGCCCAGAAAACTCAGAGAACTTGGTGACCTGCTGTCCGAGATAGAGGCAGCAAAATGTGACGGCTCATTACCTGGCCTAATGTATTTAGACACCTCACGTGGCATCGCTCCAGTTGTCGATAAGTTGCCATTCAATCTTCAAGACAAGTGGATGTCAGAGGGAACAAAATACAAAGAAACAAAGTGAGCTTCCCTCCCTTTTCATTTTTCCGTTGTTTCATACAAGAGGAAGCGAGAATGAGAAATGACCCCAGTTTGGGCTGCACGGTGGCGCAGTGGTTAGCACTGCGGCAGCACAGTTTACCCTTGGCCGGGGGATTGTGGGGATCGTGGGATCGTGGGTTCGATCCCAGCCCCCGACCAACAGTGATCTGTGTGGAGTTTGCACGTTCTCCCCGTGTTGCATGGGTTTACTCCGGGATTTCTCCGGTTTCCTCCCACATGCCAAAAACATGCATGTTCGGTTAATTGGCTGTTCTAAATTGTCCCTAGATATCTGTTTCCTATAGGCCCTTAGAATAGAGGGTTAGTATTAATGAAAGCGCTTTGAGTGGTCTTTGTGACTAGAAAAGCGCTATATAAGTGCAGGTTAGTTAGTTAGTTAGTTTTAAGTCTGCCACATCAGCCCCAACGTCCACCCCAGCAACTGATGACAACCACTACGCAAGATTTGCTGAGTCTAGAGCTCCTGTCACGGTCCACAAAACTGAGGTAAACAAAATGCAGAAAACAAGCTCAAACAATGCAAACGAGTTCACTAACAAAGAGTGTCCCATTCATAAGAAACCACACTCACTAAAGAAGTGTCGGGGGTTTAGAGAAAACACACTAGAAGAGCACAAAGCATATCTCAAAGAACACAACATTTGCTTTAGATGCTGTGATTCTTCCACTCACCAAGCAAAAGATTGCAAGGCTGAAATCACATGCTCAGAGTACAACAGCAACAGACACATTGCTGTACTGCATGCGGGTCCGGCTCCTTGGTTGGCACCAAAAATGCAAGCCCAAAACATTACTCCAGACCAGGGTGGGAAGAACAGGGAGGAGCATGGCGGGGAGAGTAGTATAAGCAGCCTAGAGACCACCTCAGCATGCACTCAAATATGTGGGGACTATAGTGGCGGGTGCTCTTGCTCAAAAATATGTCAGGTTTATGTCTATCCACAGGGGCAACCAGAAAAACAGGTCAAGGTTTACGCTATCATAGATGACCAGAGCAATAGGTCATTAGCCAAGTCAGCCCTTTTCGACACCTTTGACATTTCAACGGGCAACATCATTCCATGCACTCTTAAGACATGTACTAGGGTCTCCATGACAAATGGAGCTGAGAATCTAGTCATACACTCCGTTGGTGGTCAGTTCAGCTCTCTTCTGCCTTCCTTGCTTGAGTGTGACTTTCTGCCAGACAATAAGTCAGAAATCCCAACACCTGAGGTTGCTCTAGCACATCCCCACCTCAAGCATCTGGCAGGTGAATTCCAACCCCTTGACCCAAATGCCGAGATCATGTTACTGCTAGACCGAGACATAATACAAGTGCATAAAGTGTATGAACGTGTTAATGGCTCAGTTAATGCTCCATTTGTACTTGCACTTGGGTGGGTCATCATAGGGGACATATGCCTAGGGGGAGCTCATAAGTCAGCTGTCGTGGGCTCGTACAGAACTAGTGTTCTAGAAAACGGGCATCCGAGTTTTCTCCCACCTTGCCAGAACAGTTTGCAAGTTAAAGAGCAGCTCCAGTCACAAATGGAGCCATGGGGCACTTGTAGTTCATGTAAAATGGGGGAATACAAATTTCAACAAAGTGAGAAAGACAAAAAGTTTGCTCCTTCTCGCGACGACCAAGCCTTTCTGCAGATTATGGAAAGAGACTTTTATCAAGACAACACAAACAGTTGGATAGCGCCACTTCCTTTCCGCATGCTGGGACCTCACCTTCCAAACAACCACAGCCTGGCTCTCAGCCGCTTAGAGTCACTGTGTCACACACTAAAGAAACGTCCTGAAATGGAGAAATACTTCATGGACTTCATGCAAGGGTTATTTGACAAGGATCATGCAGAACCAGCTCCAGCTCTAGGGGAAGAAGATGAATGCTGGTATTTGCCCTTCTTTGGGGTCTATCACCCTCAGAAAGCAGGAAACATTAGGGTGGTGTTTGACTCAAGTGCTAAGTTTCAGGGGTATCGTTAAACAACGTGCTGCTCACAGGTCCAAACATGAACAACAGTCTTGTCGGGGTGCTTGTCCGCTTCAGAGAAGAGGCTGTGGCCATTACAGAGAACATACAATAAATGTTCCATTGTTTCCACATGCGAGAGGACCACAGGAACTTCCTCTAGTTCCTCTGGTACCGCAACAATACCCAAAAGAGCCGATCATTGAGTACAGGATGAAGGTGCAGGTGTTTGGAAATAGCCTGTCCCCGGCTGTTGCAATATTCGGCCTGAGAAATGCAGCACATCAACCAGACACGAAACATTCTCCCAAAACCAAGCAGTTCGTACAAAGACATTTCTATGTCGACGATGGTTTAAAATCTGTCCCCACAAAGTCCAAGGCAGTCAAGCTCCTCAAAGACACCCAAGAACTGCTCGCTACTTCCAGTCTGAGGCTTCATAAAATCGCCTCAAACAGCCCAAAGGCCAGGACAGCATTCCTCACAGAAGATATGACAAGTGGGCTCAAAGACATAGACCACAAAGAGGAGTGATATGGTGATATGGCGCCATATCACTTGAAAAGAAGTGATATGGCACTGGTCAGCTGGCAACTAGCGCACTTGCTCTGATAATTGCATGATTTTTTCGTGTTTTTGTTTTGTCTTCTGTCTGACCATTGGTAAAGCTGTAGAAACATCACTTTAGTATGTGTGTGTTTATTCGGGGAATGTTAACAGTGGAAATTGCACTTCTTTTTGGACTTTACTGCTGAAGGCTACCTGAGCAAATGCTGCAGGAGTGTGACGCTACTAGCATGGAGTTATGCTGCAGCGTGAGGCAACCTGCAGTTGTCTATGCACAAGACACACTTTTGGCTTTCTGGACAACACCGAGCGGTGTTTCAACTCCAGCTCAGCTGCTCACATACCGAGGGAGCTGGTGAGATCAACGTGCTGGCAGCGAAGGAGATCCAGAGAGACGGGCGCCACTCGTGATCAGACCCGGAGGAGGAAACGCGGCAGACGGGTGTGGGGGGGGGGGGGTGATTAAGAGGAGACTGAGAGCCAGGAAATTCAGACCGGCGCTCCCCGCTATAATTCTGGCAAATCTTCGCTCCATTCAGAACAAGAGTGACGAACTGAGGACACTTAAAAGGTATTCATTTCAATTTCGGGAGGCAGCTCTTTTGTGCTTTTCTGAATCCTGGCTACATGCTGCAGTATCTGACTCTTTGTTTGATATCAGTGGTTTCTCACTTATTCGTGCTGACAGAACTGAAAGCTTAGGAAAAAGCCGGGGAGGAGGGGTCTGTGTTTACATAAATGAGCGGTGGTGTCGTCAATATTCCATTAAGCATGTTATTTGTAATAGTGACTTTGAACTTCTGGCCATTGGATTAAGACCCTTCTATTTACCCTGTGAATTTGGCTGCATTTTGCTATTTATGGTTTATGTTCCACCAAGCAGCAAAGTACACCACACTGCAACTGGAATAGCAGACTGTGTACGCAATTTGCAGCAGCAGTTTCCTGATGCTCCTGCCATTGTCCTTAGAGATTTTAACACCTGCAACCTGGAGAAAGCCCTTCCGGGGTTTCATCAGGTTGTAAAATGTGGTACAAGGAAAGAGAACATACTGGACAAATGTTATATAAATATCAGAGATGCCTATCAGTCTAGAAGCAAGTCACCTGTCGCCACTTCAGACCATAATGCAGTGCACCTTATTCCAACTTACTTGACCAAGGTGAAAAGTAGTAAACCCCAGGAAAAGATGGTAAGGCTCTGGAATCCAGATAACAAAGAGGCCCTGGGAGCAGGTTTTGACTGCACTGACTGGGAAGTGCTGAGGGAGGGCACTGCAGACTCTGCATGTACAGTTACAAATGACTATATTAACTTCTGTGTAGAGTCCATTGTTCCTACTAAAACAGTGACGATGTATCCAAATAATAAAATCTACATCACCAAAAGATATCAAACAAATTTTGAATCACAAGAAAGCAGCTTTCAGAAAGGGGGATACACTGGAGCTGCGTGGGGTAAATAAGGAGCTGAGGGGCAAAATTAAGAAGGAAAAAGAGGTTCATAAGAGACACTTAGAGAACATGTTTAAGGCTGGTGACTCCAGAAGGATGTGGAAGAACATGAAAAGCATAGCTGGAATGCCAAGCAAGCATTCTAAATCTGTCATCTTGAACGACGAACTGACAACTGCATCTGAGTTAAACACCTTTTTCATCAGGTTTGAGACCATCGGGATGGAGGAGAGATGTGAAGAGGTGTTGAGGTCAATTTCTGCTTGGCCGGAGGACAGAGTGAAAATTTCAGTGGGACAGGTGGCCAGCATGTTTCGGCATCTTAATGCACGCAAGGCCTCCGGACCTGACAATATTGGTGCCTCCCTCCTCAGGACCTACAGTGAAGAGCTAGCTCAGGTGTGGCAGCCCATCTTTCAGTTGTCATTGGACACCCACACCGTCCGTAAGGCCTGGAAAATGTCACACATCATCCCAGTCCCAAAGAAATCTTGTCCCAGGAAGTGCAATGACTTCCGCCCAGTGGCGCCAACTTCCATTTTGATGAAGTCATTGGAGAAAATTTTCATTTTTGCTTTCCAGCTCCATACAGGATAAACTGGATCCTTATCAATTTGCTTACAAGAGTGAACGCAGCACTGAAGATGCCATTGCCACCCTTACACACCTGGTTTCAAAACATCTGGATTCAGCAAAACAGAGGCCATATGCCAGAGTTCTGTTTATTGACGTTTCTTCTGCCTTTAATACAATTAAACCAGACTTACTTATTGCTAAAATGCACCACCTGGCAATTAACTCATATCTTATTCATTGGTATCATTCTTTTCTCATCAATAGACAGCAAACTGGCTAGGGTTAATAACTCATGCTCTTCTCTGTTAAAAACAAGTACTGGTGCCCCACAAGGATGTGTTAGTTCTCCATTACTTTTCACCATCTATACTAATGACTGTGTCATTTATGTGCCTGATCATTACCTCATTAAGTATTCTGATGACACTGCTTTGGTAGCACTCATAACAGAGGAGCTACAACCAAAAATCTACTTTGATAGTGTGGATCAGGTAGCGCAGTGGTGTGAGCAGAATTCCCTCATTTTGAATACAATGAAAACACCCATTTTAATCCTGCTCCAATTATTATTCACAATGAACCCATAAAACAGTCCCCCTCTTTTAAATATCTGGGGGTGCATGTGGACAGTGCCCTCTGCTGGTCAATCCATGTGGATTACATTTGTAAAAAATTTCAACAGAGGATCTATTTTCTAAGAAGACTCCTATCTTTTGGAGTGGGAAAGGACATTTTACATCTGTTCTACTGTTCCACAGTTCAAAGTGTCCTTCTGTATGGAAGTCAAGTCTGGTTCTGGGGTCTTTCTGTACCGCTGAAAGCCAGGATACAAAGACTGTTGAACATCTGCTCTAAGTTGGTGGGCCACTCAGCGGAGAGTGGATTTTCCCAGAGCAGTACTGATCACTGTCTGAGACTGGCAAAAAAGATCGCTGCGGATCCATCGCATGCCTTGTGTGAGGAGTAGCAGCTTCTGCCCTCCGGGAAACATTTTAGGATACCAAGAAGCAAAAGGAATAGACATAAGTATTTCTTCATTCCTTACTCCACAACCTTATTGAACGAACAGTGGAGTATAGAGGGATGACTTTTTCCTTTTCCCCTTCCTTTGCACACACATAGATACACATGCATATAGATATACATACAACTACACATGCAGACACACATAAATGTATACACACATACATAACATAGGATTTCCCTTTCCCCTTCCCCATCCATCTCCCAATTTGGATTGGACTGTGTCTTGGTGTTTTTGGTTATGAGCCTGTTGTTATGAGTGTTTTGTTTTTCATGTATTTTAATGAACGGGTGTTGCAATACAAATTTCCATGTAAATGGACAATAAAGATCTTATCTATCTTAAAGGCTAAAAACTTACAGTCCTTCTCCGGCTGGCAGTCCCTTACCAAAGCCTTTGCCCGGTTGATACACATTGCTCGCACGTTCAAACTAAAGCAACCAGATGGACAATGTAAGGGATGGCACATGTGTCATGAGCTCACCACTTCAGATTTTCAATGAGCAACAGATACAATTATCAGAACTGTCCAACATGAAAGCTTCTCTGAGGAGATCAAACTGATAGAGGCAGGAAAGGACATTCCAAGGTCAAGCCCTCTTACAAAGCTCTCCCTATACTTTGACAAATCAGGTCTCCTCAGGTTCGGAGGATACCTCTTCCACTCTAACCTCGACACTGCAGAGAAACACCCTCTACTCATGCCCGGCAAACACCATGTCACCAGTCCATTCGCTACTACCACAAAAAGATCAGACACCAAGGCTGTCACCTTACAGAGGGCATGGTATGATCTGCAGGTTACTGGGTCTTAGGGGGCAAATGCCAGATCAGCAGTCTCATTTACTCATGCGTAGTTTGTCGCAAACTCAGGGGGTCAACTCAGTCTCAGAAAATGGCCGACCTCCCCACAGAACGCCTAAGTACTGAGCCACCATTCTCTTATGTAGGTGTTGACATGTTTGGGCCTTGGTCCATTACCTCTCATTGTACCCCGGGTGGGCTCAATAGCAGCAAACGGTGGGCAGTGATGTTCACTTGCATGAGCACAAGGGCAGTTCACCTAGAGGTCATAGACGGTATGGACACATCTAACTTCATCAATGCTCTCCGCAGGTTCTTTTCAGTCAGGGGACCAGCAAAACAACTGAGATCAGACTGTGGGAGTAATTTCACAGGGGCCTGTAAAGAGTTAGGTTTTGACACCACCGACCCAAACGTCAGGTCCTTCCTAAACAATAGTGGCTACACGTGGGTCTTAAATCCTCCACACTCTTCGCACATGGGGGGTAGTTGGGAACGGATGATCGGGGTGGCATGTAAGGTCTTAGACTCCCAGCTTGCAGAACTTGGATCTCGATATCTCACACATGAAGGTCCAGATCGCCTTCTTAGCAGAGGTGGCTGCAATTATGAATGCAAGGCTGCTGATTCCATTGTCAAGTGACCCAGACTCCCCATTCATCCTCACTCCAGCTACACTCCTCACGCAGAAGAGTGGAGTTCTCTCTGCACCGCAAGGTGACTTCGAGGAGAAGGACCTCTACAAGCAACAGTAGAGAAGAGTCCAGAGTCTGGCCAACTCCTTCTGGCATTGTTGGCGGAAGGAATATCTCTCAACTCTGCAATGTCGTCATAAGTGGTATTCCGCAAGACCCAACCTACAACAGGGGGACATCATCCTTCTGAAAGATCCTCTGACAAAGAGAAACCAATGGCCTATGGGCATCATTGAAAAGGTTTACTCTAGTAATGACAGACTTGTCAGGAAAGTAGAAGTTAAAGTGTTTAAAGATGGTACTCCTAGAGTTTATTTGAGACCAGTTACAGATGTTGTTCTTCTATTATCTGACACTGTGTAAGTTGTTTTAAGTGTGGCATCTTCTGATGCCAAGTGGGGAGTGTTCTGGCTCCTTAAGAGCCACCCAGAGATTATTTTTGTGTTTGGGTACATTTTTACAGCACTTAGATTTATTTTGTAAGAGTACTGTATTTCTACATTTTATTTTGAAATCAAACTGGAAGTCCAGCGTTAGTCCCTTCCTGTCCAGCACTATGAGAAACGAGGTGTCACGAAATGTCTATAGCTCTGTGTCCTGAGCCAAGCACAGCCTTTATATTGGTATAAACTTAATATTTTGCATGGTAACCCTTAGATATAAATGCTACATTTATTTTATTAGAAGTTGTGTGAGAAAACATTGCTAAATGGGGCAGTGGCATCACAGCAGCCGATAGGAAGAGACTGAACAAACTGATCAAGAAGGCTAGCTCTGTCCTGGGGCAGCGCCTTGACCCAGTAGAGGATATAGGAGAGAGAAGGATGGTGGCTAAGCTGTCATCTCTGCTGGAGTCCGAGTCCCACCCTATGCACGACATGCTGAATGCACTGAGGAGCTCATTTAGCAGTAGACTACATCATCCTAGATACGTGACCGAGAGGTTTCGCAGGTCCTTCCTACCTACAGCTGTCACACTTTATAACCTAAGCAGGGCTGCTCGTAGAGATAGCAAAAAAACGTGACGACCTAATAGTACTGAATGCAAAAGATGCAGCAGACTTACACAAAATGGTCCCCTCCAGTATACAACTAGGACAATATCAATCAGGGTGACAATATGTATGGGTACATATTCATACTATGTGGGGTAACTAAATAGACGGTTATGCTGTTTATCCCATCCATCCATCTTCTACCGCTTTTCCAGAGGTCCGGGTCGCGGAGGCAGCAGTTCAAGCAGAGAAGCCCAGACTTCCCTCTCCCCAGCCACCTGCTCCAGCTCTTCAGAGGGGATACCAAGGCGTTCCCAGACCAGCTGGGAGACATAGTCTCTCCACCGAGTCCTGGGTCTGCCCCGGGGTCTCCTCCCAGTGGGATGTACCTGAAACACCTCAAGTGGGAGGCGTCCAGGAGGCATCCTAATCAGATGCCCATACCACCTCAACTGACTCCTTTCAATGTGGAGGAGCAGCGGTTCTACTCTGAGCCTCTCCCGGATGACTGAGCTCCTCACCCTATCTCTGAGGGTGAGTCCAGCAATCCTACGGAGAAAGCTCATTTCAGCCGCTTGTATCCGCGATCTCGTTCTTTCGGTCATTACCCAAAGCTCGTGACCATAGGTGAGAGTAGGAACGTAGATTGACTGGTAAATCGACAGCTTTGTCTTGGAATTAAGCTCCCTCTTCACCACAACAGACCAGTACAACATCCGCATCACTGCAGATGCTGCTCCAATCCGTCTGTCGATCTCTTGCTCCATTTTCCCCTCACTCGTGAACAAGACCCCAAGATATTTAAACTCCTCCACTTGGGGCAGGAGCCTGTCCCCAACCCGGAGAGGACAATCCACCTTTTTCCGGCTGAGGACCATGGACTCGGACTTGGAGGTGCTGATTCTCATCCCAGCCGCTTCACACTCAGTGGCAAACCGTCCCAGCAAGAGCTGTAGGTCATTGCTGGATGAAGCCAACAGGACAACATCATCTGCAAACAACAGAGATGAGATCCTGTGGTCACCAAGCATGACACCCTCCATTCCCTGGCTGCGCCTAGAAATCCTGTCCATAAAAATTATGAACAGGATCGGTGACAAAGGGCAGCCCTGGCGGAGTCCAACTCTCACTGGGAATGACTCCGACCGAGTGTTGGCAATACGAACCAAACTCTCACAACGGTCGTACAGAGACCGAATAGCTCGTAACAACAAGCCCGATACCCCATACTCCCGAAGCACCCCCCACAAAAATCCACGAGGGACGCGGTCAAATGCCTTCTCCAAGTCCACAAAACACATGTAAACTGGTTGGGCAAACTCCCACGAACCCTCGAGAATTCTCGAGAGGGTAAAGAGCTGGTCCGATGTGCCACGGCCAGGACGAAAACCACATTGCTCCTCCTGAATCCGAGGTTTGACCAACGGCCGGACTCTCCTCTCCAGTACCTTGGCATAGACCTTCCCAGGGAGGCTGAGGAGTGTGATCCCTCTAAAGTTGGAGCACACCCTCCGGTCCCCTTTTTTGAAGAGAGGAACCACCACCCCGGTTTGCCATGCCAAAGGCACTGCCCCCGACCTCCACGCAATGTTGCAGAGGCGTGTCAACCATGACAACCCAACAACATCCAGGGCCTTGAGGTACTCAGGGTGAATCTCGTCCACCCCCGGGGCCCGGCCACCAAGGAGATTTTTAACCACCTTGGCGACCTCAGCCCCTGTGATAGGCGAGTCATCCCCCTCGTCCCCAAACCCTGCTTCCTCTGTGGAAGGCGTATCAGTGGGATTGAGGAGATCCTCAAAGTATTCCTTCCACCGCCCGACGATATCCCCAGTTGAAGTCAACAGTGTCCCATCCGCACCATACACAGTGTGGACGGGGAGCTGCTTTCTCCTCCTGAGCCGCCGAACAGTTTGCCAGAATCTCTTTGAAGCCGACCAAAAGTCTTGTTCCATGGCCTCACCGAACTCCTCCCATACCCGCGTTTTTGCTTCAGCAACCACCCGAGCTGCACTCCGCTTGGCCTGCCGGTACACCTCAGCTGCTTCGGGAGTCCCACAAGCCAACCAAGCTTGATAGGACTCCTTCTTCAGCTTAATGGCCCCCCTCACCACTGGTGTCCACCACTTGGTTCGGGGGTTGCCACCACGAGATGCACTGACCACCTTGCGGCCGCAGCTCTGGGCCGCCGCTTCAACAACAGAGGTGGAGAACATGGCCCATTCAGACTCCATGTCTCCAGACTCCCTCGGAATGTGGTTGAAGTTCTTCCGGAGGTGGGAGTTGAAGACCTCCCGGACAGGGGCCTCAGCCAGACGCTCCCAGCACACCCTCACTATACGTTTGGGTCTACCAGGTCTGAATGGCTTCCTCCCCTGCCATCGGATCCAACTCACCACCAGGTGGTGATCAGTTGACAGCTCTGCACCTCTCTTTACTCGGGTGTCCAAGACATACGGTCGCAGTTCTGATGATACGATAACAAAATCGATCATCGACCTGCGACCTAGGGTGTCCTGGTGCCAGGTGCACATATGGACACCCTTATGCTTGAACATGGTGTTCGTTATGGACAGACTGTGGTTAGCACAGAAGTCCAATAACTGAACACCACTCGGGTTCAGATCGGGCAGGCCGTTCCTCCCAATCACCCCTCTCCAGGTTTCACTGTCGTTGCCCACGTGCGCATTGAAGTCCCCCAGTAGGACAATGGAGTCTCCAGGAGGAGTACCCTCCAGCACCCCAGTCACAGACTCCAAAAAGGGTGGGTACTCTGAAACATCATTTGGTGCATAGGCACAAATGATGGTCAGGATCCGTTTCCCAACCCGGAGGCGCAGGGAAGCAACCCTTTCGTCCACCGGGGAAAACTCCAATATAGAGGCAGCAAGGTGGGGCGATACAAGAATACCCACCCCTGCTCGTCGCCTCTCGCCCGGGGCAACTCCAGAAAAGGCCAAGCTCCAGCCCCTCTCCAGGAGACTGGTTCCGGAACCGGAGCTGTGTGTTGAGGTGAGGCCGACTATATCTAGCCGGTATCGCTCAACCTCGTACACCAGCTCAGGCTCCTTCCCCACCAGAGAGGTGACATTCCACGTACCAAAAGCCAGTTTAGAAAGCTTGGGATCAGTCCGCCAAGGTCTCCGCCTTTGACCGCCACCTAATCCACATAGCACCAGACCCCCATGATCCCTCCTGCAGGTGGTGAACCCACTGGAAGGCGGACCCATGTAACTCCTTCGGGCTGAGCCCGGCCGGGTCCCATGGGTGGAAACCCGGCCACCAGACGCTAGCCTTCGAGCCCCTCCCCCAGGCTCCCCCTAGCTGTTTATTCCATCTAGCTACAATGCTCCGCACTGTGTATATATATTTATATATTTATGTGTACATATGTATATTCACTGCTCTTATTCTCTTATCTTCTAAACTATTGCTCTGAGTGTCGCTATCCCTGTGCTGTTGCAGCCTTGGACTTTCCCCATTGTGGGACTAATAAAGGCTTATCTTATCTTATCTAAATTTGTTTACATTGTGATTAGCATTTTAGCTAACGTTTGCTCGCTAGCCCGCTAGTATTAGCATGTTAGCTCTTTTGAAAAGTATATAAATCAATATGAAAAACCAATGTTGTATGGTTTGTCTGTTACAGGTATACTCCTTCCACACGATTCATCAGTAAAATTCATCTAAAGCACTGCTGGTGTCAGTCATTTGGAATCTATCTGCCTAGCTGCACACTGGGGAAGTCGTGAGGGCAGAACATAAGGGCTGTAAATGGTGTTCACTTAGTGCTTTTATGTCATCCCTGGATGACCAAAGCGCTTTACAGATCCTATTGACCTATTCACACACACTGATGGCAGCGGAGCTGCCATACACCGGTTCTGGCCTGCCCCACCAGGAGCAATTAGGGTTTCAATGTCTTGCTCAAGGACACTTCAACATGCAGACTGCAGATAGAGTGGGAATCAAACCACTGACCCTCCAATTAGTAGTCGGCTACACTACACCTGTGCCACAGCTGTAGCCATAAAAAAAGCAATACCACACTCACTATCACACCCGTAGTTAATATACTGTATTCATTGATACCGTATTCCCTCTTGTGTAGTATTGCTTAATTAGGTGTATTATTCTGTATTTGAAGGATTTGTGCACTGCAGAAAAAGAACTTTCTATTCTATTTGCATTGTATTTAATTATTTTTGTAATTTGTAATTCTGTCACAATTATTACATGTCATTTAAATTTTTTATTTTAATTAGATCATCTTCAGTGAAATCTGTCAAAATGACAGCTTTCAGAATTTTCTGTCATTGCTGAAAATAATCAGTGAAGGACAACTTTCAGTTGATGCAACCGCATATATATACAGTATATATACACACACACACACACACACACACAGACACAGACACACACAGACACACACACACAGACACACACACAGACACACATATATATATGGGGGGGTGCAAGGGAGGCAGTCCACCCAGGACATCATACAAGCCATGACTGCCGCAGGATAAGAGCCTTGAATGTTGATGCACCTGCACCTGATAGTCCTGCATTGTCCAGTGGGTATGATTCATGTATCTATACGGGTCTTCATCTATGATGTATATAAGTTATTTAGGCAGTTTTACTTTCCATGGGCAATCCCTTTGTCTATTATGCTGTGTGTGTTTCTATCATTTTGGTTGTTTACTGTGCCATGCTACTGTTACACTGTAATTTCCCAGTTTGGGGCAACCCAGAAAGGATTAAGCAGAAGAAGATGGATGGATGGATGGGATCAATAAAGTACACCCATCTATCTATCTATCTATCTATCTATCTATCTATCTATCTATCTATCTATCTATCTATCTATCTATCTATCGTAAACCTTCTGAAATGTGTGTATTGGTCATGGGAACATTCACTTCTCTAAAAAAATAAACAGCCTTTATATCACTTTTGTGTCTGAGGAGCCATCTTAACTGTTGTGGGTTTCCTATGGAACATCATAAACATGGTAAGCCCAGTTCTGATACTGTTCGATGCCCACCCACTGCTCTGTTTTTGGCCAGCCGAGCTGTCTGTCTGCAAACCTGAGCAGGGTGCTATAGGGAGTCACTGAGTGTGGTTTACATATTCATTAGATTTCTGTTACCCTATAGATGTCCCTGTTTCCATCAAGTTCACCAATCCACAGTTGATAATATATTTCGCGACATTCTGGATTATTTTGTTTTATTTTCCCCATGATGCTACATCGAGCTATTAGCATTACTTTTGTTATTACTGTTATTTTGAGCTAGACCCAAGGCGGCTAGCTGAAGCTAGCAGTTTAGCCATTCATTCACAAATATTTCTGTGTTTATTGTACTCCAGGGACTGGTGATATCCTGTCGACCGGTGAAACCACACACCCCTGTCCACCAGTGATGCTTTATTGAGGGGATGCACTGAAACAGAACTCTTGGCAGTTACAGGGCAGTTTATTTATTTAGCGAATGCAAAGTCCTTAAGCCAAGCAGTTGCCTCCTGGTTTGCTGTATGGAGGGTGTGTAATCCTCCTTCCAGTCTTTGGAGCGGGCAAGTCTCTATGATGTGTTCCATAGTTTGCTCCTCTCCACATGCGCACAGTGGGCTAGGGCTACTGCCCCATCTGTGGGGCTACTGCCCCACAGATCAGGTCACAGGGCAGTGACCATAGTTATGTAGTTTGAGTGGCAAACACATATTTCAGCTTTAGATTGTATACAGCAAAACATAAAAATCACACAATTTAGTCACAGCAGTGCACTAAGTACCTTTTTTTAAAAATTTTTTTTTTAGATGTACCAAACTGTTTACTTGAATGTAGTGATGTGTGGTTAAGAGCACATATACAGTGGGGAAAATAAGTATTGAACATGTCAACATTTTTCTCATTAAACATGGAGGCACTGACTTGAGATTTTCACTAGATATCAGTAAAAACCCAAGTAATCCATACATACAAAGAAATCAAGGCAACTGTGCTTACAAAACAAGATACGTATATTTAATAAAGTGGAATGACACAGGGAATAAGTGTTGAACACATGAAGAAAACTAGGTGCAAAAAGGCATAGAAAGCTATGAAACCAGCTGAAATCCATCAGAATTTAGGAAGCCATCCTAAACTGGACCCCATCAGTCCAAATTAATTTCAGCTAGTTAAGTCCTGACTGATAGCCTTTAAAAGGTCTGTGAATATCAGATTGTCACACCACAAAGAACTCATGATGGGTAAAAACAAAGAGCTCTCTCTAGACCTTTGTAACCTTATTGTTGCAAAACATAATGATGGCATTGGTTACAGGGACATATCTAAACTGCTGAATGTTCCAGTGAGCACTGTTGGAGCCATCATTCAGAAGTGGAAAGATCATCATTTTACCATAAACTGGCCATGACCAGGAGCTCCTCGCAAGATTTCTGACAGAGGAGTCAAAAGAATTATCAGAAGAATTATCCAAAAGCCAAAGATCACTTGTGAAGAACTCCAGAAAGACCTGGAGTTAGCAGGTACAGCTGTTTCAAAGAAAATGATAAGTAATGCACTCAACCGACATGGGCTCTATGCCCGCTCATCTCGTAAGACTCTATTGCTGAAGAAAAAGCATGCTGAAGCTCATTTAAAATTTGCTGCACAACATTTGGGCAGTTTAGAAAGCTTGGGATCAGTCCGCCAAGGTCTCCGCCTTTGACTGCCACCTAATCCACATAGCACCGGACTTCCATGATCCCTCCTGCAGGTTGCAGTGCCTTTGGCATGGCAAACCGGGGTGGTGGTTCCTCTCTTCAAAAAAGGGGACCGGAGGGTGTGCTCCAACTTTAGAGGGATCACACTCCTCAGCCTCCCTGGGAAGGTCTATGCCAAGGTATTGGAGAGGAGAGTCCGGCCGTTGGTCGAACCTCGGATTCAGGAGGAGCAATGTGGTTTTCGTCCTGGCCGTGGCACATCGGACCAGCTCTTTACCCTCTCGAGAATTCTTGAGGGTTCGTGGGAGTTTGCCCAACCAGTTTACATGTGTTTTGTGGACTTGGAGAAGGCATTTGACCGCGTCCCTCGTGGATTTTTGTGGGGGGTGCTTCGGGAGTATGGGGTATCGGGCTTGTTGTTACGAGCTATTCGGTCTCTGTACGACCGTTGTGAGAGTTTAGTTCGCATTGCCAACACTCGGTCGGAGTCATTCCCAGTGAGAGTTGGACTCCGCCAGGGCTGCCCTTTGTCACCGGTCCTGTTCATAATTTTTATGGACAGGATTTCTAGGCGCAGCCAGGGAATGGAGGGTGTCATGCTTGGTGACCACAGGATCTCATCTCTGTTGTTTGCAGATGATGTTGTCCTGTTGGCTTCATCCAGCAATGACCTACAGCTCTTGCTGGGACGGTTTGCCGCTGAGTGTGAAGCGGCTGGGATGAGAATCAGCACCTCCAAGTCTGAGTCCATGGTCCTCAGCCGGAAAAAGGTGGATTGTCCTCTCCGGGTTGGGGACAGGCTCCTGCCCCAAGTGGAGGAGTTTAAGTATCTTGGGGTCTTGTTCACGAGTGAGGGGAAAATGGAGCGAGAGATCGACAGACGGATTGGAGCAGCATCTGCAGTGATGCGGACGTTGTACCGGTCTGTTGTGGTGAAGAGGGAGCTTAGTTCTAAGGCAAAGCTGTCGATTTACCAGTCAATCTACGTTCCTACTCTCACCTATGGTCACGAGCTTTGGGTAATGACCGAAAGAACGAGATCGCGGATACAAGCGGCTGAAATGAGCTTTCTCCGTAGGATTGCTGGACTCACCCTCAGAGATAGGGTGAGGAGCTCAGTCATCCGGGAGAGGCTCAGAGTAGAACCGCTGCTCCTCCACATTGAAAGGAGTCAGTTGAGGTGGTATGGGCATCTGATTAGGATGCCTCCTGGACGCCTCCCACTTGAGGTGTTTCAGGCACGTCCCACTGGGAGGAGACCCCGGGGCAGACCCAGGACTCGGTGGAGAGACTATGTCTCCCAGCTAGTCTGGGAACGCCTTGGTATCCCCTCTGAAGAGCTGGAGCAGGTGGCTGGGGAGAGGGAAGTCTGGGCTTCTCTGCTTGAACTGCTGCCTCCGCGACCCGGACCTCCGGAAAAGCGGTAGAAGATGGATGGATGGATGGATGGATGGAACATTTGGGCAAGACAGTAAAATACTGGGAGTATATTGTCTGGCCAGATGAGACCACAACTGAACTTTTTGGATGCCACAACCAGTGCTGGGCAAGTTACTAAAAAACAGGGGCAGCGCGGTGGCGGAGTGGTTTGCAATGTGGCAGCACAGTAACTCACCCTTGGCCGGGGGATCCTGGGTTCGATCCCAGCCCCCGACCAACAGTGATCAGTGTGGAGTTTGTATGTTCTCCCCGTGTCTGCGTGGGTTTACTCCGGGATTTCTCCAGTTTCCTCCAACATGCCAAAAACATGCAAGTTATGTTAATTGGCATCAGACTGGGGATTCTAAACTGTCCTTAGGTATGACTGTGAGAGTGAATGGTTGTCTGTCTCTCTGTGTTGGCCCTGCGATGGACTGGCGATCTGTCCAGGGTGTACCTTGCTTCTCGCCCAAAAATGCTGGAATAGGCTCCAGCCCCTCCCCGACCCGAAAAGGATTAAGCGGAAGAAGATGGATAGTTACAGTTGAGCTACTTTTGAGTTACTGCATAATTAAAGTAACTAGTTACTTGGAAAAGTAACTTTCACGTTACTTTTAAATGCATACTTAAATCCTCTTGCACACATAACAAGATCAAGGGCCCCTTGTTCTCATCATGTCTGTGTGTGTGTATATATATATTTTATAGTAATATGTACATATGTATATTAGCTGCTCTTGCTGATTGTTTTTTTTTTTTTTTTTTTTTTTTTTTTTTTTTTTTTTTCTTGCCTTCTGATTGTTGCTCTGAGTGTTGCTATCCCTGTGCTGTTGCAATCCTGGAATTTCCCCGTTGTGGGACTAATAAAGGCTTATCTTATCAGAAAAAACAAGAAAAAGAAAACTGATGAGAAAAAAGTCTCATGTTACAGAGAAAAAATGTCTCAGATTTACACAAACTCTTGTAATCAGTAGAAAGTCAGAAATTTACTAGAAATAAAGCTGTAAATTTACAGAGAAAATTTTGGAACCCCTGGTGGGCCGTTTTTGGTCCACCAGCCATATGTTTGACACCTCTGGACCAGTCCATTAAAAATGCATATGTAGAGGATTTACTTCCATGAAATAGTTGCATATCACAACAGCATATAAATGAATGAGATGAAATAAAACAGAAAGCACAGATAAATGAAAGTTCACCGCTTAGAAAAAGCTTACTGCAACAAATCACAGTCACTTTCTCTGTGCATAAGAAAACTTGCACAATTATTTACACAACTTACACATTTACACAACTGCAGACATTAAATGCAGCTTCTTGCTCAAAAAATACTAATGTTTAACTACAGAAGTAGGAGGTGTTGGGGGCTACTCACAGCTGGGACAACAGGTGATCAGGGCTTGATATGAGAAGTCGCCTCCGCCACGGCGTTTCTACCCACTGGGTTGTGTGTGAGCAGGACAGGAAACTGACAATTCTCGGCATAACACCAGCAGAGCAGACTGACGTCTGCACTACAGTAGGATCAGTTTATATTTATTTACGCTAAAATATCTATCCATATTAATAAAACAAGTAACGCGAGTAATGCATCTGATCAAATTTCAGTAACTGTAACGCATTACTGGATTTTTAAACAGCAATTTCGTTACGCAGCGCGTTACTGCAGAAGTAGTGGCATTACAGTAACGCGTTACTCCCACGCAGCATGTTTGGAGGAGAAATGGCACTGCACATCAGCCCAAAAACCCCATACCAACAGTGAAGTTTGGAGGTGGGAGCATCATGGTGTTGGGGTGTTTTTCAGCACATGGTACAGGCAGACTTCATATAATTGAAGGAAAGACGAATAGACAAATGTACAGAGACAGCCTTGATAAGAACTTCTTGCCATCTGCCAAGATGCTGAAAATGAAATGAGAGTGAACATTTCAGCAAGACAATGATCTCAAACACACAGACAGACAAGGAAACTCTCAACTGGCTCCAGGGAAGGAAAATAAAGCTGCTAGAATGACCCAGTCAGTCACCTGACCTGAATCCAATTGAAAATCTATGGAACGAACTGAAGATCAGAGTTCATAGAAGACACCCACGGAACCTTCAAGATTTGAAGACAGTTTGTGTGGAGGAATGGACTAAAATCACTCCTGAGCAATGCCTGCACCTAGTTTCTCCATACAGGAGGTGTCTGAAAGCTGTTATTATCAACAAACTCTTTTCTACTAAATATTAAATTAATTTCACCAAGTGTTCAATACTTATTCCCTGTGCCATTCCACTTTATTAAATATAACTAGTTATGTGAACATAGTTGCCTTGATTTCTTGCATGTATGGATTACTCGGGTTGTTACTGATATCTGGTGAAAATCTCAGGTCAATGGCTCCATCAGAAACATGTTTAATGAGGAAAATGTTGACATGTTCAATACTTACTTTCCCCACTGTAAGTGCAGAACTGGTTTTAAGCCTTTAAATATTTATTTATCTATTTTTTGTCTCTTAAAAGAAGATGAGATGATAAGATTCGCTCTCTGCATTGCAAGCAGGCACATTGTGTACTGCTGTGACTGAATACTGTGTGTTTTTTGTGTTTTACTGCATACACCTTAATAGTGCCACTCATTTTTGCCAATCAGTGTTTTGTATCTTCCATGAGTTCTGCTCTGTGACATCATGCACATACTCTCATTCATTCTTTAAGACAAATTTACATTAGTTGGTGCAGGTTCACTATCCAAACCAGGAGCTAACCAGTTAACATTAGCAACAGTGATGTAAGAGGAGGACGGAGCTAACTGTGGTTCTTTGGCATTTAAAGAGACATGCACTGAAATGAGCCATTCTGAGGAAGGCTGCAAAAGATGATTCACAATAATGCTACAATCAGGGCTTGACATTAACACCCACCAGCCTGCCAGTGGTGGGTAGGTTTCAGCAGTGGCCGGTAAGACATCAACTCCCACTTGCTAAGTTAGCGGGTTGTCATTTTCTTAACCCTAGAGCACTATCGCCGGGGGATTTTCACCCGAGCAAATGTATTTACATGATTTTCAATATGTTGCATTTTTCTGAGTGTCATGGGCCCCTGGGTAGCTTCACCATTGTTTTTGACATCTTTGACGGTGTGGGTGTTTCCCCACCCCAAAGCCCATGTTTTCCTACAGGCATGCTTTTGGGTGATTTTCACCCGGCAATAGTGGAGGGTAATGTACGTTTTGGGTGGATTTCACCCAATTTTCAATTTTCCAGTGTTAGTGTATAAAATCAGAACACTTTCGCTATAAAAAGTAACACCATCACTTTCGCCGGGTAATTTTTACCCGATATAATATATCCAACAAAAAGAACTTGTCATAAAGAATAGATCAAATTATGACAGCACATGATAAATTAGAGTGGTTTTCTTTTATTTTCAACTGTGGCATGTGTAACAAAATGAAAAAAAATGTCATAGGAGGACATGCTTTACTGAAAAATTAGGAATTCATGAACAAAAAATTCCTAAAAAAAAAAAAATAATAATGATACTGGAAACTTGGTCTTTGGTCCACCCATTCCTGGGACATGTGAGACTGCTTGTCAGGAATAGGTAAGTAAAAGTGGTCCTGGAATTTGCATGCTATCCTTATTTAGTGCAGTGGTTTTGAATAAATATCACAAAGTGGTGATTTCAAAGGGAATTCATATGGTGAAAACAATATTTTAGTCAACTGGTCATTTTTACCCACTCAAAAAATACCATTTTTTGTTCCTCTCTCCTGCAGCTGTTCGCGTGTCAAGAAGTCTGTGCCTTCACCAGGGAAGTCTCACAGGTCCCAGGAATGGGTGGACCAAAGACCAAGTTTCCAGTATCATTATTTTTTTAGAAATTTTTTGTTCATGAATTCCTAATTTTTCAGTAATTTTGGAGCATTTTATGGGGGTCCTCCTATGACATTTTTTTTCATTTTGTTACACATGC
This sequence comes from Pholidichthys leucotaenia, assembly GCA_020510985.1. NCBI lineage: Eukaryota > Metazoa > Chordata > Actinopteri > Cichliformes > Pholidichthyidae > Pholidichthys > Pholidichthys leucotaenia. The sequence goes on from CM035838.1 coordinate 405,562,731, forward strand.
CACAGTTGAAAATAAAAGAAAACCACTGTAATTTATCATGTGTTGTCATATTTTGATCTATTTTTTATGACAAGTACTTTTTGTTGGATATATTATATTGGGTAAAAATTACCCGGCGAAAGTGATGGTGTTACTTTTTATAGCGAAAGTGTTCTGGGGTTAAATGGCATATAACGTAATTATCCTATTGCAATGTGAGACTATGAAACTACAACTCCCTTAAGCACTATCTGCACACAGTGTGTGCTCATTGGTCCACTGTCACATGGATGGAGTCGGGCTCTGCCGGTCCAGTAAAGGAGACGGTCTCCAATGTGGGTCAATCTCCCATCCTGCCCAAATTCACACCACAGCCTGGTAGGACGAAATGCTGTGGTGGGTGGCAGCTTCTCCTTTACTGAGCCCAGAGCAGAGCCAGACTCCGTCCACAGTGAGTTCATTTTGCGGCCAGTCCGGAGAAACGCCAGTGAAAAGACAGCACCTCGCAGAATACACCTGTCCCCGCTCTCAGCAACCAGATCATTGGGGGAACTGCCCCCATCCCCTATTGTCTCAGCGGTGAGTAGCTAATCCCTCCTTTACACATCAGCTCCTACTTCTGTGGTTAAACGTGATTATTTTTAGAGCAAGAAGCTCCATTTATTGTCCAGAGCTGTGTAAATTTTTCTTACAACAGAGGGAAAAGGTGACTGCACTTTTATATGAAGAACAAATGAAGCTTCATCTGTGGCAAACTTTCATTTATTTATGATTTCTTTTTTTTATGTCTGTTGACAAAGAATCGTGATGATTCACATGTTGATTTGGCAAGGATTTTTACACTGGATGCCCTTCCTAGCACAACCCTGCCCATTTATCCAGGCTTGGGACTGGCACAGGAAGAACACTGGTTTGTGCTTCCCCTGTGGCTGGGAATGCAACTTTCCTTCCCTCATTCCATTACGCTGAGCACCAAGCTAGAAGGTGGGAAGTACCATTTTTATATGGTCTGTGGTATGACCTGGCCAGGGCTTGAACCCACGACTTCCCAGTTGTGGGGTGGCTGCTCTACCTCTAGGCCACCGGTGAAGGAGAAGCCTTGGATGGTCTCCACCAGTGTCTATGATTTCTATTTTATTTCATCTTATTCATTTACATGCTGTTGTGATATGCAGCTACAGTATTTCATGGACATAAATCCTCTAAATATCTATTTTTACTGGGCTGGTCCAGGGTTGTCAAACACATGGCCCGTGGGCCAAAACTGGCCCGCAAGGGGGTCCAAATTTGTCTCTGTGACTTTATCTTTTTTCTAGTAATTTTTTTTTTTTTTTACTTTTTCTACTGATTAGAATTGTTCATGTAAATTTGAGACATTTTTCTCCTTAAAATGAGACTTTTTCCATCATCAGTTTTCTTTTTCTTTTCTTTTCTTTTTTTCTGGTAAAAACAGACAGTGTCCATTTAGGTTAAATCCATCAGCAACTACTAATGATGTAGTGCAGCCCTGAAGGTGTTAGAGTAAAAATGAGAATTAGGAAGGACCCCAAATCTACCTGTATTTTACTCTCACATTGTAAATATTTTTCCCTACTGTTTTACAATATTTACTGCTGTTAATAAATAAACAGTGTTTCTCTTACTATTTTTTATGTATGTATAAGGGTCATTTACATTTAATAAGGTTATACATTTAGTTCAAGTAATAAATTTTAGCATGTGATAGTCAAATTTGATCATATTAAACATAATTCTGCAGCCACAAAATTGTGGCTAGTGAAAAGGCTGAGTGGCTAGTAACTTGGGAAAATCACTAGTCACTGTTTCCGGTGAGCAAATGCAGACAATGTGATGGTTCTGAAACAGAGTAATATTTCTTCCATGACAAACAGGTGGTGAGCTCAAGTGTATTTTGATGACTGATCATTCCCCTTCGAGGGAGTACACCATTTTTTACATATAGTCTTCTCTATTTTTATTAAGTCAGAGAAAATGTCTTGGCAGCCTCGGTTTGTGCACATTTTTTCATTAACTTACCCTACCCTTATCGTCAGTCTTCTCAAGCATTTTTTCAGAATAGCACTAACTAATGAACCAGTCAGGTTGCAGTATATTCCCGCAGGTGACTGCACACACCAGTCATGTTGGACTTGATCAGGACCCCTGAGGGTAAACATACAGCATACAGCTGATTCAGTAATGAGAATTAATTTCTCCACAAATCCCAAAGCAAGAAAGACTGTAACACCTGTACCTCGTTTAAAACTGTTTAATGGTATTTGAGACTGAGTTACATTCTACTTCACTGCTTTTCTCTAGGTATTTATTCTCTACATATTCTCTTTAGTTTAAGGTAGAATTTATTTGGTTTGAATGAAAATAATTTGAAAAACTGAAAGAACCAACAGAGTGAACTATTTGTACTTAAAATCCGTGCAAAAACACATATCTGAAGGTGTTAAAAATGAGCTGAAAAAGTACAGGTGCATCTCAATAAATTAGAATGTCATCAGAAAGCTGATTTATTTCAGTAATTCAATTCAAAAAATGAAACTCATACATTATGTAGATTCATTACACACAGAGTGATAGATTTAAATTTTGATTGTTATTACTTATAGCTCATGAAAACTTCAAATTCAGTTTCTCTGACATCAGTCTTATTCATTAGAATGGTAAACTAGGTCATAAACAGGAAAATGCCATATATATATATATAAAACAAGGATTCTGCGGTGACTGGCGATCTGTCCAGGGTGTACCCTGCCTCTCACCCAAAAGATGCTGGGATAAGCTCCAGCCCCCCCGCAACCCGAAAAGGATTAAGTGGTAGAAGATGGATAGATGAATGGATAGATGAATGGACTCTGAGGTGTGGGCATGTACATGGACAAAAACTTTGTCCCCTTATAGACTCGGAGACCGCTTGACCTCAGCCTCATCTCTTGCATGGCGATGCCACAATACCTGAAGCCTGACAGGGTTTCACTGACCACTTGACCGTAAAAGAGGTCAAAGGTGACATTTTTTGACCAACCTTTACCCGAGAAGGTGTACACCGGGGGAGGAATCAAGCACACCCTGGACAGGGTTGGCGGGGTTTAGGATCCACAAGTCTCTCTCCACAATACAGCTATTGTGGACTGTCGGCAGATGTGAGATGGAGCTACAGGTTACCGCTGGGTGCTCGGACACTGAAACTATATTACCATTATCTATGTTTACATTTATTCTCTTTAATCTACTTATATAACAACCATCAAGGTGTACATTGGTGGAGGAATTGAGCGCACCCCGACCGTTTGTGAAGCCACATGGGGAGACAGCGGCTGGAAGCTGGGAGTTCTCCAAGGAGCTCATGGCGAATCCTTCATGCGTGCCCTACGCCATGGTTTGAATGAGTTGTTGCGTTGCCAAAATGGGTTTCTGATGCTGTGTCCAGTGATTTGTGTTCATCATGTCTTTTTGTTTATTAAATAGCGACAACGGACAAGAGCTGATAGCAACTTTTCATGCGATTGCTGCAACAGAGAAAAACAGACAAGATGTTACAGAAAACAGTGTGTACGTCCACCGCTGCTGTGGTCATTTAAGGGGGTCATTGACTGAAAAATGGTGTGATTGTAGTTTTTACCTCTCTGAAATCTATCTATTGGTCACGTAATTATCCAAAAAAAGTATCAAACAGTCAAATCTCTTTAAAAGCACACAGCCTTTATCTTGCGTTTCTCTCCCAGAAACGCTAGAAATGTTTATGACTCTTCCGGGTAAATCGTATACGTCATGATTTGACAAAGCCAACCCACCGCTGTCATTGAGACTCACCTACTGCTCTATTACCTAGCTGTCTGTCATGTAGATGGAAGGGGTGCTAAAGGTTAGCCTATTAGCCCCTGAGCTATTAACCCCCAGCTAACACTGGTACCAGGAGGCTCACACCAAGTGTGGCTTATATTGTTATTTTCCTCAGATCTTAGTCACCCTAATTGCCATCCTTGTTACCACCTGGTTCACCAGTCCACAGTTGACAACATATCTCATGTCACTCCCGCCCATCTACCAATAATTTCACTGTGATTCCACAGGAGATCATCAGCATTGGTGCGCCGGTCAGGGCAACTGACCCGAGGCTGCTGGCTGGAGACTGCTAGCTCTCATACCCAGCTCCCCCAACATTCTCCGGGGCTCCGTGAGACTCCGCCTTGCTATCACAGGCAGCATAGGGGAACTGCCTCATGACGGGGCTTCCCCCAGCTGGCCGTGGGAGCGGAGCGACATCCCGCAGAGCGAGACACTGCCCTTTCAGATCCCGTGGCTTGGTGGCTCTGCAAGCTTCGCCTCGGCCAACAGCCTCGGGTCCCGGGCGAGGTCGGTTGTGGTGACTGATTTGTTGCAGAATCATGGCAAAATTATTGGGAGATGGGCCAGAGTGAGGCGAGATACATCATTGATTGTGGATCAGTGAACCAGCGTCACTCATCCAAGCTAGAAAGAGGCTAAAAGCTAAAGGCTAGAAGCTAGTCAGCTAATGGCTAATTGACGTAAGAGGGAGGGCAGAATTGAATAGGTGAAGGACGTTTCTTAAAGTGATAGGCTTTAAATCAGTGTTTCAACAAATTGGCTTCAATAATTAAAAACATTAAATAAAATGTGAACACTATATGTTACAAACATTTCATTAAAACATGTGTGAGCTATTAAAATATGGAAAAGTGCAGTCAATGACCCCTTTAACAATCTATTAATTAATGTGGTTAAAATGAGTCATAGAGATGATCTGTATCTGCTAGCTTCCTCAATATTCTTTTAAATTCAGACTGTTGTTTATCCCACTCACTTTGGAAGGAGCGCTGCGGTGAATGAGCAGAGACTAGAAACAGGAAATGTGTAGGAGACAAAGCGGCCCAATCACATGGAAGGTCATCCTTTTCAAAATGTTGTTGCTGTGACATGTAGTTACATTTCTGGAGAGGTGCACGTCAGCCTAGCTGAGCTCTGGGAGGAGCTGAGGTTGGTCAGCGGGTCCTTACTATTGCCATTGTAGGATCATCGGATATAAACACTGCATGGCATATTCAATGGGTATTGATGCTAGTGATACATAAAAATCAACATACTGCTTTCTGTTGACCTTTAACCGGACTTCTTTTGCAGCCACATATGGCATCATTTCTTGGCCATTCATTAGAAGGAATATTTAAGGTACTTCTGTTTTTACTTTTCACCTCAAGCTGTAACTCACTGATGTAAGAGGTGACTAACATTCGGATGATTAAATATTATTACTCAGTGACACATTACTATAGTTGTTTTTAAAAAGACAATTATCTACATACTGTATATCTGGATCAGGAGTTATTGGGGAACTACTTGACAATAGCTCACTGTCAATTTACTCCTAATTAATTCTCAATGATTTGCACTAAACAAGTTTTATATCCCTTTTATTAATTAATCTTTTAGACATTTTATTTTAATACCTACAATCTTAGCTGCTAAAATGTGAAATTCTCTGGTGTCCTTATTGTTCTGTATATTACACATAATTCAGACAGTAAATCAGACATTTTATAAATGCAAATGATTAATCAGTTAGATACTAAAATGACTAAAATAACTGGTAGGCACAACCACAATAATTTATCAATCTTTTGACCCTCATTAGTACCAAGTGTAATTTACATCCTTTTTATTTTTAATTAGGACAACATCTCACCTCTCCTGTTCTCCGAATCATTCTCAAAACTTCCATTCTCTTTCCCTTCCTTTGGGCTTCTCAGTTCTGGGATATCAGCGCTTGGACTGGTCCAACCAGCAAAATTCAATGGGATATCCCTGGACTTGACCTCACTCCTGCAGAAGAAGGCGACCTGGGCCAACCCTTGGCCCATCAGGAGCACCCAACCATTGGCCACCAGGGCGATGCTTAGAACTGGGTCATCCCAAGCGGTCCTACGGCCCAGCTCAGGATTCCCTCTGGTTAGCATAGTAATCCACACAATCCAGATGCAGGAAGAGAGCAGGAGTGTGATGAAGAGCAGGGAAGCCTGTGTCCTCCAGTGCATGTTGATTGGCCCCGTGTAACCATAGCTGTGTGTGCAGCAGGATTGGCACAGGAATTTCAGGGAAAGGATCAAGGCAATAGCTAGAAGGCACAGCACGTAGATCAAAAGCATTACAAATTCCTCCTGGGTGTACTTGCAGGGCTTTTGGTCTCGCACTAACACAATAATTAGCCACTCTGTAGTGATGATTACCTGCACAGCAAAGAGGCCCAGAGCCACAGCAGGTTCGCCCCAGCCCCGGGCTGCTGCAAAGCCCAGCAGAGCGAGGCAGCGAGCCAGCAAGCAGGAAAAAGCCAGTGAGAAGAGCACTCCAAAGAGGAAGAGCCTCGTGGGGCAGGTCTGAGGGGTGAGTTGGATGATAAAGGAGAAGGTAATGGCGAAGATCCCAGCTGTGGCTAACAGGAACATAGACATTGAGGCCACTGCCCCTCCGATGCTGTTGCGCTGATTCCGGGCTGAGACACAGATCCACATGGACCATAACAGCAAGCCTAACAGAAGACAGATACTGAGCAGGAAGCCTGCAGATGCCAAGGTCTCTAGGACAATCCCCCAAGCTGCCCGACGATCACACAAGTACCTGTATACAGGGTTCAGTCCACGGCTGCATCCTCGTATGCTCTTTGGGGGTATGGTTGTGGTGTTGGTTGTGGAACTGTTGGCTGACTGGCATAGACAGGTGAGGGGGGCATAGATGAGGAAGAGGAGTATGGAAAGGGATTTGAGGCTCTTAGATGAAAAGGCAGTATTCATTTTGGTAATCCACACAAGGATTTTGTCCTTTTTTAACTATCCTTTGATATGTGAGGTCTTTATACCTGGAAGGAGAGTTAAAAAAACAAATGGTGGATTAACTCTAACAGAAGAGAGAGAATTGGGAATAAGTCACTCAGGTTAATGTGCCCAAATCAGGTTAAGCAAAATGCTAATTAGTGTTTGAGGGCCATAAAAAATTTAAAATTTAATGTCAGTATGAACAGAAACTTCAGATACAGTTAACTTCAGTTTTTAGCTTAAGTTCAACCAGCCAAATTTAATTGAGTCGGTGAATCCAGATGTTATTATTGTCAGCGCCTCCAATGTTGGTGTTGTGACTTAATTCTGTTACTGTAGAAATAGCTATGTTTTAGTCTTTTCTATCAAGGCTAAGTTAAGTTGATGTAATTCAACCAGGACTTAAATCTTTAAAGATTCAAGTCAAGTCATGTGACCCTTTGGTCTCTAAATATATTGAAATTTGTACTAGTTGACAAGCAAGGTGAAATAAAAGATAGATAACCAAGGTTAGAGTCTGGAAACAAAAAGGAGGAAGAAGAGGTTTGGCAGAAGGAGTAAAGACAGGAGGAGAAGGGAGTGTATAAACATGCCAGAACAAAGCACAGGTGTGTGTGTATGTGTGAGCCAGAGTTAAGCCTGAAGGAAAATCCAACTGAAAGAGGGAGGTGAAGCTTAGACAAAAAACAGACAATAAGAACACAAAGACTCGCACGCACTGGGATCATGGCTCATGTATATAGTTAAATCCTGGATGAGAGGTGATCAGATATATTCACTCGCTGATAACTGACCGTTGCTTCCTACAGCTCACAGTAGACCCTTTGTTCCAGAGTCAGAGATGTAAAGATAACCTTTTTACAGTTTTATATCTGTAGTAATGTACTGTGGCCCTCAACCATGCCACAACAACGACCTCCATCAGAGGGAGCACGGAGGCTTTGATCATATGATTTGAATTCAAAGCTCCGAAAAGATTAAACCAAAAGATCATCTATAAAGATGAACAAATGATCACACTCTGAATTTTAATAAATTTATGGAACAATATCACCTTTAAAATTGAAATAACACTCTTGAAACTATCAAAGGCTATACAGTAAAAAAAGCCACTTACCTTTAGGATCTAAGTCTAAATGGTTTCACCTCCTAATCCAAAATCAAACCTAAAATAAATTCTGTGGTTGGTATACAGCTCTTATACACCTCTACGCTGATGATGAACCCATATCTCTCGCAGCTACACGTAACAGGAAGAGTGCAAGGTGACAAAGGTGGAAAAGCCTTAAGGTCTGATGTATTTACCTCAGTAGGGTTAGAAAGCTGCACTTCTGCTCTCAGACTCCACCTTTCTGCTGTGCTCCGTCCAAGTCCCGCCCTGAGACTTACAGGCAGGGCTTGCACACCAAGTCACACCCCCCTGTACTCAAGAATTTCATTTTTTAATTATGAATTTGCATCCCACTTGTGGATAAGACAGGCATGTGTTTCATGTGAAATTCCTTCACAGCTTAGGGGGAGTGAGATGCACATTGTTGTCAGGGAGGGATGTTAAGGTGAGTCCAGCTGACTCACCTGGGATACAGAACAGGATCAGTTTGTCACCTTGGTTACAGGTAAATCATAGCAATAACATTTGATATTAGTAAGTTCATCACAGGAGGAGTTGCATCAAGAAATGAAACTGTTGTCTTCATTCCTCAGCTCGTGCCTGTACATGTGTGGTGTTTGTAGGGTGTGTTCGCAGTAATCTGAAGTCACTCTGCAACTCTAAACTCACTCGCCCAAAGGGTCTTTCCCATAATCAGGCTTGTTCAGTACAGGAGCAGGGTATGTGCGCAGGATAGATACCGATATCTACTATTTCAAACCTACTACTATTAAGTCTTTGATAATGTATACTCAAAGCAGATCATGGGATTATTTTTTGAAAGTGATGCTGTCTCTGTGTTGAAGAATAAGAACAGTCTTCTGGGATGTTGACAGAAGTCATATGGACATGTTTGTTCTGTCATAAACTCTCCGTGCGCTTTTCAATAGTGCACGGAGGAGGAAAAACAGGACGAGTGGATTTAAGTGCTGAGTTACACCAAACACACATTTATTAACACAAAAGTGAATAAACAAAAGACAAGACAGCTTGGGTACACTTAAGAGTCCTTCAGGACGCCCAACACACACACCGGAGGATTCACTGGGCAATCAGCCAAAGTGTAGCGGCTGTGCTGCACAGGGGGGAAACACTGAAGAAAGCGTAGCAGCACAGCGGTGAACAGAGGTACTACAGCTACTCACAGTGAGGGGGCAGTCAGAGTAGTCCCAGCGTCCAAGAGAGCACACACAGAAAACAGTCCTTTTGGAGACGTGACGGTCAGACGGTGGAGAACTACCATCTAATGCGTATAATGGTCCAGTGGTGTTTGTGTAGCGAGGAGCCGCTTACGTATAAACACCGCTGGCCAAACAACTGAGAACACCTGGGCGAGGCGCGGGAAAAATAATTATCGGGGCGAACAGCTGACTGTCAGAGAAAGAGGGGGCGTGGCCGGACAGGCCAGAGCGGCAGCTACAGGCAGGAACAGAAACCATACAGAGACATGAAAACAACATGAAATCAAAACATAACACCACATGATAAACCCACTGCCTGAGCCATCAGGAACGATCAGAACCGAGCCCACAGGAAACATGGGCTCGGTTCATGACAGAGCCCCTTCCTCTAGGGGTGGATACCAGACACCCAAGGTAACATCATAAGGAAAGAACCCCCCCCCCCCCCCCCCCCCACCACCACCACCATCACCACCAACCCCAACAGGCACAACAATAACACACGAACCCGGGTGGGAGGTAGGGGGAACAGGAAAGAGGGAACACAATACCCCGCCCAGGGTCCACAATTAACCCCCACAAGTCCAAAGATGTGGAGGCTCGGGAGGCCGCCCTGAGTCCCAGGCCCAGCAGGCAGTTCGGCAAACCCAGTCTGGTGGCCTGCTGGAGAACATGGGCCATCTGGCCCAGAGACTCAGTCCCTCAGGCGGTCGGCCAGCATTGTTAATCCACCAGGGTTGACGGGGTGAAGCAGGAGGCGGCCTGCCTACCGGGAAGCTCACTGGTGGGTGACCGGACCGAAGGGAGGGAACCCCCATGGCATAGGACCGGGAGGAGAAGGGGACCACGGTGTTCTTATGGCGATCCGCAGCGCCCTCAGGGATCCTGGCTTGGGACCCAGCTGCCCCCGCGGTGGACCTCGACCGGGCTGGCTCCGCTGCACCCACAATGGCCTCCGACCAGGCCAGCTCCGCTGCATCCACGATGGACTCCAGCGGGAGCCTTGCTGCACCCACGATGACCTCCGGCTGAGGCTCTGCAGTACCCACGGTGACCTCCGGCTGAGGCTCTGCAGTATCCGCAGTGACCTCCAGCTGAGGCTCAGCTGCACCCGTGGTGACCTCCGGCTGAGACTCAGCTGCACCCACGGTGGACCCCGATTGGTCCAGAGCTGCACCCATGATGGTCCTGGTCTGGGACGTGGCTGCACCTGCGATGGGCTCTGGCTGGAGCACCGTTGCACTAGCGGTGACCCCCATCGGGGGCCTCGTTGCTCCCGCGGTGACCTCCCCAGCGAGGGAGGTGGTGCTCCTAACGCCACCTGGTGCTGGATCCCGATCCTTGGTGACTTCCGGCAAGGTCAGCTGCTCTCTGGCGACCCTGGCAGTAAAAACACAGTAAAACTGAAATAAATAAAAATCAAATAAACACAACTGTACTCAAAAGCATCAATAAATAAAAAGACACACTCAAATTAGACAGTTGCATATATAAATAAAAACTAAAAAAATATAAAGTGACTTAAAGTATTATCTTAAGTGCAGCTTCAAATAAAACTCACATTATAACATTTTTCACATTAAACATACCTATGAAAGCCAGTATCAGGCAGAGGGGCACACACAGCAGCAGTGCACTCTCGTCTGGTCTAATGCAAAAGTTAAAAAACGGCCTCTGAGCAGACGTGACGACAAAACAGCAATAAAAGTGATATCTTCCTGTTGAAAAGTTACTAAACCTTAATGAAAACCCTTCTGCAGTGTTATGCGATTATCAATAAGCACTTACTACAGCAAAGAAGACAAAGTTTAAAGTTAAAAACTCATTAGAGGGAGGAGAGCCACACACACCCATCTTACCTGTGCAGGGTCTACGCAGTGTTTGCCGGGAAAACCGCAATTAATGACCCACTAACAACAAGGAAAACCGAAACCTCTAAATTATGAATTTGTTCCACTGATTCAAAATGAACTAGATTATTAATATTATCACTTTACTATAGTTTTGAAGAAGTTCACTTAAAAATAAACATAATAAACATAATCCCTCAGCTAATACTCCCCCCTGAACTTCTCAAAACTTCTCAAATGGGGATGTGTGACTGAGTACAGAGGGTAAGAAGAAACTGTCATTTACAGTACATTTATATGTGCAACATGTTTGTCTCCCTCACCTCAGGGAAAATTAACAAAGGGAAGTTGGCCAGACTCCCAAATGTTCACTTGCAAAAGAACTGTCTTATACACTCCCTCTAACAAATATCATGACAGTTATTTTATAATGCTTGTTACCCTGAATGTGAACCAATTCAGAATACATATCTTGACTTGCAGTAAGATAAATGTACATGTATAACATAAAGACAGTATAACTGTTTTGGAAACTCAAAGTTCCTTACAAAAATAAACTTCTAGCAAACCCACCAACCACGCTGCTTGTGTGCATGTTTTTTTGTGTCATGTTCTGTATCAGTCTGTTCACTGGTTTCACTACCCTTCCAACTCTTGCTCTAATTTGATGTATTGCATTACTTTGGGGGGCAATCTCTTGAATCACAGGGGCTCCAGAGGTGTTTTTACTGGTCGACTGAGACTGGGGTTGGGTCTGCTCTGCTGCATTCTCAGGTAGCTCACTTCCGTCATTGAACTCATCCTCAGTGTAGGCAGGGACTTCACTTTCAATATTACTGTCACTGCCTTGAGACTCCTCAGAATGTGACTCAACACTAGCAGCATCTCCAACACTGTCACTTGTTTGGGGCCCTATAGCACCTGGCTCATCATTGGTCATTTCAGCTACCCAGGATGCTGTACAATCTGTATAGTCACAGTTGGATTCAATGGAAAAGATATTCCCTTCAGACTCATTCTCCCCCAGTTCAGTCTCAGTGTCACTGACAAAAGACAATTCAGTGGCACCATCCACTTCAATGGGCAGGAAATTGGCTTGGAAAAGCAGATTTCTGTGGACAACCTTTTCCTGACCATTACTGGTGTTTCTGTTGTGGTATGTATGATGGGGTTTTTGGAAACCACCGTGTAGAGAATGGACTCCCATCTATCAGCCAACTTTCTGCAACCACGATTACCCTTGTTAGCTAAGAGGATTCGATCACCCTCCTCAATGTCACTACCTTTTTGTCTTTTATTATACAGGTCTGCCTGACGCCATTGACTGGACTCAGCATTGGTTTGAGCCAGCACAAGAGCCTCCTTGAGGCCATTTCTCATTCTTTTGACATAGCTGTGATGGTCTGTTACATCATTGTCTCTTTCAATGTTGTGAAACATGACATCCACTGGCAGTCTTGGGATATGCCCGTACATCAAGTAAAAGGGAGCATAGCCAGTAAACTTGTGAGCAGTACAGTTGTAGGCAAAAGTTAGTATCTGCAGCATCTGTGGCCACTTGTATTTTTCTCTGGGTGGCAGAGCTCTGATCATATTCCCCAGTGTTCTATTGAATCTTTCAGTGTGACCATTGCCCATAGGATGATAGGGCGTCTTCCTTGATTTTTACACACCAGCCACCTGCAACAATTCTTGGATAAGCTCACTATTGAAATTGGCACCTTGGTCTGAATGAATTCTTTGGGGGAACCCATAAACACAGAAGTATCTGTCCCACAACTGACGTGCAACTTGTTTAGCTGTTTGGTCTGAGCACTTAAAAGCGTAAGCCATCCATCCATCCATCCATCCATCTTCTACCGCTTTTGGTCCGGGTCGCGGAGGCAGCAGTTCAAGCAGAGAAGCCCAGACTTCCCTCTCCCCAGCCACCTGCTCCAGCTCTTCAGAGGGGATACCAAGGCGTTCCCAGACCAGCTGGAAGACATAGTCTCTCCACCGAGTCCTGGGTCTGCCCCGGGGTCTCCTCCCAGTGGGACGTGCCTGAAACACCTCAAGTGGGAGGCGTCCAGGAGGCATCCTAATCAGATGCCCGTACCACCTCAACTGACTCCTTTCAATGTGGAGGAGCAGCGGTTCTACTCTGAGCCTCTCCTGGATGACTGAGCTCCTCACCCTATCTCTGAGGGTGAGTCCAGCAATCCTACGGAGAAAGCTCATTTCAGCCGCTTGTATCCGCGATCTCGTTCTTTCGGTCATTACCCAAAGCTCGTGACCATAGGTGAGAGAAGGAACGTAGAATGACTGATAAATCGACAGCTGTCGAAAAGCGTAAGCCATTTTAGTGAAGTGGTCTGTCACTACTACAATGTCAATGCACTTCCCATTTGAGTCTTCTGCAGACCAAAAATCTATACAAACAAGCTCAAGGGGGCTGGTTGTTTTGATACTTTTTAATGGAGCTCTTCCTTCAGGCTCAAGGGTCTTACTGGTGACACATTTGCAGCACCTAACATAGTCACGGACATCATGCTCCATGCTCACCCAGAAAAACCTCTGTTTCACTAGGTACAGAGTTCTGCTTTGACCCTGCTGGCCAGCATTGTCATGGACACCTGACAGGACGTGACTGATCAAGGCAGAAGGAGTGATATACTGATGGTGCCTTCTCCCAGTTCGTGAATCCTTGCTCACCCTGTACAGAATACCATCCAGCATTCTTAATATGTCCCACTGTTTCAGTGTTTTTTGCACTTTGAAGGACTGACTGGCTCGCTCTCTACGTGATGGATGTCTGCCACATTCAACAAAGAATGTGGCTGCACGGTGGCGCAGTGGTTTAGCACTGTGGCAGCACAGTTTTACCCTCGGCCGGGGGATCGCGGGGATCATGAGATCGTGGGTTCGATCCCAGCCCCCGACCAACAGTGAGCTGTGTGGAGTTTGCATGTTCTCCCCGTGTTGCACGGGTTTACTCTGGGATTTTTCCGGTTTCCTCCCGCACACCAAAAACATGTAGGTTTAGGGCGCTCACGCACGCAGCGACCAGCAGCCAGTGGCTTGTCACCAGACTGCAAACCAAGTCTACCTACGGGTACAAATAAGTAACAAAAAAAAAAAAAAAAGAGGATAACTCTAGCTAGTGTGGGATCTTTCCTCTGTTCATCTTGGAGCTCCTGAGGGGAGAACACAGGCAAAGCATGATGACCTGATGGCAGGAGTTGATCCAGATCTTGAGCTAGCCAGGAAATGACTGTTTTGATCCCTGATCCCATTCACAATGGCCTGTCAAAACTGCAGATACAGTACTTCATCATTACTTAGACAACATGTTAGATTTTCTGAAGGGGGTGAACGCTCAATAGTCTGCTGGTTGGTGCTCAGTCTGAATGCTTCCTGAAAAGAGCTCTAGCAAAGCTACATAAGGTTTCATCATGAGCCTCTGACTAACCCGATCGTGGACAAAGGGCTGTCTGCTCAGAGCGTCAGCTACAACATTTTTTCTGCCAGGGATGTACTTGACACCCACCTTTGCTCACATGCATCGAGTTTGGGCTTTGTGAGAATATATGTTAATGGGTTATTGTCTGTCCAAACTGTAAAGTTGTGTCCCTTTAACCAATGACTAGATTTGCCACAGACTGACCATTTAAGTGCCAAAAACTCAAAACGATGGGCAGGATAATTTTTCTGTGCACGGGTGAGAGCTTTCCTTGCAAAAGCAATTGGGCGTACTTTACTGTCACCCTCTCAGACCTGAGATAATACAGCACCCAACTCATCCTGTGATGCATCTGTTGACAACATGAACGGTTTATTAAAATCAGGGTGGGCGGACTTCCGGTTATGGCTGCCACGTGAGAAGGACACGTCTCACTCTGCTCTGCTCCTGGAGAAAAAAAAAATCGGCAAATAACTCTCTCATTTGGGACAGAACGTATCCCAGCGTTTGGGCGAGGATATGTCGGTGAAGCCTAAGGCTGGAAAACCAGGAAGAGGAAAAAGCGAGCCGCCGAAACAGTCCAAATTAACGGACTTTCAGGTCTGTGACGCAGCAGATAAAACTCCATATATGGCGGAGGAAGCTAGCAGCGGTGCGGTATCTGCGGGAAACGGCACAGGTGCGGTGCTAGCTGCCATAAGTTCAATGAGAGCAGACTTTTCCTCTAAATTTGATGGGATTATGGCAGCGTTGGAAGGAATGAAAAAGGAATTGGGTGACTGTGTAGAACGAATGGCGCAGGTGGAGATCCGTGTCTCTAGTGCTGAAGATGACGTCACCTGTCTTCAATTAAAGGTGCGCACTTTGGAAAAGAAAAATAAATGTCTGGAAGATAATGTCCTGGATTTGGAGTCCCGGTCGAGACGGAACAACTTGAGGCTGGTGGGTCTACCGGAGGAATCCGAAGGTCGGGACTCATGTTCCTTTCTGGAAAAGTGGATTCTGGAGGTGCTGGGCAGCGCGGAGCTGCAATCAGCAGTGGTTCTGGAAAGCGCACACCGTATTGGCCCACGGAGAGATAAGGGACCACCGAGGACCCTAATTATGAAGTTTCTCAGCAACAGAGACAGGATGAAGATCTTCAACGCTGCACGAGCTAAAGGAGAGATTAAACACCAGGACCAGCAGGTGCGGTTCTACCCAGATTTGGCCACAGGAATCCAACAATTGAGGAAGCAGTTTAATCCCGTACGTAAAGAGCTGCGCAACCTTGGGATTCGTCATGATGTAATTTATCCTGCGAGACTGTTGACCACGTATGGGGGCAGAACACACATCTTCAAGACCCCAGAGGAGGCGCAGGAGTTCATCAAGAAGATCCAAGAAGAGACTGGTGGGAGCTAAGCATGAACAAAATATAAGGTAAAATATTTAAGCATTTGCACAGGCATCTGACTGACTTGAAGCAAATAGCAAGTTTACAAAATATAGATTGTATTATATATTAAAAAAAACAAACAAACTATGATGTACAAAGTTGCTAAAAATTTTGGAGTTAAGTTGGAAAACTACAGAGGAGAGTTAATGTTACGTCATTAAAAGCAGTAGAGTTAGGGTGATTGGGAGGATGAAGAAGGAGTGGCTTTGGCTGTTCCTCGTGGGTGTGGAACGGTCGATGGCTATATCGGGAGACGGAATTTTTCTTTTGATTTTGGGGGGATCACCACAAATGTGGGAAGGGGGAGTTTGTGTGTAGTTTGTAGGATGAATGTTCAACCACTCATTTTTTTGTTTCTCTGTATGAGCATGTTTACACTGCAAGGTAATCCCAAACTCCCTATTGATCATAAACCAAAGCGTTAATCTTAATTTAACTTCATGGAATTGCAGAGGTCTACAAAATTTAAAAAAACTTAAACAAGTTATGAATAAAATAAAAGACATGGGTTCAAAAATTGTGTTTTTACAAGAAACTCATCTAATAGAGGAGGATGTTAAAAGAATTAGGAGTAGATGGCAAGGAAGTGTTTTCACCTCATCATTTTCATCCCGAGCCAGGGGAGTTATGACTCTCATACATAAATCAGTCCCATTTCAAGTGAAAAATGTAATTGGAGACAAATTTGGAAGATATGTAATCATTCAAGGATCTTTGCTATTAGAAAATATAAATTTGGTGAACTTATATGGTCCCAATATAGATGATCAAAAGTTCTTTGCTAATTTATTTCTTATCTTATCATCACTTACAGGGCAACATATAATAGCAGGGGATTTTAATTGTACATTGAATCCCGGTATAGATAGATCAACAGGACTGGACTGTACGCACAATGGATGTAGGATGACCATTAATCATTTTATGAAAGAATTGAGATTGCTAGATATATGGAGAGAAATGAAACCACAAGTTAAAGCCTACTCTTGTTATTCCAATACCTACAAGACATTCTCACGTATTGATTATTTTTTGATCTCCACAGAATTAAGGTCCAAGATTCAAAACTGCTTTTATGATAACATCGTGATCTCTGATCATGCACCCTGCTGTCTAATATATGTAGATAAGAAATTGACAAAGGAATCAGGTAGATGGCAATTTCAGCATAAATGGCTTCAGGATGAGGAATTAGTCAAGTACATAGAAAAACAGATAGATGAGTTCTTTGTCATCAATACTACACAAACATCAGCATGTGTAAAGTGGGAGGCTTTCAAAGCTTTTATTAGGGGACATATTATTAATTATACAGGTTCAAAATCTAAGAAGACTCGAGAGGAGAGAGCCCAATTGGAACATAAAATAAAAAGTCTTCAAGAAAAAGTGGTTGCAGGAAGTGATCCAAGGTTGGAGAACGAATTACTGATTTTGAGAGCTGAATATGACAAAAAATCAGCAAATAGAGCTGCCTCGAGTCCTCTAAGATCGAAACAATCTTTTTATGAACAAGGTGAAATATCAGGAAAATTATTGGCATGGCAGATTAAACAATTAGAATTTAAAACACCAATTACCAGTATTATAAGTAACGGACAGGTAGTTATAGATCCTTTAGAAATTAATAGAGCCTTTAGAGATTACTATGAAAAATTATATGATACCAAAAATGAATCTGACTTAACAAAACTAAATGGGTTTTTGAACGAACTATCTATACCGTGTATTCCAAATGAAAACAGGGAGATACTGGAGTCTAAAATTAGTCAAGAAGAAGTTGGGCTAGCCATTGATAATATGAAATCAGGAAAAAGTGCAGGACCAGATGGTCTTCCAGTTGACCTTTATAAAAAAATTAAGAATAAATTAATAAAACCTTTTTTGGAAATGGTTTTAGAAGCATTTCAAAATAGTAATTTACCATCATACATGAATAATGCCTTAATTATACTGTTGCCAAAACCAGGTAAACCCTCTAATAAATGTGAAAATATGAGACCAATAAGCCTATTAAATGCCGACCTTAAGATAATCTGTAAAATTTTAGCAAGACGAATACAAGAAATTTTACCAAATATTATTAATCGAGATCAGAATGGCTTTATAAAGGGAAGACAAGGCTTCCATAATGTAAGAAGACTATTTAATATTATTTATTCTAATAAAGAAGCACCGGATACAGCTCTCCTATCACTGGACGCCGAAAAGGCCTTTGATAGAGTTGAATGGCCCTTTCTTTTTGAAGTCTTACAAAGGTTTGGACTTGGAAATAATTTCATAAAATGGGTTCAGATAATATACAATAATGCTACAGCAGAAATCCTAACAAATAACAATATTTCAAAATCAATAAAAATCAATAGAGGATGTCAACAAGGCTGTCCACTTTCACCTTTACTGTTTACTATGGCAATTGAACCTTTAGCGATGGTGATACGTTTACACTCACAAATATGTGGAATTAAAGTTGGACCAACAGAACATAAAATCTCCCTGTACGCCGATGACATAATTTTGTTTATGTCGAATCTTAAAAAATCAATTCCGACCTTGTTGAATTTAATAAAGAATTTTGGGGAAATATCAGGATATAAAATAAATAAAACTAAATCTTCAATATTAATGCTAAATGAGACCCAGAGAAATTACCCAGCCCCTGAGGTAAATCAATTCAACGTTGTAAATCAGTTTAAATATTTAGGAATCCAAATTGTGCCTAAGCTAGAATCAGTCGCCAGTGTCAACTATGAAGCCTTAATGACAGATATCAATGAGTTAATTCAGAGATGGATGTCACTACCAATGTCGATGATCGGGAGAATCAATATACTTAAAAGTAATATTTTACCTAAAATACTTTATTTATTTCAATACATTCCCTTACCACCACCTTTAGATTTATTCTCAAGAATTAAAAAAAAGTTAGTGGAATTTATATGGAACAACAGGAGGGCTAGATTACGTCTGTCTTTATTATATTTACCATTTGATCGTGGAGGTCTGAAATGTCCAAATTTTATGTTGTATTATTGGTCGGCACAACTGAGGTCTATGACATATTATTTTTCATTAAATGAGCTCCCTCACTGGACTGAAATAGAATCATACAATTTACCTTTACCTCTTCCCATATTCATATACTCAGATTCGGCAAAAAAAATTACAAAAACAAGTAAAAAATCCATTTGTAAAGCATATAATCAAAATATGGTGTGAAACTAAAAACTATTTAAAAGAACCACACTTATTGTCACAATTTAGCCCAATATGGGGTAATCAATATTTTAAACCAGGGAGAGCGGATGCTGTATTTAAAATATGGAATTTAAAAGGGATTCAAAAGATTCAAGATTTATATTTGCCATGTGCAGATAACAATGTCTTTTGAAGAGCTGAGGATCAAATTTAATCTTAATAGAACACATTTTTTTTAAAATATCTTCAACTTAGAAACTTTATTCGATCAAATCAAAATAAAGCTCTCACTCGACCTATTTATTCATCCTTGGAAAAAATGTTGATGAAAGATAGTAAAAGAAAGGGTATTATTTCAGAGTTTTATAACTCATTGACACTATCCTCAAGTGAAAACTCACAGAAAAGATTAAACTACTGGAAAGAAGATCTGCAAACTGAAATTTCAGAGGAACAATGGGAATTGGCTTGTACAGAAGCTCAAACCAAATCAATAAATGTACATCTTAAATTGATACATTTTAAATGGTTAATGCGGATGTATGTTACACCGGAGGAGTTAAATAGATATAACAAAAACATACCAGATACGTGCACAAAATGCATGGAAAGTAAAGGAACCCTATTTCATTGTGTATGGGAATGTAGAATAATTAGAATGTTTTGGGAAGAGGTGAGGGTAACAATTGAAAAAATAATCTCAAAACAAATCATATTGAATCCTAAACTGTTTTTGTTGGGTCTGTACCCAGAAAAGCATAACTTTAATAAAAGTGAAAGAACATTCATAGACCTCAGTTTGCTTAATGCCAAAAAATGTATTGCACTACTGTGGAAAAAGACTCGTAGACCAGATGTGACTCAGTGGTTAAGACAGATGTTAACAAACCTTCCATTAGAAAGAATAACATACATACTGAAATCAAAGGAAATTGTGTTTGAGAATATATGGAGACCTTTTATTGATTATGTAAAAAATTTAAACATAACTCTTGAAGAAGAAGGTGAAGGATGTGTGTGGACCTTGTAAATTCCAAACTGGTGAACATAATATGTATACTTATGTAATGGATTGTCTAGACTAAACAGAGGAGCATTGTTGAAGACTTGATTTTGTTGGTGGTTGTGGGTGTTTTTAGTGCATTTTTTTTGTAGTACTTTAGTATTAGTGTTTGATTGTTTGTGTCATGTTTGTTAAAAAAAAAAAAGGTTCACTAAAGATATTGTGGAAAAAAAAATCAGGGTGGGCGAGCACAACAGACTTGAGAAGTACACCCTTTAGCTGTTCAAATGAGGCAACGTGTTCCTTCTTCCAGTCACCTGGACTGAGCCTCACGAAAGAAGCAGAACCTTGAGCATTTACTTTTCTCCCTTTAGGGGCAGCAGTCAATGTAAAGAGGGTCTTTGCAACTTTAGAGCAGTCAGGTATGAACTGTTGATAGTACATCACCATGCGCAAAAATGACTTTGTAGAGAGAAATGAGCAGGCGAGGCAGTGAGCTGGATCAGCATGGACTTTATTTCTCTCTATCCTCAAGTCAACTAGAATAAAACCAGGTCGCTGGGCATCTCTCTTTCATATGTTACATGCCTTGCCTAGCGACCTGGAGGCTCACATCACAATACCGTTATCACAATGCCTGTTGGCTCATTACCATACAGTGCTTCAGCACCATTAACCTACAGGCAACCTGGAGGCTCACACCACAATGCACATTATCACAATGCATCATTAAAATACAGTCCTTCACTGTGAGTGGAGAATGGCCCCCACACCCCCCCCCCCCGAACACTCAGAATGGACCTTAACCCTGATGTCCTGTGAGCTTTAGCCGCTGTGCGTAGTGGCTGTAACGGGGGGTCCCTGGCTCCGAGGCGCTGCTGTGCTGGTGGAGCGCTCCTGGAGGCGCGCCCGTCTGTGGGGAGACATTGGGGAGGGGGGAAACACATCTACATCATGCCCTTGTGCCTGAGCTGACGAGTCATTTACCTGGGGAGCTCTAAGTGGGGGTCGTCCGCGCCAAGGAGCCCGGGTCAACACCACCTGCCCGTCTGCTAATATGAACGCTGGTGTAGAGTAAAATAGAAATATTAATAAGTAATAAATATGATCAGGTATGAATTATTTAATTTATATTGATGTATTGGAATCTGAGCTCAAATCTCATTTCATATACATCAGAAAAGTTAATAACACTCGTAAGGGGCACCAGCTTCTATCTTTAAGAAGCAATTTGATCTTTAATTTCACTTTATACCTGTTTGATCACTCAATAAATTAATCAATAATCAGTCTCAAAAATTTTCCGTGAATTCGATACCTGGGCTTGAAACAGACTCAGAATGAAATAAATTCCCAACAACTTCTCTCATTTTTAAATATTTATTAAACGAAATGATTAACAGACATTGCAGTAATTTCATTAATCATAGAATCAATCTTGTAAATGATAGATTAACAATATTAATATTTTCGGAACCAGGGTTAACTGAGAAACCAATTTCTATCAGTTTGTGTTAACATATTATGGAAACAACGCAAATTTATGGAGAAAGTTTACTAATTATATGAAAAAGTCCTAAATTAATCTTAAGAAAATAAAAACGGAATTTTAATGAAAAGAAGAGTTATGTTAAGGGCTTCTTAATTTGCATCTGATTAGATATACAAATTATTACCGAACCTCAGAAGTTTAATTCAGTAGATGAATTAAAGTTTTTGCAGCTCACGTGATTCTCGTTCGATGATGGTTCTGTCGTCGTCCTCATGAAGTTTTGAAGTGTTGTTCAGGGGCAAAACCCAGAATATTTGTCCCGCAAATATTCTCTTGACGATGAATGATATTCATGAGATCGTAAGTTGGATCTCGATGGTTGAAATCCTGCAGAAGCGCGCTGATTCCTCAGCTGCGCGATGTGGGAGCTGCGTTTTTCTTCCTGGTAGACAAACGGCTGCAGAGGTCTTCGGGAATAATTGAAGATATCTAATCCGATTTCAAATTAGAAAAGAAAACTTTCGGACTTTAGATAAAAATTATAGCTTCTGGTGTGTGGTTGGTCAAGAAAAATATAAAAAAAAAATATAAAGTCAAGATTAAAGTTTACATTAAAATTAAACAAACGGTGGTTTTACAGAAAGTTTAACAAAGAAAAAGTGATGAATAAAAATTGGAGTTTAACTCCGATTAAGAATTGAGCTCAAAGAAATAGGAATTCCTAGGCATTTAAGAGAAAAGGAAAAAGACATTAAAATACAACGTTACATAACAAATTACGAGTTATCTGCTCTGTGTTCGGAAAAACGACACGTGGTCGAAGTCTTTGTTCAGGCGGTCCTTTGTTCTTCCTTGCTGTGTGTAGACAATGGAGAAGATGATCAGTGAAAGGGGGAGCCGGAAAGAGGATCTGGAGCAAAAGAGAGCAGCCGAAAAGAGACAGAAGCAGGGGTCCCACTGTTATTTAAGTCCCGTTGAGCTTTGCGGGCTTCCGGGATCTTAGCCAATGAGTGTCCTTCGTGGGCGGGCTCGATGAACTTTTAGTCCAATGAACAAACAGTCTATTGTTTGGAGTTCTTTGGGATGAAGAGTTGTCATGCAGAGGTTGGCTGCTGGAGTCACATGGTTTTAGAGGCAAAACTTTGATACATACTGGAAGTTAATATTTCCCTTTATGTATTAAACTAAGATAACTTTAGTGATTAGTATAAATTATAAGCAGTGCTTCTAAATCAACATGCAGGAATAAACATTCATTTAAACATTAACATGCATATATATAAAATCACAGATTAATGCATTTCACACATATTATGGATTTTCCACATTAAAACATCAGAGTCCATTTTCTTTTCATAGTTCTGAAAAGAAGAAGGTTTAGAATTGAGTGTGTAATAATGTACTTTAAAATTCACTGGTTAAATCCAGCATGTCCAGAGTTTAAGGAAATTAGCTGAGTCGTGGATCTGTTGCATGTTTTATGGGGGCAATAAAAGTGAAGCCGGACATTGGGGACATTCCTTAGGTTGGTTTTAACAAAAGAAGGGGGATTTCAGCTGTGGCCTGGGGGAAGAAAATCCATTTCTTTGTGTTATTCCTGGATGAAACAAAATGTCTTTAAGCAGAAGAATAATTGTTGCTGAGCCAAAGTGAGATGATGCTACAGTCCCCCCTCTGGTATCAATGGTGACGTTGATTCAGCATTGATAGCAATCCTAGGCATCAAATCCCAATTTGGCGAGGCTTGATCCAAATGCTGAACTGAAGTTCTGATGTCGATAAGTCTTAAGCTTGTAAACAGTATCTATTCCAACGTGTAGGTCCTTAAATTTGGTTTTCTGAAAAACTTCTGGAAATTTCAAAAATAATTTGGGCATGACCAAATATAAACATTGTATAATTGTCTAGGATATACTAAAGTTCTGTATAAGCCTGTAAAGACTTAAAAATTCTGGGTACAAAAAAAGTGAACTAGGAGTATGTGGGTTTTAACATACTTGATATAAATGTTTTGGGTTTGCTGAAAAAATATCTAGTCAAAATTTCAAAAACTGTTTAAATGTGCATAAAATCTAAATAAAGTATAAAGGATTATTTGTATATACACAAGCATGTATCCAAAAATCTTAGTCAAAAGCAAAAAATAAAATTCTTTCATACTTGAGGTAGATTCAGACTAATCAATATTGAGGTGACTCAAGGAGGTTCAAATTGAATTTGTTTAGTTAGACTAAACCATGGTTCCACAGATGTCCAAATCATAGGGTGTTTGAGGCTTTTGTTCAGAGAAACTGAGTGGGCATAGGATGTCGTTATTCTTTGGATGGCAATGAGAAGTAAATTTGGATTTACTGCAAAAAGGATATGATGAGAGAGCATATTCATTGCTAAAGCGTTAACTGAAAAGCTAATGTTTCTAGCTACTTTTGAGAGTAACATAGACATTGGCTGTGTGTGAGCATAGTCAACCTTTAACACAAAGAGCAAAGAGTTCAAGACCTTGTTGAGTTTGATTGCAGCTTCGGAGCAAGCATTCAAAACCAACACAGTGTCTTGTAAGATTTTGGTAACAGTTTGTGGTTCGACAACCTGGCGTTTCGGTTTAGCGGTGTTGACCGAGTTAACGGTGGGCATGCTAAGATTAACAAGAGGCTCTAACAATGAGGCTGTTATTAAGAATCCATCCGAGGATCTTTGACCTTTCGTTTTGGCTTGGCCCAATTCTGACTGGGTAACAGTGGGTGTGATTGCTAGGCAGATGGCTAAACTGATAAACAGGAGGGCCATCATCTTGGCAAACATAAAAGTGAGTGGTTTTGGATCTTAATCTTCTTGTTGATCTTTCTTTAGATACCTGGTTGGCAAATGAAAATTCCTCTTAGAGGTGGAATGATTTCTTTTAGATGGATGTACTTTATTGATCCCAAAACTGTGAAATTACAGAATAGAGATTAAGAGATTGAACTCTAAACCTTGTGCTTGTTTTTCACCTTTGATGAGAGTTTTAAGATTATTAGCTCAAGCTAATGGTGTTGAATGTCTTGTGTATACTATTTGGTAATAGTAAGTTGATTGAAGTTTATTAGATTTTACAGAGGTCTTTGAAATTAGTTTAAGGGCTAATTTGGTTTTAATATACCTTTCCTTTCTGGAAGTTTGATGCAGTTAACCAATTGGAGAAATTTGACTGAGTGTACCTGAGGCTAGTAGTTAGCTACAGTTATTTCTCAGACGTAGGTTTGATTTTAATCTTATTTATGGACTTACTTTGACAGTGTTGTACCCGACAAGTCCCATGGGGTTTTGGTAAAGGTTACTCTGATTTTGGTGAGCCCATTTGAAAATGGGGTCCTGGGTTTGGCACTTGAGTGACCAAAGTTTGTTGGTGACAATGTGTGGATTGGGCAGGAGTTTAGGAGTGATTTTCTCTTCCTGTAAATTGATTTCAGGTGTTTGCGGTACAAATGTGGGGTGGAAGATCTTGTCCCCCCTTCGCAGTTTGTCATGCGAGAGTTTTTGATCGTTGTACGCTTTGTGTCGTTTGGCGAATCGGTCCAAATGTTTTTGAAATACAGCCTTGGGAGCTTTGTATGTCGTTTTGACGCTTTTGTGTTCTGCAGCTGGAGTGTTATAGGCATTGGCAGTCATCACCCCCCTCTGGTTTCGGGGAACTCTGAGCAGTGGCGATGATGGTTCGTCGGAAGCATGAACAGGAGTGCCATTGCATAGCTGCAGAGAAGATTGTGTCGCATGAAGTGGTAGAAAAGCACTATATAAGTGCAGGTTAGTTAGTTAGTTAGTTAGTTTCAGTTTTGGTATGTCATAGGGTTTAGATGCGGGTAGCGCATGTACCGTTTTATCCGACCGGTGTTTGACGGTTTTATGGATCATTTGGTTGCAAGGTTGAGTGACTGTGCGCCTTGCGTTTGCAAAAGTTGGGTTCGTTGTCGCAAAAAGTTGAGGTTTTAGAGGGTCTAGAGAGCCGGTTGGTGTGGCTCTTGTGACCATGCAGGCCTCATGGGTGGGTGGGTGGGTTTCAAAATGTGACACCACCATTGAATCATGGGTATCAAGGGTTTCAAGGGGGCCATTTGGGGTTTTCTGCTCGGCCGTTGAGTTTTCAAGGTCATTTGAGTGTTTGGCTTGACCTTGTATGTGAAGGTGACTTTTGACTTCTTGAGGACAGTACTCACCTTGGTCTTGGCGGTCGCTTTCACTCGGTTGCAGTTGTTCCGACAGTGCTAGTTGTGTGAGACTTGGGGTGTCCAAAGTGTTCAGAACAAAGCACTGTGATTCAGTTGTCCTTGTTGGGTCAAATGGGTGAGGGTGTTGCGTTTGAGCCCATAGTTTGAGGTTCTTGAAATCAATCAGTGGCTCAAAACGGTTTAGTAGGTCTTTGCCAACAAGTAATGGAATGCCGTCAAGTTTGGACACGTAGTCCGGATGTGTCAAGGTCATGGGTCCAATGGACATGTTTAGTAGTGATACGCCCAACAGGGTTGTTTTAGTGAGCGCATATGGTCGCACAGCTAATGAACAGGGTTCCAGTTTCAAATGTTTGTTAGCGCGGTTAGCGGCTACACGTAGTTTGTCAAAAAGGGTGTGTGACATGAGAGTGATGTCAGCAGCGGTGTCTAAAACAGCGTCCTGACACACCATGTCTTCAAGGGTCAGTGGAAGGTAGAATTTCCGTGCCACCCCCCTCTCGTTTAAGTCGCATAGGAATTGTGGAACCGATGGTTCGACACAGAGTTGTGAAATGTCATTAGAGGAGTGGTCTGTGACCTGTGGTTGGGCTGCCATAACCGCACTGGACTGCGTTGAGTCCTTTTGTCCTTCCTCATTTGCATGAGGGATTTTCTTCTTGCGTTTCCTTTGTTTGGAACGCTTGTTTTGAGTTGGCACAGCTGATATAGCTAGAATGTTAGCAGTTTTATTCTCTTTGTAGTTTTGAATCTCTGCTAGGAGGTGTTGGACAATTTCAATAGCTTCTCTACTGAATGTAGGAGTTTCTTCTTCCTTCCAGGGTTTGTGATAGGTCTCTGCTTCTGAGATGGGATGGAGACCATTTGTCGCAGTTACGCGTGTCTTCGTATCGGTATCTGTCATCATGGTAGTCCGTATCGTGTTCTCGTGACCTATCCCGCGGATATGGTCTACGACGGTAGTCGGGTTTTCGCAAAGTTGATCCAAAGTGGTATCCAGAGGACCTAATGTGGTTTTGACCTTGATAAGGTCGGTTGGAAAAATGCTTCGGCTGTTGATGTACTCGCGGTGTAAGAGGTGGAGTAGAGCGAGGGGCTCCTTCCAACTCCAAGGTGTTAGATGCATCGCTAATAGCCAGCACTGTGGCAGGCTCGGCGTGCTTGTTGCGACTTTGTTGCCGTTTTTGGAATGCATAGTGTGCAAACTCTCTCAGCTGACTTATTGAGTTTGACCTTGGGTTAGCTGTAACTCCTAGGTAATGACTCACAGTGGGATGGAGGTTTTGGATGAAGAGGGTCTTGAAATTGTGGTCTTCTTCCATCCCTGGTGTATTTTGAGATCCAAAATATGCAAGTGGGAGTCTCTGGTAGTAGGCTTGTGTTGGCTCTGAACGTCCTTGCTTCACGGCTAGGGCTGCGGTTAGCCCTGCGTGTAGGCAGTCGTCAGAGAACTCCTTTTCAATGGCTTCGTGGAGCAACATGTAATCTGCTTTGATGTTTGTTGGCTGTCTGTCTATGAATTTTGATACTGACCTGTTAGATGTTAGCTTAATCAGATAGATGCGATCGTCAATTGTAGCATCAGGATACTTACGCAGGTAGTAATCAATGTCCTGTAAATAGACTTTGGCATCAGGTGAACCCTTAGGTCCTGGATCAAATTTGGTGATATTTCGCGGGATCTTGTCAAGGTCGCGATCTGAAGGGGCACACGCACGCTGTCCACGCGGTCGTCCGTATTCGAAACGGGAATCGGGCGAGGGAGCGCGGTGGATGTCCCGGTGTTCATGTCTTTCCTTTAGGAGCAGTTGACATTCCTTGTAATCCTTCTTCACATTTTCAAGTTGACCTTCAACTCTTCTGAGTTCCTTCTTTGTGTCTTGAAGGGCATCTTCAAGTTCATTGTTGTCTTGGTGAAGCACGTCATTGTTATGCATCAACCGTTCCTTTTGTGACTCTGCACGGTCCAAATCTTGTAATGCTTCATCCAGTTGATTTTGAGTTTTGTCATTCTCCTCTTGAGATAGTTCCAAATTTTCCTTCAGTGTCTCGTTCTCTTCTTGGAGAGATAGGATCGTTGTTTGTTGATTTGCTAGCTCGTTCTCGGCAACCTTTAATCTTGCGACTAATGTTAGCGCAAACTTACCTAACACACTGGTGAGGTCCTTGCCTTCCGGTGGTTTTTCAGTGTGTTCATTCAAAAGTTCTTCAGCGAGTTGCTCCAATTCTTTGGGCGGTGTTTCCTTGACCCGTGCTATGAAGCTAGAAATTAAATTAGAAGTCCATGCTTCCAATGTTGTTTGAAGGTCATCCAGTTTGGTAAATTGGTCGGTTGTCTGATGACTCATCATGTTTGACCGTTGTTGTTATTTAGCTTTTAAAAATAAAATTCAACTGGTTGATTATTCTTAAATTTGTTCGACAAGGTTTAACCTTGAGTGTTTTATTTTGCAACCGTGATAGTTGGTAGTTCCTTTAGAATTTGTTTCAACTTGTAGGCTTGCAGGGTGGGAAATAGAATTTTGAAATTATTTAGAAATGTAGTGATGCTTCACTTAATTCGTTCGTTGAAACTATATGTTGACGAATAAAGTTGAAGTGAAATTGGATTGAATTTGTTTCACAAAACAAATCAGGAATTTCAATTGTGTAAATTGGCTTCCTTACTTTGATTTTTGAGTCTAGTATTGGAATTTGTCATCAATAACTAGCTTTGGAATTTTGCAGAATGTCACTTTGAAAGTGAGGATTTTATTTGCAAAAGAAATACAAAAACAAAAGAGGCTAAATGCTTTAAAGATTTAAGATTATAAGTTTCCACTTTCTTTTAAAGTTAAGGCTTTCCTTTGGTTTTATTTGTTAAAGCCTATTTTCATTTGAAGCATTAAATGTTTAAAAATTTTACAAATTAGAAACAAGTGAATTGTTTGAGTATTTGATATCCAAGGATTTCTTAGGGTTGAAGCCAATAGTGATCTTTCTTGATTGTGATCTATAAATTTCTTATTTACAGAATAATCAATGTTTGCACCTTTTTGACTTTTCTTTTAAATCCTGGGAAAAATTTGAAAATTATGCTGGTTGGTTAAATGTTTTTCTTTTCCTGTAGAGAAAGCATGAATCAGAAATGACACAATGAGTTTAAATAACACCTAGCTTTGCTTAAGTGTTAATTGCTTAATGTGGTTTCCTAAATTTGAGAAAGAGGAAAAATTATAAATATTCACTAAGTCTGTAAATTTGTCAAAATGCACAGGATTAATCCTACTTTAATGTTACTCTTGAGTAAACATCAGCATTAGAATCCTTACTAAACTGGGTTTCTGTGAGAAGGGAATCACACCATATCACATTTAAAAACAGCAAAATAAGCACACATATAGCTTCAAAGTTTGCAACTTTTTGCTTAAAAGTGTGTAAATATGTTTGCTTTTAACTTAAAAGATTATAATATGTGGTTATATAAGTGATTAAATACAATAGGGGTGTTTATAAATGTTCCTGCTATAGGTATCTATGCAATGAGTGGGATTTCACCACTGAGAAAAAACTTTCAGAAGCCAACAGGTCCTTTTCCTTTTATTCTTGGCATAAAAGTTTGGATTAGTGTTAAATTTAGTTTATTCCGAATAATATGAATGGCTTTGAAGTTACTTTGAAGACTTAATTTGGTTATAAATCGTCTTTAAAGATTAGAAGTTTAAATAAAAATTGCAGTCCCTATGTTTCACCACAAGATGGAGGCAGTTTTCGTCTGCACTTCCAGAAGAGGAAACCCAATGACGTCACAAGGAGTCAAGGATCTCTACTCAAAATGGCGGCTACAGGGAACTCTACCTAGACTTAAGATGGCGTCGCTGAGCCAATCTACACATGCGCAGTTTTTTCATGCACAGCTTGACGGTCGCGTGCGCGACTGAGCGTGCACGTGCCACGTGGATGCAGCTCAAGCTTCAGTCCATAAAACCACGCCTTGCTTTCCAAAGGCGAGAAAACTTTGGTCTCCCTAAACTTTATTCAACAAGTTTATACAATGGTTAATTCAATTAAATCCCCCAAGGGTTTGCTTCACCTGCGGGGTGTTGAAATAATGGGGAAAACAAATAGGATTTCTTCGCTATTTTGTTCCCAGGCCTATTTTAATTATTCAGCGTGTAATCACTTTTCTTACGCATGCATTGAACAACAAAAAAACTAAAAACTGACTAGAGTGGGGTCTCTTCACCCCCACCTTCTCTTGGTCAGCAGACACACACACACACAGCAGTAATCAGGGGGGCGAATTCACCCCCTCCCCCTCGTGACACAGAGACAGAGACAATAGACTGGCTGCAGGCAAATGAACCACCTTTTTTTGTGAGTTAAAATTTGACCAAAATCCCACACAGCTTATGTATTAATTTTTCATTCTGAGTTGTGTCAAGTTCAACCAGGCCTTCACACGGGAAGCACCAATAAATCTGTAGAGTAAAATAGAAATATTAATAAGTAATAAATATGATCAGGTATGAATTATTTAATTTATATTGATGTATTGGAATCTGAACTCAAATCTCATTTCATATACATCAGAAAAGTTAATAACACTCGTAAGGGGCACCAGCTTCTATCTTTAAGAAGCAATTTGATCTTTAATTTCACTTTATTGAGTTTGATCACTCAATAAATTAATCAATAATCAGTCTCAAAAATTTTCCGTGAATTCGATACCTGGGCTTGAAACAGACTCAGAATGAAATAAATTCCCAACAACTTCTCTCATTTTTAAATATTTATTAAACGAAATGATTAACAGACATTGCAGTAATTTCATTAATCATAGAATCAATCTTGTAAATGATAGATTAACAATATTAATATTTTCGGAACCAGGGTTAACTGAGAAACCAATTTCTATCAGTTTGTGTTAACATATTATGGAAACAACGCAAATTTATGGAGAAAGTTTACTAATTATATGAAAAAGTCCTAAATTAATCTTAAGAAAATAAAAACGGAATTTTAATGAAAAGAAGAGTTATGTTAAGGGCTTCTTAATTTGCATCTGATTAGATATACAAATTATTACCGAACCTCAGAAGTTTAATTCAGTAGATGAATTAAAGTTTTTGCAGCTCACGTGATTCTCGTTCGATGATGGTTCTGTCGTCGTCCTCATGAAGTTTTGAAGTGTTGTTCAGGGGCAAAACCCAGAATATTTGTCCCACAAATATTCTCTTGACGATGAATGATATTCATGAGATCGTAAGTTGGATCTCGATGGTTGAAATCCTGCAGAAGCACACTGATTCCTCAGCTGCGCGATGTGGGAGCTGCGTTTTTCTTCCTGGTAGACAAACGGCTGCAGAGGTCTTCGGGAATAATTGAAGATATCTAATCCGATTTCAAATTAGAAAAGAAAACTTTCGGACTTTAGATAAAAATTATAGCTTCTGGTGTGTGGTTGGTCAAGAAAAATATAAAAAAAAAATATAAAGTCAAGATTAAAGTTTACATTAAAATTAAACAAACGGTGGTTTTACAGAAAGTTTAACAAAGAAAAAGTGATGAATAAAAATTGGAGTTTAACTCCGATTAAGAATTGAGCTCAAAGAAATAGGAATTCCTAGGCATTTAAGAGAAAAGGAAAAAGACATTAAATACAACGTTACATAACAAATTACGAGTTATCTGCTCTGTGTTCGGAAAAACGACACGTGGTCGAAGTCTTTGTTCAGACGGTCCTTTGTTCTTCCTTGCTGTGTGTAGACAATGGAGAAGATGATCAGTGAAAGGGGGAGCCGGAAAGAGGATCTGGAGCAAAAGAGAGCAGCCGAAAAGAGACAGAAGCAGGGGTCCCTCTGTTATTTAAGTCCCGTTGAGCTTCGCGGACTTCCGGGATCTTAGCCAATGAGTGTCCTTCGTGGGCGGGCTCGATGAACTTTTAGTCCAATGAACAAACAGTCTATTGTTTGGAGTTCTTTGGGATGAAGAGTTGTCATGCAGAGGTTGGCTGCTGGAGTCACATGGTTTTAGAGGCAAAACTTTGATACATACTGGAAGTTAATATTTCTCTTTACGTATTAAACTAAGATAACTTTAGTGATTAGTATAAATTATAAGCAGTGCTTCTAAATCAACATGCAGGAATAAACATTCATTTAAACATTAACATGCATATATATAAAATCACAGATTAATGCATTTCACACATATTATGGATTTTCCACATTAAAACATCAGAGTCCATTTTCTTTTCATAGTTCTGAAAAGAAGAAGGTTTAGAATTGAGTGTGTAATAATGTACTTTAAAATTCACTGGTTAAATCCAGCATGTCCAGAGTTTAAGGAAATTAGCTGAGTCGTGGATCTGTTGCATGTTTTATGGGGGCAATAAAAGTGAAGCCGGACATTGGGGACATTCCTTAGGTTGGTTTTAACAAAAGAAGGGGGATTTCAGCTGTGGCCTGGGGGAAGAAAATCCATTTCTTTGTGTTATTCCTGGATGAAACAAAATGTCTTTAAGCAGAAGAATAATTGTTGCTGAGCCAAAGTGAGATGATGCTACACTGGCTTAAGCCTGTCTATGCAGACTGTTTCTCTGCATCCCTCCAAGTTTAACTGGAAATGTTTAGTCCTAGGTTCCAACACTCTGAACGGGCCATCGTAGGGCGGGCGCAACAGGGTCAGGTGGGCATCGTGCCTGACAAACACGAACAACGCATCCTTCAAAGTCCTTGGGACAAAAACACAGGGAAAACAGTGGTGGGCCGGGCCCGGTACCAGGCGGGGATGGGACGGTGTTTGGTGTGGGATTGTCAGGCAAAAATTCACCAGGATTCCGCGGCGGCTGGGAAAAAACAAGTTCTGCTGGGGAGGCTGTCAAATCCTCCTTCGGTGCTGAACGCAACCCTAACAGAACCCACGGCAGCCGGTCCACCCAATTTGCGTCCGTAAGCGAAGCCCTGAGCGCTGCTTTAATCGACCTATGGAAACGCTCACATAACCCATTGACCTGGGGGTTGTACGCGGTCGTGCGATGAATGGTGACGCCCAGGCTCCGGGCCATCGTGGACCAGAGGTCAGAAATGAACTGTGGACCCCTGTCAGACGTGATGTCCGAAGGTGAGCCGAAACGTGCCACCCATGTTGCCAAAAAAGCATGTGCAACTTCCATAGACATGGTGGAAGCTAGCGGCACCACTTTGGGCCAGCACGTGGTGTGGTCCACTACTGTCAGGAGGTGTGTAAACCCCTGCGATTGCGGGAGGGGCCCCACGAGGTCCACGTGAATGTGGTCGAACCTCTTAGCCGGGACGTGGAATGGCTCGAGGGGGGCCTTTGTGTGCCTGTGCACCTTGGCTTGTTGGCACGCTACGCAGGCTGCAGCCCACTCTTTCACCTGTTTATACAGTCGTGGCAAGACAAACTTTGCTTCCACCATTTTGACTGGTGCGCCAGGGAGTGAACCAAGTCGAAAACGCGGCGGCACCAAGTGCGTGGAACCACCAGGTGTGGGTGGCCTGTGGAAACATCACAGAGTGGGGGGGGGGGCATCTTGCAATACTCTGCTCTCCAGCCTTAACCCTGTTGGTCCAGACTGGAGCGCGCAAACATCCGCGTCGTCGACTTGCTCTGCGGCCATGGCCGTGTAATCTATCCCTACGTAGACTGGGGCCACTAATGCGTGTGAGAGGCAGTCTGCCACCACATTGAGTTTACCGGCCACATGCTGAATGTTGGTCGTAAACTCTGAGATCACGGCCAGCTGTCTCTGCTGCCGGGCCGACCATGGTTCTGAAACCTTGGTCTAGCATATGTTAGCAGCTTGTGGTCTACAAATGCAGTGAAGCTGCGCCCTTTCAGCCAGAACTGGAAGTGGCATATGGCCAGGTGGAGATCCAATAACTGTCTGTCAAACGTGCTGTATTTACGCTCATTGTCGTGCAAAGACCTGCTGAATAAGGCGAGCAACTGCCAAGAACCGGCGACGCACTGCTCCACGACTGCCCCTATGGCCATGTCTGATGCGTCTGTAGTAAGCACTGTCCTAGCCCCCGGATCCAGGTGTGCCAGAAGTGCAGCGTTCGCTAGGGCTGTTTTGGCATGGGAAAATGGCTGCTCCCACTCAGGGATCCAGTCAATGCAGTCTACCGGTTTCCGTTTCTTAAGTGCAGCATACAACGGCTGCATGAGCTGGGCTGTGCGGGGGAGGAAACGGTTGTAAAAGTTAACCATCCCAAAAAACTCCTGCAGCGCCCTGACCGTCTGAGGCCGGGAAAATCTGCCACTGCGTGCACTTTGTCCGGCAGGGGTATTGCGCCCTCCAGTGAGATGCGGTGGCCCAAAAAGTCAATTACTGTAACCCCGAACTGGCAATTCGCCAGGCTGATGATCAACCCGTGCTCCTCCAACCTCTGGAAGACTGTCCTGAGGTGGGCTACGTGTTTGTCCTCGGACGCGCTGGCCACCAGGATGCTGTCCAGGTAGACAAACACAAAAGGCAGATCGCACAGCACAGCATCCACCATGTGTTGGAAAATCTGCGCCACGCCTTTTAACCCGAAAGGCATGCGTCG
The DNA here is from genome assembly GCA_020510985.1 of Pholidichthys leucotaenia. Lineage (NCBI taxonomy): Eukaryota > Metazoa > Chordata > Actinopteri > Cichliformes > Pholidichthyidae > Pholidichthys > Pholidichthys leucotaenia. Next base: position 405,597,060 of record CM035838.1, read on the forward strand.
GAACTCAAAAAGACAGAACGGGGTTATTACTGCCATTTTGGGTATGTCTTCTGTGCACACCGGGACCTGGTGGTACCCATGGACCAGGTCCACCTTGGAAAAAATGCGTGCCCCGGTGAGGTGGGCGGAAAAATCCTGAATATGAGGGGTTGGGTAGCGATTGTGCGCTGTGGCGTTGTTTAATCTGCGGAAATCGCCGCATGTTTGCCATGATCCCTCAGCTTTAGGCACCATATGTAGTGGGGATGCCCATGGGCTGTTTGAACGCCCGATGATGCCCAACCTTTCCAAGTTGGTGAACTCCTTGCGCGCACTGGCCAGTTTAGCTGCGTCCAGGCGTCGAGGTCGTGCGAAAACGGGCAGCCCCGTGGTGGTTAATAAAGTGCTCTACCCCGTACTTAGTGACGACCGCCGAAAACGTCGGAACCGTGAGTGCTGGGAACTGGGTGAGTAGTGTGTGGAACTTACCCCCTGGAGCTGTGACATTGGCCAGTGTTGTGGACCCGGCTCCTCGAGCTGTACAGGGCAGAGAATCAAAAGACATAGCGTTAATCAGGCATCTGTTAGCCACATCGACTAATAGCCCGTGTGCACACAGGAAATCTGCACCCAAAGTGGGGGAGCTACATGCCGCTATAACAAAGAACCATTGGTAGTTACGGCCGTGCAAACATATGGTCAGTGTCCTCTCACCACAAGTCTTAATGTCTGAGCTGTTTGCAGCTGCGAGCTAGAGGCCGCTACTTCCAGCCAGCCGGTCTGCATAGGACGGCAGGATGAGGCTCTTTTGGGAGCCGGAGTCCATGAGGAACCGTCTGCCCGAGCGTGAGTCCATCACATAGAGCAGCTTGATTGTGTCACCGGCGGTCGCAGCTGCTACCGACTGCCGGTCCTGGAATTTCCCGAGTGCTTGAACTGGCACGGTGGTATGCATCACCGTGCGTCTTCTCTGAAGCGGCGGTGGTAGATGCAGAGCATGCCCCTCCAGTGCTTCTTGGCCTCCGCAGCGGCCACCATCGATGGCTCCTCGCCCTCGCTGGCTGTACCACCGGGTTCCAACGCCACTGCGTTCACCGCAGAGGTTCTGGTCGCCAGGATAATCCGGTCTGCCTCTTGTGCCAGCGTCCAGTAATTATGCATGACTAGCAACGGTGAATTGTCGAGGACCGCTCTGGCCACTGTCGGGAGTTTCCAGAGGAAAAGGTGGCCAAACAGGAACGGCTCGCCATCTGTGCCCATCAACGCCAACATTTTCTCCATTAATTCAACCGCCGACTTGTCTCCCAACTCGGAGTGCGTCAGGAGCCTTTCCGCTCTCTCGCAGTCCGAGAGAGTGTAGCGTTGGGTCAGGGCTGTCTTGAGAGCATCATATTTGCCGTAGGCTGGGGGCCATTGTAGCAGGCTCGCCACCTGCTGTGTTGTGCGTGCGTCCAGCGCTGCAACCATGTAGTAGTACTTGGTGTCATCCGCCATCACTCCATGGAGCACGAACTGGGCCTCGGTGTGGAGGAACCAAGCCATCGGGTCGTGCAGCCAAAAGTCTGGGAGCTTGACTGAAATGGCGCACGCAGTGCTGGCACTTCCAGTCTGGGCTGTCTCTGGGGTGTTTGCCTCGAATTCCATTTTGTGTCAAAGGTCACCAGTGTAGAGAGAAATGAGCAGGCGAGGCAGTGAGCTGGATCAGCGTGGACTTTATTTCTCTCTATCCTCAAAGTCAACAAGAATAAAACCAGGTCGCTGGGCATCTCTCTTTTATATGTTACATGCCTTGCCTAGCGATCTGGAGGCTCACACCACAATACACATTATCACAATGCACCATTAACATACAGTCCTTCACTGTGAGTGGAGAATGGCCCACACAACTTTATCTTTTCCTGAGATGGTGTAATCCCATCCTCCATCATTAGATCAGCCTCTGTCATAGCGGTGACTGCCCTGATTTTGTCAGGGTCAGTAGAGATTCCATTTTCATCCACATGGCCCAAAAATCTCACACTTCGCTTTCACAGTTGGCCCTTTTTGGGGGCTAGTTTCAATCCATGAGCACGTAGTCGTTCGAAAATGATCTCTAACCTCCTGATAGCCTTGGCTTCATTGGGTGCATACACAAGGAGGTCATCCAAAAAGCAAAGCAGGGTTAAGAAGTTTTGGTAACCAAATATGCTCATCATGAGACACATGAAACTGGCTGGGCTGTTGCAAAGACCCTGCGGCAGTCTGTTGAACTCATAAAGCCCCACAGGTGTTGTAAACACTGTCAGCTTTTTATTTTCTTCTGACATGGCAATATTATAGAACCCAGATGTCAAGTCCATGGCACTGAAGATTGCGTTACCACCCAGGGCTGCCAGGCAGTCAGACTGATGGGGCAAAGGATGGGCATCCTTGAGTGTGCGTGCGTTCAACCAGCGGTAATCCACACATATTCTGAGAATGTAGAGGAAAAGGATGCGAGGCGAGGCACGAGCATGGATGACACTGAATCTTTATTTTCCTCTAACAACATAATACAGTCCTGCCTCCAGCGCGGATGCGCTGGGGCTGAAAACCCCCCATAAAGGGGAACTACCCTTGGTTGCTGTGCATCTGGCTTTTATAGCTTTAATCTGATGCATAACAACCAAGGCTTCTGACATTATGCATGTTGCCTGGACAAAGAGAATGTGTGGCGCAATTATTATAACAACTTGACACAAAAGTTACAATACATTCACACCCCTGCGTCTTCACGCGCCAGCTTGGTGCGGCGGGGGGAGAAAGGCACATGTTTGTCTGGTTGGCTCCAGGTTACTTTTCCTCTCCCCAGGAGATGTATAGACTAACTGTCCAGTCTGAACCTCCCAGTGACCTTCCTCACTCGGTCCATTGTTCTCATGTTTCCTCCTGCCTTTCTGGGTGTAAGAGAACCCAGACCTGTGTCCCCATACAGCCCCCCCCTCGAACACCCAGAATGGGCTTTAACCCCCCCATCCGTTGGGCTTGAACCGGCGTCCATGGCGGCTGTTGCGGGGGGTCGCCAATCCTGTTGAACTGCCCTGCTGGCGAGGAGTGCAGGAGGGCACGTCAGCCTGTGGAGGAAGGGGGGGGGTAAATGCCTTCTGCTTCACCCCCGGTTCCAACACGCTGAGCAGTCCGTGGTGCGTGGGCACATGGGATTTGGTGCGCATCGTGCTTGACGGAAACAAAGCCAGCAATCGGCAGGCTTTTTGGGATGGAGGTGCAGGGAAAGCAATGTGGAGGGCAAGAGGGAGGTGGGGAAAACAATGGAAGGCCGGCCCAGGATGTTAAAAGCCTCCAGGCTGCGCAAAAATTGTGAGCAGATCAGCCTCGGGTGCAGGACTTTTCTGGTTAACTCTCTGGGGATCCACAGCGGCTGCAAAAAAAAAAAGTTCTGTCCAATCCTCCTGGGTGCAGAGCTCAGTCCTAAAAGGATCTGGGGAAGGCGATCGGCCCAATTCCCCGAGGATGCGTAGCGGCTGAAAAAACTTAAGCTCTGTCAGGAAAACTGCCAAATCTTCTTTAGGTGTGGGTGCAGTCCTAAAGGATCCGGAGAAGGCAATCGGCCCAATCCCCGGGGATGCGCAGTGGCTGAGAAACAAATATAAGTCCTTTCAGTGAGGCTGCCGAGTTCTTTAGGTGCGAAGTGCATGGCTAAAGGATCCGGGGAAGGCGATCGGTCCTATTCCCTGGGGATTTGCAGCGGCTGAGGACAATATGTAAGTTCTTGGAGCCGGATTGCCCCTGGTGCGTGGCGCACGTGTCCCGCACAGCGACCATTTAGCTGTTTGTTGTGTCATCCTTGTAATCCCACGGCATGCGCACAGGGCTTCTGTGTGCTGAAACCCCGCTGTCGGGAGGTGAAGCCAGGGTCCGGGAGCTTGACTGCAACAGCGCAGACGGCGCTGATGCTCTCCCTCCCAGCAGTTTCTGCGAGTGTGCTCATCTCGCTATTCATGGCGCGGCCTGAGTCCCAGTGTGACTCTCTCTCCCTGGCCCTTCAGATTGCCAGTGTGGAGGAAGGAACAGGTGAGCGCTCTCCATGATACATCGGGTTCACCAGTGTAGAGGAAGGGACAGGTGAGCGCTCTCCATGGTACATCGGGTTCACCAGTGTGGAGGAAGAGGATGCAGGCGATCTCTGGTAATTCGGATTCCACAGCATGGTGAAAGGGATAGACACTCCATCTCACGTCGAGGGTCACCAGTGTAGAGGAAAAGGATGCAAGGCGAGGCATAAGCATGGACGACACAGAATCTTTATTTTCCTCTAGCAACACAATACAGCCCTGCCTCCAGCGTGGACGTGCTGGAGCTGGAAAACCCGCATGAAGGGGAACTACCCTCGGTTGCTGTGCATCTGGCTTTTATAGCTTTAATCTCATGCATAACAACCAAGGCTTCTGATATTATGCATGTTGCCTGGACAAAGAGAATGTGTGACGCAATTATCATAACAACTTGACACATCCGTTACAATACATTCACACCCCTGCGTCGGTCCATTGTTCTCGTGTTTCCTCCTGCCTTTCTGGATGTGAGAGAACCCAGATCTGTGTCCCCACAAGATCACCATTTTACTTCCATACAAGCACTAGAGGGGATGCCCATTCGCTGGACTTGCGAATAAGCTCACGTTCCTCCATTTCAGTCAGCACTTGTCGCAGCTTATGATACTGGCCTGGTGGAACACGATGGCACGGGAGTCTGAATGGTCAGTCATCAGATAAGTGGATGCGATGAACAAAGTCTTTTGCCAGTCCACAGTCGAGTCTACTTTTTGAAAATACATCCTCATATTGATGTACAGGCTGTAGGAGTTGGGCTTTCCAGTGGTATGAAACGTCACAACAGTGTACGTCAAAACGTACACTGTTTGACTCTGAGCCTTGAATGTCTCTGGTGGCTTTTGTTCAAGAGTCCCGTCAAGGTCTTCAACAGCAACACAGGGGGATACATCTGCCACCTTAGTGTTCCTTTTTAATGTGATGGACTTATCACAGGTGTTTAGGATACGGACAGGGACCCACCTATCACCGCTCATGGAAGCCACAGTTCAGCGTACAATCACATCCTTTTTGTGAACTTGTGCCTTTGGTGGTTCAATCAGGATGGCATTAGTTTCAGAAATGAGGGATGATACAGGGAGTCTGCCCCATACCAAGTGTTCCTGCTTAGGGAGTAGAGTCACAGCCTGAGTTAATTTGACGGTACCAATAACATCTGGCATTTTGTCACCCCTCCACCTATTAATGTCTGACAGCATGCTCAAAAACTGCACCATTTCAGGAGTGTTTGTTAGTTCAGGTTTACTCAAGACACGCCAGAAGTGGGGGGATACTCTGAATTGTCTGAGGAGATGTTTGATGACATTTGTCCCTAAAATTAGCTGGTCTCTTTGGCCGGGAACAATGAAGACTCAATGCACACTCATACACTTCCATTTCCAGGTTATATATACACTTAGGCTCTACCTGAACTCCACCACAACCTGGTATGGGTGTCACTTGGCTCCGATATATCCCCCATCACTCTTTAGTTTCTGTTCTGCCTCTTCACTCATGGTGCATGCCATGGAGCCTGTGTCAAGAAGAGCTTGAAGAGTGGCTTTATTGTTCACCAAAGCATTAGTGTAAAACAGACTGTGAGCTTTTTCGAGTCGCATCATATTTTGGAAAAGTACAACACCAGATGGAGCACACTTTAGACTTTCTTTGTACACAGTTTGCACATCATCATAGGGGTTGAGGGTTTCACATTCCTCACTCACACAGTCCCCTTCCAAGTGCGAGTATACTAGTTTCCCTGCATGATACTGTGCTGGGTGACGGGTTCGGTGACACTAGGGCAGTCTTTTCTCTGATGACCCACTTCTAAACAAAGTAGGCATCTCCTTTCTCTCATGCAATGGGTGCGTGTGGAGTGTGAATTATAGCCACAAACTCTGCACTGGGGGAAACTGGCTGGGCCTAGAGACTGTGCTCTTACTGTGGGAATTGCGGGCTGGTTATTACATTCTAGCACTCTCTCTAGCATATTGAGCACACGTTCCAGAGCACTTGATTCTGACGTAGCAGTTTCACAAGTCTTAGCTGGGTTACTTGGGGCACACTTTGCTGTGTTCACATGAGCAACATCTGATCCAAGCTCAAGGGGACTGACATCAGTTGCTGCGGTGGCCACTAGAAGAGGCTGTGACTTAGCTGAGACAGGGGGCTTTCTTTTTGCATAACTTTCTCTTTGATGCTCATCATTGGCGTCTTGAACTACTGTTATTGACCATTTACTTATGGGCTTGCACTTAAACACACAGGTGAGATTAGGGTCTGGGCAATTTCTGATAAACATCATGGCCACCTCTGCATCCATGTTCTCCATCTTGGTTCCTTGATGTTGCAAGTGCCTGACAGCTGCTTCAGCAGTGATGTTTAACCTCATCCAACAGTCTACTGGTGTTTCTTTGGCAGCTGGGTGGGTAGCATAAAAGTCAGCTAATGGCTGGCAAGACCCTGGCTCTCCCTAAAGTAACGTCTTAATATAGCATGAATGGTTTCAGGGTTAGTGATTGCACCAGAGGACATGCTACTTTTCAACCCACTCTGACAATGCTTTTAGGTTTGCCAAGAAGATGGTTCTGGATATCTTCTTTTTGCATGTCACCACAGAGCCCTCTCTTCTGTAGATAGATTTCCATCAGGTCTATCCACTGTTGGATAGAGTATTTATCAGTGCCATCTCCTCTATACATAGGGGGTCTTTAATATCTGGCCTGACAACCAAACTCATTTTGGAGAGGTCAAGTGTGGCTTCAGGGGTTCCAACTTTGCACGGATGGGATAGGGGTGCCTCATTCATGGTAAACCAGAATCAGAATCAGAATCAGAATAAACTTTATTGCCAAGCATGTAAAAAACACACGAGGAACTTGACTTGACATTGGTGCGCATGCGCGCGACACAACGACACGGCAGCCATAATAGGCGCCTCATCAAACAGAGATAGATAAGAAAGGGAGGGGAAGGGAGGGAACGACACAAGGGGGGAGGAGAAAAAAAACTTCGTTATCAAAATACAGCTTATTTTTAAGCAGATTATGATTACAATGAAAAAAAAATCTCTCAATAGCACAGAGCAACAACTCAGAATTTCACAAGACACAAGAGAGCAGTGTACAGTATATCTTTAATCAGTTCATGAATCAATGTATGTGCGGTGTTGAGCAGTGTTGATGATAATAAGAGAGACCCAAGGACCCTTGGCAGAAGCTGTTTTGTCTGTCTGGCGCCCAGTCTTATCTGGCGCTGCAGCTGGCTGTCCAAGGCCTTGTGCTCATGATTTTGAAAAAACACAGTCTGCAGACAGCCAGGAGGAATTTTCATGGGGAATAATAATGCCAAATAGGACTGATCACAGAGGAGACTTGTATTTCTTCTGTAGATTCAGTACATTAATCCTTCATTGCGCAGCTTTGAATTCGTCGTGGAAAGACCTGAGCGAACCCATGATGTAATCCACCTTACGAGACAGTTCTCCAGTAGTCGCTATCAGGGTCTTCTCCAGTTTCTCAATTTGTTGGATGCACCTCGCCTGGCCAGCATTTTGATAGGTTGAATCCATCTTCAGCAATTTACGGTAAACCAAGACAATTCCCGTCCCAATCAGAATTATCCCAATCACCAAGATTACGAAGATAAACAAATCTTCAATATCTTCGATAGAGAGATTAGAGAGACACAGCATTTTCCAATTACCTGTGTCACATAGATAGCCCACTGGAGCCGTTCCAGCGGGGCAGACAGCTTCCCCCGGAGCACTTTTCCTTGTTGAAAAAATAGTGTCAATTGTGTTCAAAGCCCAGCTTATTAACTCCATAATTTCTTTTCGGCGGTCGCAGTTAGACGCAGACAGACAACAGCAAGCTGGGATCCAGTAGTAGGAGGGGAGGAAAAAGTCAGCAGGAGAGAAGAAAAAAGCGTCTGCTCTCTTGGGAGGGCGGAAGTGAACGGGGCTTGGCTTGCCAACAGGCGGTTTGCAATTGACTCCCCAATTTGACTTCTCAGCTCAGTGATAAGCTCACGTAACCCGTTTTAGGTGACTTCATTACTGGACGCGGGAGTGGAGGATTGGTGTCCAAATGCAAGGCTGTGTGTTATGTGAGTTGATTCTGATGGCGCATCATCATGCGACATTATGAGAGAATGATTTCTAATAACCTCATGTGCCCCAGAAAGACCTCAACCCCTCCCAGCATCTGGTGTAAACATAATGGATGTGGCTTGACTTCTACCAGTCGTATCTCAAACACAAACTTTACATTTAACACAACAGTAAATGAGAACTAATTGGCAATACTCGAAAAAAAATATGCTTATCACACAGTAAATGCAAAATGTTTCAAAATCACTCAGTATACACCATTTATACAAACACAACAGAAAAAATACTTTTTTTTCGTTTTTTTAAACTTGAAAAGGATCCAGACAGAGTCAGGCTGACATCCCAGGCGCCATGAGCTCACAGCTTAACCCCAGCGATCGGCAGCGGCTGAGTCAGTTGATCTGTGTCACGGCACCACATTTATGTAGCAGACTTGAAACTGTTGCCTAGCTCTTCGTTGAGTTGTGTAAGGAAATAACTCCAACAGTGGGTTCACAGCTGGCACTTTATTCTATGCAAGACTGGTATCAATCAGTGGGGCACACTCTCGTTCCATCTGTGCAGGGTCCACGCAGTTTTTTTTAACATGTGCTGCATTACAAAATTACATATTAACAAAATACATTCCAAAAGTCAAACCAAAAACACAGTAAAACTGAAATAAATAAATATCAAATAAACACAACTGTACTCAAAAGCATCAATAAATAAAAAGACACACTCAAATTAGATAGTGACATATAAAAATTAAAACTAAAAAAATATAAAGTGACTCAAAGTATTATCTTAAGTGCAGCTTCAAATAAAACTCACATTATAACATTTTTCACAATAGGGAAACACCTGTCTTTCATACCAATGAAAGACAGATGTCAAGCAGTGGGGCACACACAGCAGCACACACTCGTCCAGTCTAATGCAAAAGGAAAAAATCCGACCTCTGAGCAGACGCAATGACAAAACAGCAATAAAAGTGATATTTTCCTGCTCAAAAGTTACTAAACCTTAATGAAAACCCTTCTGCAGTGTTATGCGATTATCAATAAGCACTTACTACAGCAAAGAAGACAACGTTTAAACTTAAAAACTGATTAGATGGAGGAGAGCCACACACACCAATCTTACCTGTGCAGGGTCCACACAGTTTTTGCCAGGAAAACCCCTGCATGCGCAATGAACCCATTTCCGGTGTCCCACCAATTAATGACCCACTAACAACAAGGAAAACCGGAACCTCTAAATTATGAATTTGTTCCACTGACGCAAAATGAATTAGATTGTTAATATTATCACTTTACTATAGTTTTGAAGAAGTTCACTTAAAAATAAACATAATGCCTCAGCTATACAAGTACAATAAGTAAGTCAGACACATTCACTGGAGTCACCCCAGTTTTATTTTTTTATTTTTTCCCTTATGATCATTGATATTCCTTAAAAGAGAGCACACTTTTTGAAATGGAAAAAAATACACATTAAACCAATAATGCCCTTGCAAAAATCTGCATGTTGTATATGTTTTATCGACTACATGGCCTAGTAGAGCAAATGAAGTTTCCCATGAGGCTTCGTCTATAGAAACCATTTTGATGAAAGGCCTCAAGTCTTCAAGAAAGCCCCAACTAGCCAGGACTAAGTAGTATCTTAGCGATAAAATATCTTTCCTGCAACTGGAAAGCTGGGGTTCAAGTCCCAGCTGGACTATTCTTATAATTTATTTTTTATTTGCACTGTGAAGTGTCTGTTGCGTTTCATAGAGCTTGGATACAACAATAACATAGCATTATGCTGAGGCACTATCATGCTCTGTATGAATGCACCACAAGCACATTCAGTGTAGTCACCCGAGTTTTATTATTTCTTTTTTCCCTTATGATCATTGATATTTCTTAAAAGACAGTGCATTTATTGAAATGGAAAAAATACGCATAAACCAATAATGCCCTTGCAAAAATCTGCATATTGTATATGTTTTGTCCACTAGATGGCCTAGTAGAGAAAATGAAGCTTCGCATGAGGCTTCGTCTATATGAACCATTTTGATGAAAGGCCTCAAGTCTTCAAGAAAGCCTCAACTAGCTGAGATTAAGTAATAGCTAAAAGGTAAAACATCTGCCCTACAATTAGGAAGCTTGGGTTCAAGTCCCAGCTGGGTCTTTCTTATTAATTTTTTTTTTTTTTGCACGGTGAAGTGTCTGTTGTGTTTCAAAGAGCTTGGATACAACAATAGCACATCATTATGCTGAGGCACTATTGCACCCTGCATGACAATAAGGACAGAGGTGAATGTAGTGGGAGAAACAGAAACTTGTCTACTCTACACTACAAACTTGCAGAAGCCTTCCTTTGCACACCTGCATCCTCTGTGTTCTGAGAGAGTATCCTCCAAAGCTGGAGAAATAATCTAAAAAAAAAAAGAAATCGCCTTAGTCCAAAGACTGTTGAAAAGTTATTTCTTAATAAAAATGGATAAGTAGCACAAGCACATTCACTGTACTCACCCGAGTTTTATTATTTCTTTTTTCCCTTTTGATCATTGATATTTCTTAAAAGACAGTGTATTGCTTGAAAATGAAAAAATACACATTAAACCAATAATGCCCTTGCAAAAATCTGCATGTTGTATACGTTTTGTCCACTAGATGGTCTAGTAGAGAAAATGAAGTTTCACATGAGGCCTCGTCCATATGAATTATTTTGATGAAAGCCCTCAAGTCCTCTAGAAAACCTAATCTGGCCATCACTACAGCAAAGCAGGCTAAAACATAGATTCTGAGCTCAGAGATATGGCTGTGTGCAGGATAACGTCACCAGGCAGAGTGAGGGGAGAGTGTCCAATTTAAAGGGCCTCCATTGATTAATAGTAGGTGATGAACAAGGCTGCAGGGCAAAAGCCTAATCAGGGAGAGAGAGAGGCAGGGAAACAGAGCACACACAGAGACTATTACACCTGTTTGATGGTGAAGGATTGACATTTTACAGGAATACATTGAAATTAATATGACAATCTGTAAAACGAGGTCTCTGTTAAGCATGTTTTAGAAACATTTGAAGTGACTTTGTTGGACTGGCTGATATAGAATTATATTTGTGACAGAATGTTTTAAAGAAAACTTGAATAACAAACAAAAATAACAATCTTGCATAAAACATTTCATCTTAAAAGCAAAAATCCCAACTTTAAACAAATTTGCTATAAAATTCTTTGATAAAGAATTATTTTGTTTTCACTGCCCAAACTTGCCTTTTTCTTTAAGTTCCTTTGGTTTTGACTCCTGTTTTTTTTAATAGCAATTTTGGCATAATCCTCACATGGATTTGTGCCAAAACGTTTAAAAGAAAACCTCTTGAATGTCGAATAAAGAATAACAATCTGGCCTAATATATTTAACCTGAAAAGCAAAACACCTGACTTTAAACAAATTAGCCATCAAATTCTTTGTTTGACAAAGCATTCTTTTGTTTTCACTGCTCAGACTTTCGCTTTTTTTCTTTCATTTTCTTTGGCTGACTCATGATTTTTTGTTAGATATTTTGGCACATTCCTCTTCAGTTAAACATGTTAGTAAGCATCAGTCAGCTGAGAACAACAGACCCAGGGGACAGATGATGAGGACAGCTAGATCCTCTCACGTCTCCAGATCATCCTGCTCATGTCCCACTGACAGGACTGCAGACTAGTTACCAGCTCTGATAGTCACAACCCATGGATTTTCTCTTTAATTATCAAGATTCAAGATTCAAAGTCTTTACCATGTGCACAATTAAGAAATGCTACATTTCCCGAGCAATGAAATTCTTACTTTGCTCTTCGAACAAATGCCAAGTTAAAGGTACAGAAACAACAATTCTAATAGGTCATGACACACTAACGCAGTAACTCAATCCTAATACTCATCATAACAGTCTGTTGTGGGCGACAATGACTGTTTCATTTAGGTCTGATCAGATTCCTCCACACAGCTCTGTCCTTAATGGATGCTAAAACACACACACCAACACACAGTTAGGCACTTGAGGAATGAAATTGAAAATTCACTGGATGACTAAAGTGATAGTGATATGTTGATATCAGAGATGATATGAACCTGAGATGGCATGAACCTACACTACCGTTCAAAAGTTTGGGGTCACTTAGAAATTTCCTTATTTTTGAAAGAAAAACACTCTTTTTTTCAATGAAGATAACTTTAAACTAATCAGAAATACACTCTAATATCTAATATACATTGCTAATGTGGTAAATGACTATTCTAGCTGCAAATGTCTGGTTTTTGGTGCAATATCTACATAGGTGTATAGAGGCCCATTTCCAGCAACTATCACTCCAGTGTTCTAATTGGTACGATGTGTTTGCTCATTGCGTCAGAATGCTAATGGATGATTAGAAAACCCTTGTGCAATCATGTTAGCGCAGCTGAAAACAGTTTAGCTGGTTAGAGAAGCTATAAAACTGACCTTCCTTTGAGCAGGTTAGTATCTGGAAAAAATTATTATTTCAAATACAGATCATTATTTCTAACCTTGTCAATGTCTTGACTATATTTTCTATTCATTTTACAACTCATGGTGGTAAATAAGTGTGACTTTTCATGGAAAACACAAAATAATTGTCTGGGTGACCCCAATCTTTTGAACGGTAGTGTATGTACAGTGTGCAAATGAGCAGTGTGCAACCTGATGTGAACCTGAGATGGCATAGACTTATGTACAGTGTGCAAATGAGCATTGTGCAACAAGCAGTGTGTAATTACAAATTATTTGATAAGTAGCAGCAGAGATGATATGGACATCAGACAAGCGATACTATATCTACTGTACAGGTGAGCAGTGTGCAAATTTAGCAGCTGGTGTGTGAGTTCCTATATGTGAAACTGTGTTACAGAGTTTGGGGAGTTGTTGTCTGTTCATGAGTCTGATGGCAGTGGGAAAAGAGGAGTTTTTCAGTCTGGTTGTCCTGCATTTCACACTTCTGTACCTCCGGCCTGATGGTAGAAGTGTGAACAGTCTGTGTTGTTGGTGGGTGGGGTCCCGGAGGATGGCGTCAGCTCTCTTTTGCGGTGGTAGATGCTCTGCAGAGAGGGGAGTGGAGTCCTGATGATCTTCTCCGCTGTCTTCACCACTTTCTGCAGGCGTTTGCAGCCCAGGGCAGTGGTGCTGCCGTACCACACAGTGATGCAGTTGGTCAGAATGCTCTCAGTGATGCAGCTGTAGAAATTGTTGAGGATCCTGGAAGACATGTCAAACTTCTTCAGCCTCCTCAGAAAGTACAGTCGCTGTTGAGCTCTCTCAACCAGCTCTGTGGTGTTGTGTGTCCACTTTAGGTCCTCGCTGATGTGGATGCCCAGGTATTTAAAGCTGCTCACTCTCTCCACCTCATGCTTCTGGATGAACAGTGGCCGATGGGGTCTCCTCCTCCCTTTCCTCATGTCCATTATCATCTCCTGGGTTCCTGCCAATCCAATCCTCTTCAGCACCTGTGGATGCAGAGAGACAAACGACAGGAAAAAAAAAAATATCACTGCTCAGTTTAAAAAAGGTGAAGAATAAAAAAAATCACATTATACCATTTCAACTGCATTCTGTATACAGTTGCAATTAAATTAAATAAAAATTAAATTAAATTATTCAGCCTCCATTGCACATTTTTCGTTATTTTCAAGTAAATCTTTCTGATAACCTTATTTCAGAAAACATAAGTTGACATGTGAATGTATTTGAACACAATCAAAATGAAAATCAATCCCAGTATTACTGACCAGCGTTATACACAGCAGTTAAAAATGTCACCAATTAAAGATTCTTGATAGAATATTGTTTTCTGCTCTGCCAGCATTTTAACATTCAAAACGTGGCATAATTAAAACATACGACTTACTTTGAACCAATTTTCTTCGTCACTTCTCCCACACACTTCAGCTCAGTATGATGGGGGCATGGTCACCTTTGGTGCAGGTAGTTACATAACCAGCCTTTACCATGGGACCTCTCAATTGGGCTAAGCTGAATGTCACTCAAAAATGCTTTAGCCATTAGGGCTACCCACAGACATACAGCCCATCATAGGCGACGACAGCCTCCACTCCCCACCTCTGATTAAGATAAGATAAAATGAGATAAGATAAGATAAGATAAGATAAGCCTTTATTAGTCCCACAATGGGGAAATTCCAAGATTGCAACAGCACAGGGATAGCAACACTCAGAGCAACAATCAAGAAGACAAGAAAAACAAGAGCAGCGAATATACATATGTACACATAAATATATAAATATATATACACACAGCATTGTAGCTAGGTGGAATAAACAGCATAACCGTCTACTTAGTTACCCTTCATGGTATGAATATGTGCCCATACATATTGTCACCCTCCGTAGCGACCGATATTGTCCTAGTTGTATACTGGAGGGGACCATTTGTGTAAGTCTGTTGCATCTTTTGCATTCAATACTACTAGGTCATCACGTTTTTTGCTATCTCTGCGAGCAGCCCTGCTTAGGTTATACAGTCTGACAGCCATAGTAGGAAGGACCTGCGAAACCTCTTGGTTGTGCACCTAGGATGATGTAGTCTGCTGCTAAATGAGCTCCTCAATTCGTTCAGTATGTCCTGCATAGGGTGGGACTCAGACTCCAGCAGAGATGACAGTTTAGCCACCATCCTTCTCTCTCCTATCTCCTCCACTGGGTCAAGGTGTTGCCCCAGGACAGAGCTAGCTTTCTTGATCAGTTTGTTCAGTCTCTTCCTATCGGCTGCTGTAATGCTGTTGCCCCAGCAGACCACTCCAAAAGTGATGGCTGATGCCACCACCGTGTCGTAGAATGTCTTCAGCAGCGCCCCTTGTACACCAAAAAACCTGAGTCTCCTTAGTAGGAACAGCCTGCGCTGTCCCTTCTTGTAGAGTGCATCGGTATTGTGTGACCAGTCTAGTTTATTGTTCAGATGAACACCCAGATACTTGTAGGATGTCACCATCTCAATGTCTGTTCCCTGTATATTTACTGGTGCTGTGAGAGGTTGTCCTTGCCTGCGGCAGTCCACCACCAGCTCCTTAGTTTTCCTCGCGTTGATCTGGAGGCAGTTCCGATGGCACCAGTCGATGAAGTCCTGGATAAGTCCTCTGTACTCAGCTTCATCTCTGTTGGAGATGAGGCCAACGATCGCAGAGTCGTCAGAGAACTTCTGTAGATGGCAGTGTGTTGTGTTGTGTGAGAAGTCCGCAGTATAAAGGGTGAACAGGAAGGGAGCCAAAACTGTTCCCTGGGGGGCCCCCGTGCTACTGATGATCGTGTCGGACACACAGTCCCGGGTTCTCACAAACTGTGGCTGGTTAGTGAGGTAGTCCAGGATCCATGGTGACAGGTGCTGGTCCACCCCTGCGCACAGCAGCTTGTCCTTCAGGAATTAAGCTCTGCTCGGCAGGTCCCGCGTGAGGCTCAGGCTCTCTCGAGGTCTTTGCTGTCCTTGCAGCTCTTGAATCTGAAGCACTGTCCAGCCGTGCACACTGAGCGGCCATGAAGAGCCACACTCAGTCGTGGCCAAACTCCTGCGTGAATGCCGAACCACGGGAGAGCTCAGGGACCTCTGGCATGTTTTGCACATGTAAAAAGCATTATATTAAAAATCGATCCACGGATTTTGTGGATCGATATTGGCTCATTCAAGCATGAATAATTTGAATCAGAGAATCAATCTTTTGGACCCAGGACCAGAATGACTGTATGGCAGCAGATGGGGGACTCCGTCCCCAGCTGGTTAACAGTGATGGCTACAAACACCCTCAGCCATCGGTCATGTGTCTTGCAGTTCCGCTACCCTGATGCATGTGTGGCCGCGTATGATATACACTTTATCTGGGTGTTTCTCTCCACACCCACAGCAGTGTTAACATTTACATTTTTAGACTTTATACGGCACATTTTATGTGCACAGAAACACTGGGAGAAGTACCATCGGGGACTCTCTGTCCTGTTGGCTGGTTGTGGGGGTTCACATCCAGGTGAACAACAGCAGTAGCGGTCGGTGTTAGGAGTTGTGCCACTCCACTGTAAATCCTCATGTCTTCCCGAAGCTCGTGCTCCATGGCCACATATCCAGAATAATCATTCAGACTCTCCGCAATCACGGCAGCTTTATATTATAAATTGTTAAGCATAAAGCGCAAGTTATACACCCGTGTTGACACAACGCTGCTGTGTGGCATCAACGCAGCAGCGACGTGTGTTCCTATTGTGTTGCCCGATGTGCACCTCTCCAGAGAAGGAGAGGTACATGTTAGTGACGCAGACTGTAAGAGCTGTGATTGGTCCGCTTTGTCTCCTCCTTCACTTTTCCTGGTTCTCATCGTTGCTTCGCTCTGCCTGTTCACGACACAACTTCCAAGGCGAGTCGCTTAAACAACAGTCCACATTCAAAAGAATATTGAGCTAGTAAGCACATACAGAACATTTTGTGGCTCTCCATAACCCCACTAATTACACAGATTGTCAAAACAGCAGCAGCGGTGGTCGCATGCACCGTTTTCTCCAACTTCTCGTTTTCTCTGTGCAACAGTTGTATTAAAAGTAACTTTTTCTTAATATTTTTTAGCTCCAACTCCATCACAATCTGCTCTTGTCCGTCACTGTTTCATGAATAAAAACATGATAAACACAAATCACTCTACACATTGGCTGAAACCCATTTTGGAAACAGAACAATGCATTTCACCAAACACACAAGAAAAAATTGCCGATCACGGTGTCTGCGACGGACATCAGTAATGGTGTTGATGTGATGCAGGTACATAAATCCAGCTTTATACTTTCACCATTATCTTTTTCTGGTCAAATTTGGAGTTTCTCATATTCTTGTTTTGGTTACGTCTTGATGGCGACTTTGATCCAATTATTATCGAGTCAGTCTTAAACCCCACCCAGCAGTTTTCAGGGTGTTCTGAAGTACTTGTCCCTGACTAGGGCCTTATTTCAACTGCTACCAGCTCCTGAAAACCTCTCCTTTCAGGGAGGTTCCTGTAGTGGAGACACACACCGTGGGGGAAGTTCCTTTGAAATTGGTTCCTGCAGTGAAAATGAGGCTATGTAGATGTAGTCAGGAGGAGAATATCGAACAGGTGAAATTGATGCAGACTGGATCTTGCATGTGTGAGTTATTAGCAAAAATCTATAGAAAAAAGGCCCCAAAGGGCTCCAGAATCAAAAGTCCAGAACAAAATTTAATTATGTCAGTTTGGACCAACATGCACTCCCCCTTCAAAATTCATTCTGCAGTGTTTGTATAATCCTGCTAACTAATAAACAGATGAATGGCAATGTAACTGCCTTTGTGGAGGCAATAATTTTAATGGATGTCTGGCTTCAGTGCCTAAAAATCAAAGAATATTCTGCAATCTTCCCGATGGCCGGCAGGGATTATCTAGTGTCTTCGTATTAAAACTCTGTGAGAAAATTCTCCTAATTTTCAAAAGATCATTTCCAACCAGTTTATAGTCTCACTCACTAGTTTCATCTGTTTCTGAATGAAACACAGCTTTTTATGTATGACAGACTTTAAACTACAGTGTGCTTGAACTTCTTCATAATTACTGACAAGTCTACATGTACGTAAGCATGAATTGTCTTTTATTTTGCAAAAGGTAATCACTTGCGGTATACTTCTGCATAATGGTTTTTACAGTTATACATTTTTTTATGATTCAAACATTTTGTTGTAGTGATTTTTATTTGAAAATTTAAGCTAATTAGGGTTGGATTAACTGCTTCTTATTTATCTTATCATTTGATTGTCATTTTATTATTTGTTTCAGAAAAAAGAGAGACAACAAGAATACAGAAAATAAATTTTACTGCTGCTATTAAGACATACCAGTCCACAGTATATTCCTGCAGTATTGTGCTTGCAAACACAAAACATTTCTGTCTTTAATTTTCCTAAAGAGGGAAGTGCAGGTAGCAGCAAGGAGAGGAAGAGCTGGAGAGCGGGATGAAGGGGCGTTCCTCCTCTGTGCATTGTAGGTTTTCATTGTAATAACACATCACACACTCTCCTCACATTTCCCTGGTGTTTACAGTAGCACTGCGCACAACGGCAGAAAATACAATGCAAAGTAAAAGGAGGAGGAAGTACAAAAGGTACGATGGAAGGTGAGGTAAAAAGGTTCAAGATGTAGAACACGCAGAAGAAATTATTTACATTTTAACAGACAGCTAGAAGCAAATACAGGCTAGTGTTAGCTAGTGTTTTTGCTTGCGTCCATTGCCGTGGGTTAGGAGTGGCACAGGGAGAGATAGAAGGGAGGGGGAGTCAGGAGAAGACTGCACTAGATGGATGAAGGTTTAGGAAGTAAGGTACTTGGAGGTTTTTTCTCGTCTTTATATTTCAAGTATTCATACTGTAAACAGTATCATATAATTATATAATAATAAAAATATCATTATGCTTTCCATCCACTTAGTGGGGGGGAGCTTGAGGTAGATAGACGAGAGGGCATTGGGGGTCTGCCGACAGCCTTATCCCGGCGTGCCGAACTGAGGTGCAGAAGATGAGGGAGATGAGGAGAGGTACAGGCAGGTAAGGAAGGCAGGAGGCAGCAAGTTTAAATGATGCCGTATTTGGCCAGGTCGCTGAGCTCCATGTCGCCAAAGGCTTCCCATGGGCACACCACTGTGAAGTCTGTGCCAAGACCCTCCATGCCAGGGATGTCGTCTCCGAAGCTGGAAAAGAGGAAGCCAAGCGTTTAGTGATGAAGTTCTGGGTCTATAAATCAACTGGACAGCATATGCTCAAACTGGATTTTTACCCCTTCTGGCCTGGCTTGGGGGCCTTGCTCTTAAATGTGCGGGTCTGCCTCTGCTTGAACTTGGGTGGTCCCTTCTTTGGTGTAGTTGGGCCTACTGCACCACCAGGCGCGAGGGCGCTTCCTGCAGGGGGGCTGGCGTTCATTTCTGCGGAAGATCTCTAATGAAAAGACAGAGAAGAGACGTTTGGATGTGTCTCCCCTTGTGCGTCACCTCCCGCTGTCCTCTACTAATCCTGTTTATTTCCAGCTCCCAGTGCCAGAGCCAGGAGATTACACAGATTAGTTTTTACAGACAGATTAGCTCTAATCCCACTGTAATCCACAGTGGGCTAATTGCCCTTCTTAGACAACAGGGAGATGATGTGCAATAAGGAAGCAACCTTCATTCCTGACCTCCAACTTTTCCATTTGCTCATCCAATCATCTGATAACGTTTGATAGTTAAGTAGTCAAGTTTGAAACATCACCAGTGGTTAAAACTGTTGTCTCACAATTAGAAGTGATGCCCTTTTAACACTGGATCATACATTTCTTTTTAATTGGCCTCAGGTTTTGTTGATTTCTTGCATCTGTTCCCTTTGTTTTAATCTTAAACGGAATCATTCCTAAACTCTGGTCTTTAGTCCCCTTCCTCTGACTGCCATCACTGGTAATCCTGCTAAGGCGGGTTTGCAGAGGTTGTTGGGTTATGCAGCTCAAACATCAGCCCCACCAGCATCAGCCTGGATAGGGAGCGGGGACGTCTCCTGAATTAGTTTTGTTTGTGGAGATCTGTGAGGTTGTGGCTGACATGTGGAGAATCTGTCCATCATGTTGTTAGCCATCTGTCTGCTGTGATTGTTGCCCCTGAAGTCAATCCTATTTATACCGGGCATTAGAGATGCAACCATGTGCTTTAGATCTTCGAATCGTGCTTCTCCTTCTAATTTAGTTTCCATTGGTTAAAAATGAGTTAAGCACACAGAAAGTAAAATATTTCAGTATTCTGTTCTGTCGGTATGCTACTTTCTTAAATTTTGGCATTCAGGTTTATCCATGCATTTGTTTACAGTTTTAACTGAAGCAATGCACAGTTGTTGAAAAACTCATCATCAAAGTTTGCTGTCTTCTTTGCTTCCAGTGACATTTCTGACCATCACATTTACGATTTGCAGCCATATCAAATATGAAATTTACCACTAGCAGCAGCAGCCTATGTCACAGTTAAAGTATTCGTATCAGTTCCAGTCAGTGAAGTCGGTGAAGTAATCGTTTGCTCTTACCTGTTGTCACAGATATCCGCGCTGCTAGTCACCGTTCACAGCTGCTTCTCTCTTCTCTGTATGTGAGCTGAGTTGTCTCTGCTGCCTTTTTATATCCCGTTTCTAATCCCCACATCGCCTCTTTTTCCAGTCACATGGTGACCAGGAAGGGTCAGCCAAATCATCTCCACCAAGCCAGCACTTTCTCCTCCCTGATTCTAGGTATCCTTCTTTCCATCCCCTTCGCCCCTCCCACTGCTGCCCAATCTGCCTGATGACATGATGTACTGGGATAGACAGCCAAAGATCAATCTGGAAGGATGTGATCCAGCTTATCCCGCTAAACCTCAGCACGCCTGCTTTCAGCTTTAAGAGGACGATCTGCTGCTCAGGTCCATGTGAGGTGTTGACTTCACATGTGTGATGTTTTATTCTGGAAACTGTCCCTAGAGTTTTTCCTAGTAAGAGCCCCTTTACAAAGAACATAACTTGGGTGACCATTGAGCTCAGTTGGCCCAATCTCTTAATGATCTTTTAAAGTCTCGGACAAAACAAGAAAAAAAAAGTTTCTGTGTAAATGTTTGGGAGATCTTGCCGATTGCTGGGTGCTCACTGAAAGACCACTGAGAGATCTGGGGATTTTTTTATCGCTCAACGATCTCTCAACAATTTCCACCCCTCTGCAAAGGGGTATCATGAACAGATTATAAATCCTTTTGGCAGCACTCATAAAACATTACAATATTAATAGTTAAAAAGATAGATGTGAATTGAAATGTGTTTGATGATGATGATGATAATAATAATAATAATAATAATAATAATAATAATAATAATAATAATAAACATTTTTGCATTTGGAGGGCTTTTAAAATATCTTTTGAATTAGGTAAGAGGAGTTTAATAAGCTACATGTACTGAAGTAACTTTTTCACTAAATTGTACTGTACTGAGCTTTGCTATGGCAGGATACGTTTTACCCTTTAGTACATTTATGAAGAAAAGCCTTAACTTTTACTTGGTAACTTTTGGTTATACTCTTGGGTTACTTCAAAACCATTGTTATTTTGTTCTGGTTCAGGAAATATTTGATTGGCTACTTTTTATGTGGCTACTATTTGATTTTCCTCAGTCTAACACTGACGCATCTAAGGGCGTTTTCACACATGAAAGTCCACACCAAGGTCTGGACCGACATTCACAGTTTGGTTACATTGTCTGCATTTGGTCTGGTTAGGTCTGATTTCACACTGCTTATTTTCCATGCAAACTGAATAACTTTTCGTGATGGCACCTATGTTTTGTCACGATGACATCTGTGTTGTTCGCACAGACAATAGTTAGCAAACATGCTACTCTCCCTATAAGGTCTTTTCTGCAGCTCTGGACACATCGGTAACTGCACTTTACATTGAAAATGGAGAAGACCACCATTGCCCCCATGGTGCCACCATTGCACCATTGCCCGCTGGGGTCTTTCCGATTGCTGGGGTCTTTCTGCAACTGTGGGGGTTCCCCCTACAGTTGATAGTGCTATGAGATGACTGTTGTTGTGAAATGGCGCTATATAAATAAAGTTGAATTGAATTGAATATTATGGGAGGACTAGTTTAGTAAGGACAGAATATTATCCAGGTCTTCATTAAAACAGATGTTTGTCCTTCTCATCAGCTGTGATCATTTTCAGGTGGCATTGCTCATCCACTTTTTTGTTGTTGTTGCAAAAACACTGTCTCATCCTCGTTTGATGATTTTTTTTCAGGTGACTATTTGTGCCCCTAACAGCCATATTTCCTCTCATGCTACCACGGCTCTTATCAGCTGCCTTAACTTCCTGTGTTTGGACTGAATGTCCAGACCTTTCTAAACCATTCAGATTCTAAACAAACTGGATTCAGTTTGATCCAGACCAGACCATCTCTTTTTGCTGGACCAAATTTAGGCTCTTGGTTTGGACCGTTGTTCCGGGAAGTTGGGGGAAGGAGGGAGAGGTGTTACACACAACATTTTGCTCTGAATTAAACTCATAAATCTGAAAGTCCAGACCAAACAGGTTAGGTGTGAAAGCACCATAATGGTAGTATCTCACAGAGCACTGAATGCTGATAAACATGGTGATTTTTGGATTTGTTAACTTTTCTGTCAAATGTTGGCAAAAATCAAGCAAAAATCAAGCTGGTGTCTCTCTGAGCATCAAATACTAAGACATGTTCAAGAACGCTGTGCTTTTTGAGTTTCGTCAGGGTTTGTAAAAGGCTGGAAAACAGTTCACACACAGTTTATAAGATCGCTGCCATTTTGTTGTAAAGGGTTGTTAGTCATTAGGCCAACCAAAAATGACTGTAGTGACATGCATTACAACCGTTTGCAGATGCTTACAACTATTCTGCAACTGTTTGCAGAAAAATGCATTTAAAAAAAATCGAACATGTTCAAAATTTTTGGTGACAAGAAAGCTGCTGGCTACCTTAACAACTGCTGGAAAACTGTTTAGCAACCTTTTTCGAACCCTAACAAAACTAAAAGTGTAATGTCAATATGGGGTATGAGAAAACCATATAAACTTGTGAGTAAAGCTGAAAACCTACAAGACGGTCGATGTTCATTTATGAGTGAAAAGTTGTAAATTGTTGTGATAAAAAAAAGGTCTCAAATTTAATGAAAGAAAAATGCTAAATTTCCAATAAAAAGTTGTAAGTTTACAGGAAAGTGTCACAAGCTTACCAGGAACAACCTTGCAAACTGGCAGGAAAATCACAAAGAAATGAGAATGAGGACAAATCCAGAATTTATAGGAAAGCAATAGTAAATTTGTGAAGAAAAAAAATCATAATAAAAACAAATTGGTAAGAGTAAAGTCATTACTTACTATTCATGTACTTTATTTAACTATACTTTCTCACAGTTAAGTTATTTGGGTGCTAATCTTGCTTATACTTGGGTAATTGATAAACTTTTACTTAAGTACAATTTCTAGACATGCTGCCAACCTCTGAATCAGGTATGGGCTCTGAGCCAAACACATAAACTTACTAGACATTTCTCACCTGTGTAGTGCTGCCGCTATTTTTTTTTAAAAGTACAACTCCACAATGTGGAGTACATCCTAGGTCGCAGGTCGATGATCGATTTTGTTATCGTGTCATCAGACCTGCGACCGTATGTCTTGGAAACTCGGGTAAAGAGAGGTGCAGAGCTGTCAGCTGATCACCACCTGGTGGTGAGTTGGATCCGATAGCAGGTGAGGATGCCATTCAGACCTGGTAGACCCAAACGTATAGTGAGGGTGTGCTGGGAACACCTGGCTGAGGCCCCTGTCCGGGAGGTCTTCAACTCCCACCTCCGGAAGAACTTCAACCACATTCCGAGGGAGTCTGGAGACATGGAGTCTGAATGGGCCATGTTCTCCACCTCTATTGTTGAAGCGGTGGCCCAGAGCTGCGGCCGCAAGGTGGTCGGTGCATCTCGTGGTGGCAACCCCCAAACCAAGTGGTGGACACCAGTGGTGAGGGGGGCCATTAAGCTGAAGAAGGAGCCCCATCAGGTTTGGTTGGCTTGTGGGACTCCCGAAGCAGCTTAGGTGTACAGTGGTACCTCTACTTACGGACGTCTCTACATACGGAATTTTCAGGTTATGAGACGCCTCAACGGGAAAATATTGCCTCTAGTTACGAACGAAATTTCAGGATACGAAAGGCAAAAAAGTACGCGCTCCTCGCAGCTTCCGTAGTTTACCGAACGTAAACATACCTGTAGCTGCTCTGCCATTGGCTATCGCCTAGCATCTTCCTGGTATCCCATTGGCCACGAATTTTTTTTTTTTTCCAAAACTTTATGCGTTTGGTTGATCTCGCCAAAGAATATGGCCGTAATACATCAACGATCAGCACGGTATTAAAACAAAACGAAGCACTTACAAGCCGACAAAAGCAAACGTCCTTGGATCAGAACATGAACCAAAGAAGGCAAACGGTGACGACGTCGACGACGATAGCAGTTAAAGGGTAAATGAACATAATTTTTATTATTCTTTCTCTTTTATTATTCTCTTTTATTATTCTTTCTCTCATTTTAAACTCTCATTTTATGTTTATTGTGCAGTAATCTAATTGTAACATGTATTTGTTACATGTTTTGATGCGTTTTTATGATTTATAAAAAATTTATGCCCGAATTTTGGGGGCTTGGAACGGATTACGGCATTTACATGTAAAACGCGCCTCTACTTACGAATTTTTCACGTTACGAGAATTCTTCCGGAACGAATTAAATTCGTAAGTAGAGGTACCACTGTACTGGAAGGCCAAGCGGAGTGCAGTTTGGGTGGTTGCTGAAGCAAAAACCCGGGTATGGGAGGAGTTCGGTGAGGCCATGGAACAAGACTTTCGGTCGGCCTCAAAGAGATTCTGGCAAACTGTCCAGCGGCACAGGAGGGGAAAGCAGCTCCCTGTCCACACTCTGTATGGTGCAGATGGGGCGCTGTTGACTTCGACTGGGGATATCTTTGGGCGGTGGAAGGAATACTTTGAGGATCTCCTCAATCTCACTGACACGCCTTCCACAGAGGAAGCAGGGCTTGTGGACGAGGTGGATGACTCTCCTATCACAGGGGCTGAGGTCGCCAAGGTGGTTAAAAATCTCCTTGGTGGCCGGGCCCTGGGGGTGGACGAGATTCGCCCTGAGTACCTCAAGGCCCTGGATGTTGTAGGGCTGTCATGGTTGACATGCCTCTGCAACATTGCGTGGAGGTCGGGGGCAGTGCCTTTGGCATGGCAAACAGGGGTGGTAGTTCCTCTCTTCCAAAAAGGGGACCGGAGGGTGTGCTCCAACTTTAGAGGGATCACACTCCTCAGCTTCCCTGGGAAGGTTTATGCCAGGGTACTGGAGAGGAGAGTCTGGCCGTTGGTCGAACCTCGGATTCAGGAGGAGCAATGTGGCTTTTGTCCTGGCTGTGGCACATCGGACCAGCTCTTTACCTTCTTGAGAATTCTTGAGGGTTCGTGGGAGTTTGCCCAACCAGTTTACATGTGTTTTGTAGACTTGGAGAAGGCATTCGATCTCGTCCGTCGTGGTTTTTTGTGGGGGGTGCTTTGGGAGTATGGGGTATCGGGCTTGTTGTTATGAGCTATTCGGTCTCTGTACGACCATTGTGAGAGTTTGGTTCATATTGCCAACACTCGATCGGACTCATTCCCAGTGAGAGTTGGACTGCACCAGGGCTGCCCTTTGCCACCTATCCTGTTCATAATTTTTATGGACAGGATTTCTAGGCGCAGCCAGGGAACGGAGGGTGTCATGTTTGGTGACCACAGGATCTCATCTCTGTTGTTTGCAGATGATGTTGTCCTGTTGGCTTCATCCAGCAATGACCTACAGTTCTTGCTGGGACAGTTTGCCGCTGAGTGTGAAGCGGCTGGGATGAGAATCAGCACCTCCAAGTCCGAGTCCATGGTCCTCAGCCGGAAAAAGGTGGATTGTCCTCTCTGGGTTGGGGACAGGCTCCTTCCCCAAGTGGAGGAGTTTAAGTATCTTGCGGTCTTATTCACGAGTGAGGGGAGAATGGAGCGAGAGATTGACAGACGGATCGCAGCAGCATCTGCAGTGATGTGGACGTTGTACCGGTCTGTGGTGGTGAAGAGGGAGCTGAGTTCTAAGGCAAAGCTGTCGATTTACCAGTCAATCTACGTTCCTACTCTCACCTATGGTCACGAGCTTTGGGTAATGACCGAAAGAACGAGATCGCGGATACAAGCGGCTGAAATGAGCTTTCTCCGTAGGATTGCTGGACTCACCCTCAGAGATAGGGTGAGGAGCTCAGTCATCCGGGAGAGGCTCAGAGTAGAACCACTGCTCCTCCACATTGAAAGGAGTCAGTTCAGGTGGTATGGGCATCTGATCAGGATGCCTCCTGGACGCCTCACACTTGAGGTGTTTCGGGCACGTCCCACTGGGAGGAGACCCCGGGGCAGACCCAGGACTCGGTGGAGAGACTATGTCTCCCAGCTGGTCTGGGAACACCTTGGTATCCTCTCTGAATAGCTGGAGCAGGTGGCTGGGCAGAGGGAAGTCTGGGCTTCTCTGCTTGAACTGCTGCCTCCACGACCCGGACCTCCGGAAAAGTGGTAGAAGATGGATGGATGGATGGATCCACAATGTGGATTATTAAATCAAACATCAAAGCTGAAGAATTTAGCAAAAGAAGTGTTTTGTAGGGACAAATATTAAGATTTCACTACTTTCTAGTTTTAATTTACATGACTTTCCAGTTTTTCCTTTTAAATCGGGGTTAATTATGCCAGTTTCACAGCAGGAGTTTGGCACCTGGGAGGGAATGTAGGAGGACTGGCTGTACAGTTAAATGATCTGATTAACACCTGTGACATATCAGAGCGGTTTATCCCTGACATTGGTTAGTTTTAGTGGATGAAGAAGGATCTTTAAATGGAGCACCGAGAAATTCTGGATGCTTCTTCAAACTTCTACTTCCTAAATAGACTAGATCAGGGGTCTCCAACTTTGTGCCATGGAGGGCCAAGAATGTGCAAATTTTACGTCCAACCAGTGTCTTCAACAGGTGATTTCACTGAATTTCTTTCCACTGATTGTTGATCAGTGAAAACACCTACTGAAGAGACTGGGTGGGAGAGAAAACCTGCAGGGTCTTGGGCCACCATAGAACATGAATGGAGACAAGACTAGAATTTATGGAAACACCAAATTACATTTTAGCCAACCTGCACCCATCATCATTTCAGCCGTCCACAACAAGGGGAAGTATCTTAATGTTGTATCTCGTTAAGGATCTTAACTTTAAGATCTGATTTAATCGCATGAGTTTATTTTTATACACACATAAATATCCTTTGCATTGTGATCATGCATAAATAACTAAATCACAAGACAAAGTAAAATATTGGAACATGTATAAAACAGCATTACTATTGCAATGCCAGTACAACTGACTTAAATGTTACAAAGTTTATCTGTTTTTCTTTGTGTTTTTGCACATGGCCAGTTGGTGGAAAATGTTGAGCTCAAGGTCAGATCCCAGATTAGCCGGTTCAGCAGCAGGACAATTAAAAAGCCATGGCTCAACCACAGAGCGCTGACAAGAATGTGTATAACAACAGCTTGTCCAAATGGTTGAAATGCTTGTTCAAGTATTTTTCAAATTGAAACCTGAAATGAAAACTAAAGGCAAGGTCAATAGGGAAAACACATCAACTCTGTACAGTGCCCTAAGTTAGATTCACACAGATTTTTTATTTTTCAAATTCCCCTTTCTTGTCATTTTGTGTTTTTAAGTAAAAGAATCATCATAAAGGAGTGTCCCCCAACAAAAAACAACCATGTAAACGACTTTCCCCAGCAGAAACTAAACCTTAGTCTGGAGACACGCCAAGCTGACAATCAGCCATCTGGCAAGTTGGAGGCACTGGTGAACTTAGGCTGCTTAGTTATCCAATACCTTTAAAAATGTTGATTTATCAGCAAAAAAGGATGCGCTGATTGGCTGTTGAACATAGCCAATGAGTGGCCACAGGTGCACAACATACATTCTTATTTGCTGTTGGCTTTAGTCTTTCTATTGTGAGCAGCTATTTTTACCCTGACAAATGTCGGCTTGGGGTGTTTTCAGCCATGAAGTTACGAGTTTGAACCTTTAATCGTTGTGAAAATTAGTGCATAAGTGAAATGGAAGAGTGTCATGATGAATAAAGCTTGACAGCACACATGCACGTTGCCTAAGCACAGGAGGAACCACATAGGGGGGCACATTTGAAAGTTTTGTGAAATATCAAAAACCAAAGTGCACAGCTGCAGAAATAGTCATTCGCCAGAGGAGTGGCCCTGTAGAGAGAAGACAAGGGCTGTGAGCAGAGGAATGGAGTCAGGGGAAATGGGCGAGCTAAATTGCCACTTACTTGGGAAATTCAGGGATGACCGGCAGGACCCAGCGAGGAATAGACGAACCTGTAGGGTAAGGGGGAAGATTTGCTGATGGTGCCTGACTGGGTGGAGTAGGAGTTGAGGACGATGAGATGTGACAGGAGAGCGCGCACAGTCCAAGAGACACACCTACACGGTAGCAGAAACCTGAGGGAAAAGAGAAATAAGGTGAGACACCGTTTTCACACTTATAACTTAGACTTGCTTGCCTGTTGTGGGCAGTATACCCAGACAAGTCAGCGTTGACTGCGCGGAGAGAGCCTCCTTAAGTACGCTGGCTGATGAGCGGGTGCAGGTGTGTTTTCTGCCTCAGGTGTCGTGATGAGTTAGTAAATGTGAGGCAGGATGGGAAGGGTGTGCTCTCGCTTTCCATGACAGCCCCCCCCCCCACCAGGAGCACCTCCTGGCAGTCCGGAGGGCTTCTCCAAGTGTGCACGATGATAGGCCCGGAGCATCTCCTTGTCCAGCACTCGCGACGAGGGAGTCCAGGATCGTTTCCTCTGGGCCGTAGCCCTCCCAGTCCACCAAATACTGTAGACCATGGCCCTGACAGTGAACATCCAATATGCGTGGTACAGTACAGACGGGATGGCCGTCGATGATCCGAGGAGAGGGAGATGGCCTGGGGGGGGGGGGGGCAGAAACGACTGGCTGAGAGGTGGGGGTCGGGGGCAGCTTCAGCTGGTCCAACGCGTCATTGATCACCCGGGAGATGGTGTAAGGTCCAAGGAAGCGGGGGGACAGCTTCTTTGATTTCTCCTTAAGAGGGATCTGACTCACTGCCAGCCAGACCTGCTGTTCCACGATGTACTTAGGAGCAATGAGCATGGGCCCCTAAGGATGGAACTAAGACCTCCCTCTCGGCCATGGGTAGGAGAGGCGGTGTGTACCCCAACAACGCCTCAAATGGGGTGAGTCCGGTTGATGATGATACCGCAGAGTTCATGGAGTATTCCACCCAGGTCAGATGTGTGCTCCAGGATGATGGGTTGTCGACTGCTACGCACCACAAGGCAGCCTCCAAGGACTGATTGGCGTGCTCTGCCTGCCCATTGCTCTGAGGATGATTACCAGAAGAGAGACTCACAGTGGTTCCCAGGGTTCGGCAGAAGGCCCTCCAGACCTGGGATGTGAATTGTGGACCCTGGTCAGTCACAGTGTCCACAGGAATCCCGTGGATCTGGATCACGTGCTCAGTGAGGAAAACTGCTGTCTCCAAGGCCAAAGGGAGTTTCGGGAGAGCCACCAGATGAACCGCCTTGGAGAAGTGGTCAACGATGGTCAGGATCACCATCTTGCCACGGGAGGGGGGAAGTCTGGTGACAAAATCCACGGCAATATGAGACCACAGATGACCAGGGATGGGGAGGGGGTGGAGGAGACCCAATGGGGGGGAGGAGTCCGATTTCCCCCGGACGCAGGGTCTGACAGGCCTTCACATATTCTTGTACATCCCGCTGCAGCATGGGCCACCAGAACCTCACTGGACGAAGTCCACAGTTTGAGCGATGCCCGGATGGCATGCAAAGTGACTGGTGTGGTCCCACTGGATGACATCGCTGTGGAGGGTGGTCGGGATGTACAGGCGGTTCCAGGGGCACCCTACGAGCACAGGCTTCTGGGACTGGGCGTGATGGACCCTCTGCTCAATATCTCAAGTAAGGGCTCCAAGGATGCATGAAGGCGGTATGATGGTTTTTTGGGGGGGAGGTGGGGCTACCTCCCTGGAATCAAACTGCTGCAGCAGCGCATCTGGTTTGGTGTTCTGGGAGCCAGGCTGGTAAGTGATGGTAAAATTAAATCACTGGAAAAATAGCGCCCAGCGAGCCTGCCTGGAGTTCAGTCAGCGGGCAAACTGCAAGTACTCAAGGTTTTTGTGGTCGATCTGCATGATGATGGGGTGAATGGTCTCCTCTAACCAGTACCTCCACTCCTCTAATGCCAACTTAATGGCCAGCAGCTTTCTGTCCCCTACGTCATAGTTCCTCTCGGCCGGTATAAGCTGATGAGAGAAATATGCGCAAGGGAAAAGCTTCTGATTGGGGAGCGTGTGCTGCGACAACACAGCGCCAACCCCCGAGTCAGATGCATCCACCTTGAGGACAAACTGGAGCTGCATGTCGACCTGGGCCAAGATAGATGTTTCTGTGAACAGGAGCTTCAATTTGACAAACGCCTGTTCAGCTGCCTCAGTCCACCGAAAGGGGACTTTAACGGAGGTCAGCTGTGTCAAGGGCAGTGCCACCCCACTGTAGTTCCTGACGAACCTGCGGCAAAAGCTCGCGAACCTGAGGAAGCGTTGAAGCTCCTTATGGGAATGGGGAGTTGGCAAATCTAACACTGCCCTCACCTTGGCCGGGTCGGCAATCAGCTCCCCCTCAGCCACGATGAAGCCCAAGAAGGTGGCAGATGTTGTGGAGAACTCACACTTCTCAGCCTTAACGTAAAGCTGGTTCTCCAGGAGCCGTTGTAAAACAGCTCTGACGTGGCCCTCATGTTCCTCTGGCGAGTGGGAGAAAATGAGAATATCATCAAGGTAGACAAAGACGATTTTTGGTAAAGCATATCGCGGAGGATGTCATTTATTAACCGCTGGAAGATGGCAGGGGCGTTAGTGAGCCCAAATGGCATCACTAAGTACTCGAATTGCCCCTGGTGTGTTTTAAAAGCCGTCTTCTAATCATTGCCCTCGTGAATGTGGACCAGATGAGACGTGCTCCTAACATAACTTGGTGAAAACCTGTGAGCGCTGAAGAAGCTCGAACGCTGAGTTGATCAAAGGCAAAGGGTACTTATCTTTGATGGTTGTCAGAAGTCTGAAATATAATCTCACAAATACAGAGTACAAAAAGGTATTAGACTGAATCAAAGATCAGACTTAAGACACGCAGAGCCTTTTTAGTTTTTACTTGCACAAGGAGTATCAACACATACCTTTTACAGGGCGAGTGGGATACTGAGGGGCAGTCCCGCAGCTGCCTTCTTTATATACATGGAGAATGTGACAAACTCAGCAAAAGCAGAACAACGGAATTACCACATAAGCAAAAGTACGCTCTGTACGTCTTCAAGTGTGTGTAGGAGATAAATCGCATGAACACTCTTATCGCGGGGAGAACATCTGCTTCTCCACTCAGCAAAGACAGAGAGGGGGAAACAACTCCATATATGGGCCTACAACAAACCAGTGCTTCCGGTCAAAAAGAACATAGTTAACAGATGAAATGGTTAAATGATAACATACAACAGTCTTTTGCAGAAAAAATAAGAAGCACAGGGTGTACAGGGGACAAGTCTTGATACAGCATAAAGACTTGCATATGTCAACACTCTTTTATCACACATCATATGAACAAACAGAAGGGTGGTGCAGCTTAGTCACTAACAGTGATTATAAGAAGAGGCACAAGTTGTATTTATGATTAATAAGAAAAAGCATCATACATATAAGAATATCAATCTTCATTTCATGAGTTATTAATAAAATGATAACCAATTACATACATATATACAATTTTCCAACAATGGTAATAGCGTTGAGCTCCCGGTAGTCAATGCACGGGTGCAGCAAGCCATCCTTCTTCCTGACAAAGAAGAATCCTACTCCGAGAGGAGCTGAAGATGGCCGAATAAGGCTGGCGTTCAGCGATTCCTTAATATAGTGCTCCATTGCCTCCCTCTCTGGGCCAGAAATACTATCCAGCTGGCTGGATGGCAGCCTCACTCCCGGGATGAGGTCGATAGCACAATCATAAGAGCGGTGAGGCGGCAGCTCTTGATTTGCTAAAGACCTCAGCTAAATAGTGATATGCCCGGAGAACGAGGCTGAGGTCCGGTGGCTCGGCCGGGAAGAGGGAAATAGACAGAGACGGGGAACACTCTGCTGAACGCATACAGTGGGCCAAACAAAACGGGCTCCAGGCAGAGATGGTGTTTTTGTCCCAATTGATCATGGGGTTATGCCTGTGGAGCCACGGGTAACCAAGAACCACCTGGGAAGATGATATAGGGAGAACCAGGAAGGACAGTTCCTCCCGGTGGTTCCCGGAAAGGAGGATGGATATAGGCACTATGCTGCGAGCGACCACTGCGACTTCATGACCAGATATGATTGTGATCCTCTGACCACGTGCTTAACGAACTCAGCAGACACGAAATTACCCTCTGACCCTGAGTCAACCAGCGCCATAGTCCTCCTCTCGACCCCCTGAAATTGAACAAGGGCCAAAACTGAAAAATTCCCGGGGGGAGAAGATTTGGTCCCGCCTGCCAGGCCCCTCATGGTTACTGACGGGCCGCGTCTTTTTAGCCACTGGCAGCATTCGTCCAGACTGTGGTTTGTTAAACCGCAGTACATGCATGCGCCAGCCCTTTGTCTTCACCAGCGCTTGGTCAAGTGCCAAGAGAACTCCATCAGTTCAGGCGAAGAGCTGGTGCTGCCAGTGCCAGTAACCACAACGGACACACGCTCGGTGTGCAGGCGAGAGGAGGACTCACGCTCCTTCGCGCACTCACAGTAATGGTTATCCAATCCAACTGCCTGATCTATGAGACCGTCGAGAGTCTCTGTGACAGGGTGAACTGCTGCCAGATTGCCACGGAGTTGATCGTTCAGCGGAGGAACACACTGCGTAACACAATATCGTTCCACTGCGAATCAGACACAACAACCCAAAACTCCACCGAGTACTTGGCCACAGACTGGGTGCTCTGGCGGAGCGTCATCAGGTGGCTCATTTACATTGCCCTGACTTTCGCGCTGGAGAATGCGGCCACAAATTGCTCAAACGTATACCGACGCCCATCGGGGTTGTCTAATGTGGACCATGCCCAATCAAGGGCTCGGTCTCTGAGCAACAGAGTAAAGAATTGGATCTTGGCCACGTCGTCCAGGTACTCCTCCCTGACCTGCTCCAGGTACATTTGAACTTGGATTAGAAAACCCTTATATTTCCCCACCTCCCCCGTGTAAAGGGAAGGTGTGGGAACGGAGGTAGTTTGGGGCACCGTGGTGCACGGAGCAGGCTGGGAGGAAGTGGCTGGAGGAGGCGCTGTAGCCCAAAGTGTCATCATGTTCAATACCTGTTGCGTCAACACAGAGAGTTGGTGCTCGGTCGCCGCTAGGAGATCCATAGCTGACAGCTCCTGTGGTGAGGCACTGGCTGCGCTATCTTCCGGGCTGGCTTGTTCTGTCATGATTAATAAAGCTTGACAGCACACATGCATGATGCCTAAGCACAGGAGGAACCACACAGAGGGGCACATTTGAAAGTTTTATTAAATATCAAAAACCAAAGCGCACAGCTGCAGAAACAGTCACTTGCCAGAGGAATGTCCATGTGGAGCGAAGACAAGAGCTGTGAGCAGAGGAATGGAGTAAGGGGAAATGGGCAAGCCAAATTGCTACTTACTAGGGAAATCCAGGGATGACCGGCAGGACCCAGTGAGGAATAGACGAACCAGTAGGGAAAGTGGGAAAATGAGCTGATGGTGCCTGACTGGGTGGAGTAGGAGCTGAGGAGATGTGGCAGGAGAGCGCGCACAGTCCAAGAGACACACCTACACGGTAGCAGCAACCTGAGGGAAAAGAGAAATAAGGTGAGACACCGTTTTCACACTTATAACTTAGACTTGCTTGCCTGTTGCGGGCAGTATACCCAGACAAGTCAGCGTTGACTGCGCGGAGAGAGCCTCCTTAAGTACGCTGGCTGATGAGCGGGTGCAGGCGTGTTTTCTGCCTCAGGTGTCGTGATGAGTTAGTGAATGTGAGACAGGATGGAAGGGGTGCCCTCTCGCTGCCCATGACAGGGCCCCCCCTCTAGGAGTGCCTCCTGGCGGTCCAGAGGGCTTCTCCGGGTGTGCAACGATGATAGGCCAGGAGCATCTCCTTGTCCAGCACTCGCGACGAGGGAGTCCAGGATTGTTCCTCCTGGCCATAGCCCTCCCAGTCCACCGAATACTGCAGACCACGGCCCCAATGGCGAACATCCAATACGCGCCGTACAGTGTAGGCGGGGTGGCCGTCGCTGCCCATGACAGAAGAGGGTGAGAGGTTTACACATGTCAAGGTTTTTACCCCAAACTGACAAAGTTCGTCCACAGTTTGGCTGTTTGTGTCACAACTCGCCTTCACCAGTCATCTGCCTCAGCTGCGCGCACACCTGCGCCTCGTCAGTCACGGACTATTTAGCCCACTCGGCCCAGAGCATCGGTCGAGAGCCTTCTGTTAATCAACGCTCTCAATCCCTCTGCAGGATCGTTCCTTCCCGACCTGCAGCATCTCCTACCAGCAAGTAAGCTGTATTTTCTCTCACCTGTCTTCCAGTCTCTCCCCTGTGCACAGGTGGATTCCCTGGCGGCGGATTCCTCCCGTCCTTGCCACCTTCTCTTCCTCCTCATCCACTCCTCATCGAGCGCGCAGCAGGGCGCTGTCTCCCAGGCAAGTGTTCTTTTGCCAACGCCAGCCACCGTAACATCTGCAAGTAAGCAACATTCGGTCCATTAGCCCCGCATGGTGAAGGTTAACTCATATTCCTGTCTCTGCTATGTCCATAGGGTTGCCTGGCTGCACGGAGTGTCATTCTGCCCCCGGCGCTCCTCATTCGCCCACAGACCATTCACATTCAACATACACGCATCCATACATCTCTTGTTGTTGAATAAAGCCTTTGAATCTCACCTGAGCGTGTGTGTGTGTGTTCCCTGGGCCCGGTAATATGTCAGTTTGTGCATATGACACTGGGATTTTGGAGGTGTGAAAGTATAAAGCTTTGAAATCAGTCTCCAGAGTGGAGAGGTTTTATCGGCAGCGTTTTTCCACATCTGTGCGCACAGATAAAAAGAACCAATAGGCTGCATGTCCACCAAATGACCGACCGCCCTGAGCTTTTTTTTTCAGTGTTTGTATGCTGCGCTCTGGGGGAAAAAAGTCTGTTCCCTGTATCCCTGCAACAGCTTGTCACTCTCAGCGCATCACTCCCGCTTTTCCTATTGTCAGACTTTCTACAGATTTTTTAATAGCAGTCTCTAAATAACAATGGACAGGAAACATTTTCTAGCAGCTCTGGATGTAAAACATGATGACACGGAAAGCAGGAGTCTGAGTACAGACTAGTACTGGTGTCCTATGTCCTGTCCATGCAGCAGTTCTGATTGGCTGCTTAAGGTCTGACATTGACGAGCTCAGCTGCAGTCTCTGAAAAGTTGAACTTTTTTCAACTCTGAGCGCTCTGAGCGCTGTGACAAAAAACGGCCACCGCCGAGACTGTTTCAATGCCGTGGGCGCTCAGCGCTGTAAACGCTGGATTACATAGAGAATGAATGGAAAATAGCCGCCCAGAGCTGAAAAAATACATTTGGTGGACATGCAGCCTTACAGCCCAATTTACAGTAGATTTCAGCCAATCCACACACCATGGATCAAGTATTTCTCACAGAAATACACGCTCTATGATTAAACTTCAATCTTGATGTGTTTATAATTAGGACTAGGTTAAAAAAGCGTAAAAGACAGTTAATGATATCTGTAAAACACTTAAAAAAATATCAATAGATGCAGCCTTATAGATAAAAATAATCATCAAATTTATAAGCAAGGAGCATTTAAAGACTGAAATACATCCCTAAAATGAAGCTTAATGATGAAAAAAAAAAAAAAATCACCGTAGAGCAGCCGATAGTTTTAACTCCAGTTTTGTGCAGCTCCTTAGTTGGTAGACATCACATCTCCTTTTTTTTTTCTTACTTGTAATGCTTTTCTAAAGTTATGACTGAAGACTCCTTATCACAAATTCAAACCAGCTGTATGTAAGTAAGATTTTTTTGATTGCTCGCAATTACACAGGTTATTTATTAATGACACGCTCATTGTTTCACGGGCTGCACGGTGGCGCAGTGGTTTAGCACTGTGGCAGCACAGTTTTACCCTCGGCCGGGGGATCGCGGGGATCATGAGATCGTGGGTTCGATCCCAGCCCCCGACCAACAGTGAACTGTGTGGAGTTTGCATGTTCTCCCCGTGTTGCGCGGGTTTACTCCGGGATTTCTCCGGTTTCCTCCCGCACACCAAAAACATGTAGGTTTAGGGCGCTCGCGCACGCAGCGACCAGCAGCCGGTGGCTTGTCACCAGACTGCAAACCAAGTCTACCTACGGGTACAAATAAGTAACAAAAAAAAAAAATTGTTTTAACTTAAAAACAAAACAAACATATATATTCCTTGCAGGAAGAATCTGGCGTTTATAGTTTTAGTTTTATAATCCAATGTCCCTCTGAGAAAAACTACTACTTGTCATCTGTTAGTTACTAGCACGTTCTCACATCTTCAGTGTATCTGTGGGCACGTGTGGTTGCTTCTGTGACATGTCATGTGCACGTACCTCTTTTTCTCTGGTTCTAAATGAAAATGTTGTCATGTGCACGAGACCTTAATGTGTGAGAGGATTAGCCCCATTATCCATGAAGTACATGGTGGTGACCTCCTCTGGGGAGTACTTCAAGGCTCCATTTTTGGGCCTCTTCCTTTTTCTTTGCACTTTTTGCCACTTGCCACTATTTTTATGAAAATGGTATTGCCTTTCATTTTTATGCTGAATGGCAAGTATGTACAGTATATTTCCCTCTCAAGCAGACTAGCACATGGTCTGCCCAGCCTCTCCTTGACTGCCTCAATTACATCAGTGGTGGATGGCTTTGAATTTTTTTAAATTTTAATGAGAAAAAGACTGAAGTCATATTGTTGAGAACAACAGTAGCAGCAACAGTACTTCCTGTGTCGACCTTTACACTCTGGCCTTATACGAGAAGTCTGTCATCACTTATTTGGGTGTGAAAATAGATGCTGCTCTGAAGCTCAATAGTCATGCACATGAAATAGTGAAGTCATGTTTTTTCCAACTCAGACGGCTCTCAAAAATCAAGCCCTACTGTAAATGTGACCTAGAAACAGGAATTCATACTTTTACAACACCTTGCCTGGTTAAAACACTTTTTACTGGAATTGGGCAGTTCTCCATTGCTTGACTCTAGCTGGTGCAAAATGCCACTGTCCAATTTTTAACAGATGTAAACAAGCAAGAGCACATTGTTGGATATGAATATTGTGTATATAGTTAGGGTGTACCAATATGGCAGTGCCCTGGGTGTAGTGGGAGGTGATGCCCAGTCTTTCCGGTGGTGGCGTCACAGGAGTATAAGAGGGCCAAGCAGAAGGGACTCTGTCTCTTCGCTGTGGACTCTCAGGCTTGTTGGAGTGACTCCTGTGTATTCCTGTTCCAGTGTTAATAAAACTACAAAACTGTCACCTCGACTTCTCCTCATTTCCGGACGTAACATTTGGCGACGAGGACAAAAGGGTATGGAGCAGGCTGCTACTGCTTTTCAGCCATTCTTGGAGGATCCGGGAGAGCCACTTGTTCCCTGGGCCAGGTGGTATGCAGCATTTGAAAACTCCCTCATTGCTCTGGACCTCGGCGACCTTGAAAAATTGCGTGCGAGGGCAATTCTGGTCCACAACTTAGGGATGGAGGGTCAGAGGATCCTGAGTACGTTAGGAGGAGGTGATACATTTGACGACATGGCGAGGCTCATGGCGGGCTATTTTTGTGCCCCTGAAAACACCATTATGAGGCGCATTCAGTTCAGACAGTGACGCCAGCGGCCGGGTGAGTCAGTACAACAGTTTGTTGCAGACCTGCGGCAGCTGGTGGGAGAGTGCAAATTCAGCGCCTTGGAGGAAGAGATGGTCCGCGACCAACTAGCAGAACATGTGCTGTACTCCTCCGCGAAGGTCCACCTCCTCACTCATGCTGGTGAGCTAACACTTCTAGCTACCATGGACTTAGTACAGCAGCACGAGGCAGCGGAAATGCTTACTAAGAATCTCGGTGAAACAGAAACCCTGCCAAGAAATGAAAGACAGTGGAAGGCATTGGCCATGGATCCAGACAACGAGAGCAACGATGAATACGCCTCTGTTGTGAAAATTAGGTCTGCCCCGGGGTTGCCAAGATGCTATGGCTGTGGATCCACCAGGCACCGTTACAAAGCGAGGGAGTGCCCAGCGAAGGGGAAGCATTGTGGGAAGTGCGGTCTGTTCTACCACTTTGCTAGAGCCTGCCGAAATTTTGAGCAGGGAGACCAGAGGCCAGAGGGGGACTCTTCGGTGAAGAAGCCCATGGTGGTCCACACGGTCTCACCCAGCACTGATGGATGCATAATATGCAACATCGAATTGGACGGGGTGGTAGTGCTGCTGATGGTGGATACGGGGTCGGTGACTTCCATCCTATATTGGGTGGCAGTGAAGATCTTTTTCCCACATTACAGAGTGAGTAGAATGGACATTGCTTGTTATGGCTATGGTAACAACCCTTTGGACATTGTAGGCTCATTGTGGCTCTCAGCGAGGTATAAGTCTGCTTTGGACTTTCTAACAAATCGCACACAGACTGTTAGACTCGGACCCCATTCCTCCTCTACAGTCATGCTTAACACAGGCTCGCCACAGGGCTGTGTGTTGAGCCCCACTTTGTATTCATTGTACACATATAACTGCATACCTGTTCATCCCACAAACATTATAGTGAAGTTTGCAGATGATACAACAGTGGTGGGGCTCATATCAGGAGGAGATGAGTCTGCATACAGAGCTGAGGTCCAGAGACTGGTAAGATGGTGCTCAGATAATAATCTGCTATTGAATACAAAAAAAACCAAAAGAGCTCATTATTGATTTTAGGAAGCATAGCAGTGAGCCTCTTCCTCTATATGTAGGCAAGGAGTGTGTGGAGAGAGTGGAGGCTTTTAAGTTTCTGGGTGTTCATATTTCTCATAACCTCACCTGGGCAGTTAACACCATAGCTACGATAAAGAAGGCTCAACAACGTCTACACTTTTTGAGGCTCTGTAAGAGGAATGGCCTGAATGCGCAGTTGCTGGTTTTATTTTATCGCTCTGCTATTGAAAGCATTTTGTCATATGGCATCACGGTTTGGTATGGGGGCTCTTCAGCCCCAGACCGCAAAGCCTTGCAGAAAGTGACTGAGACTCCCCAAAAAATCACTGGCTATTCTTTCCCTTCTCTGGAAGAGATTTCCAGGTCTCGGTGCCTCAGCAGAGCTACTGCCATTAGGATTGCACTCATTCAGGTCATGATTTCTTTCACTTGCTCCACTTAGGGAAGCGGTACAGATTCCATAAAACCCGGACTACCAGGTTTAATCATAGTTTTTTCCCCAACAGCAGTACGTATTTTGAATGCATTTATGTAACACATACAGACTGCTGATGTTATTTTAGTTTATTTTGTGGCAATAACCTTGTGTATAAGATGGTCTTATTTATTTATTGCTCAGTATGTTTTTATTATTGCTATGTACATATTGTATTTAACTTTTTTAGGTATTATTGTTTTAGGCATTATTTATTGTTGTAATTATTAGGATGTTAAATTCATGAATGAACTGTGAGTGTGACTGTTTCAGGGAGCAGCATCTCAATTTCATTGTATTGTTTTTTAGCAATGGAATGACAATAAAGGCACTTTGACTTTGACTTTGGTGAGTGCAATTGAGTTTATGGTGTCTACCGAAGGAAATAACCTGATGGGCTGTGACTTGTTCTACAGGCTCAGGTTCTCCACTGAGCCACTCCTCGGAGAGGAGTGGTCCGGTGGTGGGCTATGGGAACAACCCTTTTATGTGGGAAATGAAGGTGAAGTGTGGGACTTGAACCTGCCCGGACCAGGTGATGGAGGGCACAACCAGCACCATGGAGCGCCGTCACAGGGAGTTTCCGGTGCCAGTGTTTGTGGTACCCTGGACGAGGGACCCGAATGGCACAGTCGGACACCCGTGGGGGCGAATAGAGCCAGCGAGCAGGCACAGTGTAGTTCTGGTGGCCGACCGGGTACCACTGTTGAACCGGGCGCTGCCGTGGCTGATCCAACACACAAAATGAAAGCGAACGGGGCGAGACCATGTGGCACGAGCCCTAGGCGTGCCCACAAGAAGGACCAGAGGCAGAGCTCGGACCGGATTGGCGGGACCCTATTGCACCATACAGGAACCTGGTCACAACGCCGCTGACAACGGAGGCCAGTGAGTACTCCCCTGGGTGTAGGTGATAATGTGTGCCCTAGGGTTGAGTCTCGGCTTGGAGGGGTCCGCAGATCAAGAGAACAGCGAGATGGCCAGGGTCAACTGCGGGTAGTGAGAATTCGTGATGACAGCTACCTTGAGCTGACGGATGGATCCAGATGGCACCCAAACAAGCTGCGGCATTTGGGAGAGAGGAAACGCCAGTGCAACCTGTCTCCGGTGAGAGGAAAACGGAGACACTCTGGCAGCGGGCTGCAGAACGGACATTCCGGGGGAAGCCTCCAGGGGATCCTTTGTAGGACTTTTAAGAGGGGCTAGTGGTGTGTTTTATTTAGCCAGGTTTTGTCACAACTCGCTCCCGCCTGTCATCCGCTCCAGCCGTGCGCACACCTGGGCTTCATCAGGCTGCCGCTATTTAACCTGCTCTGCCCGCAGCCTCGGCTTGGAGCCGTCAGCTCTTCTCCACGCTCAAGCTCTGCGTTCGCCTACTCCTCTCGGCCAACGCCGCAACACGTCGCCCTCAAGTAAGGCACTCTTACCTGTTCTCCTCAGTTCTTCCCCTGTGCACAGGTGGACCCTCCTGGCAGCGGAATTTCCCTTCGTCGCCTTTCCTTTCATCCTCACAGCATCGAGCGCAGCTGGGCACTGTCTCCCAGGCGGGAACTTCTCTTGCCAACGCCAGCCACCAGAACATCTGCAAGTAAGCCATACTATTACTTTCACCACCTTGCTGAGACAATTGCTCATCCTGTGTTCTCTGTTCTGTCCTCAGGGTTGCCTGGCTGTACGGTGTCTGTTCTGCCCTTGGTGCTCTCCTGTCCCCAAGACAACATTCACATTTCCCACTCATTCATCCATACACCTGCTGTTGAATAAAACTCTTAAATCTCACCTGAGCCTGTGTGCGTGTTTCCTGGGCCAGAAATCATGTCAGTACGGCTCCAGCACAGCGGCCCAGCGAACAGCGGGTACGTACGCCGACTCTCCAATCTCGAGGCTCAGGTGGACTTAATTGTTCACCAAATGCAGGTAAACCTTAATCAGCTTACCTTCATTAATAGCCGGTTGGATCGCCTCGATTCTCCGCAGGCGCTCCCTCCATCTCAGCTTGGTGGGCCAGCTCCTCCCGCTCCTCAGGCCAGCCCCTCTGCCCTGGGTCTGCCGACCCGTCTCACCCCAATTCCCACTCCCGCGCGCTTTAGCGGAAAGCTCGGCAGAGCGCGTGGGCTTATTCTACAGTGTGAGACGGTGTTTCAGCGCGTGCCCGGGGATTTTCCGTCAGACCAAAGCCGAATTGGGTATGTTTCTAATCTTCTGGAAGGGCGAGCATTAGCCTGGGCTTATGCCGTTATGGCGAAGGCCAGCTACACGACCTTGACCTATACCCAGTTCGTGCAAGATTTTCTCGAGGTCTTTGATCATTCGGATCGCGATA
Organism: Pholidichthys leucotaenia; assembly: GCA_020510985.1. NCBI lineage: Eukaryota > Metazoa > Chordata > Actinopteri > Cichliformes > Pholidichthyidae > Pholidichthys > Pholidichthys leucotaenia. Next base: position 405,638,742 of record CM035838.1, read on the forward strand.
GTGTGTTGGCCGAGCGGCTTCTTAGCCCTCGCCAGGGTAGCTGCTTAGCGGCCGACTACGCTGTCGACTTCCGGGTGGCGGCAGAAGAAGTTGGTTGGTGTGATGCTGCACTTTGCAGTCTATTCGTCCGAAGTCTAAATTCTGATTTGCGGGATGAGTTGGCCAGCCGGGAACAGCCGGATCGGCTGCCAGAATTAATTTCTTTGACCATCAGTTTGGATAACAGGCTGAGGGAGCGGGCCGCCAAGCGGAAACCATTCAGCCGCTTGCGCGGAGCTCTTTCCCACGCTCCCCAGTCTCGCCCCCTGGCGTTACCTCCTCCGGAGGCCGCCACTGATCCCGATGCTATGATCATCGGGCGGGCTAGACTTTCCTTAGCGGAGAAACAGCGCGGCCGGGAGTTGGGTCTCTGCATGTATTGCGGAGATGACCAACATCCCGTGGAAGTCTGCCTGGTGAAGCCAAAAGGGGAGGTCCGCGAGTCAATGTAGGGGGCCTCGCGGACGCTTCCCAGTCTAATCCCCTCTCAAAATGTCAGGTTCAAATTAGACTCTGCCACAACTCCATTGGTCATGCATCTCACACACTGGTGGACTTGGGGGCAGAACAATGTTTTATTTCTAAGAGCCTGGCAACCCGCCTGGGCATCCATTGCCAAGCCTTGCGCACTCCCCTTCATCTCGTCACCCTGACCAGTTCTCCCCTGGAAAAGGTCACTCATTTTACCAAACCCATCTCCGCCATTATCTCTGGCAACCATCGTGAGGACCTCAGTTTCTATGTTCTTCCCACCTCGGCGGCGCCCATCATTCTAGACTACTCATGGCTATGCCTCCACAACCCGGTGTTTGATTGGCAGACTGGGTGCATTTTATCGTGGAGCACCTTCTGTTTGGGAACCTGCCTCCAGTCTGCGGCCTGTGCCCCGTCTGTGCCTGCACCCGCCCTTGACTCCGCTCTGCCGGACCTCTGTGCTGTGCCACCGGAGTTTCACGACCTGGGCTTGGTTTTCAGCAAGTCGAAGGCGTTATCCCTCCCACCCCATCGCCCATATGACTGTGCCATTGATCTCCTGCAGGGGGCACCCCTCCCTTCTTGTCACCTGTATAGCCTTTCTGCCCCAGAACGGGAGGCCATGGACACCTATATTCGGGAATCCCTCAGTGCCGGAATTATCCACCCCTCTTCATCCCCCCTGGGTGCTGGGTTCTTTTTTGCGGCGAAAAAGGATGGTTGTTTGAGGCCTTGCATTGACTTTAGGGCCCTTAATGACATCACGGTTAAGGATCGTTATACGCTGCCGCTCATGGACTCAGCCTTCAATTCCCTCCAGGGGGCGTCCTGGTTCTCCAAATTGGACCTCCGCAGTGCTTATCATCTTGTCCGGATCCGGGAGGGTGACGAGTGGAAGACGGCCTTCCGAACGCCCAGCGGCCACTTTGAATACCTTGTCATGCCGTTTGGGCTCACCAACGCTCCTGCTGTCTTCCAACGCCTGATTAATGATGTTCTTCATGACTTCCTGGGGGTCTTTGTTTTCGTCTACCTGGATGACATTTTGATCTTCTCCCGGTCTCGGGAGGAGCATCTGGTCCATGTGAGGCGGGTCCTGCAATGTCTTTTGGAGAATAAACTTTACGTCAAAGCTGAGAAGTGCGAATTCTTTACCAATACCACCTCTTTCCTGGGTTTTATTGTTTCGCACAATCAGCTCCTCCCCGACCCTGCCAAGGTTAAAGATGTGGTCGAGTGGCCTACCCCCTCCTCTAAGAAGCAGGTTGAGCAATTTTTGGGGTTCGCTAATTTTTACCGCCGTTTTGTCCCTGGTTACAGTGCCATCACCCCCCCTTTGACCCGCCTCACCTCACCGAAGGTGCGCTTTCAGTGGACAACAGAAGCAGAGACAGCCTTTGAAACCCTCAAGAAGGAATTCGCATCCTCCCGGGTCCTTTCTCTTGTGGATCCTGAGCGACAGTGTTTTGTCGAGGTGGACGCGTCTGACACTGGGGTCGGGGCGGTCTTGTCTCAGCGCTCCCCGACTGACGGGGCGCTGCGCCCCAGCGCTTTCTTCTCCAAGCGTCTCTCGTCGGCCGAGCGCAATTATGACATCGGCGACAGAGAGCTCCTGGCCGTGAAGCTCACGCTGCAGGAGTGGCGTCACTGGTTGGAAGGGGCGGCTCAGCCTTTCGTGGTCTGGACTGATCCTAAGAACTTGGAATACATCAGGACGGCCAAGCGCCTGAATGCCCGCCAGGCGCGTTGGTCGCTGTTCTTCGCCAGGTTCAGATTCACCATTACTTAAAGCCCAGCTTCCAAAAATAAGAAGTCTGACGCGCTGTCCAGGCTGTTCGCCCCTGAAGCCCCAGAGGAGGAGGTCCATACCTTCATTCCCGCTTCGTGCGTCGTGGGGGCTATTTCCTGGGCCATCAGAGATAAAGTCCTGGAGGCTCTGGAGTCCGAACCTGATCCTGGCGGCGGCCAAGCGGGGAAATTATTTGTGCCCTCGTCAGTCCGAGGTGACGTCATTCACTGGGCTTACACTTCTAGGCTCGCCTGCCACCCTTGTGTCTCCCGGTCTGTTGATCTTCTCCAGCGGTCCTTTTGGTGGCCCGGACTTCGGGAGGATGTCTCCAACTATGTGCGCGCCTGCCCGCAGTGTGCCATGAATAAGTCGTCTAATGCTCCTCCTGCGGGTCTTCTCCATCCCTTGCCGGTCCCCGGGAGGCCCTGGTCACACGTTGTCTTGGACTTCGTCACCGGTCTGCCAGTCTCCAACTCTTTTAACACCATCTTGACTATTGTAGACCGGTTCTCCAAGGCAGCCCACTTTGTGCCTCTCCCTGGGCTTCCTTCGGCGCGCAAGACGGCCGACCTGTTGGTGCAGCATGTGGTCAGGCTGCATGGCATCCCTGCTGACATTGTCTCTGATAGGGGGCCACAATTTGTGTCTAAAGTCTGGAGGAGCTTCTGCACCGCGCTGGGGGCCACTGTTAGCCTGTCTTCTGGACATCATCCCCTATCCAATGGGCAGTGCGAATGCACCAACCAGGAGCTGGAGGCTGCTCTGCGCTGTGTCACCTCCTCTAACCCCTCTTCCTGGAGCATTCATCTTCCCTGGGTGGAGTATGCCCATAATTCCACTTTGTCTTCAGCCATTGGGATGTCCCCCTTTCGAGCGTCTTTAGGTTACGACCCTCCGCTGTTCCCTGAGGAAGAAGGTGAAGTGGCAGTCCCCTCCATCCAGGCCCACTTGAGACGGTGTCGACGACTGTGGACCAAGACGCGTCAGGTCCTGATTCATGCCGCATCACGCAACGCCAAGTCTGCGAATCACCACAGGAGGCCTGCGCCACACTACCAGGTGGGTCAACAAGTATGGTTGTCTGCCCAGAATATTAATCTGAAGGGGGAGAAGAAGAAATTGGCTCAGCGCTTCGTTGGACCCTACCCTGTCACGAAGGTGGTTAACCCGGTGGCTGTGCATTTGGTGCTCCCCCCGCCCGCCGTGTTCATCCCACATTTCATGTTTCTCAGGTTAAACCTGTGGTTTCTAACCCTCTCTGTCCTTCCCCCAGAGTGCCGCCCCCCCCTAGGATGATCGATGGACACCCGACATGGAGCGTCACTTCTATCTTGGACTCCCAATGCCGGGGCCGGGGGTTGCAGTATTTGGTGGACTGGGAGGGTTATGGTCCTGAGCACTGATGCTGGGTGCACCCTTCCTTCATGCTGGACAAGCAGCTCATTGAGGTGTTCCATCGGGCGCATCCCAACAAGCCAGCGCCAGGAGGCGCTGCTCGGGGGGGGGGAGTACTGTCACAACTCGATCCCGCCTGTCATCCGCTCCAGCTGTGCACACACCTGGGCTTCATCAGGCTGCCGCTATTTAACCTGCTCTGCCCGCAGCCTCGGCCTGGAGCCGTCAGCTCTTCTCCACGCTCAAGCTCTGCATTCGCCTACTCCTCTCAGCCAACGCCGCAACACGTCGCCCTCAAGTAAGGCACTCTTACCTGTTCTCCTCAGTTCTTCCCCTGTGCATAGGTGGACCCTCCTGGCGGCGGAATTTCCCTTCGTCGCCTTTCCTCTCATCCTCACAGCATTGAGCGCAGCTGGGCGCTGTCTCCCAGGCGGGAGCTTCTCTTGCCAATGCCAGCCACCAGAACATCTGCAAGTAAGCCATACTATTACTTTCACCACCTTGCTGAGACAATTGCTCATCCTCTGTTCTCTGTTCTGTCCTCAGGGTTGCCTGGCTGTACCGTGTCTGTTCTGCCCTCGGTGCTCTCCTGTCCCCAAGACAACATTCACATCTCCCACTCATTCATCCATACACCTGCTATTGAATAAAACTCTTAAATCTCACCTGAGCCTGTGTGCGTGTTTCCTGGGCCAGAAATCATGTCAGGTTTATGCTATTATTATTATTGTTCTTTGTGCTTTGAAAAAACAGAGACAACAGAAACAAGCAGAGATTGTTTTTACTATCCACAGGTCAGTAAAAATGCCACCAAAGAAGGAGGAAATGGAAGAGATCAAAAAATCTCTGAACTTCTTGTCAGAAGAAGTGGCCAAAATGGTTAGCCAGCAGGCCAAAATAATAGGCCTAATGGGAGAAGTACGAGAATTAAAACTAACAATTCAGGAAAAAGACAAAAAAATTACGCACTTGGAGCGACACGTCGAGGATCTTGAACAAGGTTCTCATATGGATGACCTAATTATAAGTGGACTAGACATCAAATATCAATCATACGCTCATGCTACAACAGGACTGAGAGGTGAGGAGGCTCCCCTGAGTGAATCAGTCTCCCTAGAAAACCAGGTGCTTCAGTTCCTTGACAGTAGAGATATAAAGGTCGAAGCAAATGCAATTTCAGCCTGTTATGCTTTACCCAGAAAAGATAATAAAACAAAGAAATCAATTGTGATGCGTTTTGTGAACAGAAGGGTAAAGAATGACATACTGAGGCAGGCCAGAAAGCTACGGGGAACAGAAGTTTACCTAAATGAACACCTAACAAAAACAAATGCTGAAATAGCACGGCAAGCACGGATGCTGAAAAGACAAAGTAAGATACAGGCAACATGGACAAGAAATTGTAGAGTTTGGATCAAACTAAATGGAACACCTGAGCAAGCAAAGAGCATAATGATCAGAGATGTTACTGACTTAAATAAATACAGATGAACACTGATTAAGAAAATTAAGAGACAATGATAATCCATATCCACACACATGGTAAGAATAGTTCTTTTGACATACCATGTCAATGTACTTTAAAAAAAATAAGCAAAACAAACAAAAAACTTATGACTGACTTGAGTAGACATCAATTATCCCCAGTTGGAGGAAGTCATTTGACACAGAGTAAGGAAACTCAAACTCTGAAAATATGCCATTATGCTGAACATAAACTACAAGAGATGGAGAACGATATTGATCCTGATAACCACTTTTTCAATAATATTCATAACCATTGTGAATATTACACTGAAAAGCAATTCAAAAGTCAAGTGCAACTAGATGGTAAACTATCAATAATACACTTCAACAGCAGAAGTCTTAACAAAAACTTTCCACAGATTCAGGACTATTTAAAATAGCTAGACAGAAAATTTACAGCTATTGCAGTCTCTGAAACTTGGCTGAATGAAGAGCAGGCTCCCCTGATGGCAATAGACGGATATCAGATGTTTCATATTAACAGATCTCAAAAAAAGGGTGGTGGTGTTGCACTGTATATTGATGACCTGTATAGGTGTAAGCTTGTAAATGGAATGTCCTTTGCACTACCAGGGATTTTGGAATGTGTTACTGTTGAGACTGACCAAGATAAAACAAAAAATCTAATTATAAGTTGTATATATAGAACGCTGGGAACTTGCATTGAGACATTCAGAGATAAATTAGTCGAGCTGTACAATAATATTACTAGTAAGAAAATGGTAGTAATTTGTGGAGATTTCAATATTGATTTACTAAATCCACATCAACAAAATGTAATTACAGAGTTCATGAACTCTATGTACAGCATGAGTCTATATCCCACAATAACACATCCCAGTAGAATCACAGTTCACACTGCTACACTTATTGACAACCTGTTTGTTAACATTATTGATAAGAAAATAGAAAGTGGATTATTGATAAATGATATAAGTGACCACTTGCCAACCTTTGCACTTATCCATGGCCACAAGGGGGTCAATACAGAAAAAAATTTAAAATCGTTCAGATACAAATCACAAAATGCAATCAGTTCTTTTAAAGAGGACTTGCTGAAGCAAGACTGGACAGAAGTCTATGTATCAGATGTAAATGAAGCCTATGACACATTTATGAACATTGTAACCACTCTTTATGAAAAAAATTGTCCATTAGTAAAGAAAAAGCTTAAACATAAATTTGCCGATAAGCCATGGTTAACCAAAGGATTACAAAAGGCGTGTAAAAAGAAAATTTATTATATAAAGCTTTCCTAAAGAAAAGGACAAAAGAAGCAGAGCAGCGGTATAAAACATACAAAAATAAGTTAACATATATAATAAGATGTAGTAAGAGAGACTATTACAGTAAAGAACTGGAGGAAAAACAGAGACAATATTAAAAATACATGGACAATACTTAACAGTATTCTTGGAAATAAAAGCAGAAATACAAGCTACCCAACCGATTTTTCAAAAAATAATAAAATGACTCAGAGTGTGAATGCAGCCTCACCTGTAGATGAATTTAATACCTTTTTTTTAACATTGGTCCTAATTTGGCTCGAGAAATACCCATTACAGCGCCTACAGGTGATACAATAAGCAATAACACTGCTATAAAAGACTCCATTTTCATAAAGAACACAGATGAGAGAGAGGTCATTGAAATTGTTAAATCGTTTAAAAGTAAAACATCTACGGACTGTGATGGTATTGACATGCTCTTAGTCAAAACTATTATTGAATGCTTAGTGAAACCACTGACGTATATCTGTAACCTGTCTCTCCAAACAGGTATATTTCTCAATGCAATGAAAATAGCTAAAGTAATTCCGATATACAAGACGGGTGACAGAGGGGAATTCTCAAACTATAGACCAATTTCACTATTGCCACAATTTTCCAAGATACTTGAAAAAATATTCTATGAGAGAATTGACAACTTCATACTGAAGAATAATTTATTGTGTGAGCAGCAATATGGGTTCAGACACAAGAGGACAACTGCATTTGCTCTAATGAAATTTATAGAAAAAATATCAACTGCCATTGAAAATAAAGAGTATTCAGTTGGGGTATCCCTGGATCTTAAAAAAGCATTTGATACAGTGGATCAAATTTATTATTAAAGAAACTACAAAATTGGGGTATTAGAGGGGTAGCACTGTCCTGGTTAAGTAGTTACTTAAAGAATAGATATCAGTATGTATGTGTTGGTAACAAAAACTCAGTTACTGAAGGTTACTTGTGGAGTCCCACAGGGTTCAGTTTTGGGGCCATTGTTATTCAATATGTATATAAATGATATATGTAAAGTTTCAGAAAAAATGGACTTAATATTGTTTGCCGATGACACTAATCTATTATGCAGTGGAAGCAATTTGGAACAACTTTTGGATACACTCGGAAAGGAATTAGGAAAGCTTAAACTGTGGTTTGATTCAAACAAATTAACGCTCAATTTAAGTAAGACAAAATTTATAGTCTTTAACAACCATCACAACAACTCAGTATCTAAACTCAGTGTAAATGGTGTAGAGATTGAAAGGGTATCCGAAACTAAATTTCATGGAGTAATAATTGATAATAAACTGTGTTGGAAGTCACATATTAATTATATTAAAGGTAAAATATCCAAATCAATTGCAATACTACACAGAGTGAAATATTTGCTGAATCAACCCACACTATATACCTTGTATCATTCATTAATACTCCCATACATGACATATTGTACTGAAGTATGGGGAAATACATATAAAACAAACATACAGTATATCCAGTCTTTATGCTTCAGAAGAGAGCTATTAGAATAATAAACAAAGCAGCTTACAGGGAACCAACAAACCCACTTTTTCTTAAATTAAAAGCTCTCAAGTTGAAAGATCTGGTTGACTTTAAAACTGCAGTAATAATGTTTAAAGTGAAGAATCTATCACTGCCCGCAAATATCCAAAAGTTGTTCCAAATAAGGGAGAAACAATATCATTTCAGAGGAACATGTATATTTCAAAAACCTTCAGTGAGAACTACCACCAAGCAACACTGTGTTTCAGTGCAAGGAGTCAGATTATGGAACGATTTTGGACCTGAATTAAAATCATGTACAACGCTTGGACAATTTAAACAAAAACTAAAGGAAGAAATACTCCAAACATATATACAAGATGACATGTAAAATCACATAAGGATTGCCATATCCAGCCTGCGTTGTGTTGTAGCTTAGTTTTTTGTCACATTTTGTCTTAGCTTTGTTCTGAATTGTAATCGCTCTTGTTTTGTTTTTTCTTTTGAATTCTTGGATGGAATATGGGTGGGCAATATAAGCTGCGGCTTCAGCCATCACCCATTTCGGACAACTTATGTTGAACTTGTGGGCTATGTCTCTTTGTCTAATTCCGGTGCCAGTAATCCTGCTATTGATATGTGTGACTCTAATGCAAATGTCCATGCCTTCCTGCCGTTTACTGTGATGCTAATGTGCCATGCATGCATTGTCTAGCTGGGTATATAAGTCAACTGTATATCGCTTGCTCTCTCTCTGATTCTCCTTTTTTGACCACTCTGATGACTTGCTGCTACTAGAGACAGAGGGATCGCTCCAGCGCACTGCCACAGTGCTGGGGTGAACTCTCGTGATGGAGGATGAATAAAACACCCTTTTAAACTTCAGTTCGCCGTGTCCGCCTGCACTTATTCCGTGCCTCCACACTGGTGACCCCGAATACAAGAACACGCTGACGACGAACGAACGCAGCCCCCGGCGGTGACTCCGACGACGAATGAACGCAGCAGCCTGACGCGAATGGACTGCCCTCCCTTCTGCCACAGGGAGACCTCGACGCAGAACCAACATCAGGCGAACTCCCTCGGAGATCATCCACGACCGGGAAAGCTGCAGAAAGCGTCATGGTGCGACCCTCGCCTGAGATCTGGACATCCACGCTGAGACCGGCCGAGGGACAAAGAACGTCTACTCCCTCTCACCGTTCCTCCGCATCCACATGAGCGCGCACGCACCTCGTCCCCTCTCCACGACGGCGACCTCCAGGGCCGGACGGAGAACACAGCGCGTGGACCAGAACGCACCATGACCCGGCACGAGCGAATGACAGCAACAGCCCGAACAGGGAAGACCATCGGCGCCGACGACGCTGATCTCCATTAAGCTCCCTGACCCTGACTCGCCTCGCGACAGCGGACCTGACATGCACCGAAACCCCGCACGCACACCGAGCAGTTATGAGGACAGCGCACCACGCACACACCCGAGAAACACGGCCGACCGCCATCCTCGGAACCTTCAGGGCTGCTCACACACCTGAAGCAGACACGCAGCACACAGGACTTTGTATGGGTCTCAGCCACGGCGCACAATGGGAATTCAGTCATCAGCTGTCTCCGAGGGCTTTAGGGCTGCGCGCGCACCTAAAGCCAACACGCCAAGTCCCTCACACAGCTTCAGCTCCTGTTTTTTCTTCATGGCCGCTATGCATCCTCGCAGGACTTAGCCACGAGAGGAGTCAGAGACAAATGTTTCTTCTCACAGCCGCTGTGGACCTCCGCCACGTTTAACGGGACAGCCCCTCAACATCGTGGATCCACATGCAATTTTTGCACGGCCCGGACAACTTCGCCGTCCCGGGCCGGCACTTGCTACCCCCACCTCCCTCCCTCCCCCTCCTCCGGCACAGAACTTTTCCCGCAGCTCGCTTCCAAAGCCAGATGATCGACGCCTCAGCCCCCTGCTGAGCCCTCTGGGGGGGATGTGGTGTGGGCGACCCCCACAGCCTACGGGTCAAGCAGAGCGCTCAGCTGGAGCAATTAGCAGAACAGTGAGATGTATGGACTGATATCAATAGGCAGCCTCTCTTTGTCTAATTCCGGTGCCAGTAATCCTGCTATTGATATGTGTGACTCTAATGCAAATGTCCATGCCTTCCTGTTACTGTGATGCTAATGTGCCATTCATGCATTGTCTAGCTGGGTATATAAGTCAACTGTATATCGCTTGCTCTCTCTCTGATTCTCCTTTTTTGACCACTTTGATGACTTGCTGCTACTAGAGATGGAGGGATCGCTCCAGCGCAGTGCCACAGCGCTGGGGTGAACTCTCGTGATGGAGGATGAATAAAACACCCTTTTAAACTTCAGTTTGCCATGTCCGCCTGCACTTATTCCGTGCCTCCACAAACTGTATAATCAGAGGAGTTATTGTCTAATTTGACCTTGTTGGATTTTCTTTCCCCCTTTGTTATATTATTCAGTTTCTTTTAACCTGTACTTTTAATCTATCCGAAATAAAGATTCATTCATTCATTCATTCATTCAAAAGGAGAAAAGAGAAACCGCTAATTTTATGCAGGTTGCCCCTGTGTGTGTGTGTGTGTGTGTGTGTGTGTGTGTGTGTGTGTGTGTGTGTGTGTGTGTGTGTGTGGTGAAATGGTTTACATGACTGTGTGAGTGTGTGTGAGTGAAATGTAAATGGTCCCCAGCACTGTTTGGTTGTTGTGCCCATGCTGTGGGGTGGGAGTGCTGGGGTGGTGGGATCTGGGACTGCCATTAGATTAATGTACATATTGTTCATAAGTGTTTATAGTTCTGAGTGTAATATGTGTGATTTATTGGGATTCATGTTTATTGTGTGGCCCTTTTATGTTCACTGACTGTAATAATCAAAATGGCGGCGTAGTCCACTGGGCCGGTGTGGTGTGCATAGATAGTTTTGTGTATTTATATTGTTGGTAGCGTGTTTAGAACGTGTATCGGGTTACCAAATTGGGGAGGGCCTGACTAGTGTGCTTGCAATTTTCTTCAGGGAGGGAAAATGTTGGATATGAATATTGTGTATATAGTTAGGGTGTACCAATATAGCAGTGCCCTGGGTGTAGTGGTAGGTGACGCCTCGTCTTCCCGGTGGTGGCGTCGCGGGAGTATAAGAGGGCCCAGCGGAAGGGACATCTGGCCATGATGCGCATTCACATTTGCTTGTGACTGAAACACATTCCGTTGCATGAGAACTGCGCATGTGCAGATTACGCAGTGTGAACGCCATCTTGAAAATCGCCAGGGTGAGTCAATCCTGGAAGCCATCTTGGAGCTGTGGTAGCTAGACCGCCTTCAAGCGACGTCACTGTTTCTCCTCCTCCTTGAGTGCAGACGCAACTGCCTCCATCTTGTGGTCAACTATAAGAATTGCATTCTTTCATAAATTTACATCCAAATCAAGCTTCCACGTTACCTTTAAAGGAAAATTTTCCAACAATCTTTGGGACCTTATTATCTCTCTAGCTGAAAGGGAGACGTCTGAAAGACCGTGCACACGGCAGGAACAAGGTCCTCTCACACTGGCTCAAAAGCAGGTTTGATGCAGTGAGGCAACAGAGAGGCTACCCCCAATCAGCTGGAGGGTGAAGAGGTTCAACTTTAATCTGGGCAGAGAAGAAAAAGGAAAAAAATAAGAAAAGAAATAAATGTGCAGATGTGCGTATGGGGAAGTGAAGCTTGTATGCTGAGAGTGGACAGAAATGGAGAAGGAAGTTTAGTTTTAGAGGAAAACTGAAGGCTGATGAATGTAAAAGTTTTGTGCAGGATTTAAGGGAAAAGACTGAAACGCAGAAGTGACTGGAAAAAGGGAAGAAAAAAACGGAAGAATGAGAGTCTGATGCTGCAACGGTGAGATGAAAAAATAATAATTGTGACAAAAATTAAAAAAAAAAAAGACGCTGTGTAATGGTTTGTCTGGCATCTTTTTTATCCAAATTTCCAAAACCGTGACTACTCAGAGTTGGGACCAGGAAGCAGAGTCGCAGTCTTACACGCCTCTCTGCAGCTCCTCTTCATCCGCCACCCCTCAGCTTAGCCCCTGTCTTCCCCATCAGAGAATCGTTGTCTGCTCCCTCCAAAGTGAATAAAAATATAATGTATAAGCATCCCAAAGTGATAAAGCAAAATATTGGTAAAACTCAAATTAAACATAAAGCCTCTAAATTGAATGATTTGGCCTCTGTTCCTCCTCATAATTTAAAAATTAAATGTGGTTTATTAAATATTAGGTCTCTAACTCCCAAGTCTCTGTTAGTCCATGATCTGTTAATTGATCATCAGATTGATTTAATTTCCCTTACAGAGACTTGGTTAGGGCAAGAGGATTATGTTGGTTTAAATGAATCAACTCCCTCTGGTTATTTAAACTGTCAAAATCCCAGAAGTTCTGGTCGTGGAGGAGGAGTAGCAACAATTTACCATTCCAAATTACTAGTTAATGTAAAGCAAAAAACATGTTATAATTCCTTTGAGGGCCTGGTCCTCAGTGTTGGGCACTTTAGCAATTTCAGGTTAAACCCAATTTTATTTGCCATAGTTTATCGTCCCCCATCAACCTATTCAGAATTTTTATCCGAATTTGCTGATTTCTTAGCTGATTTAGTGCTGAAATCTGATAGAATAATTATAGTAGGGGACTTTAATATACATGTGGATGTAGATAGTGACTGCCTTAATGTGGCTTTTAATTCAATATTAGACTCGATTGGGTTTTCTCAGAAAGTAGGAAATTCTACTCATTACCTCCACCATACATTGGACCTTGTTCTGACATATGGCATAGAAATAGAAAATCTTGTAGTGTCTCCTCATAACCCTGTACTGTCAGACCATTGTCTGTTAACCTTTGATTTTACTATTTCTGACTATTTGGCTCCTAAAGAAAAATATTATCACAGTAGATGCCTCTCAGATGATGCTGTTTCCAAATTTATGCAGATTGTTTCCTCTATGCCATGTGTCAACACAACGGAAATAAGCTATAGACAGCTTGCTCCTTCTGTAACTGATAACATGGTGGATAGTGTTTCAGCTTCTCTGCATCAGGCTCTAGACTTGGTGGCTCCCTTAAAAAAGAAAAAGTCTAATCAGAGATTTTTAACTCCTTGGTTCAACACAGAAACTCGTAGCTTAAAACAGAAGACTCGTCAATTAGAAAGAAAATGGCGCTCTACTAATTTAGATGAAATCTATTTAGCTTGGAGAAATCATCTTTTAATTTATAAAAAATCTCTTAGAAAAGCTAGAACGAGTTATTACTCTGCATTAATAGAAGAGAACAAGAATAATCCTAGGTTTCTTTTCAGTACTGTAGCCAGGTTGACAAAGAGTCAGGACTCTGTCAATCCTAGCATCCCCTTAGAGCTTACTAGTCAGGACTTTATGAACTTTTTCAATAATAAAATTTCATCCATCAGAGATAAAATCAATCAGATTCTTCCCACAGTTAACTTAAATACTGTAACGATTACAACTCCTTCTATTGATGTCTGTCTTGATGAGTTTACTCCAATCGACCTTTGTGAGTTAGACAAAATAGTTTCCTCATCCAAACCTTCAACTTGTCTTTTAGACCCTATTCCTACCAGGTTATTTAAAGAAGTCTTCCCACTTATTGGTAGCTTTATTCTTCATATAATCAATTCTTCATTAACTTTAGGCCATGTACCGCAGGCTTTTAAAACAGCTGTAATTAAACCCTTACTCAAAAAGCCAATGCTAGATCCAGGAGCTTTAGCTAACTATAGACCAATCTCTAATCTCCCTTTCATTTCAAAAATCTTAGAAAGAGTTGTTGCTACGCAATTATTTGACCACCTGCAGGGAAATGGTTTACTTGAAGAGTTTCAATCTGGGTTTAGAATCCATCATAGTACAGAAACAGCCTTAGCGAAGGTCACTAACGACCTCCTCATTGCATCTGATAATGGACTAGTTTCTGTACTTGTCCTTTTAGATCTTAGTGCAGCTTTTGATACTATTGATCATAATATTCTACTTGATAGATTAGAACACTATGTTGGACTTAATGGAACTTCGTTGCAGTGGTTTAGATCTTATTTATCTGATAGGTTCCAGTTTGTTCATGTAAATGATGAGTTTTCTTTCAGCTCAAAGCTTAGTCATGGAGTTCCACAGGGATCTGTGCTAGGCCCTACTCTTTTTAGTTTATATATGCTTCCGTTAGGCAACATTATTAGAAAGCACTGTATACATTTTCATTGTTATGCAGATGACACACAATTATACCTGTCAATGAAGCCAGATGATACTAATCAATTAGCCAAGTTAGAAGCCTGTCTTAAGGAAATCAAAGCTTGGATGACTTGTAATTTCCTGCTATTAAATTCAGATAAGACTGAAGTCATTCTTGTTGGTCCAAAAAACCTTAGAAATTCCTTTCCAAATCAAACTTTCAGTTTGGATGCAGTTACTCTTTCTCTTAATAGCTCTGTGAGGAACCTTGGAGTTATTTTTGATCAGGATTTGTCCTTCAATTCACATATTAAATTTGTTTCTAAGACTGCCTTCTATCATTTGCGTAATATTGCCAAGATTAGGAGCATCTTGTCTCAGAGTGATGCTGAGAAGCTGATCCACGCTTTTGTTAGCTCGAGATTAGATTATTGTAATTCTTTATTATCAGGCTGTCCTAAAACATCTTTAAAAAGTCTTCAGCTGATCCAAAATGCTGCAGCAAGAGTTTTAACAGGTACTAGAAAGAGAGATCATATCTCTCCGGTTCTGGCCTCCCTTCATTGGCTTCCCATAGAGTTTAGAATTAAGTTTAAAATCCTTCTTCTTACTTACAAAGCTTTAAACAATCAGGCTCCTTTTTATTTAAAAGATCTGATACTACCGTATCATCCTAACAGAGCACTACGCTCCCAAAATGCAGGATTACTTGTAATACCTAGAATCTCCAAAAGTACAATGGGAGGCAGAGCCTTCAGTTATCAAGCTCCTCTCCTGTGGAATCAGCTGCCAATCTGGATTCGGGAGTCAGACTCGATCTCTGTTTTTAAGAATAGGGCTAAAACCTACCTTTTTGATATAGCCTACAATTAGGGAGGGATCATGTGTTTCGGAACCCTCCCTTAGTTATGCTGCTAATAGGTTTAGTCAGCCGGGGGACCTCCAGAAATGCACTGGGCCTCACTCCTTTCCTCACTCTCTATGAAATATTTTTTTTTTGCTGGTCATTAACATTTGTTTGTTCTCTCCCATAGATTGAGTCCCCATCGTGCTGTTTGCTCTCTACATGTCTGTTCTTTTCTTCTTCTCTATCCCCTCACCCCCCAGCCAGTCGCAGCAGATGACTGCCCCTCCCTGAGCCTGGTTCTGCTGGAGGTTTCTTCCTGTTAAAAGGGAGTTTTTCCTCTCCACCGTTGCCAAGTGCTTGCTCACAGGGGATCGCCTGATTGCTGGGGTCTTTCTGCAACTGTGGGGGTCCCCCCTACAGTTGATAGTGCTATGAGATGACTGTTGTTGTGAAATGGCGCTATATAAATAAAGTTGAATTGAATTGAATTTAATTGTTTCTCTATTAATTCAAGACAATGGTCGTGGCTGTGGTTCTGGGCCGGATCTGCCTCCCTACCCCAGTGATTGTGTGAGTTCCTCTTCAGACCCACTTCCGCGCCATCGCCCAACGACCCCCTCCTCCCTCCGTGACTACAGTAAAAGAATTTAAATTAAAAAAGGGACATTGAGAGACAGGACAAAGATGATCAAATCTATCACACGGAAATAAAATACATTATATTGTTGTTTTCCATTTACTTTTCTGATAGCGTCTCAAATATAAGATCTCATTCAAGAACATTTTAGTGTTAATCTGTGTAAATCATGCGCATTTTGCCAGGAAGTTGTGTTAGTATGGACAAGCCACTCCAGATTCAACAAACTGCTCATAAGTTCTCCAAGCCTGCGCAAACAGCATTCGTGAATCATCTGTAGTCAGCGCGTGTTCACAAGAATTGAAGCTTGCATAACTGATGCCTAAAACTACCGTTAAAGTCACTTTTCACAATAACTAACCAGCAGTTTCACTCACTAAAAGTCTGAGAGAGAGAAAGCGAAGAGGAAAAATTCCAGCGAACCTGGAATTTTGTGTGTGAGAGGAAAAAATCAGATTAATTGTGGCAGGAGGGTTTACTTCTGCAGCAACCGACATGAAGATACAGCACAAGCCTGAATGTAATGCTATGTTGTAAAAACCATTTTTACTGTCTTGGAAAGGCATTATTTTACAACTATGGCATAAAATACACCTGAAATTGAATTTCAGATGGGCGCCGTGATCTGCTTTCAAAACTGTACATATCCATATTACACTGAGCTGAGACTCTCCCACTTTGCAGAGCATTATGACAAATTTCTGTCAAGATCTCCCCGTGTGCTTTTCTACAGCGCACGGAGGAGGAGATAAGGATGAAGATTTATGCGATGGGCTACACCACACACACATTTATTAAACACCAACACTAACAAACAGTTCCAGTGCATACAATTCACAATGGCTCAAGGAGTCCTCCAGGACGCTCAACACTCTGGGTGAGAATACTGGGGAAAGAACACACACAGATTATATTCATGAGACTGGAGCTGTCCGAGTAAGTCCAAATAAGCACCAAGTGAACACAGTCCTCTGACGTAACTTCATACGATGAGCGATGACCGTATATGAAGTGCAATGGCCCAGCAATGCGTGACTGGGAAAAGGCTCCTTAAGTACATGCATTGCTGGGGATGGAAAATTGGCCGCACCTGGGCGAGGAGCGGGGAGATGGCAACCAGGAGTGGGAACAGCTGGCAGTAATAGAGAGGGGGGCGTGGTTGGACCAGCAGACAGTTAGACAGTGAGTTAGACAGTGCTTACACCAGCATGAGCCCAAGAGCCTGCCTTACCGCTGCCGGCCAAAAAGCAGTGGCTATGGGTACTGCAAAGCACACAGAAATACATGTAAACATACATACAAGGTGGCACCGAGCCCACAGCAAGGTCCAAGCCGGGGGGAACCAAACCTGCTCGGCTCCTGACATATTTCAACAATATAGGTTTAGAATGTGTGTGTAAAAGCAATAAAAAATTACTCTAGCTAACATTCACAGTATAGTGTGTAAATAAATATTACTTTTTCCCTTATTTTTACAATTCTGCACCCTAACCCAAAAGCAAGGTTCACACTTCATGTCAAAGCAATAAAAATCAGAATTATATCCATCTGATCCTATGTGAGTTGATCAGTTAGTGATCATCCATACATCCTTACATATTACTGGGAAAACAACGTTTAGAATCTTTTTGCATCTGATTTGATATGGTAGATGAAATTATAATGTTTTAATTATCCTTAATTATTTTTCATTATAACCTGAATCAAAGTATGAAATCTAGTTTATAGGTATTAAACTCTTAGACTTGATTCAGACAAATAAAATATAGTTTTTTAGTGAAAACTAAGCTGAGAATAACAGCAAACTATTTACACAAAATCTTAGCTGGTCTGGATCACTTGTAAATTTTGCTTGACATCGTACAAAATTTCAAGATATGAACATATTAGTGTACTGTGTCTGAAAATTGGGAATCTAGGTATGAAAGGAAAATAAAAATTTAAAGAATAACCTGCAATGTGATTGCTGACCCATGGAGGCCTGGAGCTCCCCATGAATCTGTCTTTTATCAAGGGAGAAGGAGGAGGGGGAGGAGGACAGCAGTGGAGGAGGAGGGGCCATGGCCAAGGAGAGAATGCACCCCCACTGTGGAAATGAGTGCATCAGTATGGACAATGGAGTCACTGGCAAAGAGAATGTCCCCAAAGGCAAGACCAGCAGCTGGGAGGGGGAGGCGCCTATGAGCCACATCCACTACGACAAAACTGGACTTCATGATTAAGACTAAAACAGATAAGTGGACTCACTCCTATACATATACAGAAAATTAACAGCAGATATCTTCCATTTACCTGACTTTGATCTAATGTTAACAATATAGTGTTTACCAGAAGTAATGCTGGAAGTTATATATATATATATATATATATATATATATATATATATATATATATATATATATATATATATATATATATATATATATATATATACTGTATATATATATATATATATATATATATATATATATATATATATATACTGTATGTACATATGTATAGTTGCTGCTCTTGTTTTTTTCTCTTGCCTTCTGATTGTTGCTCTGAGTGTTGCTATCCCTGTGCTGTTGCAATCCTGGAATTTCCCCATTGTGGGACTAATAAAGGCTTATCTTATCTTATCTTATCTTAAGTTCAAGGTACTCCAATTAAATTTGAGTGACGCAGGTACATGTAGATCAGTAACTTCAGGTAATGACATTCAGGGCTTGGCAAAGTCAGAAGAAAAGGTAACAGTTAAATTTGCAAATGGCAAACTATATCTATCAAAATCTGTGAAAGTAAAGCATCCATTACTGGTAACATTGCTGAAAGGTGTTTCATTTCGTCAGAGGCTACCCACATGTTGAGGAAGTAAGCGTAGTTCATGAGACTTCCAAACCAAAATATTGATACTCACTCGACCTGGTCACGGCGGACCATGTTCAGTGATATCACAGCATTTTAAATCCACAGTTCCTACTGATTGGCAATCTCCAAATCAACATCATTGTACCATGTACTATAGACAATTGAATGGATCTGATCCAAATTATGAGCAAACATTTTTTGCAAACTCATCCTCCAGATTGGTCATAAAAAACTTGTACTGGTCACCAAGGGGATATGTAGAAGCATCTGTTGTCTTATCTGATGAGGATAAGAGACATTTTAAACAATGGGGGGTTCCACACATCTTACTGGTCAGACCCAAACACATGGATTGGAAAAATGTTGGACATTTTGTCACCTCTGCTGAGGAATATAGCCATCCATGGGAAGCCAACATCTGACCTTAAAATAAAATATTCTCCTAAATTAGAAACATATGCATTGCCACTTAACTGGGTAACCACAGCACAACAGGCTGTGCACATTGACACCCAGAAATCTCCTACATGACCAATCTTAACATTAACAGAAGAGAGTATGAGAAAATTTGAAGTTCAAATTCCAAATTCATTATGGTAAAAAAGATTTAACAGATGTTGGTCTTATAAAAGGAAGCAAAATAGGTCACTATAACATCACACTATAAAAGACAATATCCTCGCCATCTAGAAGCTCAAAAAGGTGTTAAACAGATCATAAAAGAGCTAAAAACAGCAGATGTCATAGCGTCATGCTCATCCTCCCTATTCCTGTGGGAAACATTCTGATGACCTGCAGGAATTAACAAAGATATAATTCTTTGTGCTCATTGTGTACCAGGATCACACATATTGTTGAATGAACTAAAACTCCAAGTGCAACTTTCCACAGTAGTAGTCATTAGCAATGCATTTTTAGTATACTAGTACACCCAGATCATCAATTCTGGTTTGCATTCATATCTGAAAAGAAAAAGTACACACTCACCAGACTATCACAGGGTTACTGGGAGTCTCCAACAAATTTATCTCAGGCAATGTCAGCAAATCTTGCACATTTTATACTTCCTAACAGAAACCAATTGCTCCTCTATGACATATTGCTGGCATCTCCTGGTGAAGAAATATGCAAACAAAACATATTTTCATAGGGTGGAGTCTATAAATGATTAAATAAAGGTGCTGTTTTTAATCAAGGTTCTCAAATTTATACCTGACCAAAGGGTAAACCCATCCTCCCACAAAAATTATTTCACTGTGCTGCTACTTGAACACATGGACTTTGTCATGTGTCCAAGGGAGGGATGGTGTTATTGGTTATTGTCATAACTCTGGCTCTCACGAGCCAGGAAAGGAGATACGAGGGCGACCAGTGAGTTAGCGTAGTTTATTAACAAAGCACACACTACACAAAATAACGAACAGAAAAGTAAAGAGCCACGTGGGGCTAAAACACACACAGAACTAAGGGAAACATACCACCCAGGGAGAAAGGCTAGAGAGGCGGCGAGGGAAAAAATACACGCCGAGTCGCAACACTTACTTTGGGTGAAGCGCCGAGGTAACGGCGGACTGAAGCTAGACGTAGGAGCTAACAGTCGTGGGAACACAAGGAACGTCTTCCCATAGCGAGGTCGCAGCCACGAGTAACTCTCGGCTGCTCGCTTAAATGGGGGAGATGATTTGGGAATAGGAGACAGCTGTCCCAGCGCAGCTGAACTAGACAGCTGGCAATCAGCTGGGCGCTGTCAAAGAGCGGGCCATGGAAGACCCGGCACGGACTACCCCGGAGCAGGAGCGAACTGGACAACCTGAACGCAGAGAAAAGATAGTTCAGGTCGTGACAGTACTCCTCCCCCGAGCCGCGCCTCCTGGAGCGGCCTAAACCCCCCCCCCCCCCGAGGGAAGACCATGGAGGGCGGTGGGGGCCAGATCTGGGAGAAAGGGAGGGACCAGAAAAAGGAGGCAGGGAAGAAAAAAAAAAAAAAAAAACTAGATACAGTATAGGGTCAGATACCATAATAATCTTAACCCCCCCCCCCCAAAAAAAACCATCACCCCCTCCCCTGCAGAGGCCAGACGGTCTGTGCAGGTGACCACAGGAGGTGGGGAGAAACGACAAGAACCAAAATGCAGAAACATAGCGACACAGTCATGGAAAAAGTCCACAATAACTTAGGGTGAGGACAATAAAAAAAAAAAAACTCATGTCCCGAAGGCCAAAAACTACAAAACTCTGAAAAAATAGACTTACACAAGTAAACCCCGACCAAAACAGAATATACAAAGGATGCAAACCGGGCATAAGATCCAAAAATAGAGCCTGGAACTGCAAATTGGCATGAAGATAAAAATACAAAAGGAACAACTCCTCAAACACGTATTAGCACAAAAAGTGTCACTAAACAGTCTGGAGGAGGATATAAATACAGGAAAACAAGACTACTCGGAATGAGGCCAGGCAATGTGAAGCAAATGCTACTTAAGGAGAAATTAGAATAGGATCATACTGGGATTATAAAACAAAGAAAATAGTCCAAGGAAATTTTAACTGGGATAACCCCACAATAAGGACTCTAGGGCAGAGAGTTCTTTGATGTCCTGAAAAGTATTAAATTAGGGAGGACAATCAAACGCAAGGCAACAAACAGTCAGTCAATTCTTCCAGGACGTCAGCAGGTGGAGCGGGGCAGGCGATGACAGCTTGTCCGGCGGGCGGCCCGAACTCCACCAGGCCAGGAACCACAACACCAGTTCGGGTGGCCTACCCGAGTCCCAGGCTAGGAGACACAGTTTCTCCGGAGGCCGACCCAGATCACCGAACCAGCCAGATGGCCTCCCAGGCGGTCGTCCCGTGACCTCAGACCACGGAGAGCTGAGGGAGAGGTCTTGGTGCAGCTCCCTCCCTGAGGGAAAAGGCAGGAGGAAACTGACCCAGGTGAGAAAAACCCCCACAGTAGTAGGGGGAGAAGAGATGGAGGCCAGGGGCAAAGTTAGCCTGCCATCTAATGGCAACAAGGGTAGGGGGAAACTGGCCCGGGCGAGAGGAACCCCAACAGCGGCAGGAGGAGAAATGATGGAGGCAAGGGACGAAGTCAGCCAGACGTCAGGCGAACACAATCCTCCAGCTCCCACACTAACCGTTACCCGGACCGGCGCAGCACCCCCGGTGGACCCCGATCGGGCCGGCGCAGCACCCCCGGTGGACCCCGATCAGGCTGGCGAAACACTCCCGGTGGACCCCAGCTGGACCGGCGAAACACTCCCGGTGGACCCCAGCTGGACCGGCGAAACACTCCCGGTGGACCCCAGCTGGACCGAGACAGCACTCCCGGTGGACCCCAGCTGGACCGAGACAGCACTCCCGGTGGACCCCAGCCGGACCGAGACAGCACTCCCGGTGGACTCCAGCTGGACCGGCGAAACACTCCCGGTGGACCCCAGCTGGACCGGCGAAACACTCCCAGTGGACTCCAGCTGGACCGAGACAGCACTCCCGGGCGCAGCATCTGAGGCGAACACCGTGCAGGGAACCGGAACCTCCGAGATGGCACCCAGAGCAGGTTCGTCTCCGGTGACCCTGGGGAGAGGCTCAGAGGGACAAAAGGAACCGGGATCAGGATCACCGGCAGCGGCAGAGCCCGGCGGAACAGGCTCGAGCGCAGCAGACGGCTGCACCCGGCCCGCCCCCCCGAGAGACAGGCAATAATGCTCCAGAATAGAGAAGAGAGAAACAAAATAGAGCACTTGCCTGATCTCGGGTTCTACCGCCCTCCAGGACTTCGATGCTCCGGGCTCAGCGTGCAGGACTCCGTCCTCCGGCTCCAACTCGACTGCGAATGGCTCCGCAGCCGGCATGATGGTTTCCACAGTCAAACGACCTCCAAATGCCGAAGACCGCGTCGACAGCCCACCTGGCGTGGGGGCAGGAGATCTGGACTCTGCTGGGCCGAACCATTCCTCCGTGGAGACCCGAGGACGCTTAATCGTCGGCGCCGGCTCCAACAGGCAGTTCGACCTTCTCCTCTGCCCATAACGTGGCTGCGGGGCTGGGGCAAAACCCTCCAGGGCCGCAGGCCGCCTCCTCCTCGCGCAGCGGTGTACACCTGGCACCGGGGCACACTCAAGGGGAAGAGACACAGAGGACGCAGGTTCATATTCAGTTTTTGCAACGGGAGGAGAGAGCTCAGGGGACTGTGAACCCTGAACTCCTCCCCCAGGAATCAAACAAGGCAATTCACTCATAAAGGGAGGAGAATGAAAGGACACTTGCCTGATTCCCGGAGGGCCGGTGGAACCCGCTACAAGGGACTCGAGTCTCTCTTCTCCCAACCGGATAGAAGTGGGGAACCCCCCGGACAGATGAGGCGGTGCTACCCGCACCGGATCGGGACCTGGAACACCTGGAGATGAATTTGCGCTTCTCCCAGCGGCCGGAGTGAATGACGAAGAGGGGGGTGAAACAGCTGAGGAGAGCTGGGGGCCCAAAGCTGACGGGACAGCGGGGAGAGCGGGCCCAGGAGCGGGAGCAGCTGATTCACTTCTTCGGCGAGACACGGGAGCAACAGCAGGCTGGGAGGCGGAATTCGTGTGGTTTCCTGGAGCGGGATCCGGACGGGACTCTCGCTGAGATGAGTGGGGAATTTGGGAGCGACGTCTTCTGAACGTGAGGTCGGGAAAACGCCGCTCCTGTGCGATGAGCGAAGCCAACAGGTCAGCGTATTCCGGATAATCGTTCAGCTCCGGGTTCTTCTCGACCAGCCTGACCGCTGCAATCACGTTCTTCATGGCTACGGGGGGAACGGCGGCGGAAGAAGCGGCTGCCACTCGATCCGCAATGCGCATCGCTGTCATTCTCATCTTCTCCGGGGGAAACCCGGTTGACGTCACTCTATCCTGGGGATCACCCCTGGGTGAGGCGAACTCCTGGACTGGATCGGCGGCAGGAGCGGGATCTCCGAAGCGAGGAGCGAAGGCGTTCTGTCCTCGGCTTCCTGCCGGAGTTCTCCTCCAGCCTACGGAGCCTCTCCCAGGCCACAGAGATGTCTGCCCTCCTTGCCTTAACCTCGGGGAGAAGGAAGTAGTGAGAAAAGCAGTTAAGCATACCCTCAGCGAGCTCCAGGCGCCAGCGTATCTCGCTGGGGGCATCGTAGAGGTCCGTGGTGAATAACATTCCGTCCACAAGGTCCAGAGTCTCCGAGAGATCGTGGCCTGGGTGCCGCATGAGTCCCTTGGAAGGAGACATGATACTGGCTCGCCCGTACCCAGAGGAAGAGGAAAAAAGGCGTCGAGTCCTTACAGCCAACTCACGGTCGCGGCCGTCTCACTAGGCTGCGACCTACTGTCATAACTCTGGCTCTCACGAGCCAGGAAAGGAGATACGAGGGCGACCAGTGAGTTAGCGTAGTTTATTAACAAAGCACACACTACACAAAATAACGAACAGAAAAGTAAAGAGCCACGTGGGGCTAAAACACACACAGAACTAAGGGAAACATACCACCCAGGGAGAAAGGCTAGAGAGGCGGCGAGGGAAAAAATACACGCCGAGTCGCAACACTTACTTTGGGTGAAGCGCCGAGGTAACGGCGGACTGAAGCTAGACGTAGGAGCTAACAGTCGTGGGAACACAAGGAACGTCTTCCCATAGCGAGGTCGCAGCCACGAGTAACTCTCGGCTGCTCGCTTAAATGGGGGAGATGATTTGGGAATAGGAGACAGCTGTCCCAGCGCAGCTGAACTAGACAGCTGGCAATCAGCTGGGCGCTGTCAAAGAGCGGGCCATGGAAGACCCGGCACGGACTACCCCGGAGCAGGAGCGAACTGGACAACCTGAACGCAGAGAAAAGATAGTTCAGGTCGTGACAGTTATTAGTTATCACAGCCTATGGGTTTGAAAATTTTGGTACAAAATTTTGCCAATAATGTCTAATTTGTGCACAAAATAATGCCCAGGGCAATGTCAAAACCAGAGAAAGGTAGTTTTCCATAATCAACATACCCATTTCAGAACATTTGCATGGACTTCATTGAGTAACCAAATGTGAAGGGAAGAGATATTGTTTAGTTATAGTGGATATGGTTACAGATTAGTTCACATTTAGGGAAAGTGTTCAATAGTGATTTGAAACATCATGCAGCATATCATCCACAGTCTGCAGGATTTATGGAATGACATAACCAGACCATTATAGAAAAATTAAGAAAACAATGGCACAAACAGGACAGAATTGGATTTATTGTTTACCATTGATACTATTATATATCAGAATAGTGCTTACAAAAGAAGGTTTATCTCCATTTGAAGTTTATATGAAAAGCTTTAATTAGTACCTCCCCTTAGATCATTCAACCCAGAAGATGAAGAGATTTGGTTTTGCAGATTACATGTTAAAAATATTGACTCAAAAAGATTCTGTTCATGCTATTCTTCCTAGGAAGGAACACATGGGAGGAATCATCACCATAAAACCAGGAGACCAAGTCCTTACAAAGGCTGTAAAAAGAAGACCTGGTCAGAAGGTCCCCTGGCAGGGGCCATATAAGGTAATATTGTCAATTCCAACAGCCGTAAAAGTACAAGGCAGAGACACTTGGGCACACCTTACACACTGTAAATTATTATCAAAATAAAGCCATAGAGAGCGTTGCTGTTGTGGCGGAAGTCTGGGGCTACAAAGGGAGTCAGGAATTTTAGCTGACCTGATTGTCTCAAACCTTGGTGAAGAAATTAAGAGTCTACAGCAGGTAGAATGCACTCAAAATGACTAACAATGAAAGACCCTCAGAGATGTCCTTGTCGTAGTCCTTCTGATATGGTTGTTGTGCAGCTCAGTAGCTATTTTAAAAGGTAACTGGCAGATCAATAAACATCAACATGAAGGATAAAGGGACATCAACCACCATAACGTGCACTGACGATAAAGCTTGTGGAGTCCAGTTTGACTTTTGTGATATATATAATTGTGACCACTCCATGCACTATGAATCTGAGTCTGTAATGTCATAAGAACTGAGTCATAAGAACAAATGCAAATGCAAACAAATGCACTCCTCCATGTAACTGGGCTGATGTGTTCAGTCTCACAGGACCCAATGACTCTTAATCTGGACAATATTATGTTGGAGTAAATGTACTTGGAAAAGACCCCTTAGAGAGCGTAGGCATGATCTACTCTTCATCCTAATCCTAATTGTGAAGCAAAAACACTATATTCAAACACACACCAAGATATGTATAACAGGTATTCACAACTAACTATTGGAGGGGACATGCAGAGTTACTTGCTAGTAGGACAAATAAAACAAATTTCTCCTGCTCAGGACTTAGGAACATTTTAAATAGTTCCTCCAAACCATCCTCTGCAGTCGTAGTCCCAGCGTAAATGGCACCAGGGCAGAACAACACCTTTGAACTAAATGGAGGATGGTGGCTCTGTGGGTATAGGATTTACTAACACCTGCCCTCTAACTGGGAGGTATCTGTACCCCTGTATGACTGACTGACCACACTATCATGATGTATCTGGATTAAGTCAGACAGTCAGGGCATTGAAAGAGGGACCTGGAGTACAAACCACATGATGCAGTCTGAGCAACAGATATACCAGTTGAATTTAAACATTGGAGCATTGGCCAAAAGGTCACACTCACACTATTTCCTTGGACAGGGGTTGGAAAGAATATTTTTAGGACTGAGTTTGGCCAAGATACTAGGTATGAACCTGATGTCATCACTGCCTGGCTACAATCCTTCTTTGGACGGTGGGCAGGAGTGATAAAAAACACATAATATTATCCCTTATGACTGGAATTACCATCCTTATGTGTTTAAGATGTTGCTGCAGTCCCTGTTGTAGAGGCCTTATTTTAAAAAAAAAAATAGTACGGTACATGCTGCTGGTGCACACCAGTATCCCATATTAGCTCAGCAGGAGGAGAACAACAAGGATTCATGTGATGAGGACAGTCAGGTTTAAATCATGTCTACCAGTGTCTCTGCAAGGAAAAATGTTGGTATTAACAATATGCCTATAATGGCTAAAGCATGATGTAACAGCTGAAAATTGTGTAAACACATTTAAAGGAAATTTTTTATTTTTTTATTTTTGATATTGAAATTGTAATACTGAATGTTTGTAAATGACGACTCATTTTTATGGTTGCCAAAGGTAGTAGAAATAAGGTGAAAAATTTTCCTGTATAAATGCTCAAAGAATGAAGACTAAAAAGAAATTGCATTACAATGATTACTCATGAAAGTATATACTGCTTATAGGTTTTTCACTCATCACTCATGAAAATAACATTAGCTGTCTGATACCTGTTTATTATAGTTATTGACTTCATGAAAATGGAGTCAAGAGAGGAAATAATTGTTATAATAAGTAAATAGTGAAGATTAGTTGGTTAGATATTACACAAAGTGCTCTCACACACAAGCTACACACATACATTCACACTTACACCCCCCCCCCCCCGCACGCACACAAAAGCGCTTTAGCTCTACACATACACACATGCACACACACATACAAACCCCACAGGAAAGTCTCTGTTCCTGTTTCCATATATGGGCATGGTGAAAGACAGGAAACAACAGGATAGAGGCCATAAAAACAAGCCATCTGGATGCTAAGAGGAAAGTTTGGACAATGGACATGTATTGTTGGAAAGTTACTGGGAAACACCCACTAACTGGAAGCCTTTTTATAGCTGTGTGGTTCTTTGTTCTGGGTCCTTTCCAGGAGAGGGAGCTGGGAGGTCCCACGGCCATGTACTCTGACTCCCTGCATGGTTCAATAAAAGTTAAGCTGAGAAATAGTATTTCTTCTGTGATTATTGGTTGGTTAACTGAAAAGATTCTGCTAACTGTCCAAAATTAAATTTTACAATAATCAATACCAAATAACCCAAGATGAAGAGAAACAGAAAATGATTCTAAATAAACTTAAAGGTTGAGCACGGCTCCCCGCCCGAACTCAGTATCATGACATAAAGTGTCTTGCCCAGAGACACAAGGGCAGGATGACTGAGGACAGCGGGATTCGAATAGCCAACCCTCTGGTTATTGGACAACCCGCTCTACCTCCTGAGTCACTGCCACCCACATTTCCCTCCTCTGTTCCATTTTTGCTGAGCACCAAGCTGGACGGCAGGAAGTTCCATTTTTATATGGTCTTTGGCATGACCCGGCCGGGACTTGAACCCTGACCTCCCGGTTGTGGGGCGAATGCTGGTGTCCTAGAGGATTTAAACACAGGCCTCCAGCATGGGAGGTAGGGGTGGGTTATATGGCCCAATAATTATTTCACAGTATTTGTGAATGATAACAATATTATTGACCATGTCACAAAATACTTTTTAAAAAATTGATTTGATTTTAAAATATTCAGTAAAACAAAAACTCTTTATTGTACCAGTTCATAAACAATAGCTCACACTTGGTTTCAGACTGTGTCAAATATTGCAACAAAATAATATAAACCATCACATTTGAAGTGCACCTTTATTTGGTGGCTTCTATACCCATCCAGGTCCTTTTAGAAATCACCATTGCTGAGACCACTCCTCTGGTTTTGTTTGTCTCTCTTCATATATGGGGGGGGGGGGGAGGCTGAAAAGTTCATAGGCTGACCATGATGCAGTGGTCAAATTTGACCAAATGTGGTTTATTTTTCAATATATTTTTCAACATTGGTGTTGCAGCGCTTGGATCCCTGCAGTATAGAAGCTCTCTTCTTGATCCTCAAAGACAAAACTCCTTCTTAGTCAGCCTTTGAACTTCCCCTGGGCTGCACGGTGGCGCAGTGGTTAGCACTGCGGCAGCACAGTTTACCCTTGGCCGGGGGATTGTGGGGATCGTGGGATCGTGGGTTCGATCCCAGCCCCCGACCAACAGTGATCTGTGTGGAGTTTGCATGTTCTCCCCGTGTTGCGTGGGTTTACTCCGGGATTTCTCCGGTTTCCTCCCACATGCCAAAAACATGCATGTTAGGTTAATTGGCTGTTCTAAATTGTCCCTAGATATCTGTTTCCTATAGGCCCTTAGAATAGAGGGTTAGTATTAATGAAAGCGCTTTGAGTGGTCTTTGTGACTAGAAAAGCGCTATATAAGTGCAGGTTAGTTCGTTAGTTAGTTAGTTTTCAGCTCCACCTCGTAAGTCAATGTGTTTATTCTTAAATGACTGAATAATTTTAGCATATTTCCTCATTTCATCCTCACAGGCTGGCAAGTCTGGCATATGACTGTGGTTTGGTCCACATCTGCTGTTTAAGGTTCTTTTATATTAAAAAATGCACAGAAATAAAACACAATCACACTGTTGTGGAACATTCATGTGGGTGAAAAAAATATCTGCATGGACCTTGATGTCAGTGGACTTTTGTTGCGGAAATAATATAGATCATTGGGGGTAAAAACAACTGTAAGTAGTAATCACCACAACAAGCACATGAATTATCAGATCAAGGCCAATATGTGAGTTAGGATCAACAAGAAGCTGCACTGTGATGATGGTATGAGGGAGCGCTGAAAAGTTCATAGTGGTCAAATTTGACCAAATGTGGTTTATTTTTCAACATAGTCTCCCCTTTGGTCCACACACTTGTCCTGAGGTGGAAGTATTTTATTGTTTGGGGGGTTTTATGGGGTTTTTGAGTTTGTGTTGCATGTTTATTTATAGTTTGCATCTTTTGTAGTTTTGATATTTAATCAGTGTGTTTTTAAATTGGAAATGTTGTCTACTTCCACCCTGTGCTTCCCCTAATTACTGATCAGCAGCACCTGTGTTGATTGGGGATGTGCAGCCCCTATGACTGCAAATGTTATAAAAGGTGCTTTGGCAGTCCAAATGAGAGCCCTGCCTGAGGGGATTCCAGCTGGATGAGGGCCTGCCTGGAGGAGAGCCCTGCATGAGGAGAGGCCCCAGCTGGAGGAGAGACCTGCTTGGAGGAGACCAGGATAGCCCGGCCAAATGAGAGCCCTGCTGGACAAGAGGATGCTGCTGGTGGCAGAGGAAATGGCTGAAGGAGGGCATGACTGAGGAGGAGGAGCAGTAACGGCTCAGGACCACCATGACATCGGGATTTGGGGGAGAACACTTCTGTATGGAGCAGTTGGGGTGCTGCAGGTGAAGGATAGCAAGAGGCAGAGCGAGGAGCTCTACCTGGGCTGCAAATATCCTGGTTTCCAGATAGCAGCACCCCATGATATTGACAATGATAAAGATGGAAAATATGGATATACTGCTGACAAGTGTCTTTCCCTGTACAGGTTTCCTGAAGACATCAGTGTCGTGGTGGCAGAAAGAGCATGGCCTTGAAGAGTGGATCCTCCACCACAACTTTTAGGGACTTTCATTTTTTTAGCCCACTTTTAATTTTTTAGCTTAGTTTTTAGTTTGTATTTTATTCTATTTAAGCTTATTTTAGTGCAGTTTTAATTCTCAGGTTTTAGTTGGCTTTTTATTTTTTAAGTAGGCATCTGTTGTGTGTATACGTATATATTGTGTAAATAGATTCCTTGTTGAACATACTAATTTTAAAGTTTCCCCTTCACCTGGTTTTAAAGAACCTTGCGGTTTATGTTTTTAACTACTCTCTGGCCTGCACATATTTTACACACCTCATCCATCGGTGTTGCAGTGCTTGGATTCCTGCAGTTGAAAAATTAACCACATTTGGTCAAATGTGACCACTAAGAACTTTTCAGCCCCACCTCGTACGTACACTACCGTTCAAAAGTTTGGGATCACTTAGAAATTTCCTTATTTTTGAAAGAAAAGCACTGTTTTTTTCAATGAAGATAACTTTACTAATCAGAAATACACTCTAATATCTAATATACATTGCCAATGTGGTAAATGACTATTCTAGCTGCAAATGTCTGGTTTTTGGTGCAATATCTACATAGGTGTATAGAGGCCCATTTCCAGCAACTATCACTCCAGTGTTCTAATGGTACAATGTGTTTGCTCATTGCGTCAGAAGGCTAATGGATGATTAGAAAACCCTTGTGCAATCATGTTAGCACAGCTGAAAACAGTTTAGCTGGTTAGAGAAGCTATAAAACTGACCTTCCTTTGAGCAGGTTGAGTATCTGGAAAAAAATATTATTTCAAATACAAATCATTATTTCTAACCTTGTCAATGTCTTGACTATATTTTCTATTCATTTTACAACTCATGGTGGTAAATAAGTGTGACTTTTCATGGAAAACACAAAATAATTGTCTGGGTGACCCCAAACTTTTGAACGGTAGTGTATGTAGCTGATAATTGTTTGGAAATGTTATATGTTGGTATAGAAAGGAGCTAACATTAGCCACAGCAGCTAATGACAAGAGGACTAG
Organism: Pholidichthys leucotaenia; assembly: GCA_020510985.1. Classification (NCBI taxonomy): domain Eukaryota; kingdom Metazoa; phylum Chordata; class Actinopteri; order Cichliformes; family Pholidichthyidae; genus Pholidichthys; species Pholidichthys leucotaenia. The sequence goes on from CM035838.1 coordinate 405,669,657, forward strand.
TAAGGATCACGCCTGATCATTGTGAGCTTAAAGGATTTTGTAACATTTTTATAGGCCTTATTCATAATAGGTGATTGAGCTTGGGGTTACATGATCAAACCACTTCACCTTGAGTTAAAAAAAATACCTGAAGTGGCCAAACTGGAACAAAAATGGAACTCCCTGTTGTGTTCATAATATTAGGAATGACGAGGAAGACTAACCTCGGTTAACAGGGTTTATTCAGGATATAACATCAATTATATAAAAAGGCTTGCGGCACCCTCCTGCTGGCCAGGTGGCTTCACGACAAAAGAGGCAGAGTCTCTTCCGCCCACTCTTTTATACCCTGGGCGGTGTCACCACCGGAAACCGGTAGTAGCCACCCCGGTCTATCTCATGACCAACCCGACAGCCATCTTACTAATACCAGCCAATCACAGACACAACATTCCGCCCCCCCTCAAAAAAAAAAAAAATGCCAGGCATACAAATAACCCACCCAAATTTATCACCCGAGACACGCACTAATCAAAACATATATACAAAAATAAACAAAACACCTATTCAATCACACAACTAAGGGTGGGGGGCTGAGTAGACCACCAGCGCCCCCACACGGCTGAGTGGGTTATTCTGCTGCTGAAAAGAGGAACATACAAATAAAACAATAAAAGCCGTGTTTCTAACTAAAACTAATCCCTCAACAATACAAAAACACACAGAGAATAAAACACAAGACAAACTCTATTGGCAGCCCCACACCCCAACTCCCACCCCACCATGGGTACACAGGGTATAATAAATCAACATAGGGGCACTCAATAAAAAGTAACCCAAACAAATCAGGCAGGCTCAAATTTATCTATTAAACCAAAATACACAGAGCCGTCACCAAATTAACCAAAAAATTTAGCACACAAACCTCAAATATTCAGAAATACTTCTCTAACACAGGGGAAAACAAGCGTCACACCACTCAGGCTATCAATTTTAACATGCAAACACACAAAACTCAGGTTCGCAACCACACATGTTGTGCCTACCAATTCACTCCTTTTACCCTTTTTCTCTTTTTTTTTTTTTTTTAAACACAATTTACCGGGGCTCCAAATAGAAACTGATAACAAAACAGGTCTGAAGAGGACAACACACACATGCAAAATAAAACCCTCAGTCCCCGGATGGATCCCTCTCAAGGCGTCTCCGTCTCTTCACTTTAGGGCTCCTGCTGCGCCGTCTCCTCTCTACCTCCGGCAGCTGCAGATCCCTCGGGTGTCTCCAGACATGAATAGACCTGCACCCATCTGTCTCCATCCGACTGGGCTCCACCTGGAACCGCCTCTGGTTGTCCCGCTGCTGGCGTGGACTGTGATCTATACGTACTCGAGCCTCAACCTTGGTCTTCGAGGGAGCCCACTTCCTCTTATTCAGATCACCGATCCTGCGACAGGCCCCCGACTCCAGTTGCTCTGTCTCGCGGGCCCTCCTAGGTCTCCTCTTGGCAGACCTAGGAGGGCCACACTCCGCGGTCTAGCCCCGTTTTCTCCCGGCGTTGGCACCTCGTCCTGATGAGCCTCATCGGGGGTCCCGCCATGCCGTCCGGCACCCTCGTCCAGGGCAGGCTGCGTGACAGCATCGGGTCAATCCCGAGACGGCTCCGCATGGCGCGGTGTGTGCACTCCCAAAGTCACTTTGTCCACCCAGTCTGAATCCCACACCTCAGCACCCTCCATGGCAGGAACAGGTCCGCCCCGCAGTCCACATCCAGACCATTCTTCACCCGAAATGTTCGTAATGGAGAACCCAAGACTGTAAAATAGGTTGCAACCCATAATGTTAACACCGGACGCAGAAACGTTAATGCGAACACTGGGCGCCACACTGTTCTTATAAAAATTATAAAGAAGTGAGACAACACCCCTCAAGGGAACCCCTCTCCCCAGCAATAAACACTAACCCAGGGTGGGAGGTGGGGGAAAACTGGTTAGGAGGGAAGCAACCCATGAAAACACGATAGTACAAAAACAGAATAAATAACAATCGCTCCTAATAAACCCCCAACCAGGAGCACTAACCCCCCTCTCCAGAAGTCCAAAGTTCGGGGGGTCGACCAGAGTCCCAGGCCCCCAGTGTGGTGAGGAGTGGCAGATCGGGTGGCCTGCCCAAGTCCCAAGTCCAGCAGGCGGCCTGTGGGATAGTGTCCGGTGGCCTGCCCAGGCCGATGAACCACCCGACCCATAAACCAAGTCCCTTGGGTGGCCGACTAGTGTGGTGGAGCCACCAGGACCTGCGAGGATGGCAGAGAGACAGCCTCCATACTCGAGAACGTCGGCAGCCAAGCCAAGGAACAGGAGTCCCCCCTGCCGTTCAAGGCCCAGAGCAGGAAGACCGTCTGGGACGTGGCTGCACCCGCGATGGTCCCGGTCTGGGACGCGGCTGCGTCCGCGATGGTCCCGGTCTGGGACGCGGCTGCACCGGCGGTGGCCTCCAGCTGGGGCTCTGCTGCACCGGCGGTGACCTCCCCAGCGTGGGAAGTGATGTTCCTCACGTCCTCAGGAGTCAAACCCCGATCCTTGGTTGCCTCCAACAGCTCTCCGACGACCCTGGTTGGAGGTTCCAAGTCCGAAGGAAGGAAGAGAAAAACCGGGTTAGGGTCACCGGCAGTGGTGGAGCCCGGTGTGGCGGTCCCGAGGGCAACTGTGAGCTGCCCTGGGTCCACCTCACCATGAGTTGGGCAGTGTGACATTAATATTGAAATTTCTGATTTAATGGAACACACTTGCCTGAACTCTGGCTCCACCGCCGTCCAGGACTCCGGCGATCCTGGGTGCGTGGGTTCTTCCGGTCCATTGGGTGCCTCATTCCTTTTGGCCCCCTCCGCAGCAACTGGACCCGCCTCGTCGTCAATGGGCGGCCCAGGTGGTGGCTGCTCCTCTCCATTGACCCTAGGATGGAGCTCAAAGGGGATAGGAAAGGGAGAGCGATTAGGGTCGCCAGCAGCGGCAGATCCTGACGAGGGGAATCCAGATGCGGCTGGGGGCCACACCCGACTCCCCTCCCCAAAAGCCAGGCAAGATCCCTCCACCATCAATAAATGAACTACAGGTTCAGGTTCAGGTTCAGGTTACTTTATTTGTACCCGTAGGTAGATTTGTTTTGCAGTCTGGTGACATCCATATTTACAAGCCACAATTACATTCAACATAGACACAAACACAGGCACACATGAAGCTGACTATAAACATGATAAAAATACTCAAGGCTCCATCAATCAGGGTATAAAGACAAAGAGATGAGAGAAAAACCAGAGGTAAGAGATAAGGGTCATATTAAAAAGTTAAAAACTAGTCAAAGAGGTTAAAAACTCAAAGGTCTCAAACCCAATAAAATATTTAGAACCCAAATAACATCCTACAAAAATAAGTAAATATAAAATGGAGTTAATAAATAGGTACCTAAATTATGTGCAATACATTGTTACAACTTGTTCACCTCTTTGACAGCAGCAGGAACAAAGCTGTTTTTGTAGCGCTGGGTTTTAATTTTTGGGACAGCAAACCTTCGTCTTGAGGGAAGAAGCTGAAAGTTGCTGTGCAGTTACAGGAGAGACTACTTGCCTGTGCTTAAGCTCTACCGCCGTCCAGGACTTCGACAACGATGCCCCGGGTCCCATCGGCTGGAGGCCAGGTCTGGGGGATGACTCTGCTGTGGCGGCCCCCACAACGGGCATGATGACGATAGCAGGAGTGGAACTCTCGTGCGCCATCCTCCACGCCTTTGGTCCCTCTGGTGTGGGGACCGTGGACGACTCCTTGGCTGGCCCAAGGGCTGGATCCTCCTGGTCCTCTGGCCTCTCCTTCCCCGAGTGACCTGGATCTGGGATGGATGGGGTCGTAAGGGAACATAGAGAAGAGTCATTGAGACCCGGCACCAGAGTACTGTATGCTGCTGGGGCAGAGAACTCAGGGGCCTGCTCACCCCAAGTCTCCTCACCAGGAGGCAGGCAACATTGATCATTGATTATGTAACTCAAATGAAAAGAAACTTGCCTGTTCTCCTGGCACTGGTGGTCCCCAGCGGCCTCCGAGGTGTCCTCTCTACTCTCCTGGCATTCCTTGTCGGGTTGAAGCTCCTCCTTCCTCGGGGAAGGCTCTTTCAGTCTCTCAGCCATCTCCGGGAGCAGCTACGGCTTCACCTCCAAGATGAGGTCTGCTTCAGCCAGGGGAGCCCGCTGTAACGTAAAATATGGGAATATTAATAAATATGATCAGGTATGAATTATTTAATTTATATTGATGTATTGGAATCTGAGCTCAAATCTCATTTCATATACATCAGAAAAGCTAATAACACTCGTAAGGGGCACCAGCTTCTATCTTTAAGAAGCAATTTGATCTTTAATTTCACCTTATACCTGTTTGATCACTCAATAAATTAATCAATAATTAGTCTCAAAAATTTTCTGTGAATTCGATACCTGGGCTTGAAACAGACTCAGAATGAAATAAATTCCCAACAACTTCTCATTTTTAAATATTTATTAAACAAAATGATTAATAGACATCGAAATAATTTCATTAATCATAAAATCAATCTTGTAAATGATAGATTAACAATGTCAATATTTTCGGAACCAGGGTTAAACTGAGAAACGAATTTCTATCAGTTTGAGTTAACAGATCATCAAAAACAACGCAAATTTATGGAGAAAGTTTGCTAATTATGAAAAAGTCCTAAATTAATCTTAAGAAAATAAAAACGGAATTTTAATGAAAAGGAGAGTTATGTTAAGGGCTTCTTAATTTGCATCTGATTAGATATATAAATTAGTACCGAACCTCAAGTTTAATTCAGCAGATGAATTAAAGTTTTTTCAGCTCACGTGATCCTCAGTGATGGCAGTTCTGTCGTCCTTTTTCAGCCCAAGACTTTGTGGATGTGAGGGAAATATCTGCCAGCAGATACTTCAAGGGTTCACAGCTCGACCTTTAGATTCAAGCGGTCGAAGGAGGCTGGATTCTGGGCTGCATGACCCACAGTTGAAACGGGTCTTAGCCAGATGGTGCCGACGTCTCTTCAGAGTGATGTGGGACAGCTGTGTGTTGATCCTACAGCTGCACGTTATGTGGGAGCTGCGTCTTTCTTCAAGAGGTCTTCGGTAATAATTAAGAGATATCTAATCCGATTTCAAATTAGAAAAGAAACTTTCGGACTTTAGATAAAAATAGTTTTGGGAGGTGCTTGGTCAAGAAAAATATTATAAAAATAAAGTCAAGATTAAAGTTTACCTTAAAATTAAACAAACGGCGGTTTACAGAAAGTTTAACAAAAAGTGATAAATTAAGAATTGGAGTTTGACTCCGATTAAGAATTGAGCTCAAAGAAAAAGGAATTCCTAGGCATTTAAGAGAAGAAGAAAATACAAAGTTACATAAACAAATTATCTGCTGTGTTCAGAAAAGCGCCATGTGGTCCTTTGTTCTCCCTTGTTGTAGACAATGGAGGAGATCAGAAAGAAGGGAGCAGGCGAAAAGAGAATCCGGAGCAGAAAGAGAGTGGTGTCTGACGAAAAAGGCAAAAAAGGGCTGAAACCGAGTCTCTCTCTCCTTTTTATAAGCTCTGTTGAGTTTCGCGGGATTCCGGCCTGACCGGAATCTCAGCCAATGAGAGTCCTTCGTGGGCGGGCTCGATGAACCTTTAGTCCAATAACAGGCCTTGTCTGTGAGAGACCAATAGGATGAAGAAGCTGGGGTTCTATGAAGACTGGTGACACATGATATCAGTCCACAGGAATACACAGTTTTAAATGCATTGGAATGTACTGTTACAAACTTATGTATAACTAAACTAACCTTAGTGTATCTTATAAGCAGTGCTTCTAAATCAACATGCAGGAATAAACATTCATTTAACATCAACATGCATATATATATATAAAATCACAGATTAATGCATTTCACACATATTATTGATTTTCCACATCAAACACATCAGAGTCCATCTGCATTTTCATAGTTCTGAAAAGAATGAAGGTTTAGAATTGAGTTTGTAATAATGTACTTTAAAGTTGTTTAAATCCAGCATGTCCACAGTTTAAGGAAATTAACTGAGTCGTGGATCTGTGTAGGTTTTATGGGGGCAATAAAAGTGAAGCTGGACATTGGGGGAAATTCCTTAGGCTGGTTTTAACAAAAGAAGGGGATTTCAGCTGTGGCCTGGGGGAAGAAAATCCATTTCTTTGCATTATTCCTGGATGAAACAAAAATGTCTTTAAGCAGAAAAATAATTGTTGCTGAGCCAAAGTGAGATGATGCTACAGTCCCCCCTCTGGTATCAATGGTGACGTTGATTCAGCGTTGATAGCAATCCTAGGCATCAAATCCCAATTTGGCGAGGCTTGATCCAAATGCTGAACTAAAGTTCTGATGTCGGTAAGTCTTAAGCTTGTAAACAGTATCTATTCCAAAGTGTAGGTCCTTAAATTTGGTTTTCTGAAAAACTTCTGGAAATTTTGAAAAAATAATTTTGGCGTGACCAAATATAAACATTGCATAACTGTCTAGGATATACTAAAGTTCTGTATAAGCCTGTAAAGACTTAAAAATTCTGGGTACAAAAAAAAAAAAAAAAAGTGAACTAGAAGTATGTGGGTTTTGACATACTTGATATAAATGTTTTGGGTTTGCTGAAAAATATCTATTCAAGGTTTCAAAAACAGTTTAAATGTACATAAAATCTAAAAGTATAAAGGGTTCTTTGTATATACACAAGCATGTATCCAAAAATCTTAGTCAAAAGCAAAAATAAAATTCTTTCATATTTGAGGTAGATTCAGACTAATCAGTTTTGAGGTGACTCAAGGAGGTTCAAATTGAATTTGTTTAGTTAGACTAAACCATGGTTCCATAGATGTCCAAATCATAGGGTGTTTGAGGCTTTTGTTCAGAAAAACTGAGTGGGCATAGCATGTCGTTATCATTCTTTGGATGGCAATGAGAAGTAAATTTGGATTTACTGCAAAAAGGATATGATGAGAGAGCATATTCATTGCTAAAGCGTTAACTGAAAAGCTAATGTTTCTAGCTACTTCTGAGAGTAACATAGACATTGGCTGTGTGTGAGCATAGTCAACCTTTAACACAAAGAGCAAAGAGTTCAAGACCTTGTTGAGTTTGACTGAAGCTTCGGAGCAAGCATTCAAAACCAACACAGTGTCTTGTAAGATTTTGGTAACGATTTGTGGTTTGACAACCTGGCGTTTTGGTTTAACGGTGTTGACCGAGTTAACAGTGGGCATGCTAAGGTTAGCTAGAGGCTCTAACGATGAGGCTGTTATTAAGAATCCATCCGAGGATCTTTGACCTTTTGTTTTGGCTTGGCCCAATTCTGACTGGGTAACAGTGGGTGTGATTGCTAGGCAGATGGCTAAACTGATAAACAGGAGGGCCATCATCTTGGCAAACAAAAGTGAGTGGTTTTGGATCTTAATCTTCTTGTTGATCTTTCTTTAGATACCTGGTTGGCAAATGAGAATTCCTCTCAGAGGTGAAATGATTTCTTTTAGATGGATGTACTTTATTGATCCCAAAACTGGGAAATTACAGAACAGAGCTTAAGAGATTGAACTCTAAACCTTGTGCTTGTTTTTCTCACCTTTGATGGGAGTTTTAAGATTATTAGCTCAAGCTAATGGTGTTGAATGTCTTGCGTGTACTATTTGATAATAGTAAGTTGATTGAAGTTTATTAGATTTTACAGAGGTCTTTGAGCTTAGTTTAAGGGCTAATTTGGTTTTAATATACCCTTTCCTTTCTGGAGGTTTTGATGCAGTTAACTAATTGGAGAAATTTGACTGAGTGTACCTGAGGCTAGTAGTTAGCTACAGTTATTTCTCAGACGTAGGTTTGATTTTAATCTTATTTATGGACTTACTTTGACAGTGTTGTACCCGACAAGTCCCATGGGGTTTTGGTAAAGGTTACACTGATTTTGGTGAGCCCATTTGAAAATGGGGTCCTGGATTTGGCTCTTGAGTGGCCAAAGTTTGTTGTTGACAATGTGTGGATTCATCCACTCGGGCAGGAATTTAGGAGTGATTTTCCTTTCCTGTAAATTTATTTCAGGTGTTTGCGGTACAAACGTGGGGTGGAAGATCTTGTCCCCCCTTCGCAGTTTGTCATGCAAGAGTTTTTGATCGTTGTACGCTTTCTGTCGTTTGGCGAATCGGTCCGAATGTTTTTGAAGTACAGCCTTGGGAGCTTCGTATGTCGTTTTGACGCTTTTGTGTTCTGCAGCTGGAGTGTTATGGGCATTGGCAGTCATCACCCCCCTCTGGCTTCGAGGAACTCTGAGCAGTGGCGATGATGGTTCATCGGAAGCATGAACAGGAGTGCCATTGCATAGCTGCAGATAAGATTGTGTCGCATGAAGTGGTATCAGTTTTGGTATGTCATAGGGTTTAGATGCGGGTAGCGCATGTACCGTTTTATCCAACCGGTGTTTGACGGTTTTATGGATCATTTGGTTGCACGGTTGAGTGACTGTGCGCCTTGCATTTGCAAAAGTTGGGTTCGTTGTTGCAAAAAGTTGAGGTTTTAGAGGGTCTAGAGAGCTGGTTGGTGGGGCTCTTGTGACCATGCAGGCCTCATGGGTGGGTGGGTGGGTTTCAAAATGTGATACCACCATTGAATCATGGGTATCGAGGGTTTCAAGAGGGCCATTTGGGGTTTTCTGCTCGGCCATTGAGTTTTCAAGATCATTTGAGTGTTTGGCTTGACCTTGTATTTGAAGGTGACTTTTGACTTCTCGTGGACAGTACTCACCTTGGTCTTGGCGGTCGCTTTCACTCGGTTGCAGTTGTTCCATCAGTGCTAGTTGTGTGAGACTTGGGGTGTCCAAAGTGTTCAGAACAAAGCACTGTGATTCAGTTGTTCTTGTTGGGTCAAATGGGTGGGGGTGTTGCGTTTGAGCCCATAGTTTGAGGTTCTTGAAATCAATCAGTGGCTCAAAACGGTTCAGTAGGTCTTTGCCAACAAGTAATGGAATGGCGTCAAGTTTGGACACGTAGACCGGATGTGTCAAGGTCATGGGTCCAATGGACATGTTTAGTAGTGATACGCCCAACAGGGTTGTTTTAGTGAGCGCATATGGTCGCACGGCTAATGAACAGGGTTCCAGTTTCAAATATTTGTTAGCGCGGTTAGCGGCTACACGTAGTTTGTCAAAAAGGGTGTGTGACATGAGAGTAATGTCAGCGGCGGTGTCTAAAACAGCGTCCTGACACACCATGTCTTCAAGGGTCAGTGGAAGGTAGAATTTCCGTGCCACCCCCCTCTCGTTTAAATCGCATAGAAATTGTGGAACCGGTGGTTCGACACAGAGTTGCGATATGTTAGAGGAGTGGTCTGTGACCTGTGGTTGGGCTGCCATGACAGCACTGGACTGTGTTGAGTCCTTTGGTCCTTCCTCATTTGCATGAGGGATTTTCTTCTTGCGTTTCCTTCGTTTGGAACGCTTGTTTTGAGTTGGCACAGCTGATATGGCTAGAATGTTAGCAGTTTTATTCTCTTTGTTGCTTTGAATCTCTGCTAGGAGGTGTTGGACAATTTCAATAGCTTCTCGACTGAATGTAGGAGTTTCTTCTTCCTTCCAAGGTTTGTGATAGGTCTCTGCTTCTGAGCTTCTGTGATGGGATGGAGACCATTTGTCGCGGTTACGCGTGTCTTCGTATCGGTATCTGTCATCATGGTAGTCTGTATCGTGTTCTCGTGACCTATCCCGTGGATATGGTCTACGACGGTAGTCGGGTTTTCGCAAAGTTGGTCCAAAGTGGTATCCAGAGGACCTAGTTTGGTTTTGACCTTGCTGAGGTCGCTTGGGAAAATGCTTCGGCTGTTGATGTACTCGCGGTGTAAGAGGTGGAGTAGAGCGAGGGGCTCCTTCCAACTCCAAGGTGTTAGATGCATCGCTAATAGCTAGCACTTTGGCAGGCTCAGCATGCTTGTTGCGACTTTGTTGCTGTTTTTGGAACGCATAGTGTGCAAACTCTCTCAGCTGACTTATTGAGTTTGACCTTGGGTTAGCTGTAACTCCTAGGTAATGACTCACAGTGGGATGGAGGTTTTGGATGAAGAGGGTCTTGAAATTGTGGTCTTCTTCCATCCCTGGTGTATTTTGAGATCCAAAATATGCAAGTAGGAGTCTCTGGTAGTAGGCTTGTGTTGGCTCTGAGCGTCCTTGCTTTACGGCTAGGGCTGCGGTTAGCCCTGCTTGTAGGCAGTCATCAGAGAACTCCTTTTCGATGGCTTCGCGGAGCAGCGTGTAATCTGCTTTGAAGTTTGTCGGCTGTCTGTCTATGAATTTTGACACTGACCTGTTAGATGTTAGTTTGATCAGATAGATGCGATCGTCTGTCGTAGCATCAGGATACTTACGCAGGTAGTAATCAATGTCCTGTAAATAGACTTTGGCATCAGGTGAACCCGTAGGTCCTGGATCAAATTTGGTGATATTTTGCGCAATCTTGTCAAGGTCGTGATCTGAAGGGGCACACGCACGCTGTCCACGCGGTCGTCCGTATTCGAAACGGGAATCGGGCGAGGGAGCGCGGTGGGTGTCCCGGTGTTCATGTCTTTCCTTTAGGAGCAGTTGACATTCCTTGTAGTCTTTCTTCACATTTTCAAGTTGACCTTCAACTCTTCTGAGTTCCTTCTTTGTGTCTTGAAGGGCATCTTCAAGTTCATTGTTGTCTTGATGAAGCGTGTCATTGTTATGCATCAACCGTTCCTTTTGTGACTCTGCACGGTCCAAATCTTGTACCGCTTCATCCAGTTGATTTTGAGTTTTGTCATTCTCCTCTTGAGATTGTTCCAAATTTCCTTTCAGTGTTTCATTCTCTTCTTGGAGAGATAAGATCGTTGTTTGTTAATTTGCTAGCTCGTTCTCGGCTACCTTTAATCTCGCGACTAATGTTAGCGCAAACTTACCTAACACACTGGTGAGGTCCTTGCCTTCCGGTGGTTTTTCAGTGTGTTCATTCAAAAGTTCTTCAGTGAGTTGCTCCAATTCTTCGGGCTGCGTTTCTTTGACCCGTGTTGTGAAGCTAGAAATTAAATTAGAAGTCCATGCTTCCAATGTTGTTTGAAGGTCATCCAGTTTGGTAAATTGGTTGGTTGTCTGTTGACTCATCATGTTTGACCGTTGTTGTTATTTAGCTTCTAAAAAAAAAAATTCAACTTGTTGATTATTCTTAAATTTGTTCAACAAGGTTTAACCTTGAGTGTTTTATTTTACAACCGTGATAGTTGAAAGTTCCTTTAGAATTTGTTTCAACTTTTAGGCTTGCAGGATGGGAAATAGAATTTTGAAATTATTTAGAAATGTAGTGATGCTTCAAATAATTCGTTCGTTGAAACTATGTTGTTAAATAAAGTTAAATTGAAATTGGTTTGAATTTGTTTCGCAAAACAAAACTGAAATTTCAATGGTGTGGATTGACTTCTTTCCTTTGATTTTCAAAGTCTAGTATTGGAATTTGTCATCAATAACTAGCTTTGGGACTTTGCAAAATGTCACTTTGGAAGTGAGGATTTTATTTACAAAAGAAATCCAAAAGCAAAAGAGGCTAAATGCTTTAAAGATTTAGGATTATAAGTTTCCACTTTCTTTTAAAGTTAAGGCTTTCCTTTGGTTTTATTTGTTAAAGCCTATATTCAGTTGAAGCATTAAATGTTTAAAATATTTACAAATTAGAAACAAGTGAATTGTTTGAATATTTGATATCCAAGGATTTCTTAGGATTGAAGCCAATAGTGATCTTTCTTGATTGTGATCTATAAATTTCTTATTTACAGAATAATCAATGTTTGCACCCTTTTGACTTTTCTTTTAAATCCTGGGAAAAATTTGAAAATTATGCAGGTTGGTTAAATGTTTTTCTTTTCCTGTAGAGAAAACATGAATCCAGAAATGACACAATGAGTTTAAATAACACCTAGAGCTTCTCTTAAGTGTTAATTGCTTAATGTGGTTTCCTAAATTTGAGAAAGAGGAAAAATGATAAATATTCAATAAGTCTGTAAATTTGTTAAAATGCACAGGACTAATTCTACTTTAATGTTACTCTTGAGTAAACATCAGCATTAGAATCCTTAATCTAAAACTGGGTTTCTGTGAGAAGGGAATCACACCATATCACATTTAAAAACAGCAAAATAAGCACACATATAGCTTCAAAGTTTGTAACTTTTTGCTTAAAAGTGTAAATATGTTTGCTTTTAGCTTAAAAGATTATAATATGTGGTTATATAAGTGATTAAATACAATAGAGGTGTTTATATATGTTCCTGCTATAGGTATCTATGCAGTTAGTGGGGTTTCACCACTGGGAAAAAAACTTTCAGAAGCCAACAGGTCCTTTTCCTTTTATTCTTGGCATAAAAGTTTGGATTAGTGTTAAATTTAGTTTATTCCGAATAATATGAATTGCTTTGAAGTTACTTTGAAGACAATTTGGTTATAAATCGTCTTTAAAGATTATAAGTTTAAATAAAAATTGCAGTTCCTATATTTCACCACAAGATGGAGGCAGTTTTCGTCTGCACTTCCAGCAGAGGAAACCCAATGACGTCACAAGGAGTCAAGGATCTCTACTCAAAATGGCGGCTACAGGGAACTCTACCTAGACTTAAGATGGCGTCGCTGAGCCGATCTACACATGCGCGTTTTTTTTTTTCATGCACAGCTTGACGGTCGCGTGCGCGACTGAGCGTGCACGTGCCACGTGGATGCAGCTGAAGCTTCAGTCCATAAAACCACGCCTTGCTTTCCAAAGGTGGGAAAACTTTAGTCTCCCTAAACTTTATTCAACAAGTTTATACAATGGTTAATTCAATTAAATCCCAAGGGTTTGCTTCGCCTGTGGGGTGTTGAAATAATGGGGAAAACAAATAGGATTTTTTCGCTATTTTGTTCCCAGGCCTATTTTAATTATTCAGCGTGTAATCACTTTTAAGCATGCATTAAACAACAAAAACTAAACTGACTAGGGTGCAGTGGGGGTCTTCACCCCCACCTTGGTCAGCAGACACACAGCAGTTATCAGGAGTAATCAGGGGGGCGAATTCACCCCCTCCCCCTCGTGACACAGAGACAGACAATAGACTGGCTGCAGACAATGAACCACCTTTGTGAGTTAAAATTGACCAAAATCACACACAAGCTTATGTATTAATTTCCTTCTGAGTCGTTTCAAGTTCAACCAAGCCTTCACGCGGGGTACCAATATATATAACGTAAAATATGGGAATATTAATAAATAATAAATATGATCAGGTATGAATTATTTAATTTATATTGATGTATTGGAATCTGAGCTCAAATCTCATTTCATATACATCAGAAAAGCTAATAACACTCGTAAGGGGCACCAGCTTCTATCTTTAAGAAGCAATTTGATCTTTAATTTCACCTTATACCTGTTTGATCACTCAATAAATTAATCAATAATCAGTCTCAAAAATTTTCTGTGAATTCGATACCTGGGCTTGAAACAGACTCAGAATGAAATAAATTCCCAACAACTTCTCATTTTTAAATATTTATTAAACAAAATGATTAATAGACATCGAAATAATTTCATTAATCATAAAATCAATCTTGTAAATGATAGATTAACAATGTCAATATTTTCGGAACCAGGGTTAAACTGAGAAATGAATTTCTATCAGTTTGAGTTAACAGATCATCAAAAACAACGCAAATTTATGGAGAAAGTTTGCTAATTATGAAAAAGTCCTAAATTAATCTTAAGAAAATAAAAACGGAATTTTAATGAAAAGGAGAGTTATGTTAAGGGCTTCTTAATTTGCATCTGATTAGATATATAAATTAGTACCGAACCTCAAGTTTAATTCAGCAGATGAATTAAAGTTTTTTCAGCTCACGTGATCCTCAGTGATGGCAGTTCTGTCGTCCTTTTTCAGCCCAAGACTTTGTGGATGTGAGGGAAATATCTGCCAGCAGATACTTCAAGGGTTCACAGCTCGACCTTTAGATTCAAGCGGTCGAAGGAGGCTGGATTCTGGGCTGCATGACCCACAGTTGAAACGGGTCTTAGCCAGATGGTGCCGACGTCTCTTCAGAGTGATGTGGGACAGCTGTGTGTTGATCCTACAGCTGCACGTTATGTGGGAGCTGCGTCTTTCTTCAAGAGGTCTTCGGTAATAATTAAGAGATATCTAATCCGATTTCAAATTAGAAAAGAAACTTTCGGACTTTAGATAAAAATAGTTTTGGGAGGTGCTTGGTCAAGAAAAATATTATAAAAATAAAGTCAAGATTAAAGTTTACCTTAAAATTAAACAAACGGCGGTTTACAGAAAGTTTAACAAAAAGTGATAAATTAAGAATTGGAGTTTGACTCCGATTAAGAATTGAGCTCAAAGAAAAAGGAATTCCTAGGCATTTAAGAGAAGAAGAAAATACAAAGTTACATAAACAAATTATCTGCTGTGTTCAGAAAAGCGCCATGTGGTCCTTTGTTCTCCCTTGCTGTGTGTAGACAATGGAGGAGATCAGAAAGAAGGGAGCAGGCGAAAAGAGAATCCGGAGCAGAAAGAGAGTGGTGTCTGACGAAAAAGGCAAAAAAGGGCTGAAACCGAGTCTCTCTCTCCTTTTTATAAGCTCTGTTGAGTTTCGCGGGATTCCGGCCTGACCGGAATCTCAGCCAATGAGAGTCCTTCGTGGGCGGGCTCGATGAACCTTTAGTCCAATAACAGGCCTTGTCTGTGAGAGACCAATAGGATGAAGAAGCTGGGGTTCTATGAAGACTGGTGACACATGATATCAGTCCACAGGAATACACAGTTTTAAATGCATTGGAATGTACTGTTACAAACTTATGTATAACTAAACTAACCTTAGTGTATCTTATAAGCAGTGCTTCTAAATCAACATGCAGGAATAAACATTCATTTAACATCAACATGCATATATATATATATATATAAAATCACAGATTAATGCATTTCACACATATTATTGATTTTCCACATCAAACACATCAGAGTCCATCTGCATTTTCATAGTTCTGAAAAGAATGAAGGTTTAGAATTGAGTTTGTAATAATGTACTTTAAAGTTGTTTAAATCCAGCATGTCCACAGTTTAAGGAAATTAACTGAGTCGTGGATCTGTGTAGGTTTTATGGGGGCAATAAAAGTGAAGCTGGACATTGGGGGAAATTCCTTAGGCTGGTTTTAACAAAAGAAGGGGATTTCAGCTGTGGCCTGGGGGAAGAAAATCCATTTCTTTGCATTATTCCTGGATGAAACAAAAATGTCTTTAAGCAGAAAAATAATTGTTGCTGAGCCAAAGTGAGATGATGCTACACCGCCTACGTTCCTCCATCTCCTCCCGTGACGGGGCGGCGCATTGCTCGGAGCGGGGAGGCGAGGCTGCGGTACGTGGGACCGGACATTTCTTGCTGCGGGGCTTCCTCCCTCTCCTCCTCTCGGGTGACGCGGGGATGAGGTAATCTGGAACATGGAGCACCGTGTCGAGAAGCGTGTCACCTGCGTAGAGAGATCCCGCCTCCCCGGGAAAGGAGAGCGAAGTGGCCGCGAGGAGCTTGAGCACTGGAAGATCCTCAGCCGATTCCTCACATGGCGCGGCGAAGATGTCCCGGAGGATCCCCATCGCCTCTGGATGATCCCAGAGATTGTCTCGCTCCATCACCCTCCTTGCGGCGTCCCGATCCTGACGAGCTGTGGAAGAGGGACGGGGCGTCAGCATCCAGGAGAGAACCTCCTCCAGGAGACATAACAAGCGCTGCTCCCTATCCAACTCCATCTCCGTCTTCTCGTCTGCAGGCTGGGTAGATGCTGGACTGGGAGACAAAGGAGGTCCGAGGAGGGGAGAAGTCTTCCTCTGACGGGAGCATTTCTTCTGGCGAGGGGCCAGCTCTGATCGCGAAGAGGCATCCTCCAGCTCTGCATCAGGAGCGGGAAGGATGACAGAGAGGATGGTGTCTACCCTATGGATCTCTCGGTGGTGAGGGTAGCGCCGCTCGAAGTCCTCCACAAAGAGTCGTCCCCACTCCCGCTCCTCGGGAGACCGAGACCACTGAAAGGCGAAGACCGCCTCCTCCAGCAAATCCTGGGCTTCCTGCTCCTCGTCTGTCCAAGTCATTATGTCCATGTAAAAGGAGGAAAGGATAAGGGAAAAAAAAAAAAACACACACTCTACTCCTCTGGTTTTTTTTTTTTTTTTTTTTTGTTACTTATTTGTACCCGTAGGTAGATTTGGTTTGTAGTCTGGTGACAAGCCACCGGCTGCTGGTCGCTGCGTGCGTGAGCGCCCTAAACCTACATGTTTTTGGTATGCGGGAGGAAACCGGAGAAATCCCGGAGTGAACCCGCGCAACACGGGGAGAACATGCAAACTCCACACAGCTCACTGTTGGTCGGGGGCTGGGATTGAACCCACGATCTCATGATCCCCGCGATCCCCCGGCCGAGGGTAAAACGGTGCTGCCACAGTGCTAAACCACTGCGCCACCGTGCAGCCAGGGTTGGGACATTCTGTCATGAATCCCTGTGCGCCATTACACGGCGCACCTGGGAGAGAATGAAAACCCAATCGCAGAAGTAGAGAGAGCCGTGTTTATTAAAGTTCACCAAACAACCAGTTCGTTAATCACCAATGCAGTTCACTCTACCACACAATATATGGAAGAGTGTATTGACGGTATTGGCCACAAAACATACAGGGTGCCTGCCGAAATGCTCAACAGCCTGGTGAATATAAAGCCTGGTGCTGCAGGGCTGCGTTATGCATAAAACAGGAAAGGCAAGCAGCCTAATGCTGCAGGCCTACTAGCATAGGAGGAAAGGCTAAGATACACTTCCAGGGTTGGAGCCAATTCGGGGTGCTTCGTGCAGTCAGGAGGCAGAGACAGAGGAGCGGACCAGCCGTAACACCAAGGTATGGATCGTCTTGAAGTGTCCGGCTGGGTAAAGCGCTGGGAGTGAATGAACATACGCAGAGGAACACGCTGCCGCGTATGAAGGGGAATCTCCTTCCTCAGCGGTCGCCAACAAATACTCCAAACGCTAATGAGGGAAGAGATTGCCGGTGTGAATGCGTGGGCAGAACTGATTGAGAATAGGTGTGTGAGAGCGCGTGTGAATGAGAGTGAATGGAGCGTGAGCGTGTGTGTGTGTGTGTGTGTGTGTGTGTGACCCATTGAGTACAGCTGACAGAGCTTGACAGGAGGAGGGGGCGTGCCCGAGCTGTCAGGAGGAAACTAGGTCAAAGCATAACCGCATAACCATGAGTCAGAATTGGGTGGGCCTCCAACCCGGATTCATGACAGTCAGTGGCTAAGCCTTTTTAATTGCATGTAGGCTGAAGGAGAGAAGAAGACGGGACGTGCCGTCTGACCACATTTCTGAGCTAATATGGTTAAGTCTATATGAGAACCGCAGGCCTGTTTCATTTAGATCATTACAGAATTAACAGTGCTTTTATTTTAATATTGCCTTTTGATACGATGTCATATTTCAGACCACCTTACTCTGCTCCAGTGTCTCCACAAGTGTCCTTAGACCAGCAGATTTTAGCTTATCAGTAGCACAGATAAGAAGCGTTTGGTTGCACTTACAGTCACAGTCATTAAGTTCTCAATTTATGGCTGCAAAAATTAAGATGTTGTGGAAATGTGAAAATGACGAGGCAGAGTTTATCTCACGAGTCAGGTTTATTCACATCTTCCAACATCAGCAAAAACAGACAAGAGGAAAAAAACCCAGACATTCGTCCTTTAAATACCCAGGATCTTCAAAGCTCACAGTCACAATGCATTTAATCCCAAGTAACAATGCATCCTCTCTTAGATCTTATCACCTCCACCTAAAGTCTCTGGCAGCCAGGAAATCCCCCAAGGCCTTCTCTTTGCATACCAAAGACTAAACTTCCACATCCTCCTGTTATCTCCAAGGAGACTCAGTCCTTTGTTCAATCTGAGATGTGAAGCCTAAAGTGATATAACAATGTGCATATGTGTCCCACATGACCCCCCCCAAATGTCTAAGATGGAACAACGGAATAACAGTCTGCATGTCATGATAAAATCATTACACATCAGCCCACGTGCTGCTTGGGCCTCAGTCTCCTCCCGTATCTGCTGTAAGCGGGCTTCACCACTTCCGCGGCGCCATCCTGCTGGAGGGCTGCTGTCTGAGGGTGAGAACTGTTAGTCAATCCCTGTGGGTGTTCTGGGGAATGTCCCCTAGGGGGTCTGCCGTGTCGAGAAGCCCTGGCCAACAGCACATCCTCGTCCGCCACCACAAAGGCGGGTTTGAGCCTGTTTATGCCAATCTTTTCTTTCCTGCCCCCCAAATCTAGCAAAAAATGCTTATCCCCTGTTTCCAGCACTCTAAATGGTCCATCATAAGGTGGTCGTAGCGGCGGGCGATGGGAATCGTGTCTGACAAAAACAAACTCCGCGTTTTTTAAAGCCTTAGGTACAAAAACGCACGGAAAACTGTGGTGAACAGGGCCAAGCAGCGTGCCTGATTCCGTGCCACGCTGCAACTGCTGAGCCGGGGAACATTCTGGCGCAGGATTATCTGGGAGAAATTCCCCGGGCAGCCGAAGTGGCTGCGCAAAAACTAGCTCAGCCGGGGAGGCTTCTAAATCCTCATCCTGCAGAACGCAACCCCAATAAAACCCACGGTAGCCTGTCTACCCAATTTGCATCCGTAAGCGACGCTCTGAGAACCGCTTTCAATGACCTATGAAAACGTTCGCATAACCCATTAGCCTGCGGATTGTACGCAGTTGTGCTGTGGATCGTTACCCCCAGGCTGCGGGCCATTGCTGACCAAAGTTCGGAAACAAATTGAGGGCCTCTGTCGGACGTAATGTCTGACGGGACTCCAAAGCGCGCTACCCATGCTGTTAAAAATGCACGCGCCACCTCCTCAGCTGTAGTTGACGCCAATGGGACCACTTCCGGCCAGCGCAACCTCTTCCGGCCAGCACGTGGTGCGGTCTACCATTGTCAGAAGGTGTGTGCACCCTTGTGACGGCGGAAGGGGGCCTACGAGGTCCACGTGGACATGATCGAACCTCTTAGCCGTGATGTGAAACGGCTCCAAGGGAGCTCTCGTGTGTCTGTGTACCTTGGCTCGTTGACAAGTCATGCAGGCTGCTGCCCACTCCCTAACTTGCTTGCGCAGGCTTGGCCATACAAATTTCTCTCCCACCATTTTGACCTACGCGCGCACTCCCGGGCGCGCCAGAGAATGAATCGAGTCAAAAACGCAGCGGCACCACGCAGCCGGTACCACAGGACGCGGTCTTCCAGTGGAGACATCACAGATTAGGGGGGGCATACCGTCTTGCAGCACCCTGTTCTCCAGCCTTAACCCTGTTGGTCCAGACTGGAGCGCACTCACGTCCGCGTCACTACACTGATCCGCAGCCATGGCTGCATAATCTATCCCTACGCGGACTGGGGCCGCCACGGCGCGCGAGAGACAGTCTGCCACTACATTCAGTTTACCCGCCACATGCTGAATATCGGTAGTAAACTCTGAGATGGCGGCCAGCTGCCTCTGCTGCCGGCCCGACCACGGTTCTGAAACCTTGGCCATCGCGAATATCAGCGGCTTGTGGTCAACGAACGCGGTGAAACTGCGTCCCTCCAGCCAGAACTGGAAGTGGCGAATGGCCAAGTGGAGAGCTAACAACTCCCTGTCGAATGCGCTGTATTTTTGTTCGCTATCGCGCAAAGTTCTGCTGAAAAAGGCGAGCGGCTGCCAAGCCCCGGCTACATGCTGCTCCACGACTGCCCCTATGGCCACATCTGACGCGTCAGTAGTGAGCGCTATGCGGGCCGTTGGGTCTGGATTTGCTAACAACGCAGTGTTTGCCAGGGCTATTTTGACCTCCGAGAATGCTCGCTCTCGCTCCGGAGACCATTCGATCTTATTCGTGGGTTTTTGTTTTTTTAGTGCGGCATACAATGGTTGCATGAGCTGCGCTGCGCGAGGGATGAAACGGTCATAAAAATTCACCATTCCCAAAAACTCCTGTAACGCCTTGACCGTTTGTGGCTGGGGAAAATTTGTTACCGTGCACACTTTATTAGGCAGCGGAATCGCTCCTTCCGGGGAGATGCGATGCCCCAAAAAATCAATCTGCGTCACCCCGAACTGACACTTCGCTGGGTTGATTATTAACCCGTGCTCTCCCAACCTCCGGAAAACTGCCTTGAGGTGGTTTTCGTGTTCGTCTTCAGACGCGCTGGCTACTAAGATGTCGTCCAGGTAGACGAATACGAAGGGGAGATTGCGCAACACTGCGTCCATCATGCGTTGGAACGTCTGCGCAGCTCCTTTAAGCCCAAATGGCATGCGCAAAAACTCGAATAGGCCAAACGGAGTTATTACCGCTGTTTTGGGTATGTCCTCAGCGTGCACTGGGACTTGGTGGTAACCGCGGACCAAGTCTATCTTAGAAAAAACGCGTGCCCCCGCCAAATGAACGGAAAAATCTTGGATATGCAGGATTGGGTAGCGGTCGTGCGCTGTGGCGTTGTTCAACCTGCGGAAATCTCCGCAAGGTTGCCACGAGCCTTCAGCTTTCGGGACCATGTGAAGCGGGGAAGCCCATGGGCTGTTCGAACCCCTGATGATGCCCAACTTTTCCAGGTTGGCGAACTCCTCGCGCGCTATGGTCAGTTTGGCTGAATCCAAGCGCTGAGCTTTTGCAAAAACGGGTGGTCCGGTGGTAGTAATAAAATGTTCCACTCCGTGTTTAGCGACGGCTGCTGAAAATGTGGGAACCGTGAGTGCTGGGAACTGAGTGAGCAGTGTGTGGAACTTACCGCTTGCCGTTGTGACGTTGGCTTGTGCTGTGGGCGGGGTCACTCGGGCTGCACAGGGAATAGAATAAAAAGAAAGTGCATTAACCAGGCGCCTGTTAGCAAGATCAACCAACAAACCATGTGAGCACAGAAAATCAGCCCCCAACATATTGAAATTCACTGCAGCTATGACAAAAGTCCACTCAAATGTACGGCCGTGTAGGGACAGAAGCAGAGCCCTCTCACCAAAGGTCTTAATCTCCGAGCCGTTCGCTGCTGACGCCCCGTGACCTCCAGGACCCGCCAGCCAGTCAGCGGAGGAAGGCGTGATGAAACTCACTTGGGAGCCTGTGTCCACGAGGAATTGCCTCCCCGAGCGCGCATCCGTCAAGTAGAGCAGCTTGTTCTCTTCACCGAGGGCCGCAGCTGCTACCGACCCCCGGTCTTGGTGTTTCCCGAGCACTTGAACTGGCACGGTGGTATACATTTGCGTGCCTTCTCTGCAAAGCGGTGATGGTAGAAACAGAGGGTGTCTCCTCCGCGATCCTTGGCCCCCGCTGCCGCCGTCGTCAGTGGGTCTGCTACCGCCGTCTCCGGCCGTCGCGCCGAACTCCATCGCTGCTGCGGTGGCCGCACGCTGTTTGCTGGTGTTGAGAATCCGATGCGCCTCCTGGGCCAGCGCGCGGAAGTCCCGCTGGGCCAACAACGGCGAACTGGCCAGGGTCACTCTCGTGGCCGACGGTAGGGTTCTGAGGAAATGTGGGTGAAGATGAAGTCGTCGTCGTCTGAGCCCCTCAACCTCAGCATGTCCTCCATCAGGTCAATGGGCATGCCATCTCCCAAGTCGTTCAGAGCCAGGAGCCTCTCCGCTCTCTCCTGGACTGAGAGAGTGAAGCGCTGGATGAGCGCAGCCTTCAACCCGCTGTATTTGTCGTCGGCCGGTGGCTGCTCCAAAAGGCTCTGCACATGCCGAGCCGTGCGGTTGTCGAGCTTGGCAATTCCATGGTAGAACTTCGTGTCATCTACCGTTATCCCCCGGAGGGCGAACTGTGCTTCGACCAAGTGGAACCAGGAGCGCGGGTTGTCTCGCCAAAAGTCTGGTAGCTGGACGGTAGCGGCATACGCTTGGCTGGGAGCTCCTGACCCGGCTGGCTCGGGGGAATTTCTTTCACTCATGATATGTCTAGGGTCACCAGTGTGGAAATGTGAAAATGACGAGGCAGAGTTTATCTCACGAGTCAGGTTTATTCACATCTTCCAACATCAGCAAAAACAGAAAAGAGGAAAAAAACCCAGACATTCGTCCTTTAAATACCCAGGACCTTCAAAGCTCACAGTCACAATGCAGTTAATCCCAAGTAACAATGCATCCTCTCTTAGATCTTATCACCTCCACCTAAAGTCTCTGGCAGCCAGGAAATCCCCCAAGGCCGTCTCTTTGCATACCAAAGACTAAACTTCCACATCCTCCTGTTATCTCCAAGTATCTCAGTCCTTTGTTCAATCTGAGATGTGAAGCCTAAAGTGATATAACAATGTGCATATGTGTCCCACAATGTACACATTTTTAGTGACGTTGTTGCTCATGTTTTTTTAGCCTTTGGCATGTATTTAACTAGTTCTTACACCATCTATAGATGCCTCTTCTACAATAATACAGGCCGTACACCGTGTCTGAAATACTGGCTTCATATACAGTAGCTATACATGCAAACATTTTTGCTTTGTATATAAAGTAGTAGCTGAAAGACACTCATTTTTTTCAAATGTCATTTATTTTACAAAAAAATAAACAAAGGGAACTTCTGCTGTAACTAATGACATTAATGATGGTTCTTCTGTATTTAAACACAAAGCTTACAGTGGTGTGAAAAAGTATTTGCCCCCTTCCTGATTTCTCATTTTTTTGTATGTTTGTTACACTTAAATGTTTAAGATCATCAAACAAATTTAAATATTAGACAAAGATAACAAATGTAAACACAAAATGCAGTTTTTAAATGAAGGTGTTTATTATGAAGGGTAAAAGAAAATCCAAACCTACATGGCCCTGTGTGAAAAAGTGATTGCCCCTAAACTTAATAACTGGTTGGGCCACCCTTAGCAGCAACAACTGCAACCAAGTGTTTGCATAACTGGCAATCAGGCTTTTACAGTGCTATGGAGGAATTTTGGCCCACTCATCTTTGCAGAATTGTTGTAATTCAGCCACATTGGAGGGTTTTTGAGCATGAACCACCTTTTTTGTTATGAATTTCCTTGTGCGTTATTACGCAGTACACGGAGGAAAGGAATTAAACCCACTCGCTGGAAAGAGTTGTGCGTTTTATTTACAAAATGATGAATAAACAGTTCAAAAACAACAGATGGATGTACAGGATACAATAAGGCGGGCGAGAAGTACCGGATTAAACAGGATGTCCTCCTGGGTGCTCTACTGGACAGGTGAGTAGACGAGTAGAAAACGCTTCGTAGCAGACGGGACTGCTGGGGAAAAATGGAGGAGTGCCCGGGAAAGGAGCTGCCAGGAAGGACTGGACGACAGGGTGGAAAAGTCTACTCATAAACAGCAGGAGCAGTCCGAGTACAACCCAGTAGAAATCCAGACTAGTCACCAGTGAGGGATGGACACACCACCCAGCACGAAGCGGTACAACAGAGGGAAAGGCAGGGCTTCTAGGTGAGAATGGAGGCTAAACATACACTAAGGAAATTTACTGCAGTGTAGAATCAAACAATGATCCGACAATCTCTCCCAACAGATCAGGGGCTGAAATAGTGCCGAGCCGAATCATGAGAAGCCGGTGTGAAAAATTATGGTGTGTGCGTCGGCGAATGCCAAAGGACACAGCTAGTTCCACTGACAGAGGAGGGGGCGTGGCTGTGCTGTCAAAGAGCCGGCAGACCAAAGAGACTCTCAGACAGCGCCTGATGGAAAATTGGCAACAAAACATATGAAAGGACCAAATAGCCACGGCATCACAGAACTGGGCAAAAACATAAAGCCCAGTTTGACATTTTTAAGGTCATGCCACAGCATCTCAATCGGATTCAGGTCAGGACTCTGACTAGGCCACTCCAAAGTCTTCATTTTGTTTTTCTTAAGCCATTCAGAGGTGGACTTGCTGGTGTGTTTTGGATGATTGTCCTGCTGCAGAACCCAAATGCGCTTCAGCTTAAGGTCACGAACAGATGGCCGGACAGTCTCCTTCAGGATTTTTTTGGGAGACAGCAGGATTCATGGTTCCATTTACCCCAGCAAGTCTTCCAGGTCCTGAAGCAGCAAAACAGCCCCAGACCATCACACTACCACCACCATATTTTACTGTTGGTATGATGTTCCTTTTCTGAAATGCTGTGTTACTTTTACACTGGATGTAATGGGACACACACCTTCCAAAAAGTTGTCTTGTCAGTCCACGGAGTATTTTCCCAAAAGTCTTGGGGATCATCAAGATGTTTTCTGGCAAAACTGAGACAAGCCTTTATGTTCTTTTTGCGCAGCAGTGGTTTTCGTCTTGGAACTCTGCCATGCAGGCCATTTTTGCCCAGTCTCTTACTGTGGAGTCATGAACACTGACCTTAACTGAGGCATGTGAGACCTGCAGTTCTTTGGATGTTGTTGTGGGTTTTTTTGTGACCTCTTGGATGAGTCGTCACTGTGCTCTTGGGATAATTTTGATCGGCCGGCCACTCCTGGGAAGGTTTACCACTGTTCCATGTTTTCACCATTTGTGGATAATGGCTCTCACTGTGGTTCGCTGGAGTCCCATAGCTTTAGAAATTGCTTTATAACCTTTTCCAGACTGATAGACCTCAATTACTTTGTTTCTCATTTGTTCCTGAATTTCTTCGGATCACAGCATGATGAGGATCTTTTGGTCTACTTTACTTTGTCAGGCAGGTCCTATTTAAGTGATTTCTTGATTGAGAATAGGTGTGGCAGTAATCAGGCCTGGGTGTGGCTATAGAAATTGAACTCAGCTTTTCAAAGATTGATAAATCACAGTCAATGTATGTTTTAATGGGGGGGGGGTCACTTTCCACACAGTGCCATGTAGGTTAGGATTTTTTTTACCCTTAATAATAAACACCTTAATTTAAAAACTGCATTTTGTATTTACTTGTGTTCAATTCAATTCAATTCAATTCAACTTTATTTATATTGCGCCATTTCACAACAACAGTCATCTCATAGCACTATCAACTGTAGGGGGGAACCCCCACAGTTGCAGAAAGACCCCAGCAATCAGGTGATCCCCTGTGAGCAAGCACTTGGCGACGGTGGAGAGGAAAAACTCCCTTTTAACAGGAAGAAACCTCCAGCAGAATCAGGCTCAGGGAGGGGCAGTCATCTGCTGCGACTGGCTGGGGGGTGAGGGGACAGAGAAGATGAAAAGAACAGACATGTAGAGAGCAAACAGCATGATGGGGACTCAATCTATGGGAGAGAACAAACAAATGTTAATGACCAGCAAAAAAAAATATTTCATAGAGAGTGAGGAAAGGAGTGAGGCCCAGTGCATTACTGGAGGTCCCCCGGCTGACTAAACCTATTAGCAGCATAACTAAGGGAGGGTTCAGAAACACATGATCCCTCCCTAATTGTAGGCTATATCAAAAAGGTAGGTTTTAACCCTAATCTTATAAACAGAGATCGAGTCTGACTCCCGAATCCAGATTGGCAGCTGATTCCACAGGAGAGGAGCTTGATAACTGAAGGCTCTGCCTCCCATTGTACTTTTGGAGATTCTAGGTATTACAAGTAATCCTGCATTTTGGGAGCGTAGTGCTCTGTTAGGATAATACGGTAGTATCAGATCTTTTAAATAAAGAGGAGCCTGATTGTTTAGAGCTTTGTAAGTAAGAAGAAGGATTTTAAACTTAATTCTAAACTCTATGGGAAGCCAATGAAGGGAGGCCAGAACCGGAGAGATATGATCTCTCTTTCTAGTACCTGTTAAAACTCTTGCTGCAGCATTTTGGATCAGCTGAAGACTTTTTAAAGATGTTTTAGGACAACCTGATAATAAAGAATTACAATAATCTAATCTCGAGCTAACAAAAGCGTGGATCAGTTTCTCAGCATCACTCTGAGACAAGATGCTCCTAATCTTGGCAATATTACGCAAATGATAGAAGGCAGTCTTAGAAACAAATTTAATATGTGAATTGAAGGACAAATCCTGATCAAAAATAACTCCAAGGTTCCTCACAGAGCTATTAAGAGAAAGAGTAACTGCATCCAAACTGAAAGTTTGATTTGGAAAGGAATTTCTAAGGTTTTTTGGACCAACAAGAATGACTTCAGTCTTATCTGAATTTAATAGCAGGAAATTACAAGTCATCCAAGCTTTAATTTCCTTAAGACAGGCTTCTAACTTGGCTAATTGATTACTATCATCTGGCTTCATTGACAGGTATAATTGTGTGTCATCTGCATAACAATGAAAATGTATACAGTGCTTTCTAATAATGTTGCCTAACGGAAGCATATATAAACTAAAAAGAGTAGGGCCTAGCACAGATCCCTGTGGAACTCCATGACTAAGCTTTGAGTTGAAAGAAAACTCATTATTTACATGAACAAACTGGAACCTATCAGATAAATAAGATCTAAACCACTGCAACGAAGTTCCATTAAGTCCAACATAATGTTCTAATCTATCAAGTAGAATATTATGATCGATAGTATCAAAAGCTGCACTAAGGTCTAAAAGGACAAGTACAGAAACTAGTCCATTATCAGATGCAATGAGGAGGTCGTTAGTGACCTTCGCTAAGGCTGTTTCAGTACTATGATGGATTCTAAACCCAGATTGAAACTCTTCAAGTAAACCATTTCCCTGCAGGTGGTCGAATAATTGCGTAGCAACAACTCTTTCTAAGATTTTTGAAATGAAAGGGAGATTAGAGATTGGTCTATAGTTAGCTAAAGCTCCTGGATCTAGCGTTGGCTTTTTGAGTAAGGGTTTAATTACAGCTGTTTTAAAAGCCTGCGGTACATGGCCTAAAGTTAATGAAGAATTGATTATATGAAGAATAAAGCTACCAATAAGTGGGAAGACTTCTTTAAATAACCTAGTAGGAATAGGGTCTAAAAGACAAGTTGAAGGTTTGGATGAGGAAACTAATCTTTGTCTAATGTGTTATCTTTGTCTAATATTTAAATTTGTTTCATGCAAGGGGCAGCGCGGTGGCGGAGTGGTTAGCACTGCGGCAGCAGAGCAACTCACCCTTGGCCGGGGGATCCTGGGTTCGATCCCAGCCCCCGACCAACAGTGATCTGTGTGGAGTTTGCATGTTCTCCCCGTGTCTGCGTGGGTTTACTCCGGGATTTCTCCGGTTTCCTCCCACATGCCAAAAACATGCACGCTAGGTTAATTGGCATCAAAACTGGGGATTCTAAATTGTCCTTAGGTATGACTGTGAGAGTGAATGGTTGTCTGTCTCTCTGTGTTGGCCCTGCGATGGACTGGTGATCTGTCCAGGGTGTACCCTGCCTCTTGCCCAAAGATGCTGGGATAGCCCCCCCCCCCCCCACACACGACCTGAAAAGGATTAAGCGGAAGAAGATGGATGGATCTGAAACATTTAAATGTGACAAACACACAAAAAGTGAGAAATCAAGAAGGGGGCAAACACTTTTTCACACCACTGTATTTGATCTGATTATTAGGCCTATTAACTGTTTTTTGGGGGGGTGGGGGATTAAAAAGTACATTTTCTCAAGAGAAAATATTTACGGTAACACTAAAAGTATAATTGTTGTTTTTGAGGGGCCATAAGCATGATTGCAATTGGGGGGTATTTTTGTGATGGAGAAGACTTCAAACCCTTTAAGGGATAAGGACATGTACTTGTATAGTGCTTTTCTTGTCACAGAGACCACTCAAAGCACTTATCTAGTAACTACATTACCCCTCTATTCTAAGGGCCAATCATAGACATACCTAGAGACAATTAAGTCACCAGTTAACCTAACATGCATGTCTTTGGATTGTGGGAGGAAACTGGAGCCCCTGGAGTAAACCCACACAGCACAGGGAGAACATACAAACTCCACGCAGAAAGTTTCCCACCCCTGCTAGCCCAGGAATTCAAACCAGGAACCTTCTAGCTGTGAGGCAACAGTGCTAACCACTGTACCACCATGCTGCCCAGTGGGGCTAAATGGGGGAAAATCCTCCCAACAAAAACCTAAAAAAATAAACTTAGGTAATTTATAGAAGAGCAGAAAAAATTAAACCCTTCCATCAAATATAAATCAAAATCAAAAGGAGCCAGGGGAGGTAGTTTGGGCATCTGATCGGGATGCCTCCCACATGAAGCGTTTTGAGTACGTTCCACTGGGAGGAGACCCCAGTGCAAACCCAGGGCACACTGCAGAGACAATTGCTGTCTTTGAAAGTTGACTCATTCATTAAATACTGGTCTACAAAATCCTGATATTTAAATACTGCACTAAATTTGAATGGAAATGAATTCAAAGGTAGTGCCCTATGCAGTGAAAGAGTGGACATTTCAAACGCAGCATATGTCTCGCAGCTGGCCTGGGAATGCCTTGGTATCGTCCCTGAGGAGCTGAAGGAGGCAGCTGGGAAGAGGGAAGTCTGGGCTTCTCTGCTTGGACTGCTGCCTCTGTGACTCTGACCCCCAGTAGAGGATGGCTGGATGGAAAAATTTAACCAGAATCCA
This sequence comes from Pholidichthys leucotaenia, assembly GCA_020510985.1. Lineage (NCBI taxonomy): Eukaryota > Metazoa > Chordata > Actinopteri > Cichliformes > Pholidichthyidae > Pholidichthys > Pholidichthys leucotaenia. The sequence goes on from CM035838.1 coordinate 405,698,208, forward strand.
TATTAAGGTTGTAAATTTCCTGAAAAAAATATTCCAAGGATTGGCGTTGCAAATGCATTTGATTCAGTCGTTGTAACATGATATAGAAATGTTTAAGATGATATTGAGGGGGATGTGTCCCCTCTGCCCCTTCTTGATTTATGACCATGTTAAAGCTTTCAGTTATACAACAGCACTACGTTAATTTCAGGAAATTTAATGACAATGACTAGGGATGCATAATAGTAGAATTTTTGCTGATGGCTGATATGCTGATATTTTGAAAGTAGTTATTGCTGATGCTGACATACTATGCACATATTTTCCCCACCTATTTACATTTCCTTTTTCTTACAGTGATGATTAACTGGCATATAAAGACAAATTCCCCATGGAAAATAAGATAACTACATCAACTTAATATGAAAATAAATACATGTTATTTATTTTTAGTGACACTAGTGCATTGTCCGTAGAACGCAAGTATTCCTGTCTGAGACAGGTATCCTAATCAGGCTTCACCGGCCCAAATGTAGGCTGTGTTTAAAAGTGGAATACAAAGAGGTGTAGCCTATATGTAGGCAACCACATGTTAGACTTCGACAAATATAAAAGGGAGTAAATGGCACTAAGGTTTATTTGATTGTGTGAATATTAATTAAAGAATACCTAAATATTGAAAATGAATGGGACATCCAATATTAGCGACTGTTTCAGATCCCTTGTTTATTTGTTTCTCAAATCACTTATTTGTGTGATCTTTTATCACTTATATCTGAGTGAATGAATGAATGAATGAATGAATCTTTATTTATTTCGGATAGATTAAAAGTACAGATTAAAAGAAACAGAATAATATAACAAAGGGGGAAAGAAAATCCAACAAGGTCAAATTAGACAATAACTCGTCTGATTATACAGTTCAGCATAAGTTATCTGAAATGGGTGATGGCTGAAGCCGCAGCTTATATTGGCCACCCATATTCCATCCAAGAATTCACAAGAAAAACAAAACAAGAGTGATTACAATTCAGAACAAAGCTAAGACAAAATGTGACAAAAAACTAAGCTACAACACAACGCAGACTGGATATGACAATCCTTATGTGATTTTACGTCATCTTGTATATATGTTTGGAGTATTTCTTCCTTTAGTTTTTGTTTAAATTGTCCAAGTGTTGTACATGATTTTAATTCAGGTCCAAAATCGTTCCATAATCTGACTCCTTGCACTGAAACACAGTGTTGCTTGGTGGTTGTTCTCACTGAAGGTTTTTGAAATATACATGTTCCTCTGAAATGATATTGTTTCTCCCTTATTTGGAACAACTTTTGGATATTTGCAGGCAGTGATAGATTCTTCACTTTAAACATTATTACTGCAGTTTTAAAGTCAACAAGATCTTTCAACTTGAGAGCTTTTAATTTAAGAAAAAGTGAGTTTGTTGGTTCCCTGTAAGCAGCTTTGTTTATTATTCTAATAGCTCTCTTCTGAAGCATAAAGACTGGATATATGTTTGTTTTATATGTATTTCCCCATACTTCAGTACAATATGTCATGTATGGGAGTATTAATGAATGATACAAGGTATATAGTGTGGGTTGATTCAGCAAATATTTCACTCTGTGTAGTATTGCAATTGATTTGGATATTTTACCTTTAATATAATTAATATGTGACTTCCAACACAGTTTATTATCAATTATTACTCCAAGAAATTTAGTTTCGGATACCAATCTCTACACCATTTACACTGAGTTTAGATACTAAGTTGTTGTGATAGTTGTTAAAAACTATAAATTTTGTCTTACTTAAATTGAGCGTTAATTTGTTTGAATCAAACCACAGTTTAAGCTTTCCTAATTCCTTTCCGAGTGTATCCAAAAGTTGTTCCAAACTGCTTCCACTGCATAATAAATTAGTGTCATCGGCAAACAATATTAAATGCATTTTTTCTGAAACTTTACATATATCATTTATATACATATTGAATAACAATGGCCCCAAAACTGAACCCTGTGGGACTCCACAAGTAACCTTCAGTAACTGTGAGTTTTTGTTACCAACACATACATACTGATATCTATTCTTTAAGTAACTACATAACCAGGACAATGCTACCCCCCTAATACCACAATTTTGTAGTTTCTTTAATAATAAATTATGATCCACTGTATCAAATGCTTTTTTAAGATCCAGGAATACCCCAACTGAATACTCTTTATTTTCAACGGCAGTTGATATTTTTTCTATAAATTCCATTAGAGCAAATGCAGTTGTCCTCTTGTGTCTGAACCCATATTGCTGCTCACACAATAAATTATTCTTCAGTATGAAGTTGTCAGTTCTCTCACAGAATATTTTTTCAAGTATCTTGGAAAGTTGCGGCAATAGTGAAATTGGTCTATAGTTTGAAAGTTCCCCTCTGTCACCCGTCTTGTACATCGGAATTACTTTAGCTATTTTCATTGCTTTGGGAAATATACCTGCTTGGAGAGACAGGTTACAAATATACATCAGTGGTTTCACTAAGCATTCAATAATAGTTTTGACTAAGAGCATGTCAATACCATCACAGTCCGTAGACGTTTTACTTTTAAACGATTTAACAATTTCAATGACCTCTCTCTCGTCTGTGTTCTTTATGAAAATGGAGTCTTTTATAGCAGTGTTTTTGCTTATTGTATCACCTGTAGGTGCCGTAATGGGTATTTCTCGAGCCAAATTAGGACCAATGTTAACAAAAAAGTTATTAAATTCATCTGCAGGTGAAGCTGCATTCACACTCTGAGTCGTTTTATTATTTTTTGAAAAATCGGTTGGGTAGCTTGTATTTCTGTTTTTATTTCCAAGAATATTGTTAAGTATTGTCCATGTATTTTTAATATTGTCTCTGTTTTTCCTCCAGTGCTTTACTGTAATAGTCTCTTTTACTACATCTTATTATATGTATATGTTAACTTATTTTTGTATGTTTTATACCGCTGCTCTGCTTCTTTTGTCCTTTTCTTTAGGAAAGCTTTATATAATAATTTTTTCTTTTTACACACCTTTTTTAATCCTTTGGTTAACCATGGCTTATCGGCAAATTTATGTTTAAGCTTTTTCTTTACTAATGGACAATTTTTTTCATAAAGAGTGGTTACAATGTTTATAAATGTGTCATAGGCTTCATTTACATCTGATACATAGACTTTTGTCCAGTCTTGCTTCAGCAAGTCTTCTTTAAAAGAACTGATTGCATTTTGTGATTTGTATCTGAACGATTTTAACATTTTTTCTGTATTGGCCCCCGTGTGGCCATGGATAAGTGCAAAGGTTGGCAAGTGGTCACTTATATCATTTATCAATAATCCACTTTCTATTTTCTTATCAATAATATTAACAAACAGGTTGTCAATAAGTGTAACAGTGTGAACTGTGATTCTACTGGGATGTGTTATTGTGGGATATAGACTCATGCTGTACATAGAATTCATGAACTCTGTAATTACATTTTGTTGATGTGGATTTAGTAAATCAATATTGAAATCTCCACAAATTACTACCATTTTCTTACTAGTAATATTATTGTACAGCTCAACTAATTTATCTCTGAATGTCTCAATGCAAGTTCCCGGCGTTCTATATATACAACTTATAATTAGATTTTTTGTTTTATCTTGGTCAGTCTCAACAGTAACACATTCCAAAATCCCTGGTAGTGCAAAGGACATTCCATTTACAAGCTTACACCTATACAGGTCATCAATATACAGTGCAACACCACCACCCTTTTTTTGAGATCTGTTAATATGAAACATCTCATATCCCTCTCTTGCCATCAGGGGAGCCTGCTCTTCATTAAGCCAAGTTTCAGAGACGGCGATAAGCTGTAAATTTTCTGTCTAGTTGTTTTAAATAGTCCTGAATCTGTGGAAAGTTTTTGTTCAGACTTCTGCTGTTGAAGTGTATTATTGATAGGTTACCATCTAGTTGCACTTGACTTTTGAATTGCTTTTCAGTGTAATATTCACAATGGTTATGAATATTATTGAAAAAGTGGTTATCAGGATCAATATCATTCTCCATCTCTTGTAGTTTATGTTCAGCATAATGGCATATTTTCAGAGTTTGAGTTTCCTCACTCTGTGTCAAATGACTTCCTCCAACTGGGGATAATTGATGTCTACTCAAGTCAGTCATAAGTTGTTGTTTTTTTTTGTTTTTTTTTAAAGTACATTGATATGGTATGTCAAAAGAACTATTCTTGCCGTGTGTGTGGATATGGATTATCATTGTCTCTTAATTTTCTTAATCAGTGTTAATCTGTATTTATTTAAGTCAATAACATCTCTGATCATTATACTCTTTGCTTCCTCAGGTGTTCCATCTGCAAGAGTGTATCTTGCACTTTAGGGAACGGGAGTTGTTCAGTCATCATTATAATTTTTTTTAGTTTATATCACTGTTCAGTGATGGAGTTCAGTGCAATATTGAATTTCTTCTGTATATCGTCAATAAACTCATGCAGTACTATAACAGGACATCTTCTTCCGCTTAATCCTTTTTGGGTCGCGGGGGGGCTGGAGCCTATCCCAGTATCTTTGGACGAGAGGCAGGGTCCACCCTGGACAGATCAGCAGTCCATCGCAGGGCCAACACAGAGAGACAGACAGCCATTCACTCTCACAGTCGTACCTAAGGACAATTTAGAATCCCCAGTTTGATGCCAATTAACCTAACTTGCATGTTTTTTGGCATGTGGGAGGAAACCAGAGAAATCCCGGAGTAAACCCACGCAGACACGGGGAGAACATGCAAACTCCACACAGATCACTGTTGGTCAGGGGCTGGGATCGAACCCAGGATCCCCCGGCCAAGGGTGAGTTGCTGTGCTGCCGCAGTGCTAACCACTTCGCCACTGTGCCGCCCATAACAGGACATATTTACAAATATTTGAGACTCATTGTAGTGCATCATTTTATATTGTAACAATATTTTGTTATTAAAAAGTTTTTTTTAAAAAACTTTAATGCTAAGATTGTGTCATGATTAAGTACCCAAAAGACTTAAATGCAGGGCAAACCACTTTGGATAAACACTCAGACTTGAGAGGAAAATTTAACACAACTTTAATGAAAAGGAAAAATACATAAACACGCTAACTTAATGAACATATAACACTTGAAACAACTGAAGAAAAACACAAACAACACACCAACTTAAATATAATAAAGACAGGGGCAGGCTGGAGCCATACATAGCCTGAAAGAGAGTAGTTGAGAGAGTTGGTTAATGACTAAGATAACAAGATGGTGAATGGTGTCAGGCGAAGAGAGGCTTACTACACAAGCTGAGGACCCAACAGTGAACTCCAGCATGGAACACAAAAAGGGGAGAGACTGGAGACTGTGGGGAGATGACAAGATGGCGGAGATGACCGGGTGACCTGGGTGAAGACAATGTTATCCTTGAGTAGTCTGGTTCAGGCGAGCTTGCACAGCCTCAGAGACACACCGCTGGAGTGGCAGCAAACCTGAGGAGAAGACACTGGAGGATATGACAACAGGATAACAGAATTTGCCAAAAAAACATTGACTGGAGTTGTACTGGCAGCAATACCCAACGATCCAGCAGCAAGCTTTTCACACACTGGCTCTTAAATACGCTGGTAGACCAGGAAGCAGGAGGTGTGTCAATCACGCAAGTGCGCTGATAAGCTCCGGAGCCGGGAAAGACAGAAACAGGCAGGGAGGGCTGATGAACACTTGCCTGATCATCACAGTGCCCCCCCCCAGGGGGTGCCTCCTGGCGACCCTCTGGGCTTCTGGGGATGCACCCAATGGAAGGCCCGCGCCATGCCCTTGTTGTAGAAGTAGGACCCGAGGATCCACAACCTCTCCTCCAGTCCATAACCTTTCCAGTGGACCAGATACTGAAGGCCTCGGCCCTGACGACGGACATCCAAGATTCTCTGGACGGTGTAGATGGTTGTTGCTGTTTGTCCGTTGTTCTCGACGATGACCAAGGACATCACAGGGAAGAGGACTGGGTGTGGTGTGTCCAGCTGTGGCTGATCAGTCTGATGGGGGCACGGAAGGCTCTGCCACAGGTCAGGCACAGGTGGTCTGCACAGGAAGAGGATACAGGGGTGGCTCTAGACTTGCGAAGCTCACGTTTTCTCTGGGCCTTCGCAATCCTGTTCAGCTTAAAGGAGGCAGCACCTTTGCTGGTACGGCTACTCCAGTCTGGTCAGTCTAGCGCTAGGGTCTCCCAGGTGTCAGGACTGATGTCAAAGCTATTCAGAGAGGCCTTAAGAGTGTCTTTGTAGCGCTTCTTCTGACCACCTTGTGAGTGCTTGCCCTCTGCTAGTTCACCATAGAACAATCTCTTTGGTAGGTGTGAGTCAGGCATACAAACAAGGTGGCCAGCCCACCTAATCTGGGCTGTCTTGAGCAGGGTGTGGATGCTAGGCAGCTCAGCTTGGGAGAGGACCTCTGTGTCAGGGATTTTGTCCTGCCAGCTGATCTTCAGGAGCTTTCTGAGGCAGTTCAGGTGGAAGCGGTTTAGCTTTCTGGCATGGCACTTGTAGACTGTCCAGGTCTAACAGGTGTACAGTAGAGAAGGCAGGACAACTGCCTTGTACACCTTCAGTTTTGTGGTCAGCCTGATGCCTCTCCTTTCCCACACTGTTGCACGTAGCTGTCCGAATGCTGAGCTTGCCTTGGCAATGTGCGAATCGACCTCGCCGTCGATGTTCACAGACCTAGAGAGTGTCCTGCCAAGGTACGTGAACTTGTCAACAGCATTGAGGGTCTCCCTGTTGACAGTGATGGCTGGTTCCACGCAAGTCTTCTGCGGTGCGAGTTGGTGTGAGTTGGTGCAGGACCTCGGTTTTCTTCGTACTGATTGTGAGTCCAAAGTTGTCACAAGCAGTGGAGAAGCAGTTCATGCTCTGCTGCATCTGGGCCTCTATAGCAGTCTTGAGTGCACAGTCGTCTGCAAACAGGAAGTCACGCACTGAGTCCCCTTCCACCTTGGTTTTGACTTGGAGCCTCCGCAGGCTGAAGAGCCTGCTGTCCATCCTGTACCTGATCCTGATGGCACTTTCTTCATCATCGTAGAAGGCATCAGACAACATGGCTGTAAACATCATGCTGAAAAGTGTGGGCACGAGTACACAGCCCTGCTTGACCCCTTTGGTGACTGGGAAAGCATCAGAGGAGTCTCCATCGTCCAGTACTCAAGCAAACATGTTGTCATGGAACTGGCGCACCATATTGATGAATTTGTCCGAGCAGCCAAACTTTGCCATGATCTTCCACAGCCCCTCATGACTGACGATATCAAAAGCCTTAGTCAGAGCTACAAATGATTGTGTAGAGGTCCCTGTTCTGCTCTTGACACTTCTGCTGAAGTTGGCGTGCAGTGAAGATCATGTCAGCAGTTCCACGACCCTCTCTGAAGCCACACTGGCTCTCCGGCAGGTGACTGCCTTCCATGTGCTGAATGAGGTGGTTGAGCAGGACTCTTGCGAGGATCTTGCCGGCGATGGCGAGGACAGAGATCCCACGGTGGTTGTCACAGGACTCCCTGTTTCCTTTTCTCTTGTAGAGATGGACAATGGAGGCATCCTTGAGCTCCTGGGGGATAACTTCCTGCTGACCACATGGTCTGAAAGAGCTCGGTGAGTTTCTGTATTAGAACTGGTCCTCCTGCCTTGTAGATTTCAGTTGGGATGGAGTCAGAGCCTGGTGCTTTGCCATTTGAAAGGAGTTTGATCACTTTTTGGACTTCTGTTTCCGTTGGAGGTTCCCCCAGAGATGTGTTCACCTTTATTTGGGGCATGCGAGTGATGGCTTCTGCATTGATGGATGAAGGTCTGTTCAGGACACTGTTGAAATGTTCTGCCCATCTTTCCAGGATTGCGTTCTTGTTGGTGAGGAGAGTGGACCCATCAGCACTGAGCAGTGGTGATGTTCACAGAAAACTGAGGCCCGTAGACGGTCTTAAGGGCATCGTAGAAGCATTTGGAGTTGTTGCTGTCAGCGTACTGCTGTATTTTATCTGCCTTTTTGCTGAACCAGAAGTCCTGCATCTCTCTGAGCTTTGCCTGCACCTTTCCTTTGATGGAGTTGAAGGTTGCCTTCTTAGAGGCAGATCTGCTGTCGTGCTGGTATGCTCTGTGGGCTTCATGCTCGTCAAGCAGCTTTTGGATGTCCTCATCATTTTCATCGAACCAGTCTTGGTGTTTGTGCATGGTCTGGCCCAGATGAGTGAGGTGTCATGCACTATGTCTCTGAAAGCTGCCCAGTCTTCTTCTGCTCCGTACGCCCCAAGGTTGAGCTGACTAAGCTTGCTGTTCAGGTCCTCACTGAGGTTCTGTCACACAGAGTGCTGTTCCAGCTTGCTGACATTGAGTCGCTTGTTTGCCTTTTTCCCCTGTGGACGCCGTTTGGGTTGGATGTGCATGTTGAGCTTTGAGAGAATGAGTCTGTGATCTGTCCAGCAGTCTGTGCCACACATCACCCTCGTCACTCTAACATCCTGCCTGTTTCTCCTTCTCACAATGATGTAATCAATCAGATTCCAATGCTTGCTGTGTGGATGCATCCGGGAGGTCTTGTTGCAGTTAGGCAAGTGGTAGACGGTATTAGTGATCAGAAGGTCATGAGAGGCACACATCTTGAACAGGAGAAGAATGTTGCTGTTGGACTTTCCAACTCCATTTCTCCCAAGGACTCCCTCCCATGTCTAGTAGTCTGTACCAATTCTGGCATTAAAGTCTCCAAAAACGATGAGGTTGTCCTCCTTTGGTATGCCTTCAATGAGAGTCTCTAAGTCCTCGTTAAACTTGTCTTTGATCTCATCTGGGTTCGTCATGGTGGGGGCATATGCACTGATGAATGTGGCATGACGTTTTCCTCGGAGGGGGAGCTGCAGGGTCATGAGATGGTCATTGGTTCCTTTGGGGAGGCTGGTAAGCTTGCTGATCAGATTGGATCTGCTCGCTAAACCCACTCCTGCTTTACGGCGTTCTTCACTGCCTCAGCCGCTCCAGAAAAAGGTGTAGTCGGCTTTGACTTCTGTCAGCTGACCTTCGTCTGCAAACCTGGTCTTGCTCAGAGCTGCGATGTGGATGTTTTACCTGCTGAGTTCTCTTGCGACAAGTGCTGTCCGTCTCTCAGGTCTGTCCACTTTGGAGCTGTCCATGAGTGTTCGAGCTGGAGATGTAGGTGGTTTGGCTGTCAAGGATCCGAGGAGGAGGAGGGGGGTCCGGGGAAGGGCACAGGGGCCTGGCAGAGAGAGGTTTGATCTATGAGATGTGCAATGTTGGATGAATGCAGACAGCTGGGGACAGGTCCAGCTGAACGGTGACATCATTAATGATGTGGGAGATGGTGTACAAACTCAGATAGTGGGGTGACAGCGTCCATGATTCCATTTTCAATGGCACCTGTTCGGCGGACAGCCAGACCTTCTTCCCCACAATGTACTTAGGCACTGGCGCACGTCTGCTATTGGCTTAGAGGCAGTTCCACTCATACGAACGGAGAAGGGCAGCCCGAGTGGACCTCCACAGACAATGACAGCGGCGCGCCTGGGCCTCCACCGGTGGCATGGCGAGCTCCCTCTCCACCATGGGTAGTAAGGGTGGCGTATACCCCATGAAAGCTTTGAAGAGCGTCAGTCCGGTAGCAGAGGAGATGGCAGAGTTGAGTGTGTACTCCACCCAGGTCAGGTGGGAGCTCCAGGTGGAAGGGTTGCAGGATGCCACACACCTCAGGGTGGCTTCCAAAGACTGGTTGGCACTGTCGACCTGACCGTTGCACTGCGGATGATAACTGGAGGTGAGACTGATGGTAGTACCCAGGGACCGGCAGAAGGCTTTCCAGACCCGCCATGTAACTTATGGCCCTCGGTCTGACACAATGTGTATCGGGATACCGTGCAGGCAGATGACATGGAAGGTAAGTATATTAGCAGTCTCGGTAGCAGAAGGTAGTTTAGGGAGGGGGACTAAGTGAATGGCTTTGGAAAAACGATTGACAATGGTGAAAATGACTGTATTACTCTGGCACAGCGGAAGACCCGTAACAAAATCTATGGCGATATGGGACCAGGGATGACTAGGGACAGGGAGGGGGTGGAAGAGGCCAGCCAGGGGTAAAGAGTCTGATTTAATACTGATGCAGATCTGACAAGCCTTTACATAGTCCTGAACATCCTTCCTGAGAGACGGCCACCAAAACACATGTTGTAACAGTTTGATGGTTCGGCAAATACCAGGGTGAAATACAAAAAACTGGTGTGCCCCCACTGAATGGCTGCACTGCGTCAGGAGGAGGGAACATACAACCTGTTGAGCTGGCCTCCCTCGGGGATGGGTTCTAACGACTGGGCCTGCCGGACTCTCTGCTTGATATCCCAGGTAAGGAATCAGAATCAGAATCAGAATCAGGTTTATTGCCATTGTTCATGTAGTACACAAACTAGGAATTTGTCTCGGTACAATGCTGCAACATTAAACATGATAAGATAAGAGAAATAAACTATACATGTAATAAAGTGTAGGATAAGATTAAGTGATACTGGTCAACAGTTAAAATATATATTAGCCAGCAGCAGATACTGTGGAGAACTATATAGTGCAGTCGGTAATGCAGGAAGAAAACAGTGATGATTGACATGAGTCTGGTTGAGCTGCTGTACATGGTGCACGAGAGTCACTTAGTGTTCAGCAGTCTAATGGCAGAGGGGAAGAAGCTGTTCATGTGACGGGAGGTTTTAGTCTGGATGGACCGAAGTCTTCTACCAGAGGGGAGGGGGGCAAACAGTACGTGACCAGGGTGTGAGGGATCGGCTATGATCCGGCCAGCACGCCTCCGGGTCCTGGAGATGTACAGATCCTGGAGAGATGGGAGCTTGCAGCCGATCACCTTCTCAGCAGTGCGCACGACGCGCTGCAGCCTTAGTCTGTCCCTGGCAGTGGCTCCTGCGTACCACACGGTTATGGAGGTGGTGAGGATGGACTCGATGATGGCTGTGTAGAACTGCACTAACATCTTGGTGGGTAGCTTGAGCTTCCTCAGCTGCCGCAGGAAGAACATCCTCTGCTGGGCTTTTTTGATGAGTGAGCTGATGGTCAGCTCCCATTTGAGGTCCCTGGTGATGGTAGTGCCTAGGAAGCGGAAGGAATCAGCAGTGGTGATGGGAGAGCCTGAGAGGGTGAGGGGGGGCAGAGGAGTAGTGACTTTCCTGAAGTCTACAATCATCTCCACTGTCTTCAGAGCGTTCAGCTGCAGGTTGTTATTGCTGCACCAGGACGCCAGCTGGGCCACCTCTCTCCTGTAGGCGGACTCGTCGCCGTTGGAGATGAGCCCGATGAGGGTGGTGTCGTCCGCAAACTTGATCAACTTGACAGACTGGTGGCTGGAGGTGCAGGAGTTGGTGTAAAGGGAGAAGAGTAGGGGGGAAAGTACACAGCCCTGGGGTGATCCGGTGCTGATGCTAGTATAGTCTGAGACAGTCTTTCCCAGCCGCACATGCTGCCTCCGGTCCGTCAGGAAGTCGATGATCCACCTGCAGAGGGAGTCAGGCACGTTGAGCAGGGACAGCTTGTACCGGAGCAGAGCGGGGCGGATGGTGTTGAATGCGGAGCTGAAGTCCACAAACAGGATCCTGGCGTAGGTTCCCGGGGAGTCCAGGTGCTGCAGGATGGAGTGGAGGGCCAGGTTGACTGCATCGTCTACAGACCTGTTGGCTCGGTAGGCAAACTGCAGCGGGTCCAGGAGAGGGGTGGTGATGGACTTGAGGTGGGACAGGACCAGGCGCTCAAAGGACTTCATGACTACAGAGGTGAGCGCTACAGGTCTGTAGTCATTAAGTCCAGTGATCCGTGGCTTCTTGGGGACAGGGATGATGGTGGAGGATTTGAGGCAGGATGGCACGTGGCATAACTTAAGGGAGGTGTTAAAAATGTCTGTGAATACAGGAGCCAGCTGTTTCGCACAGAGTCTCAGGGTGGAGGGAGACACGCCGTCTGGGCCGGGGGCCTTGCGCGGGTTCAGTCTGGAGAACTGTTTGAGCACATCCTGCTCACTGATGATAAGGGGAGGGGGGGAGGAGGGGGAGGTGCCTTAAATGAAGTAGGGAATGTGGAGGCTGTGGAGCTGGAGGGAGGGGGGGAGTTGGACACAGATGACGAGGTGTCAAAACGGGCATAGTGTTGGGACAGTCTCTGACAAAGGGCTTTGTCATCCTGACCTTTAGGAGCCTGAGGCCGATAGTTGGTGATCTGCCTCAGTCCTCTCCACACGGAAGCCGAATCATTAGCAGTGAACTGCTGCTGGAGTCTCTCTGAGTACACAGATTTAGCCCTCTTCAGCTCTCTGTTAAACCGGTATTTAACCTCCCTGTAGCAGTCCCTGTCTCCACTTTTCAGCGCTGCTTCCTTCTCCTTCCTGATCTGTCTGAGCTTAGCTGTGAACCAGGGTTTGTCATTAGAGTAACTCACCCTGGTGCGTGATGGAAGAATGTTCTCTTCACAAAAGTGGATATATGAGTTCACAGTGTCCGTGTACTCATCCAGATCATGCATGGCTCCTTTAAGCATGCCCCAGTCAGATATTTCCATGCACGTTTCCAGCTTCTCCTCAGCATCACTGGTCCGTATCTTCGTAGTGCTCACAACAGGTTTAGTGAGCTTCAATCTCTGTCTGTATGTGGGAATGAGGTGAACCATCACGTGATCAGATAATCCCAGCGCAGCTCGAGGGACAGCGCGATATGCGTCTTTCACTGTGGTGTAACAGTGATCCAGTGTGTTTAATCCTCTGGTGGGGCATTTAATAAACTGTTTGTAGCGGGGGAGATCGTGGCTCAGATTGCACTGATTAAAGTCGCCAGCCACAATAATCAGCGAGTCTGGAAAACTCCGCTCTGTGTGTTGAATGTGATCCGCGAGCACGCGCTGAGCTTCGCGCGTGTCCGCGTCGGGAGGGGCGTACACAGCGATCATTATGAAAGAAGCAAACTCCCGCGGGGAATAGAAGGGCTTGCAATTGATAACAAGAAATTCCAAGGCAGGAGAACAGTGTTTGGAAATTACCGTTACATCAGAGCACCAGCTACAGTTGATGTAGAAGCAGACACCGCCTCCTGTGGTCTTGCCGGAAAGCTCTGTGTCACGATCAGCACGGAAGAGCTGGAAGCCGTCGAGGCGCAGCGCGCTGTCCGGTATATTTTCCCGGAGCCAGGTCTCAGTAAAGCAGAGGACAGCTGAGGAGGCGAGGTCCTTAAAACGCATCAGCAGTCTCAGTTCATCCACCTTGTTAGAGAGAGAGTTGGTATTGGACAGAAATATGCCAGGCAGCGCCGTTCGCGAGCCTCTCCTGCGAAGTCGTACGAGAGCGCCCGCTCGTCTTCCTCTCTTCCGCCGTCTCACTTTCCGAGCCAAACAATAAACCAGATCGGCGGCAGGGGCTAGAAAAACTGGGAGGAGGTCCGTGGGGGTCAAAGTCCTGATATTTAAAAGTTCTTCACGGGTATAAGTGCAAGCAGACACACAATTGACAAACAAAAACAAACAAAGAGCGCAGCGAAGCACCATGTCGACCGCTGTGGGCGCCATCTTGGATCGAAAAAGGGCTCCTAAAATGCAGGAAGAGGGCAGAATGGTGTTTGGGAGGGGGGCAGCAGCTGCCAAGGAGAGGGCCAAGGAGCAATCAGAGGAAAACTGGTGTGAGAGAGCATCAGATTTAACATTGCGGGACCCTGGGCGATAAGTAATGGAGAGATTGAATCTAAGAAAGAACAGGGCCCACTGAGGTTGCAGAATTCAACCGTCTGGCAGGTCTGAGATACTCTATATTTTTGTGATCTGTCTAGATGATCACTGGCAGATTCACTCCCTCCAGGCAGTGCCTCCATCCCTCCAGCACCAATTTAATAGCCAGCAGTTCGCAATCCCCTACGTCATAATTTCTCTTGGCTGGGGTCAACCGCCGAGAGAAAAACGCGCATGGGTGAGGCTTCTGATGGGAGCCGGTCTGCTGGAAAAGTACAACGCCCACCCCCAAATCAGAAGCATCCACCTCAACCACAAACTGGGCATGGGGGTCGACCTGCGCCAAAATAGGCACGGTGGTAAATTTGTCTTTAAGTGCTGCAAAAGCCCATTCAGTGGCCTTGGACCACTTGAACGAGCTGTTGGTGGAAGTGAGCTGCCTGAGTGGTAGAGCAGTTTTACTGGAATCACGGATGAACCAACGGTAGAAGCTGTCGAAACCCAGGAAGTGTTGCAGCTCCTTCCTGGTTTGGGGAGTAGGCCAGTCTACTATCGCTTTTATTTTAGCCAGGTCGGCCTTTAATGTTCCCCCGCCCACGGTGAACCCCAAGAAGGAAGTGGAGCAGGTGGAAAACTCACTTCTCAGCTTTCACAAAAAGCTGGTTTTCCAGCAGCCGCTGCAGGACAGTGTGGACGTGGACTATGTGTTCCTCCAGCGTGCAAGAAAAAATCAAAATGTCATCTAAATAAAAACAAAATTGTTCACCATGTCCCGGAGGACATCATTGAATAATCACTGGAAGACAGCAGGAGCATTGGTCAAGCTGAAGGGCATGACCAGATTATTCAAATTGCCCCAGATGTGTTTTAAATGCCGTTTTCCACTCGTTCCCCTCACGTATACGCACAAGGTGGTACACATTTCAGAGATCGAGTTTAGTGTACACCCGTGCCCGTTGGAGAAGTTCAAAAGCCAAATTAATGAGGTGCAACAGATACTTATCCTGAACGGTGATGGCGTTAAGCTCACAATAATCAATGCACGGCCACAGAGACCCATCCTTTTTACTCACAAAAAAAAAAAAAACCCTGCACCAAGAGGGGTGGAGGACAGATGAATAAGACCGGCGCTGAGGGAGTCTTTTATGTAGCTCTCCACTGTCTCCCTCTCCGGCCCAGACAAACTGTAGAGCCAACTGGATGGCAGCCGTGCACCCAGAAGGAGGTTGATAGCACATAGGACCAATGAGGTGGTAATGAAAGGGCTCTTGACTTGCTAAAGACCTCCCCTAAGTCATGATAGACCTTGGGCACGCGGCTGAGAGCCATCCGCTCAGCTGGAGGGGAAGAGATAGTTGGGAGGAGAGTTGGCGAACATGCGGCCGAATGGAGACACGATGACATGCAAAAAGGGCTCCAGGAGGAAATGGAGCCCTGGTCCCAGTTAATAATGGGGTTATGTTTGTGAAGCCACAGATACCCCAGAACCACGGGTGCGGATGATTGTGGGAGAATGAGGAACTGGATAATCTCGCAATGGTTACTGGACAAAATGACTGAAACAGGTTCAGTTTGCAGGGTAACCACCACAAGCCTACTACCAGACAGAGCAGAAATGTTAACTGGCGTTGGGAGGTTCCTGGTGGGAATCTGAAATCCTTGGATCAAACCCTGATGGATGAAGTTTTGCTCCTCTCCAGAATCCACCAGAGCAGAGGTTTTACACTTGTCCCCCAACAACTGAATGAGGGTCGGAAGTGTAAAACAGTTGGGGGGATTTTGAGAAGAACCTCCTGCCAGACCCCCCAAGGTTACTGACGGGCAGGTTCTTTTGGCTGAATTAGGGCATTTTGAAGGAAACCAGGTGATCAGCCTGGGTGATCATGTATTGCAGGGTGATAGCCCTGCAATACATGCAAACCCCCACCTCTTTCCAGCGCTGGTGTTCCTCCAGAGTCAGATGCGTTCGCCCGAGGACCATCGGCTCGGGTGGTGACACCGCTTGGGCCACCCGAAAGGGTGGGGGAACTGGTCAGGGAGCAGATGAGGAAGCAGCAGCAGCAGCCTTCTGCTCCCTCGCGTGCTCCTGATACTAGTTATCAAGGGCCACTGCCCGTAAAAACAGCTCATCCAGAGAGGAGGGGTTGACGCAGATGGCCACTTCGTCATGGAGACTGCCATTTAGACTCCAGAGGAAGATGATATGTAATGCAATGTCATTCCATCCAGAATCTGCCATGGCAATCCGGAACTCGACCGAGTAGTCGGCAGCTGACCGACTTCCCTGCCAAAGCCCCAGCAACTGGCCAGCTATATTCCCCTCAATCTCTGTATGGTCAAAAGCCCAGGTGAATTCCTGCACAAACCGTTCGAATGTGTACTGGGCCCCCTCCGGACTGCTCAAGATGGATTGGGCCCACTTAAGTGTCCAGTCACGGAGTAGCAGGGTCATGAATTGGATTTTAGCTGAATCATCCCTATACTCCCCCTCCACCTGTTAAAAATACAGCTGACACTGGAGCAGAAACCCATTACATCCTCCCACCTCCCCCGCCTAAGGGGCGGGCGAGGGAATGGAAACAGTCCTGCTGATGGGAGGAACCGTCGGTGCAGCAGGTGCGGGAGGGGGAGCAGCCGCACCAGGAAGTCGACACAAGTGCTCAGTGACAGTAACCAATTGCTGAGTAATTGTTTGGAGCTATTCTGACAAAAACATGACCAAGCGCTCCATGGCATCCAAAAGTGAAAGCGCTGACTGTTCACCCAATGAAGTGCCCACTAAGCCTCGATCCTGGCTGGATTGTTTTGTTATGATTAAATGCCCAAAAGGCTTTAATGCAGGGCAAACCACTTCAGATAAACACTCAGACTCGAGAGAAAAATTTGACACAATGAAATTGAACTTCAGCTTGGGACACAAAAAGGGGAGAGACTGGAGACTACGGAGAGATGACGAGATGGCGGAGATGACTAGGTGACCTGGGTGAAGACGATGTTGTCCTTGAGTAGTCTGGTTCAGGCAAACGTGCACAGCCCCAGAGGCACACCGCTGGAGTGGCAGCAAACCTGAGGAAAAGACACAGGAGGATTAAACAACAGGATAACAGAATTTGCCAAACAACATTGACTGGAGTTGTACTGGCAGCAATACCCAATGATCCAGCAGTGAGCTCTTCACACACTGGCTCTCAAATACACTGGTAGACCAGGAAGCAGCAGGTGTGTTAATCACGCAGGTGCGCTGATGAGCTCCAGAGCCGGGAAACACAGAAATAGGAGGGGAGGGGGGATGCACGCTTGCCTGTTCATTACAGATTGAGGTGGTGCTTACATCGTCGTGTTGGGGTGACACTGAGGACATACAATGATCTGAACGAACCTTGAGGGCGGGACTGGCAAAGACTAACAATGTGAGGTCCACGGCTCTATTGTAAGAGTTTGTTTTTTATTGATGTGAAATTATTTATTATTATTATTATTATTCCACCTAAACAATTGCATTTTTGACCTTCTAAATGTTAACCAAAACACATTTTTTTTCCGCACACACCTCAGACCTGGTGAAAAATTTTATAAACTGCAAAAAATATGTGTCCTATGCTGAAAATGCAGCGTATGTTTGATACATCTGGCATTCGTGGAGCAAGGTTGGAGGGTCTTCCCCCTATGTATTTTTTTTTTACCTTTGCAGTCTGTACCATCAGCTGTCCAGTGCTGTTCTGATAAATATGCCAAAATTTCAAAAACACCAGAGGAGGTGGATCCAATCAGCTGATCTCTCGAACCACAGAGCTCAGCTTTTTTCCGTGACAAGTTAGCCTCAGGGCAAAAGCACACTCCATGAATTATTTTTTTTTTTACTTCATTGAAAATAACTTTTTTATCGCCATCATTTAGCGTGGCTTTGAGCCAGGTCATGTATGGCCGCTGCTTGTCCCGGCATGTTTTGTGTTAGTTTGACAGACCCGGTCCCCACTGATGCTCCACCCAGTCTGCTCGCACACCTCATGTTTTCCATATACACTACCGTTCAAAAGTTTGGGGTCACCCAGACAACTATTTTGTGTTTTCCATGAAAAGTCACACTTATTTACCACCATGAGTTGTAAAATGAATAGAAAATATAGTCAAGACATTGACAAGGTTAGAAATAACGATTTGTATTTGAAATAATATTTTTTTCCAGATACTCAACCTGCTCAAAGGAAGGTCAGTTTTATGGCTTCTCTAACCAGCTAAACTGTTTTCAGCTGTGCTAACATGATTGCACAAGGGTTTTCTAATCATCCATTAGCCTTCTGATGCAATGAGCAAACACATTGTACCATTAAAACACTGGAGTGGTAGTTGCTGGAAATGGGCCTCTATACACCTATGTAGATATTGCACCAAAAACCAGACATTTGCAGCTAGAATAGTCATTTACCACATTAGCAATGTATATTAGATATTAGAGTGTATTTCTGATTAGTTTAAAGTCATCTTCATTGAAAAAAACAGTGCTTTTCTTTCAAAAATAAGGAAATTTCTAAGTGACCCCAAACTTTTGAATGGTAGTGTATGCCGAATTATCCTTTAGACCTACACAATCACGGCAACTTTATGGTATAATTTTTTAAGCATTAAATCTTCAGTATTGTGTTTTTCTAGACAAATTTGTTGTTTTTCACTTCCTTGTTTTGTCCAGGAAACACTGTGGTGACTGACAGATTGTGATGCCGTGTATTATCCAATAAGTATGAAGTCAATCCAAAACCCTGCCCACACTTCTTGAAGCCAGGGCATGAAGAGACACAGAGTGGTGACAGAGCGGTGGCTAAACTTTTATTGATAAAAATTACATATTTTGACTGAGCAACTCCATAATTAGGAATGCACACCCACATAACTGTATTGTTCCTCTGTATTCTACTGTTATTCAAGGAAACAACAGTGAGGATTCTTCAGCCATCTTTTTTTGTTCTTATTAACCCCCTCTTGGCCCCCTTACAGACCAGTTCACCCACTGCAAATGCACCACACTCTGGCGATATCATGCCATTACATCTCCCTCTTTTATACAGACATATACACACGTGGACAAAATTGTTGGTACCCCTCTGTTAATGAAAGAAAAACCCACAGTGGTCACAAAAATAACTTGAATCTGACAAAAGTGGTAATAAATAACAATTCTATGAAAATTAACCAATGAAAATCAGACAATGCTTTTGAATTGTGGTTCAACAGAATTACTTTAAAAAAAAAAATCATGAAACAGGCCTGGACAAAAATGATGGTACCCCTAGAAAAGATTGAAAATAATGTGACCATAGGGACATGTTCAACCAAGATGTGTCCTCTAATTAACATCCCAGGTGTCTACAAACTTGTAATCAGTCAGTTGGCCTATTTTAAAGGGTGACAAGTAGTCACTGTGCTGTTTGGTGTCATGGTGTGTACCACACTAAACATGGACCAGAGGAAGCAAAGGAGAGAGTTGTCTCAGGAGATTAGAAAGAAAATTACAGACAAGCATGTTAAAGGTAAAGGCTATAAGACCATCTCCAAGCAGCTTGATGTTCCTGTGACTACAGTTGCACATATTATTCAGAAATTTAAGATCCACGGGACTGCAGCCAACCTCCCTGGACGTGGCCGCAGTAGGAAACTTGATGAAGAATGGTAACAAAAGAGCCCAGAACAACCTCTAAACACATTCATGGTGAACTCCAAGGTCAAGGTACATCAGTGTCAGATCGCACCATCTGTTGTTGTTTGAGCCAAAGTGGACTTCATGGGAGACGACCAAGGATGACACCACTGTTGAAAACAAATCATAAAAAAAGCCAGACTGGAATTTGCCAAACTGCGTGCTGACAAGCCACAAAGCTTCTGGGAGAATGTCCTATGGACAGATGAGACAAAACTGGAACTTTTTGGCAAGGCACATCAGCGCTATGTTCACAGATGCAAAAATGAAGCATACCAAGAAAAGAACACTGTCCCTACTGTGAAACATGGAGGATGTTCTGGGGCTGCTTTGCTGCATCTGGCACAGGGTGTCTTGAATCTGTGCAGGGTACAATGAAATCTCAAGACTATCAAGGTATTCTAGAGAGAAATGTGCTGCCCAGTGTCAAACAGCTTGGTCTCAGTCGCAGGTCATTGGTCTTGCAACAGGGTAATGACCCAAAACACACAGCTAAAAACACCCAAGAATGGCTAAGAGCAAAACATTGGACTATTCTAAAGTGGCCTTCTATAAGCCCTGATCTAAATCTTATTGAACATCTGTGGAAGGAGCTGAAACATGCTGTCTGGAGAAGGCACCCTTCAAACCTGAGACAACTGGAGCAGTTTGCAGATGAGGAGTGGGCCAAAATACCTGCTGAGAGGTGCAGAAGTCTCATTGACAGTTACAGAAATGGTTTGATTGCAGTGATTGCCTCAAAAGGTTGTGCAACAAAATATTAAGTTAAGGGTACCATCATTTTTGTCTAGGCCTGTTTCATGAGTTTGTTTTTTAAAATAATTCTGTTGAACCACAATTCAAAAGCATTGTCTGATTTTCATTGGTTAATTTTCATGGAATTTTTATTTATTACCACTTTTGTCAGATTCAAGTTATTTCTGTGACCATTGTGGGTTTTTCTTTCATTAACAGAGGGGTACCAACAATTTTGTCCATTGCTGTAGCTATTTTAACAGAACATAATACTTAAGAGAACCATTCTTTATCAAGGCTATCGATGTTTAACACAACAAAGTTCAAGCCCCATTAGAATATGATTGTGGAACTAAAGGAGAAAGTTAACTTGTCCATTGTTCTTTTTCTTACCTGTGTGATTTTCAAAACCTTTCTATTAGAACACATTTTTTCCATTTCACTTTGAATTTTTTTTTTTTCTGTTACTTATTTGTACCCGTAGGTAGACTTGGTTTGCAGTCTGGTGACAAGCCACCGGCTGCTGGTCGCTGCGTGCGCGAGCGCCCTAAACCTACATGTTTTTGGTATGCGGGAGGAAACCAGAGAAATCCCGGAGTAAACCCGCGCAACACGGGGAGAACATGCAAACTCCACACAGCTCACTGTTGGTCGGGGGCTGGGATCGAACCCACGATCTCATGATCCCCGCGATCCCCCAGCCGAGGGTAAAACTGTGCTGCCACAGTGCTAAACCACTGCGCCACCGTGCAGAATGCAATTATTACCTCCGCCAAGAGGAGGAGGTTATGTGATCATCAGCGTTGGTTTGTCTGTTTGTTTGTTTGTCTGTTTGTCTGTTTGTTAGCAAGATAATTCAAAAAGTTATGGATGGATTTTCATGAAATTTTCACAGATTGTCAGAAATGTGGTATCCTACAGATGATTCGATTTTGGTGGTGATCCGGATCACCGTCTGGATCCAGGAATTTTTTTAAAGGATTCTTTTTTTTTTTTTTTTTTCAGGTTCTATAATATAAGGTTTTTGCGCAGCCGTAGTGGCTGCACAAAAACCAGCTCTGCCGGGGAAGCTTCCAGATCCTCTTTCGGCACGGAGCGCAACCCCAATATAAAACCCATGGCAGCCTGTCTACCCAATTTGCATCCGTCAATGAAGCCCTGAGTGCTGGTTTCAGTGATCTATGAAAATGCTTGCATAACCCATTGGCCTGTGGGTTGTACGCGGTTGTGCGGTGAATTGTAACACCCAGCCAATTTTAGCAAACACGGGCGTATTGCCATTTCTGTACGCCAAAAAGAAAAAAAAAATATACGGGAAAAAAAAATTATTGACAATGTGGAGGAACACCTTGTGTGTGACCCCCACAGCGTACGGGCCTGGCAGAGCGCTCAGCGTGAGCAATTATCAGAACAGTGAGAGGTATGGTCTGATCATTATGCAGATGCGCCTCCCTCCCTCTCTCGTCCTGCAGCTCTGGAACAGAGAGGAATCCCGGCGCCAGTAATCCTGATATGTGTGACTCTAATGCAAATGTCCATGTTTTCCTGCTGTATACTGTGATGCTAATGTGCCATGCATGCATTGTCTGAGCTGGGTATATAAGTTGACTGCATATCTCTTGCTCTCTCTCTTTTTGATCACTCACATTGTTTGTTGCTGACTTTGAGACACATGGCTCGCTCCAGCACGCTGCCACAGCGCTGAGCGAGCCTCGTGGAGGATGAATAAAGCACCCTTTTAAACTTCAGTTTGCCGTGTAATGTAGGATTAATATTTATGATGTTAAACACTGTATGGGGGGAACTGTGGCGCTTGGCGGAGGTCTGCGCTCTCCGAGTGCTTTTCTAGTTTTGACATACTTTTAACTCTTTTTTTCCCTTAACACTATCTTATTAATAAAGTGTGTTCTCAGTTTATCACATGTCCAGTCTAACTGGAGCTTTAGAAAGCCTTCCTGATCTAGTCACTTTTATGTTTACAGCAGTAGGTGTCATGGCGGCCGCTGGGCCGTCATCATCCTCAGCTGCGCACACACCTGCTGTTGGTAATCAGCGGGCTTTAAAAGCTAGTATCTCGGACTGCTCTGCACGGAGTCGTCTGTCGCCTTTGCCTCGCAACGCGTCAAGGATACGACCTCAAACCAGAGTCAGAACCAAGTCGCCACGCCAAGCCACGTCACGTAAGATACCACATCATTCATCCTGTCCTAGTGTTCTCCCCTGTGCACAGGTGGACCTCCCTGGCAGTGGACTTACCTTCCCTGTCAACGGGACGCCATCTCCTCCTCCTCGGAGCTCCTTCTCACCACCTCAGCATCGAGCACCACGCGCACCACGCTGCACCGGGACACGGAGCCAGCAAGATTCTCACAGCGGCGCCTGCAAGTAAGCAGCACAAGCTTCAGCTTCCCGTTCATATGAACTGTAATAATTCCCTGTGCTTGTATGTTCCAGGGTTGCCAGGTCGCAGCAAGAATCGCTCAGCTCCAGTGACCAGACAGCTTCGCACTCACTCACTCATTCACACACGCAACACTCTTCACTTCAATCAATAAATAATTGTCAAAACAATCTACTCGTGTCAGCGTCTGTCTCCTGTCAGTAGGCACTGGGACCTCCTTCAAATGCGAACGGTTGCACCACAGCTGTCCTTCTGGAATCTCCACCACATATGAGCGTAGAGTAGTTGCTGTACCAACAACAGTCCCTCTGGTACATGTGGGCTTTATCCATACTTGTTGTCCAGGATGAAGGGAAGGCAGGTTTTGAGTGCAATGTCTCGGGTTGAAGGTTTGTTCTTGATGGTGTTTTATAGCTGCATCCTTCTCTCTGAAAGTGTTCAGGTCAGGTCACTGTGGTTGTAGTTGATCTGGGTAGACTGGGACAGGTGTTCTAATTCTCCTCCCCATCAAACGCTGTGTTAGAGAGCTCCCATGAGCCAATGGGGTGGCCCGGTAGGCTAACAGAGCTTTGTGGAAATCTCCCTCTTTTTCCAGGAGGGATTTAACAGTCCTGACAGCCAGTTCGACTTATTCATTGCTGCTGGGATATCTGGGGCTGCATGTCACAGGTGTAAAATCATAATCTTGTGCAAACTGGGCAAATTGTTGACATTATGGGGGACCCATGCTGTGGTATTCATCTCAGACTGAAAGACATGGAGATGCAGTAATTTCCTCTGACGGAAGAGCATGGGGATCAAAGGGCTGGGGGACAAAAGGAATTGTCATGTGGGCATGAATTGTAATGCAGGACCTCGGGTAGCAGGGACGTGTGAGTGTTGTGATATAAAAGAGAGTCCCTGCTACATGAGGTTAATGTTTTCTGATTCTGGAAGATGTGAGACAGTGAATAAAATTCATCTGCTCTGAACGCTCGGCCTGGTTATTCCTCTCTCCACACTGGTGACCCTTGACGAATAATGAAACACGAGGCGAACACCCCGGAGATGACCCGGACGGGAAGCCCCAGCAATGCGTGCGCTGTTTCGGTCAAACTACCAGACTTTTGGCTGCACGACCCGAAGTCTTGGTTCCTCCACACCGAGGCTCAGTTCACGGTCCGGGGAATAACGGCAGATGACACCAGATATTACTACGTGGTTGCAGCGCTGGACGCTCGCACGACTTAGCGAGTAGTGAGCCTGCTCCAACAGCCCCCAGCCTGCGACAAATACGGGGCTCTCAAAACCGCACTGACCCGGCGCTACACGCTCTCGGACTGCGAGAGAGCGGAGAGGCTCCTGATGCGCTCCGAGTTAGGAGACGGGTCGGTGGTCAAACTGAGGGAGAAGATGTTGGCGTTGATGGGCACGGACAACGGGCATTTTCTATTTGCCCACCTTTTCCTCCAGAACCTTCCAACGGTGGCCAGAGCAGTCCTTGCCATCTCGCCGTTGTTGGCAGCACGTGACTACCGTGCACTAGCCAAGGAGGCAGATTGGATCATCCTCACCACCAAAGCCCACACAGTAAACGCAGCAGCGTTGGAACCCAGCGAGAGGGCCAGCGGAAGCAAGGAGCCAGCGATGGTAGCGGCAGTGGGGGCCAGGAAGCGCCAGAGAGACACGCTTTGCTCCTACCACTGCCGTTTTGGAGAGGACGCACGCCGATGTGTGCCACCGTGCCAATTCAAGCATTCGGGAAATGCCAGGACCGGCAGTCAGTAGCAGCTGTGACCGCCGGTGAAGAAAGCAAGCTGCTCTACGTGACAGACTCACGCTCGGGGAGACGGTTCCTCGTGGACTCCAGCTCCCAAAAGAGCTTCATCCTGCCGTCCTACGTCGACCGGCTAGCGGGAACTAGCGGCCCCGAGCTGACGGCCGCAAACGGCTCAGACATTAAGGTGAGAGGACACTGACTGCATCCCTACACGGCCATACGTACCAGTGGACATTCGTCATAGCGGCATGCAGTTTCCCAGTCTTAGGTGCTGATTTTTTGTGTGCACACAGACTACTAGTCGATGTTACTAACAGACGCTTGATTAATGCAATGTCTTTTGATTCTCTCCCCTGTACAGCTCGAGGAACCGGGCCAACAACGCTAGCCAACGTCACAGCTCCAGGTGGTAAGTTCCACACACTGCTCACCCAGTTCCCAGCACTCACGGTCCCAACGTTTTTGGCGGCCATCACTAAACACAGGGTGGAGCACTTTATTACTACCACAGGGCCGCCCGTTTTCGCACGACCTCAGTGCCTGGACACAGCTAAACTGGCCATAGCGCGTGAGGAGTTTGCCAACTTGGAAAGGCTGGGCATCATCAGATGATCAAACAGCCTATGGGCATCCCCACTACATATGGTCCCTAATGCCGAGGGATCGTGGCGACCTTGCGGAGATTTCCGCAGATTAAACAACGCCACAGCGCACGACCGCTACCTGATCCCCCATATTCAGGATTTTTCCGTTCACCTCACTGGGGCAAGTATTTTTTCTAAGATAGACCTGGTCTGTTGTTACCACCAGGTCCCAGTGCACGAGGAGGACATGCCTAAAACGGCAGTAATAACCCCGTTTAGTCTGTTTGAGTTTTTACGCATGCCTTTCGGGTTAAAAGGCGCAGCACAGACATTCCAACGCATGATGGATGCAGTGTTGCGTGATCTGCCGTTTGTGTTTGTCTACCTGGATGACATCCTGGTGGCCAGCGCGTCCGAGGACGAACACGTAACCCGCCTCAGGACAGTTTTCCGGAGGTTAGAGGAGCACGGGTTAATAATCAACCCGGCGAAGTGCCAGTTCGGTGTGACGGGGATCGATTTTTTTGGGACACCGCATCTCACCGGAGGGAGTGATACTCTTGCCGGACAAGGTGCGCGCAGTGGCGAATTTTCCCCGGCCTCAGACGGTCAGGGCGGTGCAGGAGTTTTTGGGGATGGTTAACTTTTATAACCATTTCCTCCCCTGCGCAGCCCAGCTCATGCAGCCGTTGTATGCCGTGCTCAAGAAACGGAAACCGGCAGACAGAGTCGACTGGACTCCTGAGCGGGAGCAGGCGTTCTCTGAGGTTAAAACAGCCCTGGCAAACATTGCACTACTGGCGCACCCGGACCCAGCGGCTCGGATAGTGCTCACTATTGATGCCTCGGACGTGGCCATAAGGGCTGTTGTGGAGCAATGCGTCGCCGGTTCTTGGCAGCCGCTCGCCTTTTGTAGCAGGTCTTTGCGCTACAGTGAGCGTAAATACAGCACGTTTGACAGAGAGTTACTGGCTCTCCACCTGGCCATACGCCACTTCCAGTTCTGGCTGGAAGGGCACACCTTCACTGCGTTCGTGTACCACAAGCCACTAACGTACGCGGTGGCCAAGGTTTCGGAACCATGGTCGGACCAGCAGCAGAGACAGCTGGCCGTGATCTCGGAGTTTACAACCGACATTCAGCATGTGGCCGGTAAACTCAACGTGGTTGCGGACTGCCTCTCGTGCGCATTAGTGGCCCCAGTCTATGTAGGGATAGATTACATGGCGCGCTTCAGTCTGGACCAACAGGGTTAAGGCTGGAGAGCAGGGTACTGCAAGACAAGAATCTGTGACGTCTTCACAGGACGCCAGCACCTGGTGGTCCCACGCGCTTGGCGCCGCCGTGTTTTTGAGTCGGTTCACTCCCTGGCGCACCCAGGAGTGCGTGCGTCAGTCAAAATGGTGGGAGCGAAGGTTGTCTGGCCGAGCCTGCACGAACAGGTGAAAGAGTGGGCTGCAGCCTGCGTAGGTGTGCCAATGAGCCAAAGTGCACAGGCACACAAAGGCTCCCTTGGAGCCTTTCCATATCCCGGCTAAGAGGTTCGACCATGTTCACGTAGACCTCGTGGGCCCCCTCCCACCATTGCAGGGGTTCACGCACCTCCTGACAGTGGTGGACCACACCACATGATGGCCAGAAGCAGTCCAGAAGCAGGCCAGAAGCAGTCCCGCTAGCTTCCACAGCGTCTGCAGATATGGCATGCGCTTTTTTGACAACATGGGTGGCACGTTTTGGCACCCCTTCGGACATCACGTCTGATCGGGGCCCTCAGTTTGTTTCCAACCTCTGGTACACAGTGGCCCGGAGCCTGGGCGTCGCAATTCATTGCACGACCACGTACAACCCACAGGCCAATGGGTTATGCAAGCATTTCCATAGGTCACTGAAAGCAGCGCTCAGGGCTTTGCTTACCGATGCAAATTGGGTGGACCGGTGTGCCGTGAGTTCTATTAGGGTTGCGTTCCACATCAAAAGAGGATTTGGCGTCTTCCCCAGCAGAGCTATTTTTTTCTCAGCCGCTGTGGCTCCCCGGGGAATTTTTACCAGATAACCCCATGCCGAACACCCATCCGTCCCCGCATTCACGGCATAGCACAGATGCAGGGACGCTACCTGGCCCAGCCCACCACTGTTTTCCCAGCGCTTTTGTGCCAAAAACTTTGAAGGACGTGGCGTTCGTGTTTGTCAGGCATGATGCCCACTGGCCCCCATTGCGCCCACCCTACGATGGCCCGTTTAGAGTGCTGGAACCCGGGGACAAACATTTTGTGTTAGACTTGGGGGGTCACCGGGAGAGAATCTGTATTGACATGCTTAAGCCCGCCTTTGTGGTGGCAGACGTGCAGGTGGTGTTGGCCCGAGCTCCTCAGTGCGGAAGATCCCCCCTGAGAACTCCCCAGGTAAACGATTCATCAGAACACTCACACGAGCATACTGAATGTCCCCCCCTCCATTGTCCACCCACAGACAGACACACCCCCAGGAACCCCCCACCAGCACAGCAGCGCTGTGGAGCCGGAGACCCCTCGTTACAGCAGCTATGGGCAGAGGCTGAAGCTGAGAGGACGTGAGGGTTAAACACTCAGTCTGAGACTCTTTGGGGGGGGGGGGTATGAGGGACCCATGCTGTGGTATTCATCTCAGACTGAAAGACATGGGGATGCAGTAATTTCCTCTGACAGAAGAGCATGGGGAATAAAGGGCTGGGGGACAAAAGGAATTGTCATGCGGGAATGAATTGTAATGCAGGACCTCGGGTAGCAGGGACGTGTGAGTGTTGTGATATAAGATAAGATAAGATAAGATAAGCCTTTATTAGTCCCACAACGGGGAAATTCCAGGATTGCAACAGCACAGGGATAGCAACACTCAGAGCAACAATCAGAAGGCAAGAAAAAAAAACAAAAAAAAAAAAAACAAGCAAGCAAGAGCAGCTAATATACATATGTACATATTACTATAAAATATATATATACACACACACACACACACACAGACACAGTGCAGAGCATTGTAGCTGGATGGAATAAATATATGAATATATGAACACAGTGCAGAGCATTGTAGCTAGATGGAATAAATATGTAAATATATAAACACCCACAGTATGGAGCATTGCAGCTAGGTGGAATAAATATGCAAGTATATAAACACACACAGTGCGGAGCAATGTAGCTAGATGGAATAATATGTAGATATATAAAAACACAGTGCGGAGCATTGTAGCTAGATGGAATAAATATATAGATATATAAATATAAACACACCCAGTGCTGAGCATTGTAGCTAGATGGAATAAATATATAGATATATAAATATAAATATAAACACACCCAGTGCAGAGCATTGTAGCTAGATGGAATAAATATGTAAATATATAAACACACACAGTGCAGAGCATTGTTGCTAGGTGGGATGAAACAGCATAACCGTCTATTTAGTTATCCTACATGGTATGATTATGTGCCCATACATATTCTCACCCTCCATAGCGACCGGTATGTTCCTAGTTGTATGCCGGAGAGGACCATTGTGTAAGTCTATTGCATCTTTTGCATTCAAAAAAAAAAAAAAAAAACTATTAGTTTGTTACGTCTTTTTGCTATCTCTGCGAGCAGCCCTGCTTAGGTTGTACAGTCTGACAGCCGTTGGTAGGAAGGACCTACGAAACCTCTCGGTTGTGCACCTGGGATGATGTAGTCTGCTGCTAAATGAGCTCCTCAGTTCATCCAGTATGTCCTGCATAGGGTGGAACTCGGACTCCAGCAGAGATGACAGTTTAGCCACCGTCCTTCTCTCTCCTATCTCCTCCATCGGATCAAGACGCTGCCCCAGGACAGAGCTAGCTTTCTTAATCAGTTTGTTCAGTCTCTTCCTATCGGCTGCAGTAATGCCACTGCCCCAGCAGACCACTCCAAAAGTGATGGCTGATGCCACCACCGTGTCATAGAATGACTTCAGCAGCGCCCCTTGTACACCAAAAGACCTGAGTCTCCTCAGCAGGAACAGCCTGCACTGTCCCTTCTTGTAGAGTGCGTCAGTATTGTGTGACCAGTCTAGTTTATTGTTCAGATGAATACCCAGGTACTTGTAGGATGTCACCATCTCGATGTCTGTTCCCTGTATATTTACTGGTGCTGTGAGGGGCTGCCCATGCCTGCGGCAGTCCACCACCAGCTCCTTAGTTTTCCTCGCGTTGATCTGGAGGCAGTTCCGATGGCACCAGTCCACAAAGTCCTGGATAAGCCCTCTGTACTCAGCTTCATCTCCGCTGGAGATGAGACCGACGATCGCAGAGTCATCAGAGAACTTCTGTAGATGGCAATGTGTTGTGTTGTGTGAGAAGTCCGCAGTATAAAGAGTGAACAGGAAGGGAGCCAGCACCGTTCCCTGGGGGGCCCCCGTGCTACTGATGATCGTGTCGGAAACACAGTCCCGGGTTCTCACAAACTGAGGCCGGTTCGTGAGGTAGTCCAGGATCCATGATGACAGGTGCTGGTCCACCCCTGCGCGCAGCAGTTTGTCCTTCAGGATCATCGGTTGGATGGTGTTGAAAGCACTGGAGAAGTCAAAGAACATGATCCTCACCATATTCCCGGGCTTCTCCAGGTGGGACAGAGAACGGTGAAGGAGGAAGATCACCGCATCCTCCACCCCAATGCCATGCTGGTAGGCGAACTGGAGTGGATCCATCGCTGGTTCCACCAGGGGGCGGAGATGAGCAAGGAGCAGTCTCTCCAGGGTCTTCATCAAGTGGGACGTCAAGGCCACCGGTCTGAAGCTGTTCAGGTCTTTGGGGTGGGAAGTTTTTGGTACAGGTACCACACAAGATGTTTTCCATAGCTGTGGTACCCTCCCCAGTTTCAGGCTCATGTTGAAGATATACGTCACAATCCCACACAGCTGGTCTGCACAGGACTTGAGGAGCTTTGCGCTGATGCCGTCCGGTCCCGACGCCTTCCTCGCCTTGATCTTCCTCAGCTCCGTCCTCACCTGGGTCTTGGTCAGGGTCAGGATGGGGGGCTGTGTGTTGGGAGTGGGGGGGGGGGTGTCGGTGGAGTGGGGAGTGGGTAGCAGGACTTGATTTCTTAGAGGCAGCAGTGGTTGTTGTGCAGACAGGGGGGAGGGCGGTTGGTCAAATCTATTGAAAAACAGATTCAGGTTGTTTGCCCACTCCCTGCCCCCCGTGGCCTGGGGGGAGGTATTCTGGAGCCCCGAGATGGTTTTGAGGTTTCTCCAGACCCCGCTGATGTCGCTCTGTTGCAGCTTGTCCTCCATCTTCTTCCTGAAGCTGTCCTTGCCTTCTCTGATCTTTCTCCTCAGCTCCCTCTGTACGGACTTCAGCATCTCCCTGTTTCCCGACCTGAAGATCCTCTTCTTCTCTCTCAGAAGTGTTTTTATCTCAGGGTTGATCCAGGGTTTGTTGTTTGAGTGACGCCGTATGGTCTTGGTGGGAACGGATTTGTCCACACAGAAGCTGAGGTAGCCCGTGAAGGTGTGAATGAGGCCATCGATGTCCTCACCATGTGGATTGCAGAGCTGCTTCCAGGCAGTGGCTTCAAAACAGTCCTTTAGAGTGTCCATTGTCTCCTCAGACCATAACTCCACAGTGTGCATGGCCGGAGGTTGTCTGTGCACTAGGGGTTTGTACACCGGTCGGAGATGAACCAAGTTGTGATCCGATCTCCCAAGTGGGGGGAGTTGTGATGAGGTGTACGCCTCCTTAGTGTTTGCGTAGAACAAATCCAGTGTTTTATTGTCTCTAGTGTGGCATGTGACATACTGGGTGAAAGTGGGCAGAATGGGAGACAGTGAAACGTGGTTGAAGTCGCCTGAGATGAGGAGAAGAGCATCTGGGTGTTCTGTCTGCAGCCTGCTGGTTACTGAATGGATGACGTCACGCGCTGTCCCAGCGTTCGCCGTCGGATTTGCATAAACAACAATGCAGATCACGTGTGAGTATTCTCTCGGGAGATATGTAGGCCTCATGCTAACAGCTAGCAACTCAATGTCTTAAAAGATATATAAAAGAGAGTCCCTGCTACATGAGGTTAGATAGATAGATAGATTAGTTTATTTGACAGGGACAGTGCAATAAACATAGACAATTAATCAATGACAATCAATCTGATGTGTTGCACATAGAGTGTATAGCTATTAGCTAATTTGCAACTCTTGTCCCTGAATGGGCTTTAGAAAAGAGAATCAAGTAAAGAAAAAAAAATACACAATAACCACATACATCAATGCAAAAAGATTATAAATACACAATTATAAATATTATAAATATTATAATTTTATATTATAATATTATAAATACACAAATATAACAACCTGACTCACATTTGCCTATTTCAGGCCTCCCTCCCTTCGTCACTCACTATAAACAAACACATTTATTCCTTCCCTTCATTCACTCTCACTTTGCAGACAATCAATTCATACATGAGTACATTCTTGTTTATTTTTCAGCCAGTTTTTAACCTTTTTAGTGAATGTTTTAAAGTCCGTTATTATTTTAATTACATTTGGCATTGTGTTCCAGATGTGACTGCCCTTTATAGAGAAAGCTGTTTGTCCAAATGTGGTTCTGCGGTGGAATATTTTACAGTTATTGTTAACAGAACTCCTGGTGGCTCTGCTGCTGTCCTGTCTTTGGACGAAACCAGCAAGTGGCTCGGGTGCTGATTTATGGAAACATTTGAACGTTAATGTCAGAAAACAGAGGTCAATGAAACTCACAAAACTCAATAGGTTGTATTTTTTTAAAACATTACAGTGATGCCACCTAATGGGCTTTTTGTCCAAGATTTTTAGGGTTTGATTATATAATGAACCTATATGTCTTATTGTGGAAGGGGCTGCTTGAGCCCAGACTGTCAAACAGTATGATATATGAGAAAAAACCATAGAACATACAGTACAGCTGCTTCGTAAGGTATGTAATATCTAATTAATTTAAAGCAGTTCAGATTTTTTTTTACTGTTTTTGAAATTTTCTTTATATGAAGATTAAATTTGAGTTGAGGATCTAGTACAATGCCAAGGTATTTGAATTCTGTAGCTAAACTGATGTCATGATCATGTATATTAACTTTAAAACGTTGCAGGTTACATTTTTTGATTGAAAAGCACATTGAGACTGTTTTCTGAAGGTTCAGCAATAGATGGTTCTGGAGGAGCCACTCTTGGACATCAACCATACTTGTAGACAGTACATCTGCAGCCTGTGCTAGAGTCTTGGCAGCTGTGTAAATAACTGCATCATCTGCATAAAGTTGGCATGCTGCAGCTGAGCAGTGTAACGGCAAGTCATTAATAAAAATGCTGAAAAGTAAAGGACCAAGAATGGACCCTTGTGGGATACCCATGCGGTTGTTTAAAAATGAGGATTTATCCTGGTGAACTTTTACACACTGTTCTCTATTCTGGAGATAAGATGCAAACCATTCTAATGTATCTGGGGAGAAGTTAAAAGATACCATTTTGGATAAAAGCAAACTGTGGTTTACAGTATCGAAAGCCTTTTTGAGATCTAGAAAAACAGCTCCTACCACATTACCCCTGTCCAAGGACTGTTTGACGTTTTCAATAAGGCAACAATTTGCTGTTAATGGTTAATGTTTTCTGATTCTGGAAGATGTGAGAGAGTGAATAAAATTCATCTGCTCTGAACGCTCGGCCTGATTATTCCTCTCTCTACAACATGAGAATTGTGGGCCATTGTCCATGACAAGCACTTCTGGGCAGCCATAACATGCAAATGCAGCCTTAAATCTTTAAATGGTCTGTTTTGCTGAGGTACTTCCTAGTAGGGTGGCAACTTCAATATAACAGGAGAAGTAATCTACTAAGACCAAATAATCATCACTGAATCATCACTGAAAGAAGTCTGCACCTATTCGCTGCCATGGTCTGTTTAGGAAATCAGTAGTGAGTAGCGGCTCAACTGGTATTTGAGCTTCTCATGCACAAGTCTCACATCTGTTGACCATTTCCTTTACTTGTGATGTGATGCCTAGCCACCATACTGACTCTCTTGCCCTTGCAAGATATTTGTTGATGCCTTGATGGCCTTGGTGGAGTTTCTACAGTATGTTGGGTGTCATATGTTCTGGAATGATGAGTCTTTCCCCTTTTAACGGCAGTCCTCCTCTTTCATGTAGGTCTGACTGTTCTGGCTAATAGGGAAGCAGCAACTCATGCACATCCCTCCTGTGTTCTGGCCATCACTTTTCCATGTATTGTTTGAGGCGCACACATGTATTGTCACTATCTTAAGCCTCTTTAATCTGTGCAAGCTTTTTATGTGGCTGGCAGGTTGTCTATCACACAGTCGATGCAAGCTTTGCATTCTTTCTTCAGGTCTTGTTCCTCCTTGGTGGCTGTGTCAGGCAACAGAGCAACAGCTCATGGATTGGCTTTGTCAGCTCTGGCAAGCTTGTTGAAAATTTTCCAACAAAATTCACCATGCCCATAAATCGACGTATGTATGCCACATTTTTGGGCTCGGGCATGTTGAGGATAGCTTTAATTTTATCAGGGTCTGCCTTGATGCCTTGTGAGTTAATAGCTTGGCCCAGGAAACGTATCTCATTCAATGCGAACTGACATTTATCATTCAGAGTAAGGCCTGTGTCTCTGAACTCCACCAACACTTTGTGTAGTCTCTCGTCATGTTCCGTGCGGTCTCTCCCTATTACTAGGATATCATCGGCATGACACAGGACTTCGTCTAGCCCATCAACAAGTTGAGAGATCCTCTTTTAAAAATGTTCTGGAGCTGGAGAGATTTCAAATGGAAGCCTTTTAAAATAGTAGCGTGATAAAAGTGGTCAGCAGCATGGGGTCTTTATGCAATGGTACTTGCCAGAAACCTGACGTTGCGTTGAGTTTTGTACAAATTTTTACTCCTTCCATCTTAGCTAGTGTTTCATCTACTGCTGGCAGGATGTGTCCTTCTCTCACAACACTGTCATTGAGATGGGTTAAATCTACACAAATGCATATTTTTCCTGTGGGTTTCACTATGGGGACCATGCCTGCACACCATTCAGTTGGTTTCTCAACACGGGCTATAACTTCTATTTTCTCCATCCAATCTAGCTCTTCTTTGAGTTTCGACCGGAGTGGGAGGGTCACTCATTGGGGTATTGACAGGGCATAGAGTGTTGCTGTGTCTTTGTGCTTAATTTTGTATTCACCTTTTAGCTTGCCTAACCCTGTGAAGATTTCTGGGTAGGTAGTGCAGAAATAATCTTCAGCATTATCAGTGTTGTACAGCTGAGGTATCATGTGCAGTCTTTGGATAGCAGAAAAGCCCAGTAAGGGTGTGATCAGGTCTTTCACAATGAAAACCTCCTCTTCGATTTTTTTTACCTCCTCTCTGGATAACAGCATTCACTTGTTCTATCACTTTTAGTGGTTGGTTTGCAGGTCCCAACAAAGGTCCCAACAAATAGTTACCATATCTTTCCTGTGTGTACTCCGACTCAGGAATTGCTGTGACTAAGGCACCTGTGTCTACTTTGAAGCACAGTGGTGTACCATTTACTGTAACATCAATGTTTCAGTCCGTGAAGCTGTGTGTGACTTATGAGTAGCTGCTAAGTAAGCTATTGCCAATAGCTTCATCAATAGATTCAAGCTTAAGAACTGATCTGCACATCACTGCAAAATGTCCCTTTTTGTGACATTTTCTGCATTCAGCGTCTTTAGCAGGGCACTCACTCCATGAGTGCTTTGGTGTCTTGCCACATTTACCACACTGTTTTGGCCTGGCTGGGGTGTGCTGATGCTGGGTGGGGGTGCCCTCTTTAGCTGATTTTCTTGTGTGTACATACTTTTTGTTGTATGCCAATGTGTCTATTTGACATGGTGATTCTGCTGGACACAAGAGAATCTGTTGCTTTTTCACCTCCTCATGCTATCTCAGGTGGGATATGGCTGTCGCTAAATCCAGCTTTGGGTTTAGTCGTAGTCTTTCAGACAGGCCTGCATCCCGTATTCCCACTACGATTGGATCCCGGATCATTTCTTCACGAGTGCCATATTTACAGTTTTCAGCCAGTTTATGCACTGCAGTAATAAACTGCTCTGCTCGCCAGCCTCTTGGCATCTTTTATTAAACTTGGATCTTTCATAAATTACATTATGCATTCTGACAAAATGTCCATCAAGTGCTGCTTTCACTTCATCATAGGATTTTAGCTGTTCTGCCGTTAGCTGCAGTGAAGTAAGGATATCATCGGCCTTGTCGCCCAAGGTGTAGATTAAAGAATTTACCTGGTATTCTCCTTCTTTTGCTTTTAATTCAGAGGCTATTCTGGAGCAAATCTCCTGATCCAGCATGGTCATGAGCTCAGCTTGAAGTCGAATGGGCCTGTGGCATTATTGTGAACGTGTATTCCATTATGAGGATGCTCAGCTGCTAGCTGTTAGCTAAAAAAAAAATCATTTTATTTTTATTTACTTTGCTCAAACGAGGGGGATGATTAGCGCATATCACAGGGGCTGAGGTCGCCAAGGTGGTTAAAAATCTCCTTGGTGGCCGGGCCCTGGGGGTGGACGAAATTCACCCTGAGTACCTCAAGGCCCTGGAAGTTGTTGCGCTGTCATGGTTGACACACCTCTGCAACATTGCGTGGAGGTTGGGGGCAGTGCCTTTGGCATGGCAAACCGGGGTGGTGGTTCCTCTCTTCAAAAAAGGGGACCGGAGGGTGTGCTCCAACTTTAGAGGGATCACACTCCTCAGCCTCCCTGGGAAGGTCTATGCCAAGCTACTGGAGAGGAGAGTCCGGCCGTTGGTCGAACCTCGGATTCAGGAGGAGCAATGTGGTTTTTGTCCTGGCCGTGGCACATCAGACCAGCTCTTTACTCTCTCGAGAATTCTCGAGGGTTCATGAGAGTTTGCCCAACCAGTTTACATGCGTTTTGTGGACTTGGAGAAGGCATTTGACCGCGTCCCTCGTGGTTTTTTTGTGGGGGTGCTTCGGGAGTATGGGGTATCAGGCTTGTTGTTACGAGCTATTCGGTCTCTGTCACCATGGGTTGAGATGCCGTCTCGGCACTCAGCCCATGTTTTCCCTCATCCCTGCTTCCCATTGAGCAGCGTCTCAGCTGGCCCCCAGCTGGCAGCATTATGGACGGCTGGGGCCAATTAGTCTTCATCAGCTGGGGCGCTGCCAATGAGGATAAATAGGAGCAGCCTCGATGACTCGGGGCTGCGACATAAACACATTGCTAAGCTGAAGCCCCTTCGTCTGGTGTCAGCTTATACTCCTCTTGCAGCATTCCTGTGTTTGTATCCCGCTGTGAGTATGTACGTCTTGTTACCCCCATGTCCGGTACGAGCTGCTTACCTCTGCGCTGTGCAACCTGTGAGTGTACGTCTGCATGAGTATCTGTGCTCTCCTCATCCCTTCCCCTTTACCCTGAATAAAATATCACGACTCACTGGCTTGCCCCTGGCTCTGATTGCCCGGCTCCCTAGAGCCGGATATGACAGTATGTCGCAGCCAGAAGAGCTACCGGCGGCCGTGAGTCGCCGTGGAAATGTACCTTTCTGTCCGGGTGTCAGCGCTGCTAGCATGCCGTTTTCCAGGAGTCACTTCCGGCGCCAGGGCGACGAGCTGAGGTCCATCTCGGAGGCTGTCGACGGGACGTTCTTCACCCTGCACGACGCCTCCAACGCGAGATGCTGAAATCCGGGCCGTGCTGAGGAACTCCTGGACTGTCACCCTCACTCTCTGTACCATCTGGAGGACAGTGCCAGGATAGACGCTGCAGGTACACAGCGAGAGAAGCTCCACGGGGTGGATGGAAATCCCGGCAGGGAGTCGAAGTGGGCGACGTCTTTCCCCGCTTCGGAGTCCCGTTCCTGCCGCCATTCCAGTCCGGGAGTTCGCGCCAACCAGAGGACTTCCCCCGACCTGCGCCACGTCACTCGGGATTCCCTTCAAGGAGCCGCAGCTGACAGCAGTTATGTCCGGGGTCGAGTGGCTGTCGCGAGCTCTACTGTGTTTCCTGTCACCACCTTCAGGCATGTGGCGGCGGCAGTGAGATTGATGGTGAGGACTTCAGGGCTACGAAGCTTTCCCGTGCTCGACGCCTTCCTCGTCTCGATCTCCGATCTGGAGCGGCGAATCCTGGGTTTCCCCCTCGCTTCGTCCCCTGGGAGTAGTCGTCATCACATCGCCGAGTCACCTCTGCACGAACCTCGTCCGGATCCAGTTCTGGGTCATCGTCAGGACCGTTCCTCCCACGCAGCTGTCATCCCTTCGCCTCGTCAGTGTGGAGACTCTACAGCCTCGTCCCCTGAGCCTCGTTCCCCCGCTGTCATTCCTGGACATTCGGGCTAGCTCACCCCGGCTGTTTCCCCCTCCTCCTCGACGCGCTTCCTGACCGCTGTGTGTGCCTGGAATCCCGGCCTGGTGAGCTCTCTGCTGGAGACAACGCGAGCGACCCTCAGACGAATTCCCGGGGGGTCCTCCGTTATCGCCGGGCGGGGAGAGGAAGAAGCAGATTCCACTACAGCAGGCGATACTCAACCTCCAGGGGGCAGGCAAGTCATTGTTTTTTCACACCTGCTTAATGATTTGCTCTGTCACATCCCTGGAGGAGAAGTTCAGGGTTCGCAGCTCCCTGAACTCTCCCCACCTGCTGTAACCTGTATGCCTAATCCCGCATCCTCTGTGTCTCTCTCCGCCGAGCGGTCCCCGGCTCCGGGTCAACGTGGTGGGATATGGAGAGGGCCTGTGGTTCCGCAGCTACATTGCGGACGGAGGAGGGGGACTGACTGCTGCGTGGAGTCTACGCCGACGACTGAGCGTCCCCGGGTCTCCACGGAGGAGCGGTTCGGTCCGGCGGGACGAGATTCTTCTGGCTTCACGCCGAGTGGATCGTCGGCGGGGTTACCTGAGCTGGAGGGATCTCAAGCTGCGCTGACCATCGTGCTGGCTGCGGGGCCCGACACGGCTAGATGGGAGCCTGACAACGACCTCCTGACGACGGATCCTGGATCTTCGCAGTCCTGGACGGCGTCAGAACCCGAGATCAGGCGAGTGCTCTCCTTTCTTTTCTCTCTTTTTATCCCCGAGCACTTCAGCCTATCTCCAGGGGAGACGAGCCGGGTGCAGCCGTCTGCTGCGTCTGAGCTCGTCTCGCCGGGTTCTGGCGCTGCCGGTGATCCTGATCCCGGTTCTGTTTTCTCTTCTGAGCCTTCTTCCAGGGTCACCGGCAAGGAGTTGCTGTTCCTCGTGGTGCTGGAGGGTCCGGGTTCAACGTTGGAGGTCGGTTCTGGTGCAGTATTCAACGTGGGTTCGCCCGAGACCCAGTCGGGGTCCAACGTGGGTTCGCCTGAGGCCCGATCGGGGTCCGACGTGGGTGCTGCCCCAGTATTGTCCAGGTCCGGTGAGGAGGTGGCCGTTTTCCTGCGGCCTGACGCCCGCCGCCCTCGTCATCGGCTCTCCCCTGAGCCTCTTCCACCGGGATCCGCTCTGATCCTTCACCCGTCTCAACGGTCCTGGTGGTTGAGTGATGCGGGTCGACGACCCGACCCACAGAACTTTCGGTTCGGTGATCTGGTTCCCCCCACTGGTCTGTGTTTCCCTCTGGGCAGCCTGGTTTGGCTGCCGGTGGACTGGATTCCTGGGATCTGGGTCCAGAGTTCGCCGTCCGAACACTTCTTTCCCTGATTCGCCAGCTGGACAATGGGCGGGGAGATCTCCGGAGCCATCTCGGCCATTTTTGGACTCTGCCTGCCATTCACCTCGGGTGTCACTTTTTCTTTTGTTATTAAGGTCACTCGGGTGTAATGTGTTGTCCTGTTGGTGGATTCGTTTTTATAGTGCTGTGTTTTCCATCGCTCATGCTCAGCATTTTACTTTTTGTGCCATGTTTTTAGCCTCGTTTTTTGTATTGTAGAGTTATGTTTTGTTTTCCGTAACACCATGCTCTGCAGTTATCCATTTATTCCAGTCACTTTCATTTCTTTAGGTGACTGGGTATTTATATATTCGTGTGTGTGGGTTTTTCTTTGCCTGCACTCAGTATTTCTTTTTTGTCCTGTTGGTTCATTATAGAGTCATGTGCCTTGTTTTCCGTAACACCATGCTCTATAATTGTCATTTGTTCCAGCCACCCTCACTTTTCTTGGTGACTGTGTGTGTATGTACTTAAATTAGCACTGTGTATAGGTTCCCCTTTATTTAACCGTACTCAGCATTTTTTGCCCTGTACCTTTTTGGTGGTTCTTTTTTCCTTGCTCCGGGTCACGCATG
This sequence comes from Pholidichthys leucotaenia, assembly GCA_020510985.1. Classification (NCBI taxonomy): domain Eukaryota; kingdom Metazoa; phylum Chordata; class Actinopteri; order Cichliformes; family Pholidichthyidae; genus Pholidichthys; species Pholidichthys leucotaenia. The sequence goes on from CM035838.1 coordinate 405,737,412, forward strand.
GTTGGTACTCTCTGGGTAGTATGTAACCGGCGTGCTGACCCAGTTCTTCTCCCCATCTGTACCTGGGTTAATTATTCTGTTTTGTCAGTATTGTATTTGGGTTTTTCTTTCCCGCTACCCTACATTGCCCCATTGGTGTTGTCCTTCCCTTGGCTTCTTCCCCCTCCGGTCCGCCTCCCTTCCTCCCACCCTAGGTGTGGGGGGGGGGGGGGGCTGGGATGTTCCTGGTCGTTCTGGAGCCCGACCTTGAGGGAGGGGCTCTGTCACCATGGGTTGAGATGCCGTCTCGGCACTCAGCCCATGTTTTCCCTCATCCCTGCTTCCCATTGAGCAGCGTCTCAGCTGGCCCCCAGCTGGCAGCATTATGGACGGCTGGGGCCAATTAGTCTTCATCAGCTGGGGCGCTGCCAATGAGGATAAATAGGAGCAGCCTCGATGACTCGGGGCTGCGACATAAACACATTGCTAAGCTGAAGCCCCTTCATCTGGTGTCAGCTTATACTCCTCTTGCAGCATTCCTGTGTTTGTATCCCGCTGTGAGTATGTACGTCTTGTTACCCCCACGTCCGGTACGAGCTGCTTACCTCTGCGCTGTGCAACCTGTGAGTGTACGTCTGCATGAGTATCTGTGCTCTCCTCATCCCTTCCCCTTTACCCTGAATAAAATATCACGACTCACTGGCTTGCCCCTGGCTCTGATTGCCCGGCTCCCTAGAGCCGGATATGACAGTCTCTGTACGACCATTGTGAGAGTTTGGTTCGTATTGCCAACACTCAGTGGGACTCATTCCCAGTGAGAGTTGGACTCCACCAAGGCTGCCCTTTGTCACCGATCCTGTTCATAATTTTTATGGACAGGATTTCTAGGCGCAGCCAGGGAATGGAGGGTGTCATGCTTGGTGACCACAGGATCTCATCTCTGTTGTTTGCAGATGATGTTGTCCTTTTGGCTTCATTCAGCAATGACCTACAGCTCTTGCTGGGATGGTTTGCCGCTGAGTGTGAAGCAGCTGGGATGAGAATCAGCACCTCCAAATCCGAGTCCATGGTCCTCAGCCAGAAAAAGGTGGATTGTCCTCTCCGGGTTGGAGACAGGCTCCTGCCCCAAGTGGAGGAGTTTAAGTATCTTGGGGTTTTATTCATGAGTGAGGGAAAAATGGAGCGAGAGATTGACAGACGGATCGGAGCAGCATCTGCAGTGATGTGGACGTTGTACCGGTCTGTTGTGGTGAAGAGGGAGCTGAGTTCTAAGGCAAGGCTGTCGATTTACCAGTCAATCTATGTTCCTACTCTCACCTATGGTCACGAGCTTTGGGTAATGACCGAAAGAACAAGATCGCGGATACAAGCGGCTGAAATAAGCTTTCTTCGTAGGACTGCTGGACTCACCCGCAGAGATAGGGTGAGGAGCTTAGCCATCCGGGAGAGGCCCAGAGTAGAACCGCTGCTCCTCCACATTGAAAGGAGTCAGTTGAGGTGGTATGGGCATCTGATTAGGATGCCTCCTGGACGCCTCCCACTTGAGGTGTTTCGGGCACGTCCCACTTGGAGGAGACCCTGGGGCAGACCCAGGACTCGGGGGAGAGACTACGTCTCCCAGCTGGTCTGGGAACGCCTTGGTATCCTCTCTGAAGAGCTGGAGCAGGTGGCTGGGGAGAGGGAAGTCTGGGCTTCTCTGCTTGAACTGCTGCCTCCATGACCCAGACCTCCGGAAAAGCGGTAGAATCAAAAACTGCGGAGTTTGAACATCACTTAAGGCGCTTTTCCACTAGCCCCACTCAGCCCCGGTTTGAAAACCCGGCTCTACTCACTTCGGTTCGGTTCAGCCTCAGTTGCTTTTCAACTACTGCTGGCGCACCTGCTGGCACACCTGCTGTGGGTGGGATTTGTTGAACAGCAGGCGGCGCCACACCCTCGTGACGTGAAACACACGCGACTGAATCCTCCACAACAAACATGGCTGATGACGAGGAGAGAAGGAAGGAGGAATGACTGTGACATGAAACTGGTTAAATCTATGGTGCTGACTTGTTGTGCTCTGCACAATCTGTGTGAGAGTCATGGAGAGACGTTTGACACTACATTGGATGATGCAGTAGATGAACCAGTGGTGGCAGCGGCACAGAGAGCAGAGGAGCAGGGTGGTGATATTGTCGCGAAGTCAATATAAGCACCCTACTTGGCTTGACAAGTGGGTTGACCCTATTGGCGACACAGGTAGAGTGCGGGACTCAGGAGCGAGAGTTCAAACCTCCCGGTGGGACGTCGCCATGTCAAGCTGCACGTTACAATATAACATGTGATGCAATACTTGTCTATTTTGTCCACATTTATGTGCATACATATTTCAAAAATGTTTTTTGTAAATAAAATGTTGTGCATGGTCCATCTACCTGTCCTCTTGCTCATAACGCTTATCTGTTAAGAAGGTGCGAAGCCATCAGCCTAATGATGAGTCCACACTTCTGTTGTGATAATTGCTCACGCTGAGAGCTCTGACAGCCCCGTACGCTGTGGGGGTCACACACGACATGTTCCTCCCCACACTCTCAATTTTTTTTCCCGTATATTTTTCTCTTTAGCGTACAGAAATGGCAATACGCCCGTATTTGCTAAAATTGCATTTTCCCCGTATTAAAATACGGCGAAACCGTATCACTTGACAGATATGTAATTACATGCAGAAACACCGCACAGGCCATCTTCACAAAAATCCAGCTCGACAAGCCACTTTTGCTTAGGTGGAAATGCAAATTGAACTATAAATCATGTGCTGATACATGTCATATTTTCCCATGTAAAGGTCTCCCACTTCTACTTACAAACTGATTTTTAATTTTTGGGAAAAGGAAATATAAATTTTGCACTTGTTGGTAACAACAGTTATGTGCAACAAAAACACAGTTGTGTATCCTTGTCCAATCCGTCTACTGTTATTAGTGCTAAATTTTTGCTAGATTCCTTCTTAATTTATTAAATTTTGACTGGTGATGCAACATTCAACTTACACGTACTTACCTTTATCAGTGTCTACAAGTTAAAGCACACCTGTACAACTGCTTATAACCTAAAAAATGTACCCGTTCAAGAGAAATGGATTCAGCATTGCAAATTTGTTTAAAATAAAAAAAACAACCTACCAAGACATTACGTTTTGTTGTGTTGTTAAAAATTAAATTCCCATTAGAAGGCTATACACCTGACCTGATGAACAGCAGCATGTGGAGTGAACAGAGAATGGAATGTGTATGTAATTATTGGCTTTTCTCATACAGATAATAACAGATAAACCAGACTTTTGATGCAAACAATACAATTTTATTCCAGAAGCAAAATTTACAAACAAAAAAACAGACTGGGCGATGACATCTCTGCAAGCTCTTCCCTTCGTAACGCAGCGTCCTGTTCCAGGGCTTCATACGCATCTGCCCGCACATCTGCAGCCACCTGTCGCAAATGCTGCATGTACTCCTGATTCTTGCCGCTGGTCATGTTGCCGTTCCAAGAGCTGCATCTCTTTGTCATGCATGTTGACCATCGCTGATGTAAGGTCAGCGATGGGAGTTGTCTGTTTTGGTCTTGCCTAGATGGAAAGACAGAAAGGCATGGTCGTTAAAGCTGGATCACTACATATATTATGGAATTACACAGGTGAAAGTCTGTGGTGGAATGTCACTATTATATTATGCTTCATTGCTGAATATAAGCTGAACTGTCATGTTGCTGCCCCTCAGTAGAGCAGATTTTGCAACACGCAGGGTGCTGTCTTCGGCTGCAGCCCCCCTGCAAAACTAAAAAGGATTAAGATTAAGAATATGGATGGATGGATGGGTAATGTTTAAACTAGTTGCTTGTAGTGTGGCCGCAGAAATCTGAATGGGTTAATACAGTCAGCTGACGCAAAGCATTTCAATGAAGCATGTTGATTTCAACAGCAGTTCATGAGCTTTAGTTGTTTTTATAAAACAGGAGTTACAACAGCACGTCAATCACCACACCTAAAAATGGTTGTGGAACACCGATAAGTGAAGACCAAAGAATAACCTTTTTGTACATTTAAAAAGACATTTTCAATTAATTAATATGCAGCTACAGGAAATTGCATTAATCAATTTGGTACATAACTTGTTAGGCTCCAGCCCCCCCGCGGCCTGTAAAGGATTAAGCGGTAGAAGATGGATGGATGGATGGATTTTCGACCCTGGTTTCCGCTGCTGGACCTGTTTCAACCAAAAAAAAAAAATCGTGGTTATTGTGCCTTACCGGCACTTGAACGTGATCCAGATGGAGCTGGTGATGTGGAGCTGATCCAGCTGGCGCTCAGCCAGACGCACACGCAGACGCAGCGCCAGGAGAGTCCGCTGTGTCAATCATCTCCACTGAGGTGGACCCCTGTGATATGAAATGCGATTCTAGAAAGAAAATGCACGCAATTTAAAACTTAACACCAAAGTGCAACATGTACACAACACTCTCAAGTTTTTAACCGTAATACAATAAGCGTAATTCAGCATTTTGTTCGCGCTAATACTTAACACAAAGCAAGCGTGAATCTGCAGTTGGCTGCAAAACAATACGCAAGCCTCAGTAACAACCATTACTCACAATCTAACAACCTTCCTATTTCTTAAAAACAGTGAGCTTGGCATAGAACGGATCAAGTGGCGAACAGATGCGCAATATCGAATAAACACTCACCATCCACGGTTTCCAAGGGCCGTGACCGTGACGGTGGCTGTGACAGTGAGGTGTCGAGCCCAATGTCTCTCAGCGAACCACTTCCACTCCTTCCATCCGCTGAACTTCGAGCAATGTGGTCCTTCACTGCTCGGTAATCACTTTTCAGCTTTTTCAGCTTCTCCTGACACTGTTTGGCAGTACGGATGTGCCCTTGAGAAGCCATCTGCTCGGACACCTGCATTTCAAGTAGATCCGTCCAACTCGCGCTGGATGCGATCGTTGCCTAATATAGAAAGAAAATTGCGCACCTCCTAATATATAATATTAGGAGTATATTATTATATAAGTATATTATACAGTATATTAATATAATATACCGTATTAAAGGGGCGCACTGTGTTCACTGCTGAACAATTACAAATGGCGGTCGTGGAGTAAATTCAGCAGAAAAAGTCGCTTTCATGACGTTACAACCTGACCAATCAGCGGCGACCAGTCTCTTAAAGTCATATCACAGCCATACTCAGCCCTACTCGGCCCGGTTAGACCCTGCCCTGGATCAGGTACGAAAAAAGTACCTGCTTAACCGGTGCTGGGGCTAGTAGAAAAGCGCCTAAAGCGGGCTGAGTGGTGCGGTGTAGGGCCAAGTGAGGCTAGTGGAAAAGGGCCTTTAGAGAATCAAAATTGGGAGCAGCTCATGTCAATATATGAAGTAGATGATTGTTGTAATTTTATAACTGCAACAATCACAAAGTCTATAGATAAACTTTACAAAGCAAATTAAAAGTAGACAACAGAAGATTAACCTACCATGGTTAAATAATGAAATAAGAAAACTTATGAAGAGGCGAGACTCTGCATTGAAAACATCATTAACCTCTAAACTACAAAATGATCACCTCGTTTACAAAGGTTTAAGAAATAAAGTGGTACAAGAGCTGCGTAAATCAAAAGCATCTTATTACAATAAATTGATAGAACATGCAAAGGGTAACAACAGTTCCCTATGGAGGCATTTAAATAACTTAACCAACAAAAAAAATGATCAGAAGGGGGTAAAGGAACTTAGAATTAATGGCAAAACCATCAGTGATAATGCTACATTGGCAAATAAATTTAATTCATATTTTGTGGAGTCAGTGGAAGAATTAACAAAAAACTTTGTGCTGCCAAATGTGCTCAACAATACTAAACCAACACTCTCAACAGTTTCTTTTCACATTAATGAGGTAAATGAAGATTTAATTGCTGGCATTGTTAAAACACTGTCAAACTCAAAAACTAATGATATCTACAATATGAGCACTTCCTTTCTCAAAACGCACAGCAAAATATTAATCAAACCACTGACTCATCTCATTAATCTCTTCATTAGGTCCTGTACTTTTCCATCTGGCTGGAAAAAAGCTGTCGTCATACCAGTTTTTAAATCGGGTAGTAAAGATGATATACTGTATGTAATTACCGCCCAATCTCTATTTTACCAGTCCTGTCTAAGGTTCTTGAAAAAGTTGTAGCTACACAGCTGATAGACTATCTACAAGACGGTCAACTTCTTCATCCACACCAATTTGGTTTTAGACCAGGATACTCAACAGAAACAGCAAACTGCTGCCTTATTGAAAATGTCAAACAGTCCTTGGACAGGGGTAATGTGGTGGGAGCTGTTTTTATGGATCTCAAAAAGGCTTTTGACACTGTAAACCACAGCTTGCTTTTATCCAAAATGGTATCTTTTAACTTTTCTCCCAATACAATAAAATGGTTTGCATCTTATCTTCAGAACAGAGAACAGTGTGTAAAAGTTCACCAGGATAAATCCTTCCTTTTAAATAATTGTATGGGTATCCCACAAGGGTCCATTCTTGGTCCTTTACTTTTCAGCATTTTTATTAATGACCTGCCATTACACTGCTCAGCTGCAACATGTCAACTTTATGCAGATGATGCAGTTATTTACACAGCTGCTAAGACTCCAGCTCAGGCTGCAGACGTCCTGTCTTCAAGCATGGTTGATGTCCAAGAGTGGCTCATTCAGAACCATCTACTGCTGAACCTTCAGAAAACAGTTTCAATGTGCTTTTCAATCAAAAAATGTAATTTGCAACATTTTAAAGTTAATATACATGATCAAGATATTAGTTCAGTTACAGAATTCAAATACCTTGGCATTGTACTAGATCCTCAGCTCAAATTTAATCTTCACATAAAGAAGATTTCTAAAACAGTAAAAAAACAATTGAATTGCTTTAAATTAATTAGACATTACATACCCCACCAAGCAGCCGTACTGTATATGCATTCTATGGTTTTTTCGCATATATCATACTGTCTGACAGTTTGGGCTCAAGCAGCTCCTTCTACAATTAAACATATAGGTTCATTATATAATCAAACTCTAAAAATTCTGGATAAAAAGCCCATTAGGTGGCATCATTGTTATATTCTAAAAAAAATATAATCTACTGAGTTTTGAGAGTTTCATTGACCTTTGTTTTCTGAAATTAATTTTTAAATGTTTCCATAAATCAGCACCAGAGCCACTTGTTGGATTCATCCAGACAGGACAGCAGCAGAGCCACCAGGAGTTCTGTTAACAATAACTGTAAAACATCCCACCGCAGAACCACATTTGGACAAACAGCTTTTTCTATAAAGGGCAGTCATATCTGGAACACAATGCCAAATGAAATCAAAATAATAACGGATTTTAAAACATTTACTACAAAGGTTAAAAACTGGCTGAAAAGTAAACAAGAATGTACCCATGTATGAAATGATTGTCTGCAGGGTGTGAGTGAAGAAGGGAAGGCAAATGTTTAACAGGCATTTTACTGTAACAGGCAAATGTCAATCAGGTTTTTATATTGTGTATTTATAATTTTGTTTGCATTGATGTATGTGGATAATGTTTATACTGTTTTCATTTTGTTTTTTCTTCATCTTTTTCTCTTTTTATCTGTTTCTTTTCTCTAAAGCCCATCCAGGGACAAGAGTTGCAAACTAGCTTAATGCTATACACTCTCTGTGCAACACATCAGATTTTCTTTTTTGTCTATGTTTATTGCACTGTCCCTGACAAATAAACAAATAAAATAAAAAAAATAAAAAAGATGGATGGATGGATGGATGGATACTTTGCTCATTGTTCTATTTTATTATTTTATTTACACGAGTTTTATTCATATTTCATATTGCTCTTGCAATAAAGTTGTTAATGAAACTGCAATTGTGATTTTCCTTTAAGGGGCAAAAAGTATCGGTATCGATATCAAAGAAAAAGTCCCATCAATTAATGGTATCATATCGAAAGGAAAAATGCTGGCATTTCCCATCCCTACCTGGTCCCCACTGATGCTCCACCCAGTCTGCTCGCACACCTCATGTTCTCCACATATGGCGAATTATCCTTTAGACCTACGCAATCGCGACAACTGTATGGTATTGTGGAGGCAAAAGATCTGGCGAGATGCGACGAGCTGGAAGGTTGCAGGGTTTTATTTCCTCTAACATAATGAGACACACATTGTAGCTAAGTGAGCTACTGTGCTGCTGAGGCATGTCACACAAGTCACTATCAAAGCAACCTGGACTTCCACAACACCTCAGCAGTGGCACAGGCTGATCACCTCCACGCCATGCCACATTGGTAATCAATCCAAAATTTGCCCTGACCAAGTACTGAGTGTGCACATGGACATACTTTTCAGTCTGCCAACATTTCTATTAAAAAACTATTTTTTAAAATTAACTTTATGTAATATTCTAATTTGAACCCCAAAACTGAATTTGGGGTTTTCATGAGCTGTCAGCCATAATTATCAAAATTAAAATAAATAAACACTTGAAATATATCACTCTCTGTGTAATGAATCTATATAATATATGGGTTTCACTTTCTGAAATGAGTGACCAAAAATATTGAACTTTTTCATGATATTCTAATTTTTTGAGATGTACCTGTATATCCATCAATCTTCTCTGTGGTCTTCCTGTTTTCCTCCTTCCTGGCAGCTCCATCTTCAATATCCTTTGTCCAATATATCCACTATCCCTCCTCTGCACATGCCCAAACCATCTCAGCCTTGCTTTGTCTCCAAACCACTCAACCTGAGCTGTCCCTCTGATATTCATTTCTAATCCTGCCCCTCTTAGTCACTCCCAATGAAAATCTTATCTTCAACTGTGCCACCTACAGCTCCATCTCCTGTCTTTTTGTCAGCACCACCATCTCCAAACCATACACCATAGTAGGTCTCACGACTGTTTTGTAAATCTTCCCTCTCGCTCTTGTTGCTACCCTTCTGTCACAAATCACCCCTGACACTCGTCTCCACCCTCTCCACCCTGCCTGCACTCTCTTAATAGTGTAGGCTCATTTGTCATGAAATAAAAATTCGTGTATTTTTTTTGGTAAAAGCAAAAACTCGCCTGATTCTGTTAGAATATGATATAAACCTAAGAAAAAAATAGGGTGCCATTTTTTTTCGCGCTCTAATGCCCTGAAATCCAAGATGGCTGCCATGATACAAAAACGGCACAAATTAGACATTACGATTGATATAAATCTGGTTCCAATATTTTTTTCAGCATCTATTACTTATAAAACTAACTTTAAATAGAGATTTCCACATGGATAACAACTTCCCTGTGATTACTAATCTTTTTATTTTGTGTTTCAGACAGACTGCCATCTTGAATTAAACACGGCGGCCCCATAATTGATGTTTGAATGCAGTCGCTGGACGCAGTTTTTCCACATTAGCTTAAGGTTTGAACATTTGGTGGATATGTGTATACAAAGATGTATTTTCTTTGTATTTGCAGGAAACAATTACCCACAGCAACCATAACGTAGCTTAGAGTCCATATATTAACCAACATGGCAGAGTCTTCATCTAACAAGAAGTCAAAAACTGTGGACTTTGAACTTTGCTTCATTTGTCAGCTGAGGAGCAAACAAACAGATTATACAAACTATGTGCTTCACCCTTCTTTGCTTTCAGTAGAGAAACTAATTGCATCAACTGATGTTCGATGTTCATACGGGGAAACAGAGTTCTCTGCATTAAAGGATCGCATAAGTGGTTCCCCTCATGGATCGTCACCTTATCGTGGTGGTGGGGTTTGCGTGCCCCAGTGATCCCAGGAGCTATGTTGTCCGGGGCAATTTGCCTCTGATAGGGTCTCCCAAGACAAACTGGTCCTGGGTGAAGGGCCAGACTAAGAACGATCCAACAGACTCTCATGATAAATTGTATATCAAGGATTCAGTGTACCCCGCCCGGTATGGGGTTACCGGGGCCCCACCCTGGAGCCAGGCCTGGGGGAGGGGCTCGAAGGCTAGCATCTGGTGGCCGGGTTTTCACCCATGGGACCCGGCCGGGCTCAGCCCGAAGGAGTTACATGGGTCCGCCCTCCAGTGGGTTCACCACCTGCAGGAGGGATCATGGGGGTCCGGTGCTATGTGGATTAGGTGGCGGTCAAAGGCGGAGACCTTGGCGGACTGATCCCAAGCTTTCTAAACTGGCTTTTGGTACGTGGAATGTCACCTCTCTGGTGGGGAAGGAGCCTGAGCTGGTGTACGAGGTTGAGCGATACCGGCTAGATATAGTCGGCCTCACCTCAACACACAGCTCCGGTTCCGGAACCAGTCTCCTGGATAGGGGCTGGAGCTTGGCCTTTTCTGGAGTTGCTCCGGGCGAGAGGCGACGAGCAGGGGTGGGTATTCTTGTATCGCCCCACCTTGCTGCCTCTATATTGGAGTTTTCCCCGGTGGACGAAAGGGTTGCTTCCCTGCGCCTTCGGGTTGGGAAACGGGTCCTGACCATCATTTGTGCCTATGCACCAAATGATGTTTCAGAGTACCCACCCTTTTTGGAGTCTGTGAATGGGGTGCTGGAGGGTGCTCCTCCTGGAGACTCCATTGTCCTACTGGGGGACTTCAATGCGCACGTGGGCAACGACAGTGAAACCTGGAGGGGGGTGATTGGGAGGAACGGCCTGCCCGATCTGAACCCGTGTGGTGTTCAGTTATTGGACTTCTGTGCTAACCACAGTCTGTCCATAACGAACACCATGTTCAAGCATAAGGGTGTCCATATGTGCACCTGGCACCAGGACACCCTAGGTCGCAGGTCGATGATCGATTTTGTTATCGTATCATCAGACCTGTGACCGTATGTCTTGGACACCCGAGTAAAGAGAGGTGCAGAGTTGTCAACTGATCACCACCTGGTGGTGAGTTGGATCCGATGGCAGGGGAGGAAGCCATTCAGACCTGGTAGACCCAAACGTATAGTGAGGGTGTGCTGGGAGCGTCTGGCTGAGGCCCCTGTCTGGGAGGTCTTCAACTCCCACCTCCGGAAGAACTTCAACCACATTCCGAGGGAGTCTGGAGACATGGAGTCTGAATGGGCCATGTTCTCCACCTCTGTTGTTGAAGACCCAGAGCTGCGGCCGCAAGGTGGTCGGTGCATCTCGTGGTGGCAACCCCCGAACCAAGTGGTGGACACCAGTGGTGAGGGGGGCCATTAAGCTGAAGAAGGAGTCCTATCAAGCTTGGTTGGCTTGTGGGACTCCCGAAGAAGCTGAGGTGTACCGGCAGGCCAAGCGGAGTGCAGCTCGGGTGGTTGCTGAAGTAAAAACCTGGGTATGGGAGGAGTTCGGTGAGGCCATGGAACAAGACTTTCGGTCGGCTTCAAAGAGATTCTGGCAAACTGTTCGGCGGCTCAGGAGGGGAAAGCAGCTCCCCGTCCACACTGTGTATGGTGCGGATGGGACACTGTTGACTTCAACTGGGGATATCATCGGGCGGTGGAAGGAATACTTCGAGGATCTCCTCAATCCCACTGATACGCCTTCCACAGAGGAAGAAGGGTTTGGGGACGAGGGGGATGACTCGCCTATCACAGGGGCTGAGGTCGCCAAGGTGGTTAAAAATCTCCTTGGTGGCCGGGCCCCGGGGGTGGACGAGATTCGCCCCGAGTACCTCAAGGCCCTGGATGTTGTTGGGTTGTCATGGTTGACACGCCTCTGCAACATTGCGTGGAGGTTGGGGGCAGTGCCTTTGGCATGGCAAACCGGGGTGGTGGTTCCTCTCTTCAAAAAAGGGGACCGGAGGGTGTGCTCCAACTTTAGAGGGATCCCACTCCTCAGCCTCCCTGGGAAGGTCTATGCCAAGGTACTGGAGAGGAGAGTCCGGCTGTTGGTCGAACCTCGGATTCAGGAGGAGCAATGTGGTTTTCGTCCTGGCCATGGCACATCGGACCAGCTCTTTACCCTCTCGAGAATTCTTGAGGGTTTGTGGGAGTTTGCCCAACCAGTTTACATGTGTTTTGTGGACTTGGAGAAGGCATTTGACCGCGTCCCTCGTGGATTTTTTTGGGGGGTGCTTCGGGAGTATGGGGTATCGGGCTTGTTGTTACGAGCTATTCGGTCTCTGTACGACCATTGTGAGAGTTTAGTTCGTATTGCCAACACTCGGTCGGAGTCATTCCCAGTGAGAGTTGGACTCCGCCAGGGCTGCCCTTTGTCACCGATCCTGTTCATAATTTTTATGGACAGGATTTCTAGGCGCAGCCAGGGAATGGAGGGTGTCATGCTTGGTGACCACAGGATCTCATCTCTGTTGTTTGCAGATGATGTTGTCCTGTTGGCTTCATCCAGCAATGACCTACAGCTCTTGCTGGGACGGTTTGCCGCTGAGTGTGAAGCGGCTGGGATGAGAATCAGCACCTCCAAGTCCGAGTCCATGGTCCTCAGCCGGAAAAAGGTGGATTGTCCTCTCCGGGTTGGGGACAGGCTCCTGCCCCAAGTGGAGGAGTTTAAGTATATTGGGGTCTTGTTCACGAGTGAGGGGAAAATGGAGCGAGAGATCGACAGACGGATTGGAGCAGCATCTGCAGTGATGCGGACGATGTACCGGTCTGTTGTGGTGAAGAGGGAGCTTAGTTCTAAGGCAAAACTGTCGATTTACCAGTCAATCTACGTTCCTGCTCTCACCTATGGTCACGAGCTTTGGGTAATGACCGAAAGAACGAGATCGCGGATACAAGCGGCTGAAATGAGCTTTCTCCGTAGGATTGCTGGACTCACCCTCAGAAATAGGGTGAGGAGCTCAGTCATCCGGGAGAGGCTCAGAGTAGAACTGCTGCTCATCCACATTGAAAGGAGTCAGTTGAGGTGGTATGGGCATCTGATTAGGATGCCTCCTGGACGCCTCCCACTTGAGGTGTTTCAGGCACGTCCCACTGGGAGGAGACCCCGGGGCAGACCCAGGACTCGGTGGAGAGACTATGTCTCCCAGCTGGTCTGGGAACGCCTTGGTATCTTCTCTGAAGAGCTGGAGCAGGTGGCTGGGGAGAGGGAAGTCTGGGCTTCTCTGCTTGAACCGCTGCCTCCACGACCCGGACCTCCGGAAAAGCGGTAGAAGATGGATGGATGGATGGATAAGTGGTTCGTCTGCTGATGAACTGCTACAGAAAAGTGTTTCCTACCACAAGACATGTTACAAGGATCTCACAAACAAAACACACGTTGAACGAGCAAAAAGGAGATATGAGAAGGGACAAGCAACAGGCAGTGTCAGTGACGTAAAACAGAAGAAAAAAGGATGACCATCAAAATCCACTTCTACCTGTACTTCTACGTCACTACCTATATGTACCAGACATCAGACTTTCGACAAGGAGATGTGTGTCATTTGCCAAGAAGAGAGAGCAGACAACTTGCATGATGTCTCACCTGAAAACATGGGAGCTCAGCTCAAGGCAATTGGCCAACAGACAACAAATGAACAGTTGAAAGTCAGACTGAGCAATGTTGTTGAATCATCATCATCATCATCATCTTGAGAAACTCAGTAGTAACGCACAACAGGCCGAAGCTGACAGAAATGAGACAACTGAAAGTGAGCCATCTGGCAATCAATCAGCGCATGTACCACTACAAGTAGCAGCTACAACAGTAGAACATACAGAAGTGGAGACAAATCAACCATCAGCATATCGAGTAGTCATCATCGATGGAATGGCTGTGGTAAACTCGGTTTCCAAGACCGACCAAATGAAGACATGTCAAGATTTTGCAGACTCCTTTCTGGCGATAATCTGCAACATGGCTGCAAACTATGATGAGGTCAGATTGGTGTTCGACAGGTACATGAAAACATCACTCAAGGAACAGATGAGGACAAAGAGGACCAAGGGAAAGTCAACATATTACCATGTGAAGGACACCACTTTAATCCAGAATATTTCCCTGAAGGACTTTCTCTCGGATATCCGGACCAAAGCAGAGCTCACCGAGTATTTGGCTGACAAGGTTGTACACCACAGCAGGAGCTCAAACAACAGACTGAAGAAATTTATGGTGACCTCAGGAACACAAACCAAGGGCAATGTTGATATTCCAGACTCGCTTCTCACTCACAGCCAAGAAGAGGCAGACACGTTGCTCATACTGCATGCTGTAAGTGTTCCCTATGAAGCAGAACTTGTGGTCAGTTCTCCAGACATGGATGTCTTGTTGCTACTGGTCCACATGTATCCACACTTGCCAGTTTCTACTGTCTTCCTCACTGGAAAGGGCAGGCTGAAGAGGAACATTTCTGTCTGTAACATATACAACAACTTAGGACAAAAGCGCGCTTCTGCACTGTTGGGTCTTCATGCTCTGACAGTCTCCGACATGTCTGGTAGATTTGCTGGCAGAACCAAAGACTGGTGCTTCAAGGCATTCATGTCTTGTGACGATGAGATCCTGGATGCACTAGCAATGCTAGGAAATAACAACGATCTGCCCTCTGATGCATGCTCTCAGCTGGAACGTTTTGTTTGCGTGCTGTATCGATCAAAAATCCACACAACAGTAAAAGAGCTTCGCTGGTTCCTCTACTCAAATCGTGCAGCCGAAGGAGAAAACCTTCCACCAACTTCTGGTTCACTGGACTTACATATTCGGCGTGCACACTACATAGCCATGATTTGGAGGAAAGCTGATGAAAATCACCCACGCCTCCCAGCACCTGCTGCATTTGGTTGGACATTTGACGCAGGTTCAAGTCACTTCTCTCCTGTTCGATGTTTGAATCCACCAGCTCCTGAGGCAGTACTGCACCTGATAAAGTGTGGATGCAAAAGTGGATGTGAAGGAAGGTGCAGTTGTCGCAAAAACAATATCCCATGTACAGAATTCTGTGGATGTTGGGTTTTCACTTGCAACAACAAAACAAGCCAACCAGGGATAAATGAAGAGTGTGAAGACATTTGATGTCCACTGCTAAAACTACATCTATATACCATGTGACTTTTTGCATTTTTTTCGTTCATAAAATGACTGAACAATAACTAACGTGGTTTCACTATAGTTATATAGATTTGTTTATTGACTTGTTCATATAATGTGTACCACGTGACCAATACACTACTTTAATCAAACACATAAGGTCTTTGAACATTTATTTCCAATATCACTGTATGGACTACGGTGTCGAAATAAGTAGAATTTAGTGTATGACATAACGCACGGCTCAGGAGACGCACACACACAGGCTCAGAGAAGTTCAAATAGTTTATTAGCAACAGGGGTGAATGGATGTGTGTCTGCGGGATGTAAATGTATTGGTGGCGGCGTCTGCTTCGGGCACAGAGGCAGGAGACCGTACAGCCGGCAACCCTATGGGAAAGAGCACAAGGACACAGGGTGACGGGCACACACCAACACAGGAGGAGAATGAGCGAGAGAGGAGCTTACTTGTAAGGGACAGATGACTGGCACCACAAGGACGGGACCCAGTAGACAGCCACCTTCAGGGCTCGGTGCAGCAGCGAGGAATGGCGAGGGAGAGGCGTTGTCCGCCGCCGAGGAATCCACCTGTGCACAGGGGAGCAGACTGGAAAGAAAGGAGGTAAGGGCTTCTTACCAAAAACGTTGTGCTGAAGAAAAGGTTTGACTCACGATGATGAGTGACGAAGTCTGACGGCTTCAGGCCGAAGCTCAGGGCGAGGCGGCTTATATCCTTTGCCGCTGATGACGAGCAGGTGTGCGAGCAGGTGGCGCCGCTGATGAGCGGCGCGGCGTGACAGTACTCCCCCTTCTAGCAGCGCCTCCTGGCGATGGCTTCTCTGGGTGCGCTCGGTGGAAGTCAGCGATAAGCGATGGGTCCAACACGAACAACGAGGGTACCCACTGTCGATGCTCGGGCCCATAGCCCTCCCAGTCCACCAAGTACTGCAACCCACGACCCCGGCGCCGGGAGTCCAGGATGGAGGCGACGGACCAGGCCGGATGGCCATCAATCATCCGGGGCGCGGGTTGCGCAGCAGGAGGAGGGCAAAGGGGGTCGGAGACTGCCAGCTTCACCTTGGACACATGGAAGGTGGATGGATGCGGAGGGAGGGGGGAATAGCCACACGCACAGCTACCAGGTTGATGATCCGGGTGATGGGGTAGGGTCCCATAAAGCGCTGTGCCAGCTTCCTCCTCTCGCCTTTCAATGTTACGTCCTGGGTTGACACGTAGACTCGTTGCCCAACTCTGTACGCTGGGGCAGGTCTTCTGTGCCGGTCCGCCACAGTTCTGTTGCGCTCCGCCGTGCGTAAAAGCGCATTACGCGCAGATGCCCAGATGGAGCGGAACTGCCTGAGATGCGCCCTAACTGAGGGGACAGTTACCTCACTCTCCTGCGCCGGGAACAGCGGGGGGTCATAACCCAGGGACGCCTTGAAGGGGGACATCCCTGTAGCAGAAGAGCGAGCGGTGTTGTGGGCGTATTCAACCCAGGCAAGATGGTTACTCCAGGACGTGGGTTTGGATGCTGTTACACAGCGGAGCACAGCCTCCAGCTCCTGGTTGGTCCGCTCACACTGCCCGTTGGATTGGGGGTGATGGCCGGAGGAGAGGCTCACCTTGGCTCCGATGGCGTTACAAAATGATGTCCAAACCTCAGAGGAAAATTGGGGCCCCTGGTCCGAGACCACGTCCACCGGAATCCCGTGCAGCCTGACCACGTGTTGGATGAGGAGGTCCGCCGTCTCCAGGGCAGTTGGAAGACCTCGTAGGGGAATGAAGTGCACAGCCTTGGAGAAGCGGTCCACGATGGTCAGGATGGTGTCGTAGGAATTAGAGACTGGGAGTCCGGTGACGAAATCCAAAGCGATGTGCGACCAGGGCCTGCCAGGGACAGGCAGGGGCTGGAGCAGACCCGCTGGAGGGGCGTTTCCCAACTTATTGGTGGCACAAATTGGACAAGCCCGGGCATAGCGGGCCGCATCCCTCTGCAGGCCCGGCCACCAAAAGGACCGCTGGAGGAGGTTTATCATCCGGGAGGAGCCAGGGTGACAGGTGAGCTTGGAGGTGTGTAGCCAGTGGATGACCTCTCCGCGAACCGCAGATGGCACGAACAGCCTCCCCTCCGGTCCACCGCCAGGGTCAGGTTCCACTTCCTGCGCCTTCCGGATCTTGCCCTCAATGTCCCAGGAGATGGCTCTCACGACGCACGACCTGGGCAGGATGGTGTGGAGCGTGTCCTCCGACTCCTCGGGGGCGAACTGCCTAGAGAGGGCATTGGGCAGGCCATTCTTGGAGCCAGGCCTGAAGGTGATGGAAAACTGGAACCTGGCGAAGAACAAGGACCAGCGCGCCTGGTGGGCGTTCAGGCGCTTGGCAGATCGAAGGTATTCCAAGCTCTTGTGGTCCGTCAGGACCACGAACGGCAGGTCCGCCCCCTCTAGCCAGTGGCGCCATTCTTGCAGCGCGAGCTTGATGGCCAGGAGCTCTCTGTCCCCCACGTCGTAGTTTCTCTCCGCCGGGGACAAGCGCCGGGAGAAGAAGGCGCAGGGCCGTTTGGCGCCGTCGTCAGGCGACCGCTGAGATAGCACCGCCCCCACTCCCGTGTCCAAGGCGTCCACCTCCATGATGCACTGCAGCGCGGGGTCGACCTGGCAAAGGACCCGGGAGGAGGAGAACTCCGCCTTCAGCGCCTGAAAAGCAGCTGCGGCCTCTTCGGTCCACCGGAACGGGACCTTAGGGGACGTGAGGCGGGTCAGTGGTCCGACGATGGAGCTGAAGTTAGGGACAAAGCGGCGGTAGAAGTTCGCGAAACCAACGAACTGTTGCACCTGCTTCCTCGATGCAGGTGTAGGCCATTCTACCACCGCCTTCACCTTCTCTGGGTCTGGACGCACCTGGTCGTGTGAGATGATGAATCCCAGGAAGGAAGTAGTCTTAGCATAAAATTCACACTTTTCAGCCTTCACGTATAGCCGGTTCTCCAGCAGTCTTTGGAGGACCCGCCTCACATGGACCTGGTGCTCGTCCCTGGACTTGGAGAAGATGAGTATATCGTCCAGGTAGACGAACACAAAGAGGCCGATGAAGTCCCGGAGGACGTCATTGATGAGGCGCTGAAAGACGGCAGGAGCGTTGGTCAACCCGAACGGCATTACCAGGTATTCAAAGTGGCCGTTCGGGGTACGGAAGGCTGTCTTCCACTCATCTCCCTCCCGGATCCGGACGAGGTGGTATGCACTGCGGAGGTCCAGCTTGGTGAACCAGGTCGCCCCCTGGAGGGAGTGGAAAGCAGTGTCCATGAGGGGCAGGGTGTAACGATCCTTCTCCGTGATGTCATTTAAAGCCCGGTAGTCTATGCAAGGGCGGAGGGATCCGTCCTTCTTTCCAACGAAGAAGAACCCTGCCCCCACGGGTGATGACGATGGGCGGATTATCCCCGCGCTCAGCGACTCCTTAAGGTAGGCGTTCATCGTCTCCTTCTCCGGCGCCGACAGACTGTAGAGCCGACCAGAAGGTAAGGGTGCCCCCTGGTGGAGGTTGATGGCGCAGTCATAGGGCCGATGAGGAGGGAGAGACATAGCTTTGGTCTTGCTAAATACCATACCCAGGTCGTGAAATTCCAGAGGCACCAGGGACAGGTCCGGGGGTGCAGCATCCGTAGCGGGGGAAGAAGCAGACGGAGAGCAGGCAGCGGACTGAAGACAGGTGCCCATGCAGAACGTGCTCCATGCCGATACCCCAGCTGACTTCCAATCCAGGACAGGGTTGTGGAGGCGTAGCCAGGGATACCCCAGGATGACGGGCGACACAGAGTTGGGCAGGATGAGAAAGGTTATCTCCTCCCGGTGGTTACCAGAGATGATCACCGGGACCGGGATGGTCTGGTGCGTGACTCTCCCAAGGGAAGCACGGGAGAGGTTGACCAGGGAGATGGGGTCTTTGAGCGCCTGGCAGCGGATGCCCAATCGGGTTGCCAGGCTTTGTGAAATAAAGCTGCCCTCTGCGCTCGAATCCACCAGTGCGTGGGTGAGGTGCCCAATGGGGTTGTGGCAGAAACGGATGGGCAGCTTTAATTGAGTGAGGGGACTTAACCGATTGACGTCCGCGAAGCCCCCTACAGTGACTCGCGGACCCCCCCGTTTGGCTTCTGTGGACAAAGCTCTACCGTGTGTTGATTATCTCTGCAATACATGCAGAGATTCAACGCACGGCGGCATTGTCTCTCCGCCGGGGAGAGCTTTGTCCAACCCGTCACCATCAGCTCCGACTCCTCGGGGTGCGATGGTGGCGGCGTCACCAGGGGGCGAGCTTGGGGCTGGCGCGACGAGGCTCCGCGAGGGCGAGAAGATGACGACTTCCGCCCCGAGGAGCGCTCGCGCAGCCTGTTATCCAAGCTGATGGCAAGGGAAGACAGCTCCGCTAGCGTCTCAGGGAGGTCCCGCCCAGCCAGTTCATCCCTCAGATCGTCATTGAGGCTGCGGAGGAAAAGACCGCAGAGGGAGCGTTCCTCCCAGCCTACTTCCTCCGCTGCTACCCGGAAGTCGACCGCATAGTCCGCGGCCAACCGGCTTCCCTGCTGGAGAGCGAGAAGCCGGTCGACCTGGACCGTCTCGGTACGTGAGTGGTCAAAGACCTCCAGGAAGCGCCTCACGAACTGGTCATAAGTGAGGGTGGCGTAACTGGGCCTCGCCATAACGGCATAGGTCCAAGTCAACGCTCGCCCCTCCAGGAGATTCCCGATATAACCAATCCGACTATGATCTGAGGGAAAGTCTCCGGGCACGCGATGGAATACGGACTCACACTGCATGATGAACCCCCGCGCTCCGCCGAGCTTTCCGCTAAAGCGGGCGGGGGTCGGAATGGGTGTGAGCCACACCGGTGCTACCGGAGCCTGCTGGACGGCCACTGGAGCGGCAGGAGCCGCGCCACCCTGATGAGCCGGGGGGAACGGCTGCTGGGGGTCCAGGCGGTCCAATCGGTTATTTATGATGATTAATTGATTTAGGATCACCTGTTGCTGATAGGCTATCTGATCCACCCGAGCCTTGAGGTTGGTAAGCCAGTGTGCGAGCCCGCCGTCTGCCGAGCCGCTCTGCTGAAGCCGTACTGACATAACGCACGGCTCAGGAGACGCACACACACAGGCTCAGAGAAGTTCAAATAGTTTATTAGCAACAGGGGTGAATGGATGTGTGTCTGCGGGATGTAAATGTATTGGTGGCGGCGTCTGCTTCGGGCACAGAGGCAGGAGACCGTACAGCCGGCAACCCTATGGGAAAGAGCACAAGGACACAGGGTGACGGGCACACACCAACACAGGAGGAGAATGGGCGAGAGAGGAGCTTACTTGTAAGGGACAGATGACTGGCACCACAAGGACGGGACCCGGTAGACAGCCACCTTCAGGGCTCGGTGCAGCAGCGAGGAATGGCGAGGGAGAGGCATTGTCCGCCGCCGAGGAATCCACCTGTGCACAGGGGAGCAGACTGGAAAGAAAGGAGGTAAGGGCTTCTTACCAAAAACGTTGTGCTGAAGAAAAGGTTTGACTCACGATGATGAGTGACGAAGTCTGACGGCTTCAGGCCGAAGCTCAGGGCGAGGCGGCTTATATCCTTCGCCGCTGATGACGAGCAGGTGTGCGAGCAGGTGGCGCCGCTGATGAGCGGCGCGGCGTGACAGTGTAAACAGTAGCCATTTTGGACGCCATCTTGAAATTAAGCATGTAAATCACAACTTTAGCCTAAATTTGATGATTCCATTGGTTTTCTTGTGTCAGAAAACCTATGTTTAGATACTTTGTAATTATATCATGTGTACTAGCGAAGATATTGAATTATTATTAAACGGCGGCTATTTTGGCCGCCATCTTGGATTTCGGACCCTTAGAATATGAAGAAAAAATGGCACCCTAATTTTTTTTAAAACTTATGATATCTTCTTTCAAAATCAAATGAGTTTTTGCTTTTACCAAAAAAATTACACGAAATTACAAATGAGCCTACACTGCATCCAGAAAGTATTCACAGCGCTTCACTTTTCCACATTTTGCTATGTTACAGCCTTATTCCAAAAAGGATTCAATTCATTTTTTTCTTCAAAAATTCTACTCACAATACCCCATAATGACAATGTGAAAAAAGTTTTTTTTTAATATTTATGCAAATTTATTAAAAATAAAAAACTAAGAAATCACATGTACTCACACACACACACACTCACAGCCTTTGCCATGAAGCTCAAAATTGAGCTCAGGTGCATCCTGTTTCCACTGATCATCCTTGAGATGTTTCTACAGCTTAATTGGAGTCCACCTGTGGTAAATTCAGTTGATTGGACATGATTTGGAAAGGCACACACCTGTATACAGTGGGGTAAAAAAGTATTTAGTCAGCCACCAATTGTGCAGTTCTCCCACTTAAAAGATGAGAGAGGTCTCCAATTTTTATCATAGGTATACCTCGACTATGAGAGACAAAATAAGAAAAAAAAAAAATCCAGAAAATCACATTGAAGGATTTTTAATGAATTAATTGGTAAATTCCTCGGTAAAATAAGTATTTGGCCAATAACAAAAGTTCATCTCAATACTTTGTTATATACCCTTTGTTGGCAATGACAAAGGTCAAATGTTTTCTGTAAGTTTTCACAAGGTTTTCACACACTGTTGCTGGTATTTTGGCCCATTCCTCCATGCAGATCTCCTCTAGAGCAGTGATGTTTTGGGGCTGTCGCTGGGCAACACAGACTTTCAACTCCCTCCAAAGATTTTCTATGGGGTTGAGATCTGGAGACTGGCTAGACCACTCCAGGACCTTGAAATGCTTCTTACGGAGCCACTCCTTCGTTGCCCGGGCGGTGTGTTTAGGATCATTGTCATGCTGAAAGACCCAGCCACGTTTCATCTTCAATGCCCTTGCTGATGGAAGGAGGTTTTCACTCAAAATCTCACGATACATGGCCCCATTCATTCTTTCCTTTACACAGATCAGTCGTCCTGGTCTCTTTGCAGAAAAACAGCCCCAAAGTATGATGTTTCCACCCCCATGCTTCACAGTAGGTATGGTGTTCTTTCTCCTCCAAACACAACAAGTTGAGTTTTTACCAAAAAGTTCTATTTTGGTTTCATCTGACCATATGACATTCTCACAAGCCTTTTCTGGATCATCCAAATGCTCTCTAGCAAACTTCAGATGGGCCTGGACATGTACTGGCTTAAGCAGGGGGACACGTCTGGCACTGCAGGATTTGAGTCCCTGGCGGCGTAGTGTGTTTCTGATGTAGCCTTTGTTACTTTGGTCCCAGCTCTCTGCAGGTCATTCACTAGGTCCCCCCATGTGGTTCTGGGATTTTTGCTCACCGTTCTCGTGATAATTTTGACCCCACGGGGTGAGATGAGTGGGCAGCATGGTGGTGCAGTGGTTAGCACTGTTGCCTTACAGCTAGAAGGTTCCTGGTTCAAATCCCTAGGCTGGCAGGGGTTGGAACCTTTCTGTGTGGAGTTTGCATGTTCTCCCTGTGCTGCGTGGGTTTACTCCGGGGGCTCTGGTTTCCTCCCACAATCCAAAAACATGCATGTTAGGTTAATTGGCTGTTCTAAATTGTCCCTAGATATCTGTTTCCTATAGGCCCTTAGAATAGAGGGTTAGTACTAGTGAAAGCGCTTTGAGTGGTCTTTGTGACTAGAAAAGCGCTATATAAGTGCAGGTTAGTTAGTTAGTAGTAGTTAGTAGATCTTGCATGGAGCCCCAGATCGGGGGAAATTATCAGTGGTCTTGTATGTCTTCCATTTTCTAACAATTGCTCCCACAGTTGATTTCTTCACACCAAGCTGCTTACCTATTGCAGATTCAGTCTTCCCAGCCTGGTGCAGGTCTACAATTTTGTTTCTGGTGTCCTTTGACAGGTCTTTGGTCTTGGCCATAGTGGAGTTTGGAGTCTGACTGTGTGAGGTTGTGGACAGGTGTCTTTTATACTGATAAAGAGTTCAAACAGGTGCCATTAATACAGGTAACGAGTGGAGGACAGAGGAGCCTCTTAAAGAAGAAGTTACAGGTCTGTGAGAGCCAGAAATCTTGCTTGTTTGTCGGTGACCAAATATTTATTTTACTGAGGAATTTACCAATTAATTCATTAAAAATCCTTCAATGAGATTTTCTGGATTTTTTTTTTCTCATTTTGTCTCTCATAGTTGAAGTATACCTATGATGAAAATTGGAGACCTCTCTCATCTTTTAATTTGGAGAACTTGCACAATTGGTGGCTGACTAAATACTTTTTTGCCCCACTGTATATAAGGTCCCACAGTTGACAGTGCATGTCAGAGCACAAACCAAGCATGAAGTCAAAGGAATTGTCTGTCGACCTCCGAGACAGCATTGTCTCGAGGCACAAATCTGGGAAAGGGTACAGAAAATTTTCTGCTGCTTTGAAGGTCCCAGTGAGCACAGTAGCCTCCATCATCCGTAAATGGAAGAAGATCAGAACCACCACGACTCTTCCTAGAGCTGGCCGGCCGTCTAAACTGAACGATCAGGGAGAAGGGCTCTAGTCAGGGAGGTGACCAAGAATCTGATGGCCACTCTGTCAGAGCTCCAGCATTCCTCTGTGGAGAGAGGAGAACCTTCCAGAAGGATAGCCATCTCTGCAGCAATCCACCAATCAGGCCTGTATGGTAGAGTGGCCAGATGGAAGCCACTCCTTAGTAAAAGGCACATGGCAGCCCGCCTGGAGTTTGCCAAAAGGCACCTGAAGGACTCTCAGACCATGAGAAACAAAATTCTCTGGTCTGATGACACAAAGATTGAACTATTTGGTGTAAATGCCAGGTGTCATGTTTGGAGTAAACCAGGCATCGCTCATCCCCAGGCCAATACTCTCCCTACAGTGAAGCATGGTGGTGGCAGCATCATGCTGTGGAGATGTTCTTCAGCGGCAGGAACTGGGAAACTAGTCAGGATAGAGGGAAAGATAAATGCAGTAATGTACAGAGACATCCTAGATGAAAACCTGCTCCAGAGCGCTCTTGACCTCAGGCTGGGGTGACGGTTCATCTTTCAGCAGGACAACGACCCTAAGTACACAGCCAAGATATCAAAGGAGTGGCTTCAGGACAACTCTGTGAATGTCCTTGAGTTGCCCAGCCAGAGCCCAGACTTGAATCCAATTGAATATCTCTGAAGAGATCTGAAAATGGCTGTGCACCGACACTTCCCATCCAACCTGATGGAGCTTGAGAGGTGCTGCAAAGAGGAATGGACCAAACTACCACAAAGATAGGTGTGCCAAGCTTGGGCAATATATTCAAAAAGACTTGAGGCTGTAATTGCTGCCAAATGTGCATCAACAAAGTATTGAGCAAAGGCTGTGAATACTTATGTGCATGTGATTTCTTATTTTTTTATATTTAATAAATTTGCAAAAATCTCAAAAAAACTTTTTTCACATTGTCATTATGGGGTGTCGTGTGTAGAATTTTGACAAAAAATGAATTGAATCAATTTTGGAAGAAGGCTATAACATAAAATGTGGAAAAAGTGAAGTGCTGTGAATACTTTCCGGATGCACTGTATTATAGGCATGGCATGATGATGTCACCCATGCCTCTGCCATCACATCTGTGCCGTATATTGGTATTATTACATAACATAACATTCACCTCCCCTCTGGGAAAAACCAAAACCATGATTAACATTATAAAACAAACATGAACCTGGGCAACTGGGTGGACTACCAGTAGGCCCTGCATTGGTGAGTGGGTTATTCTACGACTGTGTTCCAACCATGTTCTGCCTAAACATTTCAAAGATATAGTCATTTTCTTACTGTCCAACCTCAGGGGCCTCATACGAGCCTGCGGTGGGAGCGGCCCTGAAAGCGCCGGCAGCAGTGGACCTGAGTACCATCTCGCTGGAGTCATGGCTCGCTTGTGAGCAAAATCCCAGTCCGGGTCCCACACTGGCTGGGTCGGTTCCTGCGGCATGGCTTCATCTGGGGCAGCTGCTCTTACCTTTTGCAGACAGCTGGCATACCATCTCGCACCATCGACCATCTGGAAGGTGGCTGGCCCCAGTTGGGCAGTGATCATCATCGCTGGTGACTGGAGCGTTTGTGGTTCCAGGCGTTTGGATTGGCGAACCCAAACCCAGTCAAGCACTGCGAGTGACGATCGGTTAGGCTGCACTCAGCACTACTGCTCTCTCATCCCCAATGCTGGTTGCTGTTGTGGCTGCATGCTGTTCATGCCAGCAACAGGATGCACCCTGGATTGGCGTTGTTCTGCTGGGTCCTGGTTGGCTACAAACTCTTTCTGCTGTTGCACTGCGGCAGCTCCCTGAGACTGATGCCGGGCAAGGATCTGAGATGAGTCCGGTTTCTGCCCTCTCTCCTCTGGTGCTGGTTGTGGTTGTGGCGATGTGTTACTTTCACCGGCAACAGGACACGTGCCAGGTTGTCGTCGTTCACCGGGGTCTTGCTTGGCCACAAACTCTCCCTCCTGCAGTGCTGCAGCGGCTCAGTGAGGCTTATGCTGGGCGAGGATCTGAGACGAGTCCGGTTTATGCCTTTTCTCCTCTGATGCTAGTTGTGATTGCAGCGGCATGACAGCTTGGCCTGCAACAGGATGTGCTCCAGGTTGTCGTCGTTCACCGGGGTCCTGCTTGGCCACGAACTCTCTCTCCTGCAGCTGTATAGTGGCTCCATGAGGCTTATGCCGGGCGAGGATCGGAGACAAGTCCAGACTATACTCTCTCTCCTGCAATGAGGCGGCAGCTCGAGAACACTTGTGCTGTATGAGGACCAGCTCCAGATCCCATGTGGCTGTGTTCTGGAGCTCCTGTGGTGGCTCCAGGTCCTACATGGATGCGGTCTGGGGCTCCTGTGGCTGCTCCGGTTCTACTGGGCTCTGCTCGGTGTGCGGTGTGAGGCAGGGGGTGGCTGCATCCACATCTGAGTGCAGCAGACTCGAGCCGTCACTGGCCAAACTGAATTTACCACCGGGTCAGCCCACTGTAGTGCCCTGCTGTCCCGCGGCATCTGCCTTGGGGCCCTCCTGAGAAGACATGGGGTCAGCAGGCTCAGCAGCCGGGGCAACCGTCTGTACCAGTGGAGCTGACTGTGGGGAACATGGGCTGGGCTTGTTAGCTGCGATGCTAACTGGCCAGCCTCTTCTAGCTCTAGCTGGGATGCGATCTCCAGTGCTTCAGCCAGTATCAGGCCGTTCGGCACTGTCACCAACTTCTCCTTCAGCTTCGTATTTGTAGTGTGCTCCACCAGCTTATCTCGTAACAAACCCCTTTTCCAAGTCTCCATACCCAGATGCATTAGCAAAACAGCGGAGGTTGGCAACAAACTGCTAGACAAATGCCTATCCAATCCAATCCATCTTTATTTATAAAACACTTTACAAACAACCACAGCTGACACAAAGTGCTGTACATAAAAACATAAGACATAAAAACAGTAAAATACAACTAAAAAAATACAATACAGCACAAATAAATAGTAATCATAGAATAAAAGCAACAAAAACAAGTAAAACCAATGTCTCAAACTGAGTCAAAAGACAAAGAATAAAAATGGGTTTTAAGACGATTTTAAAACTGGAGAGTGAAGGGGCCTGTCTGATGGACAAAGGCAGATTGTTCCAAAGTTTAGGGGCAACAACAGAAAAAGCTCTGTCCCCTCTGAGCTTCCCCTTTGATTTTGGTATCTCCAGGAACAGCTGATCAGCTGACCTGAGAGACCGAGCAGGGGTGTAAGGATGAAGGAGCTCAGAGGGGTAAGACGGGGCAAGGCCATTCAATGATTTAAAAATAAATAAAAGAATTTTAAAATGAACCCTAAGGTGTACAGGCAGCCAGTGGAGGGAAGCTAAAATGGGTGTAATGCGGTCCCTCTTACGTGTTCCAGTTAAAAGACGTGCAGCGGCATTTTGAACCAACTGGAGACGTGAGAGTGAAGACTGGCTAACTCCAAAATAAAGTGCATTACAGTAATTCAGCCGAGATGTAATGAAGGCATGGATTACTGTTTCAAAGTGCTGCCTTAAAAAAATGGGTTTAACCTTTGCCAGCTGCCTCAAATGAAAAATTCTGGACTTGACTATTGCACCAATTTGACAGTTTAACCTAAAATCACTGTCCATCTTAAAACCCAAAGTAGTAACAATTGTCTTCACAAACTGTGCCAAGGGGCCCAAGTCAACGGGGAAGGGGGGGAGGGCTCACAGGCGCCACTGGGTCCCAAAAACCACCACTTCAGACTTCTTTTCATTAAAATTTAAAAAGTTTAAAGCCATCCAAGCTTTAATGTCACTGGGACATGCAAGAAGTGGTTTAATTTAGAAGGCCTCCTTCTGCTTTAATGGTACATAAATCTGACTGTCATCAGCATAACAGTGGAAGGAGAGACCATGCTTTCTGAGGACTGAACTCAGTGGAAGTACAGGAGAAAAGCAAGGGCCCTAAAATTGAGCCCTGTAGGACCCCACATGACAGGGAAGCCGAGGAAGATTCAAAACCAGCCAGACTTACAGACATGGTTCTATCTGCCAAATAGGACCTGTGTGGGCTATATTAATCATATATTCCATAACCTACATATGTTGAAGCATGTGAGAATGTTTGGTGATTACATATGTAAGGCGACTTCACACCTCTGAAAGGACAAAGACTCTCACCCGCCAGTGAAGAACAAAGACATTCCCAGACACTGCGGTGGAGACCGGAGGAGCTACCCTCACCCCCCCAGGGCGAAGAGAGGAAGTACCAAGACAATGGGGGGATTATGATAATGAGGGATATCAGCCTTTGATATGCATGTCTTTTGTTATGTGCAAGTATAAAGTCAGAGAGCCGGAGGTATTCGGTCTCTTTTCCTTCTGTTGCTTCTGCACTTAGATGAGACTTGTTAGGAGAGCTGATAAATAAACTTTGGTTTATATATCATACCGCCTCGTTCTTTCAAGCTCTTCTACACTGGTGACCCCTGACGCGAGTATGGACCTGAGGCGTTCCCCCGCAATCGACTCATCTGTGGCGACCCAGGCAGACGCCAGCGCCCACGCAGACAGGGGAACAGATGGACGACTTTCCCCCCCGGCAGAAGGGATTGAGAGGGCTCAACCGAGCACCAGCGCCGCTGAGAGAGCCGAAGCAAGGCACTCTCACCCTGCGGTCACAGCAGTGACGGTCTACACGAATGCCGTCGCTGTCAACCTGCCGGACTTCTGGCAGGAAGACCCCGCCTCGTGGTTTCAACAAGCTGAAGCCCAGTTTACACTGGCGGGCATCACGGCTGACGATACGAAATTCTATCATATCGTCTCCAAACTCAACGCCGCCACTTCAAGGTGTGTGCGGAGCATGATCCGGCGGCCGCCGGCCCAAGACAAATATGAAACACTGAAAGCAACCATCGTGGCAAATTACGTCCCCTCAGCTGAAGAGAGAGCCAAGAAGATCCTGGCGGTCTACGGCCACAGAGGGTGCAAACCTAAAGCCCTCATGGAGGATTTGCTGCAGCTTAAAGAAGAAGACAATGACAACTTCCTCCTCCAATTCATATTCCTCAGCACGCTGCCGCCACACATGAGAGGGACGCTCGCCAACATGAGATGCAGCACCCAGCAAGACTTCCGCGTGCTCGCCAACGAAGCTCAACGGCTCATCAACGCCTGCAAGGAGCAGACACCCACAGCAGCATCCGCAGACCTCAACGCTGATGCCCAGAACCACGAAGAGCCACAACCCACTGAGCAGATCCAGCCCGCGGTGACAGCGACACGGCCAAAACGTAATAGACATCTGTTATTATCACCACCGCTTCGCCGAGAAGGCCCGCAAATGCGTTCCCCCCTGCAAAATTACGATTTCGGGAAACGCCAAAGCCGAGAGCCGTTAACGGCAGCGGTTCTCGGCGAGAAGAGTAAGCTGTTATATGTGACGGATGGACACACCGGCAAGCAGTTCCTTATTGACACAGGAGCTCAACTGAGTTTCGTCATGCCCTCCCAGGCAGATCGAGCCATGGGCACACGGGGCAACGGAGCGGTGGCAGCCAACGGCTCCAACATTGACACCTTCGGCGAAAAGAGCCTGCACCTCCACATCCACGGCCGCAACTACAGATGGACGTTTGTTGTAGCGGCGGTGAGGTTTAACTTGTTAGGCGCAGATTTTTTGTGTGCACATGGGTTATTAGTGGATCTAGCGAATAGACGCTTGGTTAATGCACTGTCTTTTGCTTCTATTCCCTGCTCAGCCCGAGTTTCTCCACCACCTGTGCAGGCCAGCGTCACCACGGCAAGAGGTAAGTTTGAGCAACTCCTCACCCAATTTCCAGCACTCACAATTCCCAAATTCTCAGCCACTGTGGCTAAACACGGGGTTGAACACTTTATTCCCACAACGGGCCCACCCGTATTTGCCAAAGCTCGCCGCTTAGACGCGGCCAAACTCACCATAGCTCGGGACGAGTTCACTACCCTTGAAAAATTAGGCATTGTTAGACGCTCGAAGAGCCCTTGGGCCTCACCACTTCACATGGTTCCGAAACCCGACGGTTCTTGGAGACCATGCGGAGATTACCGCAGATTAAACAATGCTACAGCGCATGACCGCTACCCAATTCCTCACATTCAGGATTTTTCACTACATCTGGCGGGTGCGCGCATTTTTTCAAAAATAGACCTGGTCCGCGGTTATCATCAAGTCCCAGTTCGAGCAGAGGACATTCCTAAAACAGCAGTAATAACCCCTTTCGGCCTTTTTGAATTCCTGCGAATGCCTTTCGGCCTCAAAGGCGCCGCTCAAACTTTTCAGCGGATGATGGACGCGGTATTACGCGACCTTCCTTTTGTTTTCGTCTACCTCGACGACATGCTGGTAGCCAGCTCATCTGAGGAAGAACACGAGCAGCACCTCACTACGGTTTTTCAGAGACTAGAAGAGCACGGGTTAATAATCAATCCAGCCAAATGCAAATTCGATGTGTCACAAATTGATTTTTTGGGACACAGAGTCTCTCCGAACGGGGCAGTTCCACTTCCAGACAAAGTTCAAGCGATAAAAAGTTTCCCACGACCACAGACGGTCAAATCGCTGCAAGAATTTTTAGGAATGGTTAATTTTTACAACCGTTTCCTCCCCCACGCAGCTCAGCTCATGCAGCCCCTATATGACGCACTCAGAAAAAAGAAAGCTTCCAACGCGGTCGAATGGACCCCGGAGCGCGAACGCGCCTTCGCGGAAGTAAAGAGCGCTCTAGCCAACGCCACATTGTTAGTTCACCCCAATCCCTCGGCCCGCATCGCACTAACCACAGACGCTTCGGACCTGGCTATAGGGGCAGTTGTAGAACAACATGTCAGCGGGATCTGGCAACCTTTAGCATTCTTCAGCAAATCGCTAAACCAAACTGAGCGTAAATACAGCACAGGGAGCTGCTAGCGCTTCATTTATCCATCCGCCACTTCCAGTTCTGGTTAGAAGGGCGGAGTTTCACGGCTTTTGTAGACCATAAACCGCTCACCTTTGTGGCTAAAATTTCAGAACCATGGTCAGGCAGGCAACAAAGACAGCTGGCTGCGATTTCAGAGTTCACCACAGACATTCGACATGTGGCAGGCAAACTTAACGTGGTAGCAGACTGCCTCTCTCGCGCTGTGACATCACCAGAGTGCGAGGAGACAGATTATACTGCCTCAGCCGCAGAACTCTTCACTAACGCGGACACATACGCAGCACCTATCCATGCAGGGATAGATTATGCAGCCATGGCAGAGGAACAGAGCAGTGACGCGGACGTGCGCGCACTCCTGTCTGGACCAACAGGGTTAAGGCTGGAGAAAAAGGATTTACGCGATGGCATGCCCCCCCTAATATGCGATATTTCAACCGGCCGACCTCGCCCGTTAGTCCCAGCTACATGGCGCCGCCGTATTTTCGACTCAATCCACTCCCTCGCACACCCAGGTGTGCGCGCCTTGGTTA
Organism: Pholidichthys leucotaenia; assembly: GCA_020510985.1. Lineage (NCBI taxonomy): Eukaryota > Metazoa > Chordata > Actinopteri > Cichliformes > Pholidichthyidae > Pholidichthys > Pholidichthys leucotaenia. The sequence continues at coordinate 405,768,377 of CM035838.1, forward strand.
AAATGGTCGCCGAAAAGTTTGTGTGGCCGGGCCTGCGCAAAAACGTAAAAGAATGGGCAAAAACTTGCATTTCTTGTCAGCGCACCAAAATACACAAACACACTAAAGCCCCTCTGGAGCCTTTTCCAATCCCTGCTAGAAGGTTAGACCACGTTCATGTCGACCTCGTGGGGCCACTACCTTCCTCCCAAGGTTTCACACACCTGTTAACAATGATAGACCGCACCACGCACTGGCCAGAGGCAGTCCCTCTAGCGTCAACCACAGCGGAGGAAGTCGCTCGCGTTTTTTTGACAAACTGGGTGGCACGTTTCGGCGTCCCATCGGACATCACGTCCGATAGAGGACCTCAATTTGTCTCAGAGCTTTGGTCAGCCATGTCCAGCAGCTTAGGGGCAACAATTCACCGCACCACCGCTTATCACCCTCAGGCTAATGGGTTATGCGAGCGTTTTCACAGATCTTTAAAAGCCGCCCTCAGAGCCTCACTAACGGATACAAATTGGGTAAATAAACTTCCCTGGGTTTTATTGGGGTTGCGTGCTGCGCCTAAAGAGGATCTAGATGCCTCTCCGGCAGAATTAGTTTTTGCACAACCTCTCAGGCTCCCAGGTGAATTTTTACCAGAGAACCCAGAGCCAGGGCATCTTCCAGTCCCAAGGTTTTTAGGCAGCAACGGACCGGACTCTCTCCCCGGTCCAGCTCATCACTCCTTTCCACGGGTTTTTGTCCCTCAAGCTTTAAAGAACGCTGAGTTCATTTTTGTTAGGCATGAAGCTTTAAAACCAACTTTCCGCCCAGCATACGATGGGCCATTCAGAGTGCTGGAACATGGTGATAAACACTTTGTGCTTGATTTTGGGGATACTAACTACTAACTACTAACTAACCTGCACTTATATAGCGCTTTTCTAGTTACAAAGACCACTCAAAGCGCTTTCATTAATACTAACCCTCTATTCTAAGGGCCTATAGGAAACAGATATCTAGGGACAATTTAGAACAGCCAATTAACCTAATATGCATGTTTTTGGCATGTGGGAGGAAACCGGAGAAATCCCGGAGTAAACCCACGCAACACGGGGAGAACATGCAAACTCCACACAGATCACTGTTGGTCGGGGGCTGGGATCGAACCCACGATCCCACGATCCCCACAATCCCCCGGCCAAGGGTAAACTGTGCTGCCGCAGTGCTAACCACTGTGCCACCGTGGAGCCCATTTTCTATTCCCAGGATAGAAAAGAAACAGTCAGCATTGACAGACTTAAACCTGCCTTCTTGTTGAAAGACGAGCCTGCACAGTTGGCGAGAGCACCTCAGCGGGGTAGACCCCCCAAGAGAAAAGACTCAGCCCCCCTGCAGGGAACAATTAACCACTCTCCTTCCCACGCTGCAGATTCCTTACAAGAAGGTCCCAACAGGACGCCTAAATGAACCCACAGCAGTTTTGGGAGAAGATTAAAACCCAGACAGCACAGGGACTGATGCAAACTACTCCACAGTTGTTCACTAATTGTGCTGTAACAGTTTAGGACCGACTTGTGATTTTACTATGCTGTTATGATTACCACTGAACTCTCTTAGGAGCATGGCTGCTGGAAAGTTTCTTCTGTGGCAAGAGGTGTACATGTCATAGTAATTATCTTAAACTGTGAATTTTTCTGTTGTCCTTTCTTAGTCGTTTGGGGGGGGGGGGTTTGTGGGCTATATTAATCATATATTCCATAACCTACATATGTTGAAGCATGTGAGAATGTTTGGTGATTACATATGTAAGGCGACTTCACACCTCTGAAAGGACAAAGACTCTCACCCGCCAGTGAAGAACAAAGACGTTCCCAGACACTGCGGTGGAGACCGGAGGAGCTACCCTCACCCCGCCAGGGCGAAGAGAGGAAGTACCAAGACAATGGGGGGATTATGATAATGAGGGATATCAGCCTTTGATATGCATGTCTTTTGTTATGTGCAAGTATAAAGTCAGAGAGCCGGAGGTATTCGGTCTCTTTTCCTTCTGTTGCTTCTGCACTTAGATGAGACTTGTTAGGAGAGCTGATAAATAAACTTTGGTTTATATATCATACCGCCTCGTTCTTTCAAGCTCTTCTACACCTGAACCATTCCAATACAGTACCAGAAATCCCCACTAGATGCTGTAGATGGGATATTAAAATATCATGGTCCACTGTATCAAAGGTGACAGTTAGGTCAAGCAGGACAAGAATCACAAAATCACCAGAATCCAATGCCAGAAGGATGCCATTAAAGACCCTTAACAAAGCTGACTCTGTGCTATGGAGGGTTTTAAATCCAGACTGAAACACCTCCAGGACACCATTCTCATCCAAAAAAGCCTTTAACTGATGATAAACAATTTTCTCCAATATTTTTGAGAGAAAATGTAGCTTTGAAATAGGCCTAAAATTAGCCAACACAGATTGATCAAGACCAGGTTTCTTTAGCAAAAAAAGTTTCACTACTGCATGATTAAAATTTGCGGGAACCACACCAGAAAACAAACTGTTTTAAAATGGTTAAAACTGACTGGCCTATGCTATATAAAACCTTTTTAAAAAAGTGAGGAGGGAGAGCATCACAAGGGGAACCTGAGAACTTAATATGACCAACCACATCCTCTAATTGCAACAGGGTCACGGGCTCAAACTGACTGAAGACAGCAGAGCAAGGGGCAGGGGCAGAGACAGAGGGGTCAGAGGCAGGAGCTGGGTTGAGAGCCCTAATAGTTTTGATTTTGATTTTTTTATTTTGTATACTTTATTGATCCCCGGAGGGGAAATTGAGGGCATCCACCTGGATGGATGAAGCAGCCATGGTACAGCACTATCCCTTTGCCATTCACACACACATTCACACCTAGGGCCACTTTTAAGAGTCTCCAGTTAACCTAACCTGCATGTTTTTGGCCTGTGGGAGGAAACCGGAGAACTCCCGGAGTAAACCCACGCAGACATGGGGAGAACATGCAAACTCCACGCAGATCACTGTTGGTCAGGGGCTGGGATCAAACCAGGGATCCCATGGCCAAAGGTGAGTTGCTGTGCTGCCGCAGTGCTAACAACTGCACCACCGCACCGCCCTAATAGTGGTGACCTTATCAATAAAAAAAATGCAAAAAGTCATTGCACAATTCAGTAGATGCTTCTACTGCATACCAACAGTCAGTGAGGCATTAAGAACAGAGTCAGTGGTCTTGAATAACACACGTGGGTTATGATGATTGTACACAGTAATAATGGACAAATGTTCCCTTTTAGCCCCTTTAACAGTACTCTGATAATGATGCCAACAGTCCTTTAAAATTTGATGAGATACCTGCAGCTTATCCTTCTTCCCCCTGCGCTCAGCTTTGCAGCATGCCTAGCCACCATGCTGTCTGACCGGGATACCAGACACGCTTCCATCTTCAGGAAAATGTCATATTTCCTCCAGAAGACCAATTTTTCTCCTTGTCACCATTATTATGTCTGTAAATGAGGGACAGCAGGGGTGGTGGCTGTGCTGAACAGTAGCTTTATTAACGGAGCGGGTAAGATGTTGAACAGACTAATAATAAGCTAACAGTGTAGGGATACAGACTGTGGGTAGGCTAGAGGCGGAGGGCCAAAGACCCGGGCTGCCACCGTGAGCCTCCTATTATAGGCACCGCGTGATGATGTCTCCCATGCCTGCACCATCATGTCCGTGCCGTATATTGGCATTATTACATTACATAACAACCATGAACAGTTATTCTTAACATGGGCATACCTACCCCCCCCCCCAAAAAAAAAAAATTGAGGTAGTAACAAATCACAATCTTAAAGCACTGTCCAAATGCTGAACTCACACTTTGCATCCAAGACAGATTTATATTTTTAAACCTATTAAAGGGAAATAGCCTGGACTACTAAAAGAAACATGGGTGCTTTGCATGAACACATCTGGTCACCTACAGTACTGTAAAAAGGTCGTTGCTCCCCTTGTTATATCACAAATCAACTGTGACTAACATTGTTCTGAAAGCTGAGTTCAATTTCACGAGTCACACCCAGGCCTAATTACTGCCAGACCTGCTGAATCAAGCTGAATCAAGAAATCACTAAAATAGAACCTCTCTGACAAAGTTAAGTAGGCAAAAAGATCTCAAAAAGCAACACATCATCTAAAGATATTCAAGAACATTGACATCTATCAGTCTGGAAAGGGTTACAAAGCCATTTCTAAAGTTTTGGGACTCTAGCAAGCCACTGTAAGAGATATTATCCAGAAATGGAGAAAACTTGGAACAGTGGTGAACCTTCCCATGTAGTGTCACAAGGAGACACCGTTAAATAAATGTAGATTCACACGGTGGCACTTGGCTATAATTATATAAATATGATTATTAATAATTAATAACTGAAATAATTAATAATTATTGCATTACCTTATTCTAACACAAGGGGGCACCACTCACTGGTTTAAGAGGCGTGAGAGCTCTATTATAAAACAATTTAGTTTAAGAATTTAGCAAATACTAAGCATTAATTAATTTTATTAATGATTATTTGATCAGTCTCATAACATGTGCATCAGTTTTTGACACAGCGATTCTAAAGTCTGGACACAAAAAGTCACACCTTAAACTCAATTTAGCAGTTTTAAAGAAGAAACCAAAGTGACAATAGACATCTGGAACAGACCTGGAAACCTCAGAGGTGAGAGCCTGGTTTAGGGCCTGTGGCTTGGGCCTGCTTGTGTCTTCTTGGAACCAAGGGATTAGAATGGCGTTTTGATGTTGGAGGACAGCCCACAAGGAAGCTTTAAACTTGGTTAACTAGGCACTCTCTAAAGTGTTTAGGTACGCTTGAGTTTACAGAAGAATTAAGGTTAAAGAGAAAAAATCAAAACTTGAGTTGCTTGACAAAGGAGAAACTTAAAGATCACTTAAACTGGTTCCGTCTTTCTAGGAAAAATGGTGAAACCTTAAGGCAAAATTTACAAGTGTAAAAGTTTAGGTAAAGAAAGGATTCTAAGAAACATAAAGGCTGTATTTACCTTGAGTAAAACAAGAGAGCTGTGTGAAGGGGTGCAATGGCCTCAGAAGCCAGAGGGGAAAGAGCCATAGGCCTCTGACTTGGCTAAGCACTGAGGGGAAAAAGAGAGAGAACTCTACTTTGCAGTGGGACAAAATGAGCTTTGTCACATACACACAGGGGTGGTCTTGAGTGATCCCACCAATCAGGGACTGGCTGGATCCCTCTCTCTGTGTACAGTGCATCCGGAAAGTATTCACAGCACTTCACTTTTTCCACATTTTGTTGTTACAAACTTATTCAAAAAGGAATTCAACTCTTTTTTTCTCAAAATTCTACACACAATACCCCATAATGACAACGTGAAAAAAATTGTACTTTTTGCAAATTTATTAAAAATAAAAAACTAAGAAATCACATGTGCATAAGTATTCACAGCCTTTGATCAATACTTTGTTGATGCACCTTTGGCAGCAAATATAACCTCAAGTCTTTTTGAATATGATGCCACAAGCTATGGGCACATTTGCCCAATCTTCTTTGCAGCACCTCTCAAGCTCCATCAGGTTGGATGGGAAGTGTCGGTGCACAGCCATTTTCACACAGTGCGGAGCCGCACTGTGTTTATATATTTACTGTGTTTGTATATTTACATATTTATTCCATCTAGCTACAATGCTCCGCACTGTGTGTGTTTATATATATATTTATATATTTACTCCATCTAGCAACAATGCTCCACACTGTGTGTGTTTATATATTTACATATTTATTCCATCTAGCTACTATGCTCTGCACTGTGTGTGTTTATATATTTACATATTTATTCCATCTAGCTACAATGCTCCGCACTGTGTGTGTTTATATATATCTACATATTATTCCATCTAGCTACAATGCTCCGCACTGTGTGTTTATATATATATTTATATATTTACTCCATCTAGCAACAATGCTCCACACTGTGTGTGTTTATATATTTACATATTTATTCCATCTAGCTACAATGCTCTGCACTGTGTGACTGTGTGTGTTTATATATATCTACATATTATTCCATCTAGCTATAATGCTCCGCACTGTGTGTTTATATATATATTTATATATTTACTCCATCTAGCAACAATGCTCCACACTGTGTGTGTTTATATATTTACATATTTATTCCATCTAGCTACAATGCTCCGCACTGTGTGTTTATATATATATTTATATATTTACTCCATCTAGCAACAATGCTCCACACTGTGTGTGTTTATATATTTACATATTTATTCCATCTAGCTACTATGCTCCGCACTGTGTGTTTATATATATATTTATATATTTACTCCATCTAGCAACAATGCTCCACACTGTGTGTGTTTATATATTTACATATTTATTCCATCTAGCTACAATGCTCCGCACTGTGTGTTTATATATATATTTATATATTTACTCCATCTAGCAACAATGCTCCACACTGTGTGTGTTTATATATTTACATATTTATTCCATCTAGCTACTATGCTCCACACTGTGTGTGTTTATATATTTACATATTTATTCCATCTAGCTACTATGCTCCGCACTGTGTGTTTATATATTCATATATTTATTCCATCTAGCTACAATGCTCCGCACTATGTTTATATATTTACATATTTATTCCATCTAGCTACAATGCTCCGCACTGTGTGTGTTTATATATATATTTATATATTTACTCCATCTAGCAACAATGCTCCACACTGTGTGTGTTTATAATTTACATATTTATTCCATCTAGCTACTATGCTCCGCACTGTGTTTATATATTCATATATTTATTCCATCTAGCTACAATGCTCCGCACTGTGTGTGTTTATATATATCTACATATTATTCCATCTAGCTACAATGCTCCGCACTGTGTGTGTTTATATATTTACATATTTATTCCATCTAGCTACAATGCTCCGCACTATGTGTGTTTATATATATCTACATATTATTCCATCTAGCTACAATGCTCCGCACTGTGTGTGTTTATATATATCTACATATTATTCCATCTAGCTACAATGCTCTGCACTGTGTGTGTTTATATATTTACATATTTATTCCATCTAGCTACAATGCTCCGCACTGTGTGTTTATATATCTACATATTTATTCCTTCTAGCTACAATGCTGTGTGTTTATATATTCACATATTCATTCCATCTAGCTACAATACTCCGCACTGTGTGTGTTTATATATTTACATATTTATTCCATCTAGCTACAATGCTCCGCACTGTATGTGTCTATATATCTACATATTTATTCCTTCTAGCTACAATGCTGTGTGTTTATATATTCACATATTCATTCCATCTAGCTACAATACTCCGCACTGTTTATATATTTATATATCTATCCCATCTAGCTACAATGCTCCGCACTGTGTGTCTATATATATATATATATATATATTTTTTTTTTTTTTTATTTATTTATTTTTTTTTTATTTATATTTATGTGTACATATGTATACTTGCAGCTCTTGTTTTTTCCCTTGCCTACTGATTGTTGCTCTGAGTGTTGCTATCCCTGTGCTGTTGCAATCCTGGAATTTCCCCATTGTGGGACTAATAAAGGCTTATCTTATCTTATCTTATCTTATTTTCAGATCTCTCCAGAGATATTCAATTGGATTCAAGTCTGGGCTCTGGCTGGGCCACTCAAGGACATTCACAGAGTTGTCCTGAAGCCACTCCTTTGATATCTTGACTGTGTGCTTAAGGTCGTTGTCCTGCTGAAAGATGAACCGTCGCCCCAGTCTGAGGTCAAGAATGCTCTGGAGCAGGTTTTCATCCAGGATGTCTCTGTACACTGCTGCATTCATCTTTCTCTCTACCCTGACTAGTCTCCCAGTTCCTTTCACTGAAAAACATCTCCACAGCATGATGCTACCACCACCATTTGCGTGGTTATGAATGATGCCTTATTTCCTCCAAACATGACGCCTGGCATTCACGCCAAAGAGTTCAATCTTTGTGTCATCAGACCAGAGAATTTTGTTTCTCATAGTCTGAGAGTCCTTCAGGTGCCTTTTGGCAAACTCCAGGCAGGCTGCCATGTGCCTTTTACTACAGAGTGGCTTCCGTCGGGCCACTCTACCATACAGTCCTGATTGGTGGATTGCTGCAGAGATAATTGTCCTTCTGGAAGGTTTTCCTCTCTCCACAGAGGAATGCTGGAGCTCTGACAGAGTGACCATCGGGTTCTTGGTCACCTCCCTGACTAAGGTGATTGCTCAGTTTAGACAGCTGGTCAGCTCTAAGAAGAGTTTTGGTGGTTCCGATCTTCTTCCATTTATGGATGATGGAGGCCACTGTCCTCATTGGGACCTTCAAAGCAGCAGGAATTTTTCTGTACCCTTCCCCAGATTTGTGCCTCAAGACAATGCTGTCTCGGAGGTCTACAGACAATTCCTTTGTCGTCATGCTTAGTTTGTGCTCTGACATGCATTGTCAACTGTGGGACCTTATAGACAGGTGTTTGCCTTTCCATATCATGTCCAATCAATTGAATTTACCACATGTGGACTCCAATTAAGCTGTAGAAATATCTCAAGGATGATCAGTGGAAACAGGATGCACCTGAACTCAATTTTGAGCATCTTGGCAAAGGCTGTGAATACTTATGTACATTTGATTTCTTAGTTTTTTTTTTATTTTTAATAAATTTGCAAAAATCTCAAAAAAACTTTTTTTTGCATTGTTGTTATGGGGTATTGTGTGTAGAAGTTTGAGGGGAAAAAAAAGAATTTAATCCCTTTTGGAATAAGGCTGTAACATAACAAAATGTTGAAAAAGTGAATTGCTGTGAATAAAGGTACATCTCAAAAAATTAGAATATTATGAAAAAGTTCAATATTTTTGATCACTCATTTCAGAAAGTGAAACCCATATATTATATAGTTTGGTGACACATGGGGAGTGCATAATTGTATAGCATCTTAGACAAGAACAAAGAGCAGAGTTTCCCTGGGAGATAACAGGGAGGTGTGAAGGATGAATGCAGTGTGATCTTTTGTGTGTTAGAAACTTCTAGAAGGATGTTAAAGGATTAAGGAAGTGAATGCAATGTGACCTTTTGTGTGTTAGAAGCTTCTAGAATGCCATGCTTTTTAAGAGGAGAGTCTCTGCTGAGTATTCAGTCTGACTATGCTTCTGTGTGAGATGTGTAATAAACTGTCTGAGTCAAATCTGCCTCATTATTTACACGCTCCACACTGGTAACCCAAGACGAATCATGGAACATGGCGAAAGATCCCCGGAGCCAGCCTCGTTGGGAGCCCCCAGCCAAGCATATGCTGTTGCAATCAAGCTACTGGATTTTTGGCAGCACAATCCGCGCTCCTGGTTCCACCTAGTTGAGGCGCAGTTCACCCTCCGGGGGATATCAGCGGATGACACGAAGTTCCACTATGTGGTTGCAACGCTCGATGCCCGCACTGCTCAGCACGTGGAGAGCCTGCTCGATCAGCCACCAACCAACGACAAGTATGGCGCGCTGAAGACTGCACTCATCCAGCACTACACACTCTCGGATGGTGAGAGAGCAGAGAGACTCCTGACGCGGACTGGGTTACGAGATGGGTCGGCCATTGACCTGATGGAGAAGATGCTGAGATTAAAGGGCACGGACAACGACCATTTCATTTTTACCCACCTCTTCCTCCGGAACCTTCCGTCAGCGACGAGAGCGACCCTGGCCAATTTGCAGTTGCTGGCCAAGCGGGACTATCGTGCGCTGGCCCGAGAAGCAAACCGGATCATCATTGCCAGCAGAGAGTTCACGACCATGGCGGTAGCGACGGAGCTTGGCGTGACGGCCGGAGGAGGCGAGGAGCCATCGACGGCAGCAGCAGAGCCACCGACGACAGCAGCAGCGGGGGCCAAAGAATGCGGGGGAGACACCCTTTGTTTCTACCACCACCGCTTCGCAGAGAGGGCACGCAAATGTATACCACAATGCCAGTTCAAGCCCACGGGAAACGCCAAGACCGGGGGTCGGTAGCAGCCGCGACCCTCGGGGAGGAGAACAAGCTGCTCTACTTGACGGACGCACGCTTGGGGAGGCATTTCCTCGTGGACACCGGCGCCCAGATGAGTTTCATCCTGCCGACCTACGCCGACCAGCTGGCAGGATCTAGAGGGCCCGAGATGGCAGCAGCAAACGGCTCGGAGATTAAGACCTTTGGTGAGAGGACTCTACTCCTGTCTCTACACGGCCGTACATTTGAGTGGACCTTTGTCATAGCAGCATTGAATTTCAATATACTGGGGGCTGATTTTTTGTGCACACATGGTTTGTTGGTTGATGTCGCTAACAGGCGCCTGGTTAATGCACTGTCCTTTGATTCTATCCCCTGTATAGCTCGAGCGTCCCGGCCAACAGCACAAGCCAACGTCACAGCTGCATGCGGTAAGTTCCACACACTGCTCACTCAGTTCCCAGCACTCACTGTCCCGACATTTTCGGCAGCCATCGCTAAACACGGGGTGGAGCATTTTATCACCACCACCGGGCCGCCCGTTTTTGCAAAACCTCGGCTCTTGGACGCAGCTAAACTGGCCATAGCGCGCGAGGAGTTCGCCAACCTGGAGAGGTTGGGCATCATCAGGCATTCAAACAGCCCATGGGCTTCCCCGCTACACATGGTCCCTAAAGCTAAGGGTTCGTGGCGACCTTGCGGGGATTTCCGCAGGTTGAACAACGTCACAGCGCACGACCACTACCCAATTCCTCACATTCAGGATTTTTCCGTTCACCTGGCAGGAGCGCGCGTTTTTTCTAAAATAGACCTGGTCCGCGGTTACCACCAAGTCCCAGTGCGCGCTGAGGACATACCCAAAACAGCGGTGATAACTCCATTTGGTTTATTCGAGTTTTTGCGCATGCCATATGGGCTTAAAGGAGCTGCACAGACGTTCCAACGCATGATGGATGCAGTGCTGCGCGATCTCCCTTTCGTGTTCGTCTACTTGGACGATATCTTGGTAGCCAGCGCATCCGAAGATGAACACGAAACCCACCTCACAACGGTTTTCCGGAGGTTGGAAGAGCACGGGTTAATAATCAACTCAGCGAAATGTCGGTTCGGGGTGACGCGGATTGATTTTTTGGGGCACCGCGTCTCTCCTGAAGGAGCGGTTCCGCTGCCTGACAAAGTGCGTGCGGTAGCAGATTTTCCCCGGCCGCAAACGGTCAGGGCGCTACAGGAATTTTTGGGAATGGTGAATTTTTATAACCGTTTCCTTCCCCGCGCAGCGCAGCTCATGCAACCACTGTACGCCGCGCTCAAAAAACAGAAACCCGCAGATAAGATCGAATGGTCCCCGGAGCGAGAGCGGGCGTTCTCGGAAGTCAAAACAGCCCTGGCAAATGCCGCATTGCTGGCACATCCAGACCCAACGGCCCGCATAGCGCTCACCACTGACACTTCAGATGTGGCCATAGGGGCGGTCGTGGAGCAGCGCGTAGCCGGGGCTTGGCAGCCGCTCGCCTTTTTCAGGAGGACTTTGCGCGACAGTGAACGTAAATACAGCGCGTTCGACAGGGAGTTGCTGGCTCTCCACCTGGCCATTCGCCACTTCCAGTTCTGGCTGGAAGGGCGCAGTTTCACCGCGTTCGTTGACCACAAGCCGCTAACATTCGCGATGGCCAAGGTTTCAGAACCATGGTCGGGCCGGCAGCAGAGACAGCTGGCCGTGATCTCAGAGTTTACTACCGATATTCAGCATGTCTCGGGTAAACTGAATGTAGTGGCAGACTGCCTCTCGCGCGCCGTGGCAGCCCCAGTCTGTGTGGGGATAGATTACGCAGCCATGGCCGCGGAGCAGGTTAGTGATGCGGACGTGCGCGTGCTCCAGTCTGGACCAACAAGGTTAAGGCTGGAGAACAGGGTGCTGCAAGACGGCATGCCCCCCCTAATCTGTGATGTCTCCACGGGGCGACCGCGTCCCGTGGTACCGGCCGCGTGGCGCCGCCGCGTGTTTGACTCGATTCATTCTTTGGCGCACCCGGGAGTGCGCGCGTCGGTCAAAATGGTAGGAGAGAAATTCGTGTGGCCGAGCCTTTGCAAACAAGTGAAAGAGTGGGCAGCAGCCTGCATGGCATGCCAACGAGCCAAAGTACACAGACACACGAAGGCTCCCTTGGAGCCGTTTCGCATCCCGGCTAAGAGGTTCGACCATGTTCACGTGGACCTCGTGTGCCCCCTCCCGCCATCACAGGGGTGCATGCACCTTCTGACAATGGTGGACGTGCTGGCCGGAAGTGGTTCCACTGGCGGCAACCATAGCCGAGGAGGTGGCGTGCGCATTTTTAACAGCATGGGTGGCGCGTTTTGGAGTCCCGTCGGATATTACGTCCGACAGAGGCCCTCAATTTGTTTCCGAACTCTGGTCAACAATGGCCCGCAGCCTGGGTGTCACAATTCACCGCACAACCGCGTACAATCCACAGGCTAATGGGTTATGCGAACGTTTTCATAGGTCATTGAAAGCGGCTCTCAGGGCGTCACTGACGGATGCAAATTGGGTAGACAAGCTACGGTGGGTTTTATTGGGGTTACGTTCTGCGCCTAAAGAGGATCTGGAAGCTTCCCCGGCTGAACTCGTTTTTGCGCAGCCACTTCGGCTGCCCGGGGAGTTTCTTCCAGATAATCCCGCGCCGGGCAGCTCCCCATCTCAGCTGTTGCAGCGTAGCATAGACACAAGCATGCTGCTGGGCCCTGCTCACCACAGTTTTTCGCGCATTTTTGTGCCTAAAACTTTGAGAAACGCGGAGTTTGTTTTTGTCAGACAAGATGCCCATCGCCCTCCACTGCGCCCACCTTATGATGGACCGTTCAGAGTGCTGGAAACAGGGGACAAGGATTTTTTGCTAGATTTGGGGGGTAGGAGGGAAAAGATTGGCATAGACAGACTCAAACCCACTTTTGTGGTGGCGGACGAGCAAGTGCTGTTGGCGAGGGCCCCTCGGCGTGGAAGACCCCCATGGGGAGCTTCCCAGAGAAAAGATTCCCTAGAGCACCCACACGGACAGACTTTTACCCCTTAAACATCAGCCCCCCAGCATGACAGCGCCGCGGAGGCGGTGAATCCTGGTTACAGCAGATACTGTACCTTGATACCTTGATCCGATGGAGGAGATAGGAGAGAGAAGGACGGTGGCTAAACTGTCATCTCTGCTGGAGTCCGAGTTCCACCCTATGCAGGACATACTGAATGCACTGAGGAGCTCATTTAGCAGCAGACTACATCATCCCAGGTGCACAACCGAGAGGTTTCGTAGGTCCTTCCTACCAACGGCTGTCAGACTGTACAACCTAAGCAGGGCTGCTCGCAGAGATAGCAAAAAGACGTAACAAACTAATAGTTTTTTGAATGCAAAAGATGCAATAGACTTACACAATGGTCCCCTCCGGCATACAACTAGGAACATACCGGTCGCTATGGAGGGTGAGAATATGTATGGGCACATAATCATACCATGTAGGATAACTAAGTAGACGGTTATGCTGTTTCATTCCATCTAGCAACAATGCTCTGCACTGTGTGTGTTTATATATTTACATATTTATTCCATCTAGCTACAATGCTCAGCACTGGGTGTGTTTATATATTTATATATCTACATATTATTCCATCTAGCTACATTGCACTGTGTGTGTTTATATACTTGCATATTTATTCCACCTAGCTGCAATGCTCCGTACTGTGGGTGTTTATATATTTACATATTTATTCCATCTAGCTACAATGCTCTGCACTGTGTGTTCATATATTCATATATTTATTCCATCCAGCTACAATGCTCTGCACTGTGTGTCTGTGTGTGTGTGTATATATATATATATTTTATAGTAATACGTACATATGTATATTAGCTGCTCTTGCTTGCTTGTTTTTTTCTTGCCTTCTGATTGTTGCTCTGAGTGTTGCTATCCCTGTGCTGTTGCAATCCTGGAATTTCCCCGTTGTGGGACTAATAAAGGCTTATCTTATCTTATCTTATCTTATACGGGAGAAGACTGAAGCCCAAGCAGCATGTGGATTGATGTTTAATGATTTTACCACAGCATATGGACTGTCATTCTATTGTTCTATCCAAGACGCTCGGGGAGGTCGTTTGGTGTTGTTGGTGTTGTTCTCCCCGTGTTGCGTGGGTTTACTCCGGGATTTCTCCGATTTCCTCCCACATGCTAAAAACATGCATGTTAGGTTAATTGGCTGTTCTAAATTGTCCCTAGATATCTGTTTCCTATAGGCCCTTAGAATAGAGGGTTAGTATTAATGAAAGCGCTTTGAGTGGTCTTTGTGACTAGAAAAGCGCTATATAAGTGCAGGTTAGTTAGTTAGTTAGTTAGTTGGTGACACATGGGGAGTGCATAATTGTATAGCATCTTAGACAAGAACAAAGAGCAGAGTTTCCCTGGGAGATAACAGGGAGGTGTGAAGGATGAATGCAGTGTGATCTTTTGTGTGTTAGAAACTTCTAGAAGGATGTTAAAGGATTAAGGAAGTGAATGCAATGTGACCTTTTGTGTGTTAGAAGCTTCTAGAAGAATGCCATGCTTTTTAAGAGGAGAGTCTCTGCTGAGTATTCAGTCTGACTATGCTTCTGTGTGAGATGTGTAATAAACTGCCTGAGTCAAATCCGCTACAATAGATTCATTACACAGAGAGTGACATATTTCAAATGTTTATTTATTTTAACCTGTTGAACTCTGGAGATTCCGTGGGCGGTCACGTCTCTGCGTCTTAGTGTGTCTCAGTGCGCACTGAAAAAAAAAAGAAGCTGTATTTCCGGTCTTCCAGTACAGACACAGCCTTGTTACAACCTGAGAAAAAAGCTGTGTAATATATTCATTTTTTTTGTATTTTTACAAAATTTTGACCTGAGCTTGAAAACACTTGGTTCTACATTTCTGTTGTGTTTTCCAGCCAGTATCTGACAGCTGTATGTTATTTGCAAGCATTTGTATCTAAAAAACACCCAGGCGAACTTTCTTGTTACTCAGTGGCAGGAGCACTTAGAGACATTATGACTGTTTTGCCAAAAAATTCAGAGTGTTTTCTTTTAAATGAGACTAACCCCATGAAGATGCTGCAAAGGGTTGAAGAACAGCTTTTGATTTACTTTGGGCATGTTATTTTTAGGCGTTTTTAGGGAAGTTGAACAGAGTTCAACAGGTTAATTTTGATGATTATGGCTTACAGCCCATGAAAACCCCAAATTCAGTTTCTCAAAAAATTAGAATATTACATAAAATTAATTTTTAAAAATAGTTTTTTTTAATAGAAATGTTGGCCGACTGAAAAGTATGTCCATGTACACACTCAGTACTTGGTCAGGGCTTCTTTTGGATTAATTACTGTATCGATGTGCCGTGGCATGGAGGTGATCAGCCTGTGGCACTGCTGAGGTGTTATGAAGGTCCAGGTTGCTTTGATATTGACCTTCAGCTCTTCTGCGTTGCTGGGTCTGGTGTCTCTCATCTTCCTCTTGACAATATGCCACTATGCTGAACATAAACCACAAGAGATGGAGAATGATATTGATCCTGATAACCACTTTTTCAATAATATTCATAACCACTGTGAATATTACACTGAAAAGCAATTCAAAAGTCAAGTGCAATTAGATGGTAAACTGTCAATAATACACTTCAATAGCAGAAGTCTTAACAAAAACTTCTCACAGATTCAGGACTATTTAAAACAGCTAAACAGAAAATTCACAGCTATAGCAGTCTCTGAAACCTGGCTTAATGCAGACCAGGCTCCCCTGATGGCAATAGAGGGATATCAGATGTTTAACATTAACAGATCTCAAAAAAAGGGTGGTGGTGTTGCACTGTATATTGATGACCTATATAGATGTAAGCTTGTAAATGAAATGTCCTTAGCACTACCAGGGATTCTGGAATGTGTTACTGTTGAGATTGACCTAGACAAAACAAAAAATCTAATCATAAGCTGCATATATAGAACGCCGGGAACTTGCATTGAGACATTCAGAGATAAATTAGTCGAGCTGTACAATAATATTACTAGTAAGAAAATGGTAGCAATTTGTGGAGATTTCAATATTGACCTACTTAATCCACATCAACAAAATGTAGTTACAGAGTTCATGAACTCTATGTACAGCATGAGTCTATATCCCACAATAACACATCCCAGTAGAATCACAGCTCACTCTGCTACACTTATTGACAACCTGTTTGTCAATGTTCTCGACAAGAAAATAGAAAGTGGATTATTGATAAATGATATAAGCGACCACTTGCCAATCTTTGCACTTATCCATGGCCACACGGGGCCCAACCCAGAAAAAATCTCAAAATCGTTCAGACACAAATCACCAAACGCAATCAGTTCTTTTAAAGAGGACTTGCTGAAGCAAGACTGGACAGAAGTCTATGTATCAGATGTAAATGAAGCCTATGACACATTTACAAACATTGTAACCACTCTTTATGAAAAAAACTGCCCATTAGTTAAAAAAAAGCTTAAACACAAATTTACTGACAAACCATGGCTAACCAAAGGACTACAAAAGGCGTGTAAAAAGAAAAATTTATTATATAAAGCTTTCATAAAGAAAAGGACAAAAGAAGCAGAGCAGCGGTATAAAACATACAAAAATAAGTTAACATATATAATAAGATGTAGTAAAAGAGACTATTACAGTAAAGAACTGGAAAAAAACAAAGACAATATTAAAAATACATGGACAATAATCAACAGTATCCTTGGAAATAAAAGCAGAAATACCAGCTACCCAACTAACACTCCAAAAAATAATAAATCGACTCCGAATGTGAATATAGCTTCACCTGCAGATGAATTTAATAATTTTTTTGTTAACATTGGACCTAAACTGGCCCGAGAAATACCCACTACGGTGCCAACAGGTGATTCAATATGCAATAACACTGCTGTAAAAGACACCATCTTCATAAAGAACACAGACGAAAGAGAGGTCATTGAAATTGTTAAATCGTTCAAAAGTAAAACATCTACTGACTGCGATGGTATTGATATGCTACTAGTCAAAACTGTTATCGAATGCATAGTGAAACCACTGACGTATATCTGTAACCTGTCTCTCCAATCAGGTATATTTCCCAATGCAATGAAAATAGCTAAAGTAATTCCGATTTACAATACAGGCGACAGAGGGGAACTCTCCAACTACAGACCAATTTCACTATTACCGCAATTTTCCAAGATACTTGAAAAAATATTCTATGAGAGAATTGACAACTTCATACTGAAGAATGATTTATTGTGTGAGCAGCAATATGGGTTCAGACACAAAAGGACAACAGCATATGCCTTAATGGAATTTACAGAAAAAATATCAACAGCCATTGAAAATAAAGAGTATTCAGTTGGAGTATTCCTGGATCTTAAAAAAGCATTTGATACAGTAGATCACAATCTATTATTAAAGAAACTACAAAATTGTGGTATCAGAGGGGTAGCACTGTCCTGGTTAAGAAGTTACTTAAAGAATAGATATCAGTTTGTATGTGTTAACAACAAAAACTCAGAGCTACTGAAGGTCACCTGTGGAGTCCCACAGGGTTCAGTTTTGGGACCATTATTATTCAATATGTATATAAATGATATATGTAAAGTTTCAGAAAAAATGGACTTAATATTGTTTGCTGATGACACTAACCTGCTATGCAGTGGAAACAACTTGGAACAACTTCTGGATACACTCGGAAAGGAATTAGGAAAGCTGAAACTGTGGTTTGATTCAAACAAATTAACGCTCAATTTAAGCAAGACAAAATTTATAGTCTTTAACAACCATCACAACTACCCAGTACCCAAACTCAGTGTAAATGGTGTAGAGATTGAAAGGGTATCCGAAACTAAATTCCTTGGAGTAATAATTGATAACAAACTGTGTTGGAAGCCACATATTAATTATATAAAAGGTAAAGTATCCAAATCAATTGCAATATTACACAGAGTGAAAAATTTGCTGAATCAACCCACACTATACACCTTGTATCATTCATTAATACTCCCATACATGACATATTGTAATGAAGTATGGGGAAATACATATAAAACAAACATATATCCACTCTTTATGCTTCAAAAGAGAGCTATTAGAATAATCAACAAAGCAGCTTACAGGGAACCAACAAACCCACTTTTTCTTAAACAAAAAACTCTCAAGTTGAAAGATCTGATCGACTTTAAAACCGCAATAATAATGTTCAAAGTGAAGAATCTATCACTGCCCGCAAATATCCAAAAGTTGTTCCAAACAAGGGAGAAACGATATCACTTCAGAGGAACATGTATATTTCAAAAGCCTACAGTGAGAACAACTACCAAGCAACACTGTATTTCAGTGCAAGGTGTCAGATTATGGAACGATTTTGGACCTGAATTAAAATCATGTACAAAGCTTGGACAATTTAAACAAAAACTAAAGGAAGAAATACTCCAAACATATTTACAAGACGACATGTAAACTCACATAAGGATTGACATTTCCAGCCTGTGTTGTGTTATAGCTTAGTTTTTCTTTTTTCTCTGTGACACTATGTCTTAGATTTGTTTTTGAATAGTAACCGCTTAACTTAGACTAGCTCAGTTTTCTTTTTCTCTCAGTCATATTTTGTCTTAGCCTTGTTTTAAATTGTAATCGCTCTTGTCTTGTTTTCTCTTTTTTCTCCTTTGAATTCTTGGATGGAATATGGGTGGGCAATATAAGCTGCGGCTTCAGCCATCACCCATTTCGGATAACTCACGTGGAATTGTATAGTAGAAGGAGTCTTTGTCTAATTTGACCTTGTTGTTATATTATACAGTTTCTTTTAACCTGTAATGTACTATCCGAAATAAATTCATTCATTCATTCATTCACAATACTCCATAGATTCTCTATGGGGTTTAGGTCAGGAGAATTTGCTGGCCAATCAAACACAATGATACCATGGTCATTAAACCAGGTTTTCATACTTTTGGCAGTGTTGGGGGGGGGGGTGCCAAGTCCTGCTGGAAAATAAAATTAGCTTCTCCATAAAGCTTGTCAGCACAGGGAAGCATGAAGTGCTCTAAAATTTCCTGGTAGACAACTGCGCTGACTTTGGGCTTGATAAAACACAGTGGACAAACATCAGCAGATGACCTCTGTTCAGATAAAAGTAAATTTTGCATTTCATTTGGAAATCAAAGTCCCAGAATCTGGAGAAAGAGTGGAGAAGCACAAAATCTAAGTTGCTTGAGGTTTAGTGTGAAGTTTCCACAGTCAGTGATGATTTGAGGAACCATGTCATCTGCTGGTGTTGGTCCACTGTGTTTTATCAAGACCAAAGTCAGCGCAGTCGTCTACCAGGAAATTTTAGAGCACTTCATGCTGACAAGCTTTATGGAGAAGCTGATTTCATTTTCCAGCAGGACTTGGCACCCCCCCCCCACCCATCCCCAGCACTGCCAAAAGTATCAAAACCTGGTTTAATGACCATGGCATCACTGTGTTTGTTTGGCCAGCAAACTCTCCTGACCTAAACCCCATAGAGAATCTATGGAGTATTGAGAATGGTTTAGACTAAATTCTCAGACATGCTTATTATCACAAAACTAGGCACATAGCTAGATGTGACTTACACAAGTCTACAGCAACATTCTTACATGAGTTTTGTCTACTGTATAAGAATTCATTATGAGGAAAGCATGCACAGATATTTATGACGAACAAGCAATGCAAACAAAACAATGTGGCTATCCAGTGCTCCTCTTGTGTAGCTGCAGTCATGAAACCCCCTAGGTGTTGGTCAGCCTTCTGACATGAAGGTGTGAGAGGTCTTTGTGAGAGGTGGAGGAGGGCCATGAAGTGGCACCCAGTGACACTGAATCCTGTGGGGTGATAAGCCTTGGAGCAGAGTTAAAACAGTCTTAAAAGTTAATAAATGGAAGGAGCAAAGTGTTATGAAGGGATTTAGGGCAGTGGGCGGCGTGATGACGTGGCCAGCTGGTGTCGTCATCACGCCAACCTTTATAAGATAAGATAAGATAAGAAAAGATAAGATAAGATAAGATACTGTAAGCCTTTATTAGTCCCGCAATGAGGAAATTCCAGGATTGCAACAGCACAGGGATAGCAACACTCAGAGCAATAATTTAGAAGATAAGAAAATAAGAGCAGTGAATATACATATGTACACATAAATATATAAATATATATATACACACTGTGCGGAGCATTGTAGCTAGATGGACTAAACAGCATAACCGTCTATTTAGTTACCCTTCACGGTATGAATATGTACCCATACATATTGTCACCCTCCATAGCAACTGATATTGTCCTAGTTGTATACTGGAGGGGACCATTTGTGTAAGTCTGTTGTGTCTTTTGCATTCAATACTATTAGGTCATCACGTTTTTTTTGCTATCTCTGCGAGCAGCCCTGCTTAGGTTATACAGTCTGACAGCCGTAGGTAGGAAGGACCTGCGAAACCTCTCGATCACGCATCTAGGATGATGTAGTCTACTGCTAAATGAGCTCCTCAGTACGTCCAGTATGTCCTGCATAGGGTGGGACTCGGACTCCAGCAGAGATGACAGTTTAGCCACCGTCCTTCTCTCTCCTATCTCCTCCACTGGGTCAAGGCGTTGCCCCAGGACAGAGCTACCTTTCTTGATTAGTTTGTTCAGTCTCTTCCTATCGGCTGCTGTAATACCTTTGCCCCAGCAGACCACTCCAAAAGTGATGGCTGATGCCACCACCGTGTCATAGAATGTCTTCAAGAGCACCCCTTGTACACCAAAAGACCTGAGCCTCCTCAGTAGGAACAGCCTGCGCTGTCCCTTCTTGTAGAGTGCATCGGTATTGTGTGGCCAGTCTAGTTTATTGTTCAGATGAACACCCAGGTACTTGTAGGATGTCACCATCTCAATGTCTGTTCCCTGTATGTTTACTGGTGCTGTGAGGGGTTGTCCTTGCCTGCAGCAGTCCACCACCAGCTCCTTAGTTTTCCTCGCGTTGATCTGGAGGCAGTTCCGATGGCACCAGTCCATGAAGTCCTGGATAAGTCCTCTGTACTCAGCTTCATCTCCATTGGAGATGAGCCCAACGATCGCAGAGTTGTCAGAGAACTTCTGTAGATGGCAGTGTGCTATGTTGTGTGAGAAGTCCGCAGTATAAAGGGTGAACAGGAAGGGAGCCAAAACCGTTCCCTGGGGGGCCCCCGTGCTGCCGATGTTCATGTCGGACACACAATCCCGGGTTCTCACAAACTGTGGCCGGTTAGTGAGGTAGTCCAGGATCCATGATGACAGGTGCTGGTCCACCCCTGCGCACAGCAGCTTGTCCTTCAGGATCATCGGTTGGATGGTGTTGAAAGCACTGGAGAAGTCAAAGAACATGATCCTCACCGCATTCCCGGGCTTCTCCAGGTGGGACAGGGAACGGTGAAGGAGGAAGATCACTGCATCCTCCACCCCAATGCCATGCTGGTAGGCGAACTGGAGTGGATACATCACTGGTCCCACCAGGGGGCGGAGGTGAGCAAGGAGCAGTCTCTCCAGGGTCTTCATCATGTGAGACGTCAGGGCCACTGGCCTGTAGCTGTTCAGGTCTTTGGGGTGGGAAGTCTTTGGTACAGGTATCACACAAGATGTTTTCCACAACTGTGGTACCCTCCCCAGCTTCAGACTCAGGTTGAAGATGTGCTCCACAATCCCACACAACTGGTCTGCACAGGACTTGAGGAGCTTTGCGCTGATGCCGTCCGGTCCCGAGGCCTTCCTCGCCTTGATCTTCCTCAGCTCCGTCCTCACCTGGGTCTTAGTGAGGGTCAGGTTGGGGGGCTGTGTGCTGGGAGTGGGAGGGTGTTGGTGGAGTGGGGTGTGAACAGCAGGTCTCGATGACTGTAAAGGCAGCAGTGGTTGGTGTGCAGTCGGGGGGGAGGGCGGTTGGTCAAACCTACTGTATTAAAAAACAGGTTCAGATTGTTCGCCCACTCCCTGCCCCCCGTGGCCTGGGAGGAGGTATTCTGGAGGCCAGAGATGGTTTTAAGGTTTCTCCAGACCCCGCTGATGTCGCTCTGTTGCAGCTTGTCCTCCATCTTCTTCCTGAAGCTGTCCTTGCCTTCTCTGATCTTCCTCCTCAGCTCCCTCTGTATGGATTTCAGAATCTCCCTGTTCCCCGACCTGAAGATCCTCTTCTTCTCTCTCAGAAGTGTTTTTATCTCAGGGTTGATCCAGGGTTTGTTGTTCGAGCAACACCGTATGGTCTTGGTGGGTACGGTGTTGTCCACACAGAAGTTGATGTAGTCCATGATGGTGTGAGTGAGGCCATCGATGTCCTCACCATGTGGATCGCAGAGCTGCTCCCGGGCAGTGGTTTCAAGACAGTCCTTTAAAGCGTCCATTGCCTCCTCAGACCATATCTTCACCGTGCGCATGACCGGAGGTTGTCTGTGTACTAGGGGTTTGTACACCGGCAGGAGATGAACCAAGTTGTGATCCGATCTCCCGAGTGGGGGGAGTGGTGATGAGGTGTACGCCTCCTTAGTGTTAGCATAGAATAAGTCCAGTGTTTTATTGTCTCTAGTGTGGCATGTGACATACTGGGTGAATGTGGGTAGAATGGGGGACAGTGAAATATGGTTGAAATCACCTGAGATGAGTAGAAGAGCATCTGGGTGTTCTCTCAGCAGCCTGCCAGTTACTGAGTGGATGGCGTCACATGCTGTCCCAGCGTTCGCAGTCGGATTTGCATAAATAACAATGCAGATGACGTGTGAGTATTCCCTCGGGAGATAGGTAGGCCGCATGCTAACAGCTAGCAACTCAATGTCTTTGCTACAGTGAAGTTGTTTAACTGTGATATGTCCCGGTCTGCACCAGCTGTTATTGACATACATTATCACTCCTCTGCCCCTTGCCTTCCCACTGCCTGGTGTCCGGTCTGCCCGTATTGCGTGGAAACCCTCCAGTTCAATGTTAGCATCTGTTGCTAGTTCTGTTAGCCATGTCTCAGTAAACAACATCAAGCTAATCTCTCTGAAGACGCTTTTGTAGCGGGAGATAGCCGCTAGCTCGTCAGTCTTATTGAGTAGCGATCATACATTCCCCATAATAACGGATGGAAGGACGGTTCTGTACCTTATATTTCTCGCCCGCCGTCTTGCTCCAGCACGGCATCCACGTCGTTTCTGTCTTATTTCACCTGGTACGTTGAGGTCTTGCACTAGCATCTTGGTCCAGTTAAGTGCTAACAGCTGGTCTCTGTTATAAGAGGGAGTTGGCCATGTTTTGGCCTCTTTGGTGACTCGCCCTCGAACAGTTAGGAGCTGGGCACTCATATACGTGCACTGTATTGTTGAGAGTTTTGTAATAAAGTTCAGTTCCAGCACAGCCTACTTGTCCGTCTTCAATACCAGGTTTGTGGACATAGCATTTGGCGACGAGAATTAACGAACCATGGAAGCGTACCTAAGACTGTTGAGGCCTTTTCTTGAGCTCCCAGGCAAACCACCCATCCCATGGCCATGTTGGCTGAATGCGTTCGAGACCTACGTTGCAGCATTGGACCTGGAAAAGCTGGATAAAGGAAGGAAGTGGGCACCCGGGCCTAGAAGGTCAGAGAATTTTTTATACACTTGGGCCGACGGACTCATATGTAGATGCCGTAGAGCTGCTAGCTAGCTACTTTGCTATGCCAGACAATGTGCTAGCACGCCGTATAAGATTCCGTCAGAGGCAACATGGAATTGGTGAGTCTGTTATGTATGGAAAATACCTGGGCGAAGGATGAGGCAAGATGAGTTGGTGAACACAGCTTTATTGATGTAACTGGAACAATGGTTACACGGCAGGTACCTGGTGTAGGGCACCGATCAAAGAAACCACAAGATGGACACCCTTGCCTTATATAGGGCAGTGTGGTGACGTGACGGGAAGTGCACGTCACCACAGTGCACTTCACAATAAAGTGCCAATTACTATATATTACATTTCCTCCCCCCTTAAGAAAAGTCCAAAACCACACACACAGTTGAAACCAACCCCAATTTGTGACCCGAATCACCCACTAAAATAACGAAAACTAGTGTACTAAATTGGCCTAAAACACTCACTCAAAACAACCTAAAATAGGGCTGGCGGGCGGACTGCTGCACAGCTCGCACAGCATGGTGGATTATTCTGCCACCCAAACCTAAAGAAAAGTCCTTTATCAAACTAAAATTACTTGCCATGCTCCAAAACTAAAATACAAACACCAAAATAACCCCATACCATAACATACATGCAAAACATAGGAACTCTTAAAAACCCTTTTTACAGCACAGTCATTTGGGTGGGAGAGGTAGAATCGACATGGGGGGGGGGGCCCAGGGCAGCCCCTCAGCAAGCGCGCCCCTGGAAGCAGGAAACCCCTGGGATGATGGCTGATCTTCCGGATGATGGAGCCTGACTCCTTCACCACCAACACCGACCCCCGTTCAGCCTCGTCACCTGGAGTCTTCCAAGACACGCGGAAGATGATGTGCCTCGATGAGCCGTCGAACAACAGGAAGTATGCTATGCCCAGTTTTGCCACTATGTGCAGACACCCTCAGTGTTTTGCTGGCTGTCTCTTGGTCCATCTTCACCGTGGACATTCTTCACCCCAAACCCAAACCAAGTCCAAAAAACCCAGCGGGACCTGGCTTGGCCTGACATGGTGCTGTTTTGCAGACTTCTACTGGACCGTTAATTCTAAAGTCCCAACTGTGCACAGTCTACCACCTCCATAGCCATACAGCGGTGCCGGGTTACCTCTAATCCTGTAGTGGGGGAAAAACTTCCTCACTGTGGCTCAATTCAGCAACAACTCCTCTGCCCCCATGTCGAGCAGCAGCAGTATCTCCACGCTGTCCAGTTTTACTGTGCAGTACGTGCACCCGTTTGTGCTGGGGAACACTGTATGGATGTTCGTCGAGGGCAGACAGTGATTTCTTCCATGTGCTCTCCGGTTCAGATACACGGCACACTCTAGCATAATGGTTCAAGCGTCCACATCTGCTACAAAGTTTTCCCCTAGCCGGGCAGTCCTTCACCTTATTTTGGTGTGTTGCAGACCCACAATCCTTGTACAGGGGTTTTCCTGGGGCAGACCCTCGGCTGGCAGCATTTATTTCTATAACATCGTCATCCAAGCTATCCTCACTTTCCGAGTCCGCAACGTTTGCCACAGTAGGTGGCTCTGGCGGCTGCTGTGACTTGCGCCAGGTTAGCTCTGAAGCTAGCTTGTCTGCGGCCTCCAGCTGGAGAGGTAGCTCTACTCGACAGCTCTGGCTAATGTTAAGCCATTGGGTGCCATGAGTAGCCTAGCCCGCAATGCGGCGCTGCACATGTGCTCCGCAAGCTGGTCACGTACCATTTCATCTTCCAATGGCCCAAAGTGACACTCGCTAGCTAGCTGCCTTAAGTCAGCAACAAACTGGTAAATAGGCTTACCTACCCACTGATGTCGCTGCTGAAAATGAATCCTCTGGACAGTCATGCTATCCTGGGTGTGGAAATGGTTGGCTAGCAGCTCCACGATGTCCTCAAAGGAATCCAAAGCTCCGAGTGTGCACAGGACTCGCTGGCCCTCAATATCCAGGTTTTGGATGAGAAGCGCACGTGCCCTTAGCTTGTCGAGCCCGGAAGCTCGAGAAAGGGACGAAATGGTGTGACACACGCCTCCATGAGTTAATCCTCGATCACCAAATGTTTTGCATGGAAAATACCTGGGCGAAGGACGAGGCAAGATGAGTTGGTGAACACAGCATTGTTGATGTACTGTAACTGGAACAGTGGTTACATGGCAGGCACCTGGTGTAGGGAACCGGTCAAAGAGACCACAAGATGGACACCCTTGCCTTATATAGGGCAGTGCGGTGACGTGACGGGAAGTGCACATCACCACACTGCACTTCACATTAAAGTGCCATTTATTATATATTGCAGAGTCCACCCAACATTTCTTTGGTGATTTGAGAGATCTGACTAGCATGTTCCGGTTTGGACTGTTACGGGATGAGATGGTGTGGGACCAATTGGCCGAGCATACAAGTAACCCGAGGCTAAGGGTTAAGATGGCGCCAAATGACATGACGCTACCTAACATCATCAAGCTAGCATTCAAATTGGAGTCAGTTGTCCGGTTAGCATCAGAGCTAAGCGTCCGACAACAACAACAACAGTCAGGACAGTCACCGCTAACCAACGCAATGGACATGGAGGAATATGGGGGCACGGCAGAAGAGTTTGAGGTGAACACCGTGGACTGGAGGCCCCCTTTGCGAGGCCCCACATGTGGTAACTGTGGTTCCCCGTTGCACCGTGAGAAAATACGTTTTTGCCTGGCAAGAGGACAACGATGTAACAAGTGTGGGAGGTACAACCATTTCACCAAACTGTGCCGGTCGCCGACACCATGGGGCCCGCCAAGCAAGCAAAGCCGCCCGCCAACGACCACCATTCACACGGTAAGCCCTGAAATTAATTCATACGCATACGGCATGATTGATTTGGACGACGTGACTGTACCACTGCTGCTCGACACTGTGGCGGTTAAGTCGATGCTGAATTGAGCCACGGTGAAGAAATTTTTGGGGGGGTACGTGACCTCTTCTACTTTTCACTATCTGCAACAGTGACGGGCTCAACTTGTCGAGCTACGGCAAGTGGGACACAACTTGCATTGATGACAATGACTCCAATGAGAAACCAACCGTCCTGAGTGCACCGGAGGAGAGCTGCCCGGAAGGGGGGCAGTGGCCGGATTTGCCTCAGATCCTCGCCCAGCTGGAGACTATGAAGGCTGCTGCAGAGTTGTAGGAGAGGGAGCCTGTGCACACAAAGAACCAAGGGGGCTATGGCCTCTTTGGTGACTTGCCCTCGAATATTGTTGAGAGTTTTGTAATAAAGTTCAGTTCCAGCACAGCCTACTTGTCCATCTTCATTACCAGGTTTGTAGACATAACACAAAGTTCATGAGAGGGGAATTATAGAGTTCAGTCTGGCTTGAGTTCGCTACACCCTGGAGTGGTCGACCTCCAAAAATTACTCCAAGTGTACATTGACGACTCGTCCAGGAGGTCACAAAAGAATCCAGAACAATATCTAAAGAACTGCAGGCCTCACTTACCTCAGTTAAGGTCAGTGTCCATGATTCAACAATAAGAAAGAGACTGGGCAAAAAATGACATCCATGGGAGAGTTCTAAGGCAAAAAGCACTGCTGACTAAAAAGAACAAAAAAGGCTCACCTAACATTTGCCAGAAAACATTTTGATTATCCCCAAGACTTTTGGGAAAATATTCTTTGGACTGACGAGCCAAAAGTTGACCTTTTTGGAAGGCATCCATCCTGTTACATCTGGTGTAAAACTAACACAGCATTTCAGAAAAACAACATCCTACCAACAGTCAAACCAGAAAATCCTGAAGGAGAATGTCTGGCCATCAGTTCGTGACCTCAAGCTCAAGCACGCTTGCGTTATGCAGTAGGACAATGATCCAAAACACACCAACAAGTCCCCTTCTGAATAATTAAAAAAAAAAACACAGTCAAGATTTTGGAGTGGCCTAGTCAAAGTCAAGACATAAATCTGATTGAGATACTGTGGCATGACGTTAAACAGCTCAAACATGCTCAAAAGCCCTCCAATGTGGATGAATTAAAACAATTCTGCAAAGAAGAGTGGTAAAAAATTCCTCAACAATGATGTAAAAGACTTATTGCCAGTCATTGCAAATGCTTGATTGCAGTTGTTGCCGCCATGGGTAACAACTGCCAGTTATTAGGTTTAGGGGCAATTACTTTCCTCATAGGGACCATGCACTGTAGGTCTGGATAGCTTTTTTTTTTCCCTTAAAAAAATTAAATCATCATTTAAAAACTGCATTTTATATTTATTCTAGTTATCTTTGTCTAATATTAAAATTTGTTTGATGATCTGAAACTTTTAAGTCCAAAGTCAGTGAACCTAGCCTCCAGGAAATTTAAGAGTCCTTCATGCTTCCCTCTGCTAACAAGCTTTTTGGAGATGTTGATTTAATTTTCCAGCAGGACTTGGCATCTGCTCACACTGCCAAAAGTACCAATACCTGGTTTAATGACCATGATATCATTGAGCTTGATTGGTCAGCAAACTCTCTTGACCTAAACCCCATAGAGAATCGAGTATTGTGTACATACAGTACATAGTGTGTACATGGACATACTTTTCAATCAGCCAATATTTTTATTAAAAAATTTTTTTTTTTTTTTTTTTTTTAAATTATGAATGTGAGAATGAATGGTTTTCTGTCTCTGTGTTGGCCCGGACTGGCGATCTGTCCAGGACGTACTCTGCTTCTTGCCCAAAGATGGTGGGATAGCCCACTCCCACCATGTCATGAATATATAGGAGTTTTATTTTTTGCATTGAATTACTGAAATAAATGAACTTTTATGACAATCTACTTTATTGAGATACACCTGAGATTTCAAGTTTACAGTATCTCACAAAAATGAGTACATCCCTCACATTTTTGTAAATATTTTTATTATATCTTTTCATGGGACAACACTGAAGATATAACACTTTGATACAATGTAAAGTAGTCAGTGTACAGCTTGTATAACAGTGTAAATTTGCTGTCCTCTCAAATAACTCAACACACAGCCATTAATATCTAAATCACTGGCAACAAAAGTGAGTACACCCCTAGTGAAAATGTCCAAATTGTGCCCAGTTAGCCATTTTCTCTCCCCAGGGTCATGTTACTTGGTAGTGTTACAAAATCTCAAGTGTGACTGGGGAGCAGGTGTGTTAAATTTGGTGTTATCACTCTCACACTGTCTCATACTGGTCACTGGGAGTTCAACGTGGCACCTCATGGCAAATAACTCTCTGAGGATCTGAAAAAAAGAATTGTTGCTCTACATAAAAATGGCCTAGGCTATAAGAAGACTGCCAACACCCTGAATCTGAGCTGCAGCACAGTGGCCAAGACCATACAGTGGTTTAACAGGACAGGTTCCACTCAGAACAGGCCTCGCCATGGTTGAGCAAAGAAGTTGAGTGCACGTGCTCAGCGTCATATCCAGAGGTTGTCTTTTGAAAATAGATGTATGAGTGCTGCCAGCATTGCTGCAGAGGTTGAAGGGGTGGGGGGCCAGCCTTTCAGTGCTCAGACCATATGCCGCACACTGCATCAAATTGGTCTGCATGGCTGTCATCCTAGAAGGAAGCCCCTTTTAAAGATGATGCACAAGAAAGCCTGCAAACATTTTGCTGAAGACAAGCAGACTAAGGACATGGATTACTGGAACAATGTCCTGTGGTCTGATGAGACCAAGATAAACTTATTTGATTCAGACGATGTCAAGTGTGTGTGGCGGCAACCAGGTGAGGGGTACAAAGACAAGTGTCTTGCCTACAGTCAAGCATGGTGATGGGAGTGTCATGGTTTGGGACTGCATGAGTGCTGCCGGCACTGGGGAGCTACAGTTCATTGAGGGAACCATGAATGCCAACAAGAACTGTGACATACTGAAGCAGAGCATGATCCCCTTCCTTTGGAAACTGGTCCGCAGGGCAGTATTCCAACATGATAACAACCCCAAACACACTTCTAAGATGACCACGGCCTTGCTAAAGAAACTGGGGGTAAAGGTGATGGACTGGGGAAGCATGTCTCCAGACCTAAACCCCATAGAGCATCTGTGGGGCATCCTCAAATGGAAGGTGGAGGAAGGCAAGGTCTCTAACACCATGATGTCATCATGGAGGAGTGGAAAAGGATTCCAGTGGCAACCTGTGAAGCTATAATGAACTCCATGCCCAAGAGAGTTAAGGCAGTGTTGGAAAATGTTACAACTCGCTCTTGCCTGTCATCAGCGCCAGCGGCGCGCACACCTGCGCCTCATCAGCCTCCACCTATATAACTCCCTCTGCCCTCTGCTTCGGCCTGGAGTCATCTGCTCGTCTACACTCCCAAACCTCCAGCACTCGTCCGCTTCGTCCCGGCCAGCACACCTTTCTTCAAGCACGTAAGCAACATAATTCCTCTTACCTTCTCTCCAGCTTTTCCCCTGTGCACAGGTGGACCTCCAGGGCGGCGGATTTCCTCCTCCTCGCATCTCCCTGTCAAACCTCTCTCCAGCACGTCGGGAGCGCGCAGCAGCGCTGTCCTCCAGGCAGCATCAGCGTCGCCAATGCCAGTCACCACCTCATCTGCATGTAAGCAGTATATTTTGGTTATTCCCCACGGGGCGTTTGACTGTAGCTAATTCCCTGCTCTGCTCTGCCCTCAGGGTTGCCTGGCTGCACGGCAAACTGTTCTGCTCTCGACGCACCCTGTTCACCCACACCACATCCACACTTCCACTCATGCATTCAAACACCACTTGTTGTTGAATAAAGCCTTAAATCTTTCCCGAGACTGTGTGTGTGTTCCCTGAGCCCATCATTATGTCAGTACGACTCCAGCAAAGTGGCTCAGCGGACAGCGGGCTTGCACGTCAACTTTCCACCCTCGAGGTTCGGGTGGATTTAATCGCTCATCAGTAACAAGTGATTTTCAATCAACTCACCCAAATTATCCAACGGTTAGATCGCCTGGATCCTCCACAGGCCTTCCCTCCGGTTCTGGTCGGCGGGCCAGCTCTGGTCCCTTCCCCGGCTAGCCCCGCTAGCTTGGGACCGCTAACCCGACTCACTCCCATTTCGACCCCCGCGCGCTTCAGCGGGAAACTCGGTGAGGCACGTGGGTTTCTCCTGCAATGTGAGTCAGTGTTTCAGCGCGTCCCCGGGGACTTCCCTTCAGATCATAGCCGAATTGGGTATGTGGCTAATCTTTTGGAAGGGCGAGCGCTAGCTTGGGCTTACGCCGTCATGGCGAGGCCCAGCTACGTGAACCTGACCTATGCCCAATTCGTGCATGATTTTAAGGAAGTTTTTGACCATTCGGACCGTGATAACGTCCTAACCACCCGGCTACTCAATCTTTGTCAGGGTAGCCGGTCGGCCGCTGACTATGCTGTCGACTTCCGGGTGGTAGCGACGGAAGTCGGGTGGGGCGAAGCTGCGTTCTGCAGCATCTTCACCCGCAGCCTGAATTCATCCTTGCAGGACGAACTGGCCTCCCGGGATATACTGGACCGGTTATCAGAATTAATCTCCCTTGCAATTAATTTAGATAATAGGCTGAGGGAGCGGGCCGCCGAGCGGAGGGCATCTAGTCGCTCGAGTGGAGCTTCCGCCCGCGCCCCTCAGTCTCGCCCCCTGGCATTACCCGCTCCCGGGTCCGCTGACGACACCGAGGCAATGCTGATCGGACGGGGCTAAGCTTCCACCTGCGGAGAAACAGCGCCGCAGAGAGTTGGGCCTCTGCATGTATTGCAGGGGAGACCAGCACTCTGTGGAAGACTGTCTGATCTGGCCAAAAGGGGACGTCCGCGAGTCGCTGTAGGGGGCCTTGCGGAAGCGTCCCATTCTAATCCCCTCACAAAATGCCTCCTCCCGGTTAGGTTCTGTCATAACCCCACGAGCCACGTCACACACGCACTGGTGGACTCGGGGGAGGAACAGAATTTCATTTCTCAAAGCCTGGTAACCCGTTTGGGCATCCCCTGCCAAGCGCTGCCAACCATTAACCTGGTCACTCTTGCCCATACACCTCTTGAGAGGGTCACTCACAGGACTAAACCGGTCCCAGTCATCGTCTCTGGCAACCATAGGGAGGATCTCAGCCTCTTCGTATTACCCACCTCGGCTTCACCTGTCATCCTGGATTATCCCTGGCTGCATCTTCACAACCCTACATTCGACTGGCAGTCCGGCAGCGTCCTCTCCTGGAGCACCTTTTGCATGAGCTCCTGCCTCCAGTCCGCTGCCTGTGCCCTGTCGGTGCCGCTTCCTGCTTCTGACTCACCACCGCCGGACCTCTCCTTGGTACCTCCGGAGTTCCACGACCTGGGCCTGGTCTTCAGTAAGTCCAAAGCACTGTATCTTCCCCCCCACTGTCCCTACGACTGTGTCATTAACCTCCGCCCGGGGGCGCCCCTGCCATCTGGCCGCCTCTACAGCCTGTCAGCTCCGGAACGTGAGGCTATGGACGCTTATATTAAGGAGTCGCTCAGCGCAGGCATCATCCGGCCCTCCTCATCCCTGGTTGGAGCCGGTTTCTTCTTCGTGGGCAAGAAGGACGGGTCCCTGCGGCCGTGTATCGACTTCCAAGCTCTCAATGACATTACGATAAAGGACAAGTACACACTGCCCCTGATGGACTCGGCCGTCAACTCCCTCCAGGGGGCCTCCTGGTTTACCAAGCTGGACCTGCACAGTGCGTACCACCTCGTTTGGATCCGGGAGGGTGATGAATGGAAGACGGGGTTCCGGATACCCAGCGGCCATTTTGAGTATCTGGTCATGCAGTTTGGGCTCACCAACGCTCCAGCCGTCTTCCAAAGCCTCATCAACGACGTTCTTCGGGACTTCCTGGGGGTCTTCGTCTTCGTTTATCTGGACGACATCCTGATCTTCTCCCAGACCCGGGAGGAGCATCAGGCCCATGTGAGGCGGGTCCTTCAGTGTCTTCTGGAGAACAGGCTGTATGTTAAAGCAGAAAAGTATGAGTTCTACACCAACCAAACCTCCTTCCTGGGGTTCGTCGTCGCTCACAACCAGGTTCTCCCCGACCCGGCCAAGGTCAAGGCAGTGGTGGAATGGCCCGTCCCCTCCTTCAGGAAACAGGTGCAACAATTTCTCGGGTTCGCCAATTTCTACCGCTGCTTCGTGCCGAAGTACAGCGCCATCGCCACTCCCCTGACCCGCCTCACTTCCCCCAAGGTGCCGTTCCAGTGGATCGAGGACGCAGCATCGGCCTTTGAGACCCTGAAGACGGAGTTTGCCTCCTCCCGGGACCTCACCCAGGTTGACCCGACACTTCAGTGCCTGGTCGAGGTGGACGCATCCGACACGGGGGTGGGGGCAGTGCTGTTCCAGCATTCACCGGTGGATGGGCAGGTGCGTCCCTGCGCCTTCTTCTCCCGGCGCCTTTCCCCTGCTGAACGGAATTACGACGCTGGTGACAGGGAGCTCCTGGCGGTGAAGCTCGCACTTCAGGAATGGCATCATTGGTTGGAGGGAGCAGCTCAGCCGTTTGTGGTCTGGACCGATCACAAGAACTTAGAGTACCTGAGGACGGCCAAGCGTCTGAATGCCCGCCAGGCGCGTTGGTCACTCTTCTTCGGACGCTTCAAGTTTACCATCACCTATCGCCCCGGTTCCAAGAATGGCAAACCGGATGCGCTGTCCAGACAATTCACCCCCGAAGACCCAGAGGATCGGGACCACACCATCCTGCCCACCTTGTGTGTCGTTGGGGCCGTCTCGTGGGGAATTAAGGCCAAGGTCCAGAAGGCACAGGAGGCAGAACCTGATCCTGGCGGCGGTCCGGTCGGGAGACTGTTCGTTCCATCATCGGTCCGGGGTGACGTCATCCATTGGGCTCATACGGCCAAGTTCGCCTGTCACCCTGGCATCTCCCGGCTGGTGGAGCTCCTCCAACGATCCTTTTGGAGGCCTGGTCTTAGGAGGGATGTCACCAACTACGTCCGTGCCTGTCCCCAGTGCGCAACGGGTAAAACCTCCACTTCTCCCTCAGCTGGTCTCCTTCACCCACTGCCGGTCCCCAGTAGGCCCTGGTCTCACGTGGCTCTGGACTTTGTCACCGGTCTCCCCAAGTCTGGTTCCTATGACACCATCCTGACCATCGTCAACCGATTCTCCAAGGCGGCCCATTTCGTGCCTCTCTCCGGGCTCCTTTCGGCACGAGAAACGGCTGACTTATTAATCCAACATGTGGTCAGGTTGCACGGGATCCCAGCGGATGTGGTCTCGGATCGGATACCCGGGATATTAAGTTGAAGGCTGAGAGGAGAAAGCTGGCGCAGCGCTTCATCGGTCCCTATCCCATTACTAAAATAATTAATCCGGTGGCTGTGCGTTTGACTCTCTCCCCTTCCCTCCGGGTCTGTCCAACGTTTCACGTTTCCCATATTAAGCCTGTTGTTTCTGACCCTCTCTGTCCTCCTCCCAGAGCTCCTCCTCCCCCCAGGATGATCGACGGCAATCCGGCATGGGGGGTCAAAGCCATCCTGGACTCCCGCCGCTGTGGTCGTGGTCTCCAGTATCTGGTGGACTGGGAAGGATATGGCCCTGAATGCAGATCCTGGGTGCCCCCGTCCTGGGTGCTGGATAAAAGTCTCATCACGGAGTTCCACCAGGCGCACCCAGGTAAGCCAGCGCCGGGAGGCGCTGCTCGGGGGGGGGGGGGAGTACTGTTACAACTCGCTCTCACCTGTCATCAGCGCCAGTGGCGCGCACACCTGCACCTCATCAGCCTCCACCTATATAACTCCCTCTGCCCTCTGCTTCGGCCTGGAGTCGTCTGCTCGTCTACGCTCCCAAACCTCCAGCACTCGTCTGCTTCGTCCCAGCCAGCGCACCTTTCTTCAAGCACGTAAGCAGCATAATTCCTCTTACCTTCTCTCCAGCTTTTCCCCTGTGCACAGGTGGACCTCCAGGGCAGCGGATTTCCTCCTCCTTGCCTCTCCCTGTTAAACCTCTCTCCAGCACGTCGGGAGCGCGCAGCAGCGCTGTCCTCCAGGCAGCATCAGCGTCGCCAACGCCATTCACCATCTCATCTGCACGTAAGCAGTATATTGTGGTTATTCCCCATGGGGCGTTTGACTGTAGCTAATTCCCTGCTCTGCTCTGCCCTCAGGGTTGCCTGGCTGCATGGCGAACTGTTCTGCTCTCGACGCACCCTGTTCACCCACACCACATCCACACTTCCACTCACGCATTCAAACACCACTCGTTGAATAAAGCCTTAAATCTTTCCCGAGCCTGTGTGTGTGTTCCCTGAGCCCATCATTATGCCAGAAAATAATGGTGATCACACAAAATATTGACACTTTGGACACAATTTGGACATTTTCACTAGGGGCGTACTCACTTTTGTTGCTAGTGGTTTAGACATTAATGTCTGTGTGTTGAGTTATTCAGAGGGGACAGCAAATTTACACTGTTATACAAGCTGTACACTGGCTACTTTACATTGTATCAAAGTGCCATACCTTCAGTGTTGTCCCATGAAAAAATGTAATAAAATTTTTACAAAACTGTGAAGGGTGTACTTACTTTTGTGATATACTTTATCTTCAACCAATTTTCTCTCTGTATAGCATTTTTGTGAATAAACCTGTTTAAGTTACTGAAGTACAATTTTGTAAATCCAACACCTGAATACATGTATCTGACTAAATTAAGTTTGATTAAAAACAGGATATAGATCGCCTACACAGTCCTATACTAAATAATACCACTGTCTGTTGCTACTCTTCTCTAAAATGAAAAAAAAAAAAAAAAATCACACAGTATCAAGTCAAGGGGTCATGTCCTGTGTAGTCTGAATTTAGCAGAGCTTATCTGGCACGTCCTCAGTGCTCTGCTTCCATACAGGTCAAGACATGCGTCACTCTCTGACTTCATTAACCTGATATTCAGTTTTGCTTCCTTTCAAAAAAAAAAAGTTCAAAAATAAAATAAAATTACATCTGCCTATTTCCAACCAAATTCCTGGCTACTGTTTTATTTAGATAACAATATAGTTAATTTTTTTTTAAAATTGCTGCAGTTGATGTTAATAATATTATAGCAGGTCCTTTATATAATCCTCTTTTATTTCATTATTGTTCTGTTGTAATGTGGGTTTCTAAGAATGAAGTACAGACCTGTTGTCCTGACTCCTCCCATAGTCAAATATTAGACTAAGAGCTGTCTTAACCTGTCTGAGAGTGGAAGTGCTGCCAACAAACTCAGCAGTTCTCATGACATCATTCAGACCATTGAGGATGGCTCTGAGGCAACATGTGACTCTTTTCCGCATATAAGTAGTAAACTCCACAAATTTCTCAAAAAAAGAATGAAAAAAAAATAAAGCTGCAAGAAAAAAAGTAGCAATTTTAAGAGAGAAAAGTTGCAAATAATTCTAGAAAAAGGTCAAAACAAGAAAAAAGTTACCGTACTAATTTATGGGGGAAAAAACACAATTGTAAGAAGAAAAAAAAATTCAAGACAGAAAAGTAGCAAATACACAAGGAAAAAAATAAGACTGATGAGAACAAAACTGCCTGTTTTCAGTTTATGTTTAAAACTCAGATGTTTTAGTGGTTTAGGAATACAGCCAGTATTTGGAGTGGAATGCAGCCTGTGGATGACGTTACCAATGATATATATAGGGTGGTCCGTCATCTCACTGCAGGTGGTGTTAGGTGGTATTGAGACACCATAGGGGTTACCACTCGTGTGTAGGCGCACTGAGTGTACATGTGCTTATTGCTATTTCTGTAATAAAGTTCAGTTTAACTGCAGCATCCTCGTCCATCTTCATTCCAGGTTTGTGAACATAGCATTTGGCGACGAGAATTTCGAACCATGGAAGCATGCTTGAGACCACTACAGCCCTTCGTCGAGACCCCGGGTGAACCAACCGTCCAGTGGCCACGATATTTTGAAACCTACGTTACGGCATTGGACCTGGGAAAACTGGATAAAGTAAGGAAACAAGCACTTCTTGTCCACAACCTCGGTATAGAAGGTCAGAGAATTTTCCACAAGCTGGGTCCGACAGAGTCGTATGTGGATGCTGTTGAACTACGACAAGCTTCAGCCTACGGAAACAACGAAAGGGATGATGGGTGAAGGGTCTGCAACAAACACAGTAACAGCAGAAGAAGAATGTGGTGTTGGAATACAGCCAGTATTTGGAGTGGAACGCGGCCTGTGGCTGACGTTACCACTGATAAATATATAGGGCGGTCCGCCATCTCACTGCAGGTAGTGTTAGGTGGTATTGAAACACCATAGGGGTTACCACTAGCCAGTCCCTCCAGGATTTCTGTGACATCATTTATGATCTGCAAGATGGAAAACAGACACAGAAAATGTGGCGACAGTTTCCTAGACTCCGTCTTCAGTGGGACCTGTTCGGCTGATAACCACACCATCTGACTGATGGTGTATCTGGGTGCCGGTGCACGACCGTGGTTAGCATAGAGATGGTTCCGCTTGGAAGAGTGGAGAAGGACAGCCCAAGTGGCTCTCCACAGACAGCGACAGCAACAAGCATAGGCCTCCACAGATGGCACAACAACCTCCCTCTCCGCCATAGAGGAGTTCGGCAAGATGGCGCCTGTTACTGGTATGGCTTCTGCTGCTTTTTCGCTGCTGGAGGTTTTATTCCTACTATGTCTATCTGAAGCAATTTTAACATACCATTTTGAGCTACGTTATGATAATACAGTGATGATGCAAATTAAGGCATCTATGGAACAACACAGTGCGAAGTGGGGCCGATGCTTCTTTGCTGCACCATTTGTTTTTTGCTGACCTGTCACTTGGAAGTCTACTGCTGCTACCTCCACTGTGTAGAAGGCCACGGAGGCAT
Organism: Pholidichthys leucotaenia; assembly: GCA_020510985.1. Classification (NCBI taxonomy): domain Eukaryota; kingdom Metazoa; phylum Chordata; class Actinopteri; order Cichliformes; family Pholidichthyidae; genus Pholidichthys; species Pholidichthys leucotaenia. The sequence continues at coordinate 405,805,938 of CM035838.1, forward strand.
GAATCCCGAGCTGGCATCCAGGTGAGGCTGAGGTGCACCAGCCGCCCGAGCCAAGAGTGATACACGAGTTGTCTGTGTCCCATCCAAGTGCAAACACCTGAGGAGGACTACAACCCCACGCCACTGCTCCGGTATGACCTGTTCTACTGTCGCCTTTGCTCTCTGAGAATTTCTACTCCACGGTACCGCTGTTTGACAGCTGTCAACATTCAGTTAGCTGGGCGTGACGTTGCGCTGCTGTCTCAGATTAAGATGGCTCTGCTGAACACTCACTCCATCTCAAACAAATCGTTTTTCCTGAACGATTTGATTGGGAAAGAAAACCTGGATTTTCTATTTCTGACTGAAACCTGGCAACGACAGGACGAATTCGCTCACCTGAAGGAAATCTGCCCTACAGACTGCACCTTCATTGCGACCCCCGCCTGAGTGGATGCAGAGGTGACCTGGCCGTCATTTTCCACAACCGCTTCAAATGTCAGTCTATGAACTCTGAGTGTTTCTCTTCATTTGAACTTAAGTGCCTCAACTCCTTTTTATTGTGTTTTAATCTACTGCCCGCCTGGCGCAGCTGGTGTATTTTTATCGGAATTCTCAGACTTCTTATCTTCCATAATTAAACTAGAAAGAGTTTTAATTTTAGGTGATTTTAAAATACATGTAATGATACGTCTTCTAATGCTGCTGCAAACTTTTTAACTATTACAGAGGCTCACAATTTCAGGCAGCATGTCTCCGGCCCCACACATAAAAAGGGGCGCTCCTTGGACCTTGTCTTTTCACTGGGACTGAGTTTGGACAGTGTTAAAGTGGAGGATGTTTGTGTCAGTGATCATTGCTGTGTTTTCTTTGAGCTGTCAGTTAATGTGGAACAGCATGAATGTAAAACATTAAGACAGAGGCGCATCATTAACCAGCAGGCCATGGATAGATTTATTTCAGCTTTTGACACTCACCTTGTTGCAGGATATGAGGATGTAAATTCTATGGTGGATTGTTTTAATCAACAGTGCCAATTGGTACTTGCTAAAGTGGCTCCTATTAAATATAGCTATACTTCTCCTAAGAAACTATGCCCTTGATTAAATGAAGAGATCTGCATTCTTAGGAGAAGCTGCGTAAGGCAGAACGTTTGTGGAAGGCCACCATGCTTGAGGTGCACAGACTCCACCTCAAAGACCTTATAACTTCACTAAATGATATGATGAAGGATTCGAGAACAAACTACTTTGTTCAGCTTATATCCTTAAACAAGGGAAATCCCAAGTTTTTGTTTGACAGTATTAATTCCATTGTCTCACCTGATTTAGCCATGGTTCCTGCTTATTCTAATGCTGAATGTAATGACTTTGTAAATTTTTATGGTGAATAAGGTGAATGATATTAGAGCAAGTACTACATCTGCTGAGGACCTTGGCCTGAATCAGGCCCCCTCTAACACGTGGTCCTTATTCACTCCAGTCACGCTACTGGATGTAAACGGTCTTCTGGCTTCTATAAAGCCCTCTTCAAGCCCCTTAAGATATCCTCCCAATGTCACTGCTTTTCAAAATATTTGATTCTATCGGGCCTTTAATTGTCTAAACCATAAATTGGTCACTTTTATCAGGCACTGTTCCCAGTTCTTTTAAACAAGCAGTGGCTGAACCCAAATTAAAGAAACAAAACTTAGACCCTACAGAATTGAACAGTTACAGGCCCATTTCAAAGCTTCCCTTCCTATCCAAAATGCTTGAGAAAGTAGTAGCCATGCAATTAACTACATTCATAGAGAGAAATAAAATTTTATAAGCCTTCCAGTCTGGTTTTCGTAAAATGCACTCCCCCAAGACAGCGCTAATTAAAGTTTCCAGTGACATCATGACTGCAGCAGATTCTGGTAAGTTCTCGGTCCTGGTGTTGTTGGATCTTACCGCTGCTTTTGACATGGTGGACCACAATATATTGGTAAATAGGATGAAAGTCACGTTTGGTATTTCAGGATAAGTTCTGAAATGGTTCTCATCCTATTTAACTGACAGAGAGTTTTGTGTTTTGTTCAATGAGAAGATATCAGAGGTTAAAGGACTTTCCTGTGGGGTACCTCAAGGCTCAATTTTGGGCCCTACTCTGTTTTTATTGTATTTAACCCCACTTGGCCAGATTATCAGTCAGTTTAAGGGTGTCTCTTACTATTTTTACGCAGACGACATTCAGCTTTACTGCTTTTTTAAAGAAAATGAGCTGAACATTTTGTCAAACTTAATCTCTTGCCTGTCTGCCATTAACAAATGGTTAAACAATAATTTCCTACAATTAAATCTTAACAAGACAGAAACACTGATCATCACTCCAGATAGTAAAATTCCTCTGATAAGGCAACACTTAGGTCACCTAGGCCCTTCTGTCCAGCCCAGCCTACATAACCTGGGTGTGGCGGTTTGGGAAAACCCCCACAAACAGACTAAGGACAGACAGCTCGCTACTTCTAGTTTTTTCTGCTGCATGCTGTGATCTAATCAACCATTTATGCATTTCACTGCTGTGAGGTTAATGTGTCACCTTTCATGTATTGTGTTCATGCATCCTGTCTGTGTCTCACAAATGCAAATATCTCATGCCTGTTCTGCAGTCCCTTTGATCAGACAAACTGCTGTGAATCTGCTTTGATGTATTGTTTGAGTTGGGTATAAATACTGCACAGGTCCTGTAACACGTCCTCTCACTCATCTGACTTCAACCCTGCTGCAGGACACAGACTGTGTGTCCCTTCTCTGAGAGCCGTGGGCTCGCTCCCGGCGCGCACACACGGCGCCGGGAGAGGAGCTCGTGACGGTGGTATGATATAATAAAACTCTACTTAAAACCTCCAACAACGCCGCTTTATTTCATGCCGCTGCACTGGTGACCCGACGCTGAATCGAACACGCTGCCAGCGAACGCAACACCCGGCGGTGATTCTCCGACGACAAGCGAACGCAACAGCTCCCTTCTGCTTCAGGGAGATTTCGACGCAGAGTTTCCAGGTTGAAACTCTCCGGAGACCACCCACGACCGGGAACGCTGCAGCAATGTTTCATGGTGAGATCTGCACGCCTAGATTGGCACATCCACGCTGGACCGGCCGCACTCACAGCCCCTCCACAAGAGAGCGCATGCACCTCGTCCCCTCTCCACGACGGCGATCCCCATGGCCGACGGAGCACACGTGGACCTGAACGCACCATGACGAGCGAGTGACAGAGCGTCTACTTTCCTTCACCGCTCAAACAGACAACAGGGATGATCTCCAGCAAGCTCCCTGACCCTGGTTCTCTTCTCCAGCGGCCCACCCACGCACGGGACCCCGGCACACGCACCGGGGAGTCACGGGCATGGCGCACCACGCACGGGACACATACGGCTCCACAGACTGCCTTCCTCCTTCGCCGCTGCACTTCAGGGCTGCTCGCTCACCTGAGGCACGCACGCAGCATGCTCGAAGGATTTGTTAATAGTCTCAGCCACGGCATACAAGGGGAATTCAGCGGTTTGCGGTTCCCGAGAGCTTTAAGGTTGTGCCCACACCTAAAGCCAACACGCCAGTCCCTCTGCTCTCATCACAGCCGCCACGCAGCCTCGTCTTTTCTTCATGGCGGCTATTAATCCTTGCAGGACTTAATCGCGGGAGGAGCCAGTGACTAATTTTTCTTCTTGTGGACCTCTGCACGTTCAACGGGACCAGCCCTTCGACATCGCGGACCCACAAGCAATTTTTGCGCGGCCTGGACGTTTTCATCGTCCCCGGCCGGCTTTTACTACCCCCACCCCCCTCCACCCCCTCCTGCACAGAGCTTTTCCCTGCTCGCTGCCCAAGCTGCACTATCGAGGTCTCGACCACCTGCTGAGCCCTCTGGGGGGGAGCTGTGGCGGTTTGGGAAAACCCCCACAAACAGACTAAGGACAGACAGCTCGCTACTTCTGGTTTTTTCCGCTGCATGCTGTGATCTAATCAACCATTTATGCATTTCACTGCTGTGAGGTTAATGTGTCACCTTTCATGTATTGTGTTCATGCATCCTGTCTGTGTCTCACAAATGCAAATATCTCATGCCTGTTCTGCAGTCCCTTTGATCAGACAAACTGCTGTGAATCTGCTTTAATGTATTGTTTGAGTTGGGTATAAATACTGCACAGGTCCTGTAACACATCCTCTCACTCATCTGACTTCAACCCTGCTGCAGGACACAGACTGTGTGTCCCTTCTCTGAGAGCCGTGGGCTCGCTCCCGGCGCGCACGCACGGCGCCGGGAGAGGAGCTCGTGACGGTGGTATGATATAATAAAACTCTACTTAAAACCTCCAACAACGCCGCTTTATTTCATGCCGCCGCACTGGGTGTTGTTTTCGACAATGCTGTGTCACTGGACTGCCATGGTCGGCAACTAGTCAGAAATTGCTTTTTTCATCTGAGGAATATAGCAAAACTTAGACTTATGGTCTCAGCACCTGAACTGGAAATGATCATTCATGTTTTTAGCTCGTCTTGCTTAGATTATTGTAATGCCCTTTTTATGTGTTTTAATAAAACTGTTGTTGCCTGCCTTCAGACTGTGCAAAATGCAGCTGCTCAGCTTTTAACCCAGACGAAGAAAAGGGAACACATTTCCCCAGTTTTATCGTCCACTGGCTGCCAGTTGCTTTTAGATGCCATTTTAAGGTTTTAATTTTGACTTTTAGAGCTTTTAACAGCCAAGCCCCTTCATACATCTCAGCCCTCTTGACTCCTTATGCCATGACGCGATCACTAAGATCCTCAGACCAGTGACTTCTGGTGGTCCCTTGGACCAAATTCAAAACCCATGGAGATCGGTCTTTCCAGGCCGCTGCACCACGGCTTTGGAACGCACTTCCCCTGTCCTTTTGTCCTTGAGTCTGTTGACTCCTGTAAGAAGGAGTTAAAAACTCATTTGTTTAGACAGGCTTTTAGCTCTCCTTGAATGGCTTTTATTCCTACACTGTTTTCTCTTTTTATTCCTATTAATACAAATATTTTATCTTATTTCTATTGATTTTAATTTCTGTGTATTTGTAAACTTTAATTTACTGTGAAGCACTTTGTGATATATAGCTGTGACAAGTGCTATTGCAAATAAACTTTGCTTGCTTGCCTGCATAGGTAACAGAGGTGGGGTGTATCCCATACAGCAGTGGTCCCCAACTTTTTTTGCGTCACGGACCGGTTTAATGTCAGACAATATTTTCAGGGACCGGCCTTTAAGGTGTGCCAGATAAATACAACAAAAGAACATGATACGACCAGCATAAAAACTATGGTGTTTTCTAAATATAATAATAAACGTGAATCCACTGTGTACTCATTTGCAACTTTATTAGCAGTGTCCTCTTAACATCGCGACAACAACAACATAACATGAGTAACATCCTCTCTGCCCACAACACTCTTTGGTCGCTATGGTAACGTTTAAACATGCCTTCAAAATAAGATACACCACAAACACAAATATAAAGTGCATGAAAAATACAACTCATCACAACGCTGAATCAGTGGGAGCCCTGAGCTTGTTTCTCTGCAACGAGACGGTCCCATCTAGGGGTAATGGGAGACAATGACACCCAAAGTGTGTTGCTTATGTCCAGTCTACTTCGTAATTTTGTTTTGGTTGCTGACACTGCAGAAAACCTCGCTTCAAACAGATAGAATGTCGGAAATGGCAACAGGGTTTTCAGTGCTGTTGTGGCGATCTCAGGGTATTCAGCCATGACTTTAATCCAGAACACCGGCAGAGCTGTTGTCTCGAACATACCTTTAAGGCCGCCGTCATTTGCGATCTCCAGCAGTTGATCTTCTTCTTGCACAGGCATGTTGGATTCACCTGGTTTGCTGAGAAATGGGTTGCACATCCATTCTTTGGCAGTTCATGCATTTTTTGTTATTGGGAAGTAGCGCTCGAACTCTTTTAAAAGCAAAGACAGGTGATCGTGCACCAGCTGGGAGAATGAAGGCTCGGACTCTGTCTCTTCCAAAATCCCCGCTAATGTTTGAAACATGTCAAATACACCAACCAGCTGCCAATCTGGATTCAGGAGTCAGACTCAATCTCTGTTTTTAAGAATAGGGCTAAAACCTACCTTTTTGATATAGCCTACAATTAGGGAGGGATCATGTGTTTCTGAACCCTCCCTTAGTTATGCTACTAATAGGTTTAGTCAGCCGGGGGACCTCCAATAATGCACTGGGCCTCACTCATTTCTTCACTCTCAATGAAATATTTTTTTTTTTTGCTGGTCATTAACATCTGTTTGTTCTCTCCCATAGACTGAGTCCCCATCGTGCTGTTTGCTCTCTACATGTCCGTTCTGTAGCATCATCTCACTTTGGCTCAGCAATAATTATTCTTCTGCTTAAAGACATTTTGTTTCACCCAGGAGTAAGACAGTCAAGAACTGATTTTCTCCCCCAGGCCACAACAAAAATCTATTCCTTTGTTAAAACCAGCCTAAGGAATTCCACCTATGTCCGGCTTTGGTTTTATTGCTCCCATAAACATGGAGACATGAAGCCCCTCATTGCCACACCGATCCACAGCTCAATAAAATTTCCTTAAACTTTGGGACATGCTGGATTTAACCAGTGAACTTTAAAGAACATTCTTACAAACTCAATTCTAAACCTTCTCTTCTTTTCAGGACTATGAAAAGCAAATGGACTCTGATGTTTTAATGTGAAAAATCAATAATATGTGTGAAATGCATTAATCTGTGATTTTATATATATACGCATGTTAAAAATGTTTAAATGAATGTTTATTTCTGCATGTTGATTTAGAAGCACTGCTTATAATTTATACTAATCATTAAAGTTAGCTTAGTTATACATAAGTGTATAAAAGCACATTCCAGTATGTGTCACGCCGCGCCGCTCATTAGCGGCGCCAGCTGCACGCGCACCTGCACATCATCAGCGGATAGGGATTTAAGCCGCCTCGCCCTGGGCTTCGGCCTGAAGACGTCAGACTTCGCTCAACGGATTGCTGTGAGTTCCCTATCATACTTCAGCAAGCATTGTGGTAAGAAGCCCTTACCTTTCCTTCTCCAAGTCTGCTCCCCTGTGCACAGGTGGATTTCCCGGCGGCGGACCTTTCCTCTCCATCGCCTGTTCCTCGCTGCTGCACCGGGCCTTCCAGGTTGCTGTCTTCCGGACCTCGTTCCTTGCTGTGCCAGCCACCTGCCCTTTCCAAGTAAGCTCCTCTCCAACTTGTACATCTCCTGTGTTGGTGTGTGCCCGTCACCCTTCTCCCTGTGCTTTTCCCATAGGGTTGACCGGCTGTACGGTCTCCTGCCTCTGTGCCCGAAGCAGACGCCACCACCAACACATTTACACTTCGCAGACACACATTCATACACCCTTGTTGTCAATAAAGCTATTTGAGCTACTCTGAGCCTGTGTGTGTGTCTCCTGAGCCGTGCATTATGTCAGTATGCATCAAGATTTGCCTCTAAAACCATGTGACTCCAGCAGCCAATCTCTGCATGACAACAACTCCTTCCCAAAGCTCCAGACAATAGACTGTTTGTCTATTGGACTGAAAGTTCATAAAGCCCGCCCATGAAGGACGCTCATTGGCTGAGATTCCGGTCAACCCGGAAGCCTGTGAAAGCTCAACAGAACTTATAAAAGGAGAAAGACCCCCTGCTTCGATCTCTTTTGGCTTTTGGATTTACCTCTTTCGGCTCGCTCTTTCTGCCCTCTTCTTTCGACGCGCTTTTTGGCTCTTTCGCCTCCGTTCATCTCTCTTCATTGTCTATTGTCTACACACAGCAAGAAAGAACTTTGGGAAGAACAAAGACTTCTACCACGTGTTGCTTTTCTGAACACAGAGCAGATAACTCGTAATTTGTTTATGTAACTTTGTATTTTAATGTTTTTTTTTCTTTTTCTCTTAAATGCCTAGGAATTCCTATTTCTTTGAGCTCAATTCTTAATCGGAGTTAAACTCCAATTTTTATTTATCACTTTTTCTTTGTTAAACTTTCTGTAAAACCACCGTTTAATTTTAATGTAAGTTTTAATCTTGACTTTATTTTTATAATATTTTTCTTGACCAATCACACACCAGAAGCTATTATTTTTATCTAAAGTCCGAAACTCTTTAATTTGAGATCGGATTAGATATCTTTAATTAATTATTATCGAAGGCCTCTGAGAAGACGCAGCTCTCATCACACGCTGAAGAAACGTCGGCACCATCTGGCTCCGATCCAAGTTACAACTGTGGGTCATTCAGCCAAAATCCAGCCACTTCGACCGCTTGACTTTAAAGGTCGAACTGTGGACCCTGAAATATCTGCGGGCAGATATTTCCCCTAACATCCACGAAATCTTGGGCTGAGGACGACGAAAGCACGTTGACCAGATCATCGAGGAATCACGTGAGCTGCAAACTTTAATTCATCTGCTGAATTAAACGTCTGAGGTTCGGTAATAATTTGTATATCTAATCAGATGCAAATTAAGAAGCCCTTAACATAACTCTTCTTTTCATTAAAATTCCGTTTTTATTTTCTTAAGATTAATCCAGGACTTTTCATATAATTAGTAAACTTTCTCCATAAATTTGCATTGTTTCCATAATCTGTTAACTCAAACTGATAGAAATTGGTTTCTCAGTTTAACCCTGGTTCCAAAAATATTGACATTGTTAATCTATCATTTACAAGATTGATTTTATGATTAATGAAATCACTGCAATGTCTGTTAATCATTTCATTTAATAAATATGTGAAAATGAGAGAAGTTGTTGAGAATTTATTTCATTCTGAGTCTGTTTCAAGCACAGGTATTGAATTCACGGAAAAATTTGAGAGTGATTATTAATTAATTTATTGAGTGATTAAACAGGTATAAAGTGAAATTAAAATTAAAATTGCTTCTTAAAGATAGAAGCTGGTGCCCCTACGAGTGTTATTAACTTTTCTGGTGTATATGAAACGAGATTTGACCTCAGATTCCAATACTAACTAACTAACTAACTAACCTGCACTTATATAGCGCTTTTCTAGTCACAAAGACCACTCAAAGCGCTTTCATTAATACTAACCCTCTATTCTAAGGGCCTATAGGAAACAGATATCTAGGGACAATTTAGAACAGCCAATTAACCTAACATGCATGTTTTTGGCATGTGGGAGGAAACCGGAGAAATCCCGGAGTAAACCCACGGAACACGGGGAGAACATGCAAACTCCACACAGATCACTGTTGGTCGGGGGCTGGGATCGAACCCACGATCCCACGATCCCCACAATCCCCCGGCCAAGGGTAAACTGTGCTGCCGCAGTGCTAACCACTGCGCCACCGTGCAGCATATACGTCAATATAAATTAAATAATTCATACCTGATCATATTTATTAATTTCATATTTTCTCCTACAGTTCTTTTCATCTTCTCTGTCCCCTCACCCCCCAGCCAGTCACAGCAGATGACTGCCCCTCCCTGAACCTGGTTCTGCTGGAGGTTTCTTCCTGTTAAAAGGGAGTTTTTCCTCTCCACCGTCGCCAAGTGCTTGCTCACAGGGGATTGCCTGATTGCTGGGGTCTTTCTGCAACTGTGGGGGTTCCCCCTACAGTTAATAGTGCTATGAGATGACTGTTGTTGTGAAATGGCGCTATATAAATAAAGTTGAACTGAATTGAATTGAACTGAATTATGCGCCGTCCCCACAAATCCAATTTGGCTTTAAATGCAGCTACTTTATCTGCCAACTTGAAGACAGTTGTCATTTTCCCCTGAAGTGACAGATTGAGTTCATTGAGCAGGCTGAATATGTTGCACAAGTAAGCGAGTTTTGCGACCCATTCCTCGTCACTGAAATGTGCTGCTCACTTCCGCCCTCCCAAGAGAGCAGACGCTTTTTTCTTCTCTCCTGCTGACTGCTGACTTTTTCCTCCCCTCCTACTACTGGATCCCAGCTTGCTGTTGTCTGTCTGCGTCTAACTGCGACCGCCGAAAAGAAATTATGGAGTTAATAAGCTGGGCTTTGAACACAATTGACACTATTTTTTCAACAAGGAAAAGTGCTCCGGGGGAAGCTGTCTGCCCCGCTGGAACGGCTCCAGTGGGCTATCTATGTGACACAGGTAATTGGAAAATGCTGTGTCTCTCTAATCTCTCTATCGAAGATATTGAAGATTTGTTTATCTTCGTAATCTTGGTGATTGGGATAATTCTGATTGGGACGGGAATTGTCTTGGTTTACCGTAAATTGCTGAAGATGGATTCAACCTATCAAAATGCTGGCCAGGCGAGGTGCATCCAACAAATTGAGGAACTGGAGAAGACCCTGATAGCGACTACTGGAGAACTGTCTCGTAAGGTGGATTACATCATGGGTTCGCTCAGGTCTTTCCACGACGAATTCAAAGCTGCGCAAGGAAGGATTAATGTACTGAATCTACAGAAGAAATACAAGTCTCCTCTGTGATCAGTCCTATTTGGCATTATTATTCCCCATGGAAATTCCTCCTGGCTGTCTGCAGACTGTGTTTTTTCAAAATCATGAGCACAAGGCCTTGGACAGCCAGCTGCAGCGCCAGATAAGACTGGGCGCCAGACAGACAAAACATCTTCTGCCAAGGGTCCTTGGGTCTCTCTTATTATCATCAACACTGCTCAACACCGCACACACATTGATTCATGAACTGATTAAAGATATACTGTACACTGCTCTCTTGTGTCTTGTGAAATTCTGAGTTGTTGCTCTGTGCTATTGAGAGATTTTTTTTCATTGTAATCATAATCTGCTTAAAAATAAGCTGTATTATGATAACGAAGTTTTTTTTTCTCCTCCCCCCTTGTGTCGTTCCCTCCCTTCCCCTCCCTTTCTTATCTATCTCTGTTTGATGAGGCGCCTATTATGGCTGCCGTGTCGTTGTGTCGCGCGCATGCGCACCAATGTCAAGTCAAGTTCCTCGTGTGTTTTTTACATGCTTGGCAATAAAGTTTATTCTGATTCTGATTCTGATTCTGCCAACGGTGACTTTTTTTCTCAGAGAAATCTCTGCAGTGGCTCTCGTAATGTCTGCCCTCTAAGCAACGGCCTTTAATTTTAGAGGTAACGTATCACGTCACCGAGACAAGTGTCTTGACGTGCGTCAAGAGTGAGCCGTAGATGGATGTAATGGAGAGAATCCGGTAATTTTTCAAAATGAAACATCATTCAGACTCAGATAATAAATAAAACGGACGTGATATAAGATATTTATTTTTTCTGTGCGGCCCGGTACCAAATCACCCACCGGACTGGGACCACTGCCATGGAGGCCTCGAAGGGCGTCAGGTTGGTGATGGAAAAGACAGCAGTGTTGTGAGTGCACTCCACCCAGGTCAGATGGGAGCTCCAGGTGGTAGGATTGCAGGAGGCTATGCATCTCAGGGTGGCCTCCAGGGACTGGTTGGCCCGCTCAACCTGACCATTACTTTGGGGACAATATCCGGAGGTGAGACTGACAATGGTACCGAGGGAACGGCAGAAGGCTTTCCAAACTTGCAACGTGAACTGTGGACCCCTATCTGAAACAATGTCAATAGCGATTCCGTGCAGGCAGATGACATGGAGAGTAAGTAGGGTAGTAGTCTCAGCGGCAGAGGGCAACTTGGGTGAGGGTACCAGATGGATGGCCTTAGAGAATCGATCTATGATTGTGAGGATAACAGTGTTTCCTTGCGATGGAAGGAGACCCGTAACAAAGTCCACAGCAACATGTGACCAGGAACAACTCAGGACAGGTAGGGGATGAAGGAGGCCTGCTGGAGGTGAGGAGTTTGATTTATTGGTGGCACAGACCTGACAGGCTTTAACAAAGTCTCGAACATCTGCTCTGAGGGTTGGCCACCAAAAACTTGTTGCAGAAGTTCAACAGTCCTAGAAATACCAGGGTGACAGGTGAAAAAACTGGTGTGCCCCCACTGGATGACTTCATTATGGAGGGAAGAGGGGACATACAGTAGGTTAGCCAGACCTCCCTCAGGGATGGGTTCAGAGGACTGGGCCTGCCAGACCCCCTGCTCGATTTCCCAAGAGAGGGCTCCTCCAACACAGGAGGGAGGCAGGAAAGGTTCTGGAGAAGAAGAAGCGGCAAGAGGGAGAGAGGAAATTGAAGGGTCGGAGGAGAGCTGGCAAGAAAGAGCATCAGGTTTAATATTGCGGAAACCAGAATGGTAAGTAATGGAGAGATTAAACCTAAGAAAAAACAAAGCCCAACGGGTTTGTCTGGAACTTAATCTTCTGGCAGATCTAAGATACTCTAAGTTTTTATGCTCTGTGCAGACAATGACAGGTTGGGTGGCTTCGTCTAGCCAGTGCCTCCATTCCTCTAACGGCAGTTTAATGGCCAGCAGCCCACGGTCCACTACATCGTAATTCCTCTCAGCTGGGGTCAGCCGCCGAGAGAAATACGTGCACGGATGTAACTTTTGATCGGGGCCAGCGCCCACCCTCGAATCACATTTGTCGACCTCAACCACAAACTGTGATTGAGTGTCGACCTGAGCCAAGATGGGTGTCTGAGAGAAAAGGGCTTTTAATTTGGAGAAGGCTTGTTCCGCCACTTCAGACCATTTAAATGTGATTTTAGTTGAAGTCAGCTGGGTTAACGGCAGGGCTACCTTGCTGTAATCCCAAATAAAGTGGTGGTAGAAATTTGCAAAGCCCTGGAAGCACTGGAGGTGCTTCCTGGAGAGGGGGTAGGCCAATCTAAGACCGCCTTGACTTTAGCTGGGTCAGTCTTTAGCTTGCCCTCAGCTACTATGAACCCCAGAAAAGAAGTGGCACAGGAGGAAAACTTGCACTTCTCAGCCTTCTCGAAAAGTTGATTTTCAAGTAGCCCCTGCAAGACGGCCCAGACATGGACTGTGTGCGCTTCCAGTGTGAGGGTAAAAATGAGAATGTCGTTGAGGTATACAAAAATCAACTGGTTCACCATGTCCCATAGAACGTCATTTTTCATACGCTGGAAGATGGCAGGGGTGTTGGTCAGCCCAAAGGACATCACCAGGTATTCAAACTGCCCCAGGTGTGTCTTAAAGGCCATCTTTCACTTGTCACCTTTGTGTATGAGAACTAGATTGTATGCGTTCCGGAGATCGAGTTTAGTGAACATTCGTGCATGCCGAAGAAGCTCGAAAGTTAATGAGCAATAACAGGTATTTATCTTTGACGGTGATTGCGTTCAGCTTATGATAATCAATGCAGGTCTGCAAGGATCCGTCTTTTTTCCCCACAGAAAAGAACCCAGCACCGAGAGGAGCAGATGAGAGACGAATGAGGCGGGCGCTCAGGGAGTCTTTGATATAACTCTCCATCACCTCCCTCTCCGGCCCAGACAAACTGTAGAGCCGACTGGATGGCAGTTGTGCGCCAGGGAGGAGGTCTATAGTGCAGTCATAGGGCCGATGAGGTGGCAAAGAGAGAGCCCTAGACTTACTAAAGACCTCCCCAAGGTCATGATAGACCTCAGGCATGAGACTGAGGTCCGGCGGCTTGGCTGAGGGGAGGAGATAGGGAGAGTGGGCGAACATGTGACTGAATGGAGGTACGATGAAAGACAAAATGGGCTGCAGGACTCCACCACAACGACCCGGAACTTGACCGAGAAATCGACGACCAACCGATTTCCCTGCCGGAGGACCAACAATTAGCTTACCCTCACTCTCTGCATGATTGAATGCCCAAGAAAATTCCTGTACAAACCAATCATCAGAATAATAGGGCCCCTCCGGACTACTTAATATGGATGGGGCCCACCTAAGTGTCCAATCTCTGAGCAACAGGGTCATAAATTGGATTATGGATGAATCATCCCAGTACTCCCCGCCACCTGCTGAACATAAAGCCGACAGTGAAGCAAGAACCCCTTACATTCCCCCACCTCCCCCGCGTACGGGGCAGGAGAAGGGATGGAAATGGTTCGGCAGATAGTAGAAGCAATCGGAGCAGCAGGTGGAGGAGGAGACACCAAACAAGGAAGCTGACACAGGTGGTTGGCTACGGTAGCTAATTGTTGGGTAATAGTTTGTAATTGTTCTGAGAGAAAAGCGACTTGGTGTCCAAATGGGAGAGTGCTGATTGTTCCCCCGGTGAAGTGCTCGCTGAGCCTCGATCCTGGCTGGATCGTTTTGTCATGATTTATAAGCCAGAGACTCAAATACAGAGCAAACAACACCGGAAGAACAAACAGACACAGGCAGTAACGTTTAACACAATTTATTGCACAACAAAAATTAATGAGCAACAACAAAAACACTAATGAGTATGCTGGAGGAGCATACAGCCTGTGAATAAGAGAGAAAGGAGAAATGATTAATAATGAATTTAATTAAGAAGGGAGAAGAAGAGGAAAAGAAGAGGAGAGACTTACTACCAAAGCAGAGGGCCTGGCTATGGAACCAGCGTGTGGTTGCAAAGGAGCTGGCGGCAGTAGAACCAGCAACACAAACAAGTGAGGGGATAGTTGGCAGGGTGGAGCAGGGTAGTTGGTTGACCGGGTGGAACAGAAGTTGTCCAGGTGAGGAAGAGGTTCAGGTGAGCATGCATAGCCCCGGAGTAACACACCGCTGAGATGGCAGCAACCTGGAAGGAGAGGAGGGTCAGACAACTGGTAAAATAATAACACCATTCAACTTAGCATAAGCTGATGGCGGCAATACCCACCAGTCCAGCAATGAGGCCTTCACAAACTGGCTCTTTTAAAGCTGACAGAAGAGGCAGCAGCAATTGTGCACAATCACGCAGGAGGGTGTAATCAACTCCGGAGCCCGGAAACAGGAAGGAGGAAAACACAGAAAAGGAGGGGGAGCACGCTCACCTGATCATCACATTTCTATGAGATTCAGGTCTGGAGAAAGTGCAGGCAGCTCTATTTGAGGGACCCCAGCCTTCAGCAGCCATTCCCTAATGATGCAGCCTTGATGAGCTGGAGCATTGTTGTCCATGAAGATGAAATAAGGCCTGTGTTTGTTCATACAGGAGCACAATGACTGGATTACTGATGTTATTCAGGTCGTATTGGCTTGTCACTGTACCATTCACAAGGTGTAGGGCAGCTCTGTATTGATTAGACACACCTGCCCAGACTGTAACACCACCACCACCAAAGGCTTGTCTGGTGACAACAGTGGCTGATGCATAGTGCTCTCCTTGACATCTCCAACATTGTTGGCAGCCATCATTTCTGCTCAGCCTGAATCAACTTTCATCAGAGAACAGCACTGAGGCCCACTGGTCCCTTGTCCAGTGTAAATGCTCCCTGGCCCAGGAAAGACGATGATGCCTGTGCCTGGTGGTGTGGTCAGGTACCCTTGCTGGTTGTCTAGTGTGCAGACCACACTTATGTAAATGGTTTTGAATGGTGTGATGTGACACTCGGGTGCCTCTCACCTCCATTAAATATGCCTGGAGTTGAGTGGCATTCATCATCCAGTTCCGCAGGAGACTGTTTACAATGAAGTTGTCATCAGCGTGTGATGTGCCCAAAGGACGTCCACTTCTTTGCCTTTCTGTGATGCTTCCAGTCTCTCTGTATCTCTGTTGCAATCTGCTGATGACACTCTGTGACACTCTAACCTCAGTGGCCACTTCCCTCTGAGAACATCTTGTTTGAAGCCTCACAATAGTGAGGTACTGTTGATCAATTGTTAGGTGTCGTCTTGGTATCATGATGTCAAAATGCGAACAGCATGATGAAGAGGACTGTTTACATACCAGTTCTAATTGAACCAGAAAATGTATTGGTCTATTCACGGATCAAACACCTGCTGTTAATTTTGCTGTTAAGCACCTTGTTAGAGAACAGCAAGTTATGCAAAAAGTACTGAAACATTGAACAGTTGGAAATGTGCATTTAAAAGGTTAGAGAAGGTCAAATTAATTTCACCTGTAAAGGTTTATAGTGCATTTTTTGTGACTGGCATATATTCTCCCTTGTGTCTACGTTGTACAGAGGAGGGAGAACAATACACCACGTTCCAAATTATTATGCAAATAGGATTTTAGTGTTATAAACATTCAGTTTTTTGTTTTTCAATTAGACTCATGGATGGTATTGTGTCTCAGGGCTCTTTGGATCACTGATATCAATCTCAGACACCTGTCATGATTAGTTTGCCAGCTGAGCCCAATTAAAGGAAAACTATTTAAGGATGTTCCATATTATTAAGCATACCACAGATTTCAAGCAATATGGGGGAATAAAAGGATCTCTTTGCTACTGAAAAGCATCAAATAGTGCAATGCCTTGGACAAGGTATGAAAATATTAGATATTTCACGAAAACTTAAGTGTGATAATTGTACTGTGAAGAAATTTGTGGGTGATTTAGAGCACAGACAGGTTTATGCAGATGAAAGCATAATGAGGAAGGTTTCTGCCAGACAAATTCATCAGATTAAGAGAGCAGCTGCCAAAATGCCATTACAAAGCAGCAAACATGTATTTGAAGCTGCTGGTGCCTCTGGAGTCCCACAAACCTCAAGGTGTAGGATCCTCCAGAGGCTTGCAGTTGTGCGTAAACCTACTATCTGGCCATCCCTAACCAATGTTCAGAAGCAGAAACGGTTGCACTGGGACCAGAAATACATGAAGACTAATTTTCAAACAGTCTTGTTTACTGATGAGTGCCGTGCAACCCTGGATAGTCCAGATGGATGCAGTAGTGGATGTTTGGTGGAGTTCACCATGTCCCAACTAGGCTGCGACATCAGCAAGGAGGTGGTGGAGTCATGTTTTGGGCCAGAATCATGGGGAGGGAGCTGGTAGGTCCCTGAAGGTGTGAAAATGGCCTTGGCAAAGTATACAGAGTTTCTGACTGACCACTTTCTTCCATGGTACAAAAAGAACTGTGCCTTCCATAGCAAAATTATCTTCATGCATGACAATGGACCATCTCATGCTGCAAAGAATACCTCCGTTCCATTGGCTGCTATGGGCATAAAAGGAGAGAAACTCATGGTGTGGTCCCCATCCTCCCCTGACCTCAACCGTATTAAAAACCTTTGGAGCATCCTCAAGCAAAAGATCTATGAGGGTGGGAAGCAGTTCACATCAAAACAACAGCTGTGGGAGGCTATTCTGACATCTTGCAAAGAAATTCAAGCAGAAACTCTCCAAAAACTCACATGTTCAATGGATGCAAGAATTGTGAAGGTTATATCAAAGAAGGGGTCCTATGTTAACATGTAACTTGGCCCGTTAAGATGTTTTTGATTGAAATAGCTTTTGATTTCAGTAAATATGACCTCCTAATGCTGCAAACTCAACAAATGACCATTTTCAGTTCTTTGCAACCAATAAAATATTTTGAAACTCTGTTGTGCATAATAATTTGGAACAGTGCATTTTGAATTTTTTATTTTTGCAAAAAAATAGTTATCACTGGAAGGTTTATTCAATAAAATTTGAATTATGCTCTAACGATTGATGACTTGAAAATTATACTGACTGTCATTTACACTGACTATTTAGGAAAATCAGTGACAAATATCATTTGCATAATAATTCGGAACACGGTATAGATGCCTCTGCAAAATGGACCAGTCAGCAGACCATGAACAGGACCCTGCTGGCAAATGTGACTGACTTACCCACTGAGTTACCCAAATGTCTCCATGGGACATTTTTATGATTGTTGCGGCCCAAAAAGCCTGAATTTGTGGAATTTTTTAATAGTTGCAATAAAAGTTGTGATGTTTTGATGTTTTTGCACTAAAAGTTGTGGGAAGGATTACAAATGTTAAAGCAGATGCTTTTTTCATAGTTTACTGCAATGATACTCTATATAACACCACAAGAAAAGTACAGGATTGTCAAACAATTCCTATTAAACAGTGATCTGTAAATAGAGCAGAAACTTCTGCTATACAGAAAAACTCTTTTGTGCAACAGCAAATACAGACTTTAACACAATTAAGTGAGAATGAAGTAGCTACTTATAACTTTGTCATAAAAATGACCAACACTGTCGGCTACTCTTGCTGAGATCTTGAATTTTATTTATTTATTTTAATTTACCCTTTATTTATACAGGGTAGGGCCATTGAAAGGCAACCTATCTTTTTCAAGGATGCCCTGTTCACACTAGGAAACTGCCCAGTACAACCATAGACTGACCTGTGGCCACTGAGCAGCTCACTGGAGCAGCTGGGGTTAAGGGCCTTGCTCAAGGGTACCACAGTGGGGTTAAGGAGGTACCACTCAGTACCGAGTGCAGAGAAAAAAGAAATAATTTATTCTGTTGCTCTGTACTGTCTATTGTCTGTGTTTTTCTGAAAAAGTTACTGAATATTCTCTGTCTTTCTATGCCTGACTCCTACCTGTCTGTCTATCTACTGCACGTCTTGACACACATCTGTCTCATCAGATACTCATCTTTCCTTTACAAGGAGTTTTACCGGGAGGAGTGGCTCTCCTTGGGGGTTTGCCGGGGGCACATGTTGGTCCGTACCCAGACTGGAGATTCACAGCTTTAAAGCTCATTGACAAGATGTAGTAATGATTTTACCTCTAAAAATGTATAAAATGTTCAAACACTGCCTGTAGTGTTAGATTTGCTCATTTGTTTGTGGTTTTATGGTGTCTTTCCTCACACGCGCTTCCGCAACGGGTTGCTTTTCAGACAGGTGGACTTTTTTCAACACAAACCCGGCACTTCATACACATGGTCAGGACAGAGACACAAGGAGACGTCCACCAGCAGGCCGGGGAAGATGGAGGACGGGACGGTGTGGGAAAACTCGTGGGTGAGTGTTTTTTTAAATCACACACTCTGTTTTTTGCTGATGTGTTCTGTCAATACTCACAGTAAACTCGGAAGTGAGCGCGGTGCAGCCACGCATTTGATTGGTTAGACTGAGTGTTTGAGCTCTACTCTGAGATAAATTTGATTGGCAAAATTGGAAGCTGACGAGGATTGGCCAAAATTGTGGGAAAGTTGCAAAGTTGCAACGTTGCTCAAAAGATGCGGCGATGGCCTGCTTTTATGTGAATTAGTGCAATTTTCTACACATGTAATTCCTAATGCCTGAATGACATCATCATTTGAAGACTTCTGAGAACAATAAGTTTCAGGTAGGATTTCAATAAGGCCTGAAAAGAAAGTGTAGAACAAAGAAAAAGTAGGGCCCCATTTCTGTCTTTGCCTTGGGCCCCAAATGGACAAGGTCTGCCCCTGCCCAAGACTTGGACAACGTTCTTGTTTAGGGTGGCATCCTACCTTGCCTTGCTAAGCAAGCAGTAGGGAGATTTTTAGAGCTGATTTTTAGAAATGGCTTTTATACACACATCTTCTATAGAATCCTTCAGAGATCCATCCATCTTCTTCCGCTTAATCCTTTTCGGGTCGCGGGGGGGCTGGAGCCTATCCCAGCATCTTTGGGCGAGAGGCAGGGTCCACCCTGGACAGATCGCCAGTCCATCGCGGGCCAACACAGAGAGACAGACAACAATTCACTCTCACATTCATACCTAAGGACAATTTAGAATCCCCAGTTTGATACCAATTAACCTAACTTGCATGTTTTTGGGATGTGGGAGGAAACCGGAGAAATCCCGGAGGAAACCCACGCAGACACGGGGAGAACATGCAAACTCCACACAGATCACTGTTGGTCGGGGGCTGGGATCGAACCCAGGATCCCCCGGCAAAAGAAAAAACACTTTTTTCAGCACAGCACCACATTTGAGATTCTCCTCCACCAATAAAAGATATTTTTAGCAGGTATTGTCATGAATTGCCTGTTTCACAGGCGAAACAAGGACACCAAGCACTCTCTGTGGGTTTGCACATTTATTAACATAAAGACAGATAAGACGCTAACATGCAGATACTAAATTATGAGGTGCATGGCGCTAACAAACAAGTACACAGTGAGAAACGCTGGAGGAGAGTGGGGCTCGATGTCCAGGGGGACATGAAGCTGGGAACACCGAGCCAGGGGCGGAATCCAGCCAGAGCTTTCCCGAAGGCTGCGGGGGCTCACGGCTGGAAATAAGGGAAACACATACCTGGACGGAGCACTCCTACTCTCCTCAACAGTGGGACCCAAACACACTCGGTATGATAGCTCTGCTCTTGAGGACGGGTCCACGTGGAAGAAGGACATGCCAAACCACAGAGGTTTGCTGTGCCCTATATGCAGTACATAATTACTGACAGGTGTGGATGCATGAGTGGAGAAAATAACAAAATGAACAACAGCTGTGCAGCTCTGAACAATCTGACAGCCGGAAGCTGCACAGCGCCGTCAAAATAAAACACAACTGGAAACCACAAAGAGACAAACACATCAGAACCCCAAACTATAATACTACAGACAGAAAAAACATGAAAGTAGGCAGGAAACTGGCACGGCGTCCACCAGTGCCCCAGGATCATGACAGGTATTAAGATCTAACATTAAATTTGGGGATTAAAAATGAAAAAAAAACAACCTCTAGTGGCTGTGAAACTAGCTACATGAAGTGTAGTCACCCTAAACCTAATTAATTAATAATTCAGTCTGAGTCTGAAGCTAGGGAGGGTACCACAGCTGTGGAAAACATCCTGTATGGTACCCGTGCCGAAGACTCCACACCCCAAGGACCTGAACAGCTACAGACCAGTGTGTTATATCTGCAAACCTGGAATGACCAGTGGAGGAGAGAGAGCTGCGCTGCAACTGGAACTTTATTACACAGAATGTCGATAGTACAGTATACGTAGACTGAGCACTAAGCTTTTGTATTGCTGAGTGTCGAGAGAGGCCTAAGATGGCCGACTCTCCCTGTTTAAAGGCAAGTGTGATGACGGCACCAGCCGGCTGCATCATCACGCCGCTACCTGTTATTAACTCCTTCATAACATTCATCCCCCCCCCCTTGGAAAAAAAAACACAGAACACATCAACAGATTACAACCCTTCCTAATTTGGCATAAACAACAACAGTGCTAACTAGGGCTAGTGGGTGGACCACCGTGTAGCCCAGCGCGGCTGAGTGGATTATTCTGCCACTCATCATCTGGCAGCCGTGCTCTTAGCTAGTCAGTCCTTTTTTCTTACAGTCTTCCATGGGGAAGGCAGTTCTGCTGGAGGGGCCTTGTAGCAAGCTCATGGTGGACGTGCCCCTGGAGGCACCAATTTCAGCAGGCCCGGGTGCCTTCCTGCGGGAGCCGCGGCACGCTCGTCAACACTGTGTCAGCCTGGATCCCACACCAGGTGGGTTGGCTCCAACACTGCGCCTTGATCCACAGCAGCTGCTCTCATCTTCCGTAGATGGCTGGCCTGCCATCTCGATCCATCCACCATCTGAACGGTGACTGGTCTCAGCTGTGCCACGATCTTCATACGTGTTGGTGGTGGTGGCGATGTTACGGCCAACTGCGAGCCTGGTTGCTTGGTTCCGCAGACCCAAACCCAGTTCATCACTGTGCGTTGCGCTCTGTATGGCTGCATTCCGCGTTGTGGTTGTGATGGTGTGGCACTCACGTTTCCTACGGGGCGTCTACAAGGCTGTGGTGGTTCTGTTACATCCTGTTGGGTCACAGACTCTTCATCCTGTGTCTCAGTGGTGGCTCCTGGAGCCTGATGCTGGTCATGGATTCGGAAGATGTCCGGTGGACCCATTGTACAGCGGCTCGGTGGCGCCTCTTGCGGGCTGGTGCTGTGCGTGGATTTGGAAGCAGCCCGGTTCCTTCTCTCTTTAACCTGGTGCTGGTTGAGGTTGGGGTGGTGTGTCACTGTTGTCGGTAACGGGACGCGCACTGGGCCGTCTTCAGTCACCGGGGTCCCCTTTCTCCATAGTTCTGCACATTGTGCAGCGAGGCCAAAAAAGTACTGCTCGCACTTTCTGCCTTTAACTGTGGTTAACGGTGATCACAAAATTTGTCAGCGTTAACGGGGTGAAGCATTAATGGATTAATGGGCAGTTAATGCGATAATGTCAATACCATATATATATGTATATATATATATATATATATATATATATAGCCATCCATCCATCCATCCATCTTCTACCGCTTTTCCGAAGGTCCGGGTCGCGGAGGCAGCAGTTCAAGCAGAGAAGCCCAGACTTCCCTCTCCCCAGCCACCTGTTCCAGCTCTTCAGAGAGGATACCAAGGCGTTCCCAGACCAGCTGGGAGACATAGTCTTTCCACCGAGTCCTGGGTCTGCCCCGGGGTCTCCTCCCAGTGGGACGTGCCCGAAACACCTCAAGTGTCTATCTTTTAGACAAAGATAACACAAGTAAACACAAAATGCAGTTTTTAAATGAAGGTGTTTATTATTAAGGGTAAAAAAATTCCAAACCTACATGGCCCTGTGTGAAAAAGTGACACCCCCCCCCCCCCGTTAAAACATAAATTAACTGGTTTATCACATCTTTGGAAAGCTGAGTTCAATTTCTATTGCTACACCCAGGCCTGATTACTTCCACACCTGTTCTCAATCAAGAAATTGCTTCAATAGGACCTGCCTGACAAAGTGAAATAGACCAAAAGATCCTCAAAAGCTAGACATCATGCTGCGATCCAAAGAAATTCAGGAACAAATGAGAAACAAAGTAATTGAGATCTGTCAGTCTGGAAAAAGGTTATAAAGCAATTTCTAAAGCTTTGGGACTCCAGCAAACCACAGTGAGAGCCATTATCCACAAACGGTGAATACGTGGAACAGTAGTGAACCTTCCCAGGAGTGGCCGGCCGACCAACATTACCCCAAGAGTGCAGCAATGACTCATCCAAGAAGTTATAAAAGAGCCCACAACAACATCCAAAGAACTGCAGGCCTCACTTGCCTCAGTTAAGGTCAGTGTTCATGACTACACCATAAGAAAGAGACTGGGCAAAAATGGCCTGCATGGCAGAGTTCCAACATGAAAACCACTGCTGAGAAAAACGACCACAAAGGCTCGTCTCAGTTTTGCCAGAAAACATCTTGATGATCCCCAAGACTTTTGGGGAAATACTCTGTAGACTGACGAGACAAAAGTTGAACTTTTTGGGAGGTGTGTATCCCATTACATCCGGAGTAAAAGTAACACAGCATTTCAGAAAAGGTACATCATACCAGCAGTAAAATATGGTGGTGGTAGTGTAATGGTCTGTGGCTGTTTTGCTGCTTCAGGATCTGGAAGACTTGTTGTGGTAAATGGGACCATGAATTCTGCTGTCTACCAAAAAATCCTGAAGAAGAATGTCCGGCCATCTGTTTGTGACCTCAAGCTGAAGCGCACTTGGGTTCTGCAGCAGGACAATGATCCAAAACACACCAGCAAGTCCACCTCTGAATGGCTTAAGAAAAACAAAATGAAGACCGTGGAGTGGCCTAGTCAAGGTCCTGACCTGAATCCGATTGAGATGCTGTGGACTGACCCTAAAAAGGTGGTTCATGCTCAAAAACCCTACAATGTGGCTGAATTACAACAATTCTGCAAAGATGAGTGGGCCAAAATTATAAACTATTCACAAACACACTCACTGTTGTTTTTGTTTTGCAATAAATTTAGATGTCCAGATGTTGCCAGTTAGATTTGCATAAACCATTTAACTTTTCTTGTCTCTTCTCCCTTTATAGATAAAAAATTCCATGGTTACAGAAACAGATTTAAAATGCAGCCAAGTCAAAAGATTTTCCCTCATTGGTACAAATACATTATGCATATCAATTTCCACACTGCTTCAAGACTTGAAGAGAAATACCTCCAGTTTTCTCATTAATTTATTACTTGTGAGAAGTTCATTTATTTTATCCATAGAATTGCTTATAGTAAATAAATCATGTTCTTCAAAAAAATCTGTGCTGTGAAACAAATATTCCAAGTAATAAAATCATAACGTTGACATATTTGCATTTAGAGTACTTCAATGTTATAACATTGACCTGTATGCTGGAGTAGTGGCCTAGTGATAGAGCATACCTTTTACATACTTTCTTATATTCTGTATGTCTGCACTCATTTTCATGACACTAAATACAAAATAACTGTAAAAGTCATTTTCTGATCTTGGTCTCCTTCCAGCAATGCTGTGAATTTCCCATTGTGTGTCACTGTTATGTAATGCTTTAAGAAGCCAGTGTGCTGAATTAGACACTGGAAAGAAAGCTCTAAAGGGCAGGTTGACCCAAATCCCATTACAAATGCTTACGTTGTTTTTTTCATGAGGCCTTAAAAATAGGAGCAAAAAGCACAGGTACTTTTTTCATTCCCGTCTGAATAAAGAAACCGTTAGTCCTGTACGTATCATTTCATAAAGGTCATTTCTCAGCTAGTCCTCCCTTTCTGTGAGTTTATAAATTGGGATTACAGTGCATGAATGCAACTTTTGCACAGTACAGTCAAGGTCTCCTCTGCCATACAATCCTCTTACTCTTATTATTGTCTTGCAGACTGGCGTGACTCAATGTAAAGGAGCAAGTGTGTGGTTGTGCAATTAATAATATGCCATTTTTCATCAGAGGCAGTAATGAAAACATTCTTGGGGAAAGGAGACGGGAAAACATTCACACTGCATTTGGAAAGTATTCACAGTGCTTCACTTTTTCCACATTTTATGTTACACCATCAATCCATCTTCTTCCGGTTAATCCTTTTTGGGTCGCGGGGGCTGGAGCCTATCCCAGCATCTTTGGGCGAGAGGCAGGGTACACCCTGGACAGATCGCCAGTCCATCGCAGGGCCAACACAGAGAGACAGACAATCATTCACTCTCACGGTCATAACTAAGGACAATTTAGAATCCCCAGTTTGATGCCATTTCACCTAACTTGCATGTTTTTGGGATGTGGGAGGAAACCGGAGAAATCCCGGAGTAAACCCACGCAAATACGGGGAGAACATGCAAAGTCCACACAGATCACTGTTGGTCAGGGGCTGGGATCAAACCCAGGATCCTCCGTCCAAGGGTGAGTTGCTGTGCTGCCGCAGTGCTAACCACTCCACCACCGCGCTGCCCGTTATGTTACACCCTTATTCCAAAAAGGATTAAATTCCTTTTTTTCCTCAAAATTCTTCACACAATACCCCATAATTACAACGTGGAAAAAGGTTTTTTGATATTTTTGCAAATTCCTTAAAAATCTAAGAAATCACATTTGCATAAGTATTCACAGCCTTTGCCATGAAGCTCAAAATTGAGTTCAGGTGCATCCTGTTTTCACTGATCATCCTTGAGATGTGTCTACAGCTTAATCGGAGTCCACCTGTATTAAATCCAGTTGATTGGACATGATTTGGAAAAGCACACACCTGTCTATAAAAAGGTCCCACAGTTGACAGTGCATGTCAGAGCACAAACAAAGCATGAAGTCAAAGGATCAGGGAGAAGAGCCTTAGTCAGGGACGTGACCAAGAACCCGATGGTCACTCTGTCAGAGCTCCAGTGTTCCTCTGTGGAGAGAGGAGAACCTTCCAGAAGGACAACCATCTCTGCAGCAATCCACCAATCAGGCCTGTATGGTAGAGTGGCCAGATGGAAGCCACTCCTTAGTAAAAGGCACATGGCAGCCCACCTGGAGTTTGCCAAAAGGCACCTGAAGGACTCTCAGACCATGCAAAACAAAATTCTCTGGTCTGATGAGACAAAGATTAAATTGTTTGGTGTGAATGCCAGGCGTCATGTTTGGAGGAAACTGTTAGAAAAATTCTTCTTAACCTTCAGTCAAGAATGAGGCAGGATCAAAGTTTCAGCAAATTTAATCACACTGGCCAGTGGAGAACAAAACAAAAACAGTCTCAGAGCCTATTCACGCATCATTCTGACTCAAACACACATTGCTCAGTCCTTTAAGCCCTTCGTTATCCGAGAGGTGGAGGAGAGAATGTCCATGATGATTGGTTCAGTGCATCTGGTCAAAACTTGGGGTACAGATTATTGCTTTCTCAGGAGCCATGATACTCACTCAGCACTAGTCACACATGAACAGTACAAGTGAACTAAAACAAAGTGATAAAGTACAGCTGCATCAGCATCTTTAGCACTTTCACACAGACTCTGAGACAAAGCAAATCACAAATATGAAACTTTTCTATCATTCTCCCCCCTTTGATGCCATGCAAGGAATCATAAAACAATGATTTATGGCATCTAAAACCCCATCTGGCAGCTATGCTAAGCTCCAATGCATCTGTGTGCAACAGATCCTAACTAGCTAGTGATGGGGAAAGTCCGCCATCGGCCCTGCTGTCCCAGGCACCGGCTAACGTTTTAGTCCTTAAGGAGGAGAAATGAAACAATAAAACTCATTAATTAATGATGAAAGTAATCAATGGTAAAAACAGTGAAATCAGAATGATGATAAAATAATAGTAAAGATATAATAAGGATATATGTGTGTCATAGCTATGTGTGTTATTGCAGCTTGTTTAAAAACAAACATAAAGGATAAAATAAAACAACAACAATAATAAAATGTAATAAAATAAAAACAACGAAATAAAAGTAACAATAAAACAAAATAAAAGTAAGATTAATGTTTCAAACATCATAAATGTATTCACAGGTAATACATTTCAACTTCACATCATGATCATGCAACTCCTTTCGGTTTTCTGAATGTCAATCATACTTTTACTCTGTACTTGGGTCATGGAGAGACACCTTGAGCTCACACTGTTTGTTCATCATCCCCGCTATCCCCGGCAACTGCTCCATGGTACATCACTAAGTTAACATGCACAAGTCTCATCATCATACTACGGATGCATACTATGCACCGTTGCACACCTGGAAAGCGATAAACTGCCCAAAGAGACGTTTTAGACCTTACGGTAACTAACGCTTAACTTTCAACTCTTTACGAGTATTCTCAGACCGACCACGGACTGTAACTGGGACGAAACACTTTTAGATCATTAATAATTAAATTTACTCACTTCAATCCACCTGTGGGTTGGCTCCGTCACTCTCCGGTCCACTCCCAGGGTCTCTGGACCATGTTTCACTTCCACAAAGCCGATTCTTTGGGGTCGGTGGGGGAGGGCTTTCTCTGCAGCCATGCACAACTGTGTTGGTCCCAAAATGCTGGAAGCAGGAGGAGAGGTATCTGGAGTCCCTGTAGCTTGGGTGCCAAGCATGTTAGAAAAATTCTTCTTAACCTTCAGTCAAGAATCAGGCAAGATCAAAGTTTCAGCAAATCTAATTACACTGGCCAGTGGAGAACAATACAAAAACAGTCTCAGAGCCTACTGAATTTGCACATCATTCTGACTCAAACACACATCGCTCAGTCCTTTAAGCCCTTCATTATCCGAGAGGTGGAGGAGAGAATGTCCATGAGAATGAGAATGTCCATGTTCAGTACATCTGGTCAAAACTTGGTGTACAGATTATTGCTTTCTCAGGAACCATGACACTCACTCAGCACTAGTCACATATGAACAGTACAAGTGAACTAAAGCAAAGTGATAACAAAGCACAGCTGCATCAGCATCTTTAGCACTTTCACACAGACTCTGAGACAAAGCAAATCACAAATATGAAACAAATATGCAACTCTTCTATCAGAAACCATGCACCGCTCATCACTAGGTCAATACCATCCCTACAGTGAAGCATGGTGGTGGCAGCATCATGCTGTGGGGATGTTTTTCAGCAGCAGGAACTGGGAGACTAGTCAGGATAGAGAGAAAGATGAATGCAGCAATGTACAGAGACATCCTGGATGAAAACCTGCTCCAGAGTGCTCTTGACCTCAGACTGGGGTGACGGTTCATCTTTCAGCTGGACAACGACCCTAAGCACACAGCCAAGCTATCAAAGGAGTAGCTTCAGGACAACTCTGTGAATGTCCTTGAGTGGCCCAGCCAGAGCCCAGACTTGAATCCAATTGAACATCTCTGGAGAGATCTGAAAATGGCTGTGCACTGACGCTTCCCATGCAACCTGATGGAGGTTGGATGGGAAGGTTGGATGGTTGGAGGTTGGATGGATTGAGATGCTGCAAAGAGGAATGGGCCAAACTGCCCAAAGATAGATGTGCCAAGCTTATGGCATCATATTCAAAAAGACTTGAGGCTGTAATTACTGCCAAAGGTGCATCAACAAAGTATTGAGCAAAGGCTGTGAATACTTATGTATGTGTGATTTCTTAGTTTTTTATTTGTAATAAATTTGCAAAAATCTAAAAAAAAAATGTTTTCATGTTGTCGTTATGGGGTATTGTGTGTAAAATTTTGAGGAAAAAATGAATTTAATCCATTTTGGAATAAGGCTGTAACATAAAATGTGGAAAAAGTGGAGCGCTGTGAATACTTTCCAGATGCACTGTACCTGTAGCCATTAGCAAAGTCAAAATGAAAAACAGATTAATAAACTTTGATTTGGCTGTGTGTTCTGAGGCTGCATTTTGACCAATACTTGTTACATTAAGAGAAATCAAAGCATGGATACTTTATTTTAATTGTATATCTTTATATGAGAACTTGTGCTGCAACAGTTGTACAGTGCTCCACTTTTCTGTGTGTAGACTGTGTTATTGAGAATGACTGGGTTCAATCATGTGAACAGAAAGGGTTTTGTTTTTTTGTTTTTTTTCCCGGCCAGTAGTACCCCCCTACCCCTTTATACCAGAGTGGTGGCCTAGTTGGTAGAACATCCGCCCCACAACTGGCAGGTTGTGGGTTCAAATCCCGGCTGGGTCATACCAAAGACCATATAAAAATAGTACTTTCCACTTTCTAGCTTGGTGCTCAGCATAATAGAATGGGGAAAGGAAAGATAACGCACAGAGCTACCAGAGGACTGACCCCCCTACTGTAGCTTTCACTACTCACAGTAGCTGTGTGGCCTAGGGTCAGAGAAACGGAGATGGGCGCCGCTCCATACATCACATGGTGTCCCACATGCTGTGGAAGGGATAAATTTAACTTAATACCCCCTTTACACATGGGGGGTGGGAGAGATCATTGAGTAATCTGGTCAATTTTCAATCTATCAATAGTCACTACAGTCACCTCAAAAATTTGACTCAGTCCAAATAAATACAAGGATCTCCCAAACAATCCCAAACATCAAAAATTGGCCTGTCAGCCATCTCTGTGCTATGTAAAGGGGCCCTAACTAAATGCTGAGTATCAGAGACAGTGAGTGCCACAGAGTAAAGAACCTTGGCTTTGATGTTTGATGAAAAGTAAGTAACAAGAATGAATAATCAACAATATGGGAACTTTAAACTAACGCTGGGAATATTAATGTGCTAATTAATTATGGTAGTTAATGGATTTTTAAAAAATTAACGTCCCCACAGCACTTCCTGTTATACTGGAACTCACAGCCTGTACTTAGCGCCCACCCAGACACAGCACACAAACTCCTGATTTTATTTAATTCTGGGTGTTCAAATCAGTTTGCTGGTGTATCGCTGTCATACTATGTGGACATTTGGACCACAGATTGCATTTAATTATGCATTGAAGCAAGCGGATGCAGGGACTGAATCTTAAGTGAGTGCGGTCGACTAAATGGCTGTTAGCACAAGGCTAGCCAGGTGCGTTTGGACTGTCCAATAGTGCCCTATGAAGTGGACTGCATTGGGTATTCTGCCATATTAAGTGAGATTCCACACTGTAGGAAGTAAAAGGTGTTCAGTTCGAAGGGAACTGAGAACTGAGCAGGAAGGAAATGAACAATCATTCATCACTTCACTGAAAGAAGACAAGATTACTCATAAATCAAAAATGAGTAAAATAAACTATTGTTGCTAACATTATTAACAAGCTAAACTAATGTTGGTTATTGTTTATAATGACATTAATAAAAATATATTTGCATTATTTTTTTATTTAGGAGGTATAAGCTGTCCACATTAGTATCAGTATGTGTCCATGGCTAGGGAGGTGATGTTGCATGGTGTTTCAAATGGGGAAATTTTGTGAAGGGAGTTGCCTAACACCCTATTTTCACAGGGGTAGAGATCACTGAGAGATCGTTGAGAGATCTGGCCAATTTCTGATCTATCAATAATTTTCAGTGATCACCATAGTTGCTAAGGTCTCCTCAAAGTTTTGACTCAGTCCAAAACACGCAAGGATCTCCCAAACAATCCCAAAGATCAAAAATTGGCCCAGTCTCGCAACAATCTCTGTGCTGCGTAAAGGGGCCCTTAACTGCTATTCCTAGAAAATGGAGCACCGTTGAAGTACACTGTGGATTAGAACAGCCACAACACTGTTCCTTCTTTTCTGATGGCAAATATTCCCTTTTTGAACTGCCTGTGAGTGTGGATAAAGTGCTAGAGATAGACAAAGTGGCGTCAACTCAGTTCACTCTAATACACCACTTTTTTTTTTTTTTTTTTACATCAATGGCAGATCAAGGTGCACAAAACAGTTCCCAGAAGTTAGCAACAGTGCGAGCATCACCATGGCATTACAGTGGAATGGAATGGCTGTGAGCTACTTTTAAGGGGGAAGATGTTTAAAGTTTATGATTTCATACTATCAGCACATCAGAAGAAAATGGGCACGAGCAGTTTAGCATGTTTTTTGAATATGTCCCACTGGATCAGTATTTTCAATTCATCCATCCATCCATCCATCTTCTACCGCTTTTCCGGAGGTCCGGGTCGCGGAGGCAGCAGTTCAAGCAGAGAAGCCCAGACTTCCCTCTCCCCAGCCACCTGCTCCAGCTCTTCAGAGGGGATACCAAGGCGTTCCCAGACCAGCTGGGAGACATAGTCTCTCCACCGAGTCCTGGGTCTGCCCCGGGGTCTCCTCCCAGTGGGACGTACCTGAAACACCTCAAGTGGGAGGCGTCCAGGAGGCATCCTAATCAGATGCCCATACCACCTCAACTGACTCCTTTCAATGTGGAGGAGCAGCAGTTCTACTCTGAGCCTCTCCCGGATGACTGAGCTCCTCACCTTATCTCTGAGGGTGAGTCCAGCAATCCTACGGAGAAAGCTCATTTCAGCCGCTTGCATCCGCAATCTCGTTCTTTCGGTCATTACCCAAAGCTCGTGACCATAGGTGAGAGTAGGAACGTAGATTGACTGGTAAATCGACAGCTTTGCCTTAGAACTAAGCTCCCTCTTCACCACAACAGACCGGTACAACGTCCGCATCACTGCAGATGCTGCTCCAATCCGTCTGTCGATCTCTCGCTCCATTTTCCCCTCACTCGTGAACAAGACCCCAAGATACTTAAACTCCTCCACTTGGGGCAGGAGCCTGTCCCCAACCCGGAGAGGACAATCCACCTTTTTCCGGCTGAGGACCATGGACTCGGACTTGGAGGTGCTGATTCTCATCCCAGCCACTTCACACTCAGCGGCAAACCGTCCCAGCAAGAGCTGTAGGTCATTGCTGGATGAAGCCAACAGGACAACATCATCTGCAAACAACAGAGATGAGATCCTGTGGTCACCAAGCATGACACCCTCCATTCCCTGGCTGTGCCTAGAAATCCTGTCCATAAAAATTATGAACAGGATTGGTGACAAAGGGCAGCCCTGGCGGAGTCCAACTCTCACTGGGAATGACTCCGACCGAGTGTTGGCAATACGAACCAAACTCTCACAACGGTCGTACAGAGACCAAATAGCTCGTAACAACAAGCCCGATACCCCATACTCCCGAAGCACCCCCCACAAAAATCCACGAGGGACGCGGTCAAATGCCTTCTCCAAGTCAACAAAACACATGTAAACTGGTTGGGCAAACTCCCACGAACCCTCAAGAATTCTCGAGAGGGTAAAGAGCTGGTCCGATGTGCCACGACCAGGACAAAAACCACATTGCTCCTCCTGAATCCGAGGTTCGACCAACGGCCGGACTCTCCTCTCCAGATCTCCTCATGGATCGTCACCTTATCGTGGTGGGGGGGGGTTTGCGTGCCCCAGTGATCCCAGGAGCTATGTTGTCCGGGGGCAATTTGCCTCTGATAGGGTCTCCCAAGACAAACTGGTCCTGGGTGAAGGGCCAGACTAAGAACGATCCAACAGACTCTCATGATAAATTGTATATCAAGGATTCAGTGTACCCCGCCCGGTATGGGGTTACCGGGGCCCCACCCTGGAGCCAGGCCTGGGGGAGGGGCTCGAAGGCTAGCGTCTGGTGGCCGGGTTTCCACCCATGGGACCCGGCTGGGCTCAGCCCGAAGGAGTTACATGGGTCCGCCCTCCAGTGGGTTCACCACCTGCAGGAGGGATCATGGGGGTCCGGTGCTATGTGGATTAGGTGGCGGTCAAAGGCGGAGACCTTGGCGGACTGATCCCAAGCTTTCTAAACTGGCTGTTGGTATTTTCAATTCAATTCAAGCTTTATTCAGACTCATGGGCCACACAATAAAATAAACAATGCACAGAACGCTGACAGTGGGAGTGTAAGCAAGAGTATGAGCGAGACTGAGCAAGTATGAGAGTGGGTGAGAGTGAATGAGTCTGAGTGAGGGTAAGTGAAGCAGAGCGAGTGCAAGAGTGGGTGAAGGAGGGTGTGTGAGTATTCAGGTCAGGGGATTCAAGGATTCAAAGATTTTATTGCCAATACTACTATACGTGCAGGACATACAGGAGAATTGAAATGGTGTTTTTCTCTCTCTACATTGATGTGCATTTTATAAAAAGAAAGGAAATTAGGCTGGATTATAAAAGAAAAATAAGAACAAACAGCGGCAGCAGCAGTGTATGTACAGTCTATATACAGTGATGCAACCCATGGTGCCAACGGCAGCCAGGAGGACTCTGACCTCCATAGAGGTAAACAATTAGTTTAGGCAAACGATTCATGGTAATAAACCCAGCAATCCTATATTCAGGTAGCTAGAGATGAATATCCGTAGTGCATTTCAATGCGGTAGTGTAGGTGCAGATAGTGACAGATATGATTGCACATGATCAGTGTTGCAGTGATA
Organism: Pholidichthys leucotaenia; assembly: GCA_020510985.1. Lineage (NCBI taxonomy): Eukaryota > Metazoa > Chordata > Actinopteri > Cichliformes > Pholidichthyidae > Pholidichthys > Pholidichthys leucotaenia. Next base: position 405,838,796 of record CM035838.1, read on the forward strand.
TACAGACAGCAGCAGATCTGGCATTTGTGCAAATGGTTGCGTTTAAAGTGCAGAGACATATAGCAGCAAAAGTACAACAGAACAACAGTATTATTGTTGGTGTGCCAGTCTTTCTGTGCCAATATCTGAGGTAGTTATTGTGCAGGTGTTACCGTCTGGGAAGTGGGGGGGGAGTGAACAGAGTTCAGGGTCCTGATGGCCTGATGAACGAAGCTGTTCAGCAGTCTTGTAGAGGGGGCTCGGAGGCTACGGTACCTTTTCCCCGAGGGCAGGGGGCTGAAGAGGGAGTGTAGGGGATGGGAGGTGTCACCTGTGATGTTGGTGGCTCTGCGGGTGAGGTGAGTGGGGTAGATGACCAAGAGTGGGGGCAGGGGTCACCAATGATCTTGCTGGCTGCATCCACTATACGTATGTGTGAATGAGTGAGTGTGAGTGAGTGCGTGTGAGGGTGTGAGTGTATGTGCTGGTCAGGGGGTGCTGCACTGATAGTGATAGTACCTCCTGGCACGTGTGCTGTCTCCGGCAGGCAGAGGGACTGGCCTCCCCTGGCGCTCCCCGCTCCTTGCTCCTGCCTCCCCTGGGCAGGGTGCATGGTGGCTCCCGGGGCAGGTGTCTGGGGTGGTGGGGTGAGCGCAGGTCTGCTGTGTGTGTGTGTGTGTGTGGGGGGGGGGGGGGGGTTGGCCTTTTGGTGCCTGGGCTGGTGTCAACCCCACTGGGGGGGCAGGGGCTGGCCGGCCCGGAAGCAGGGGTGTGCCATACCGGCTGCTTGGTGGCCCGGCCTCCTCTGGCCGTCCCTCCTAGGGCAGATGCCTGGCTGTCCTGGGGCTTGACGGCTTCGTGACATTTGTGCTCTGTGGGGGCTGCGACTGCATCCCCTGGGGGTTGTTGGCACTGTCTTGCTTGCTCATGGTTTCGGGGAGGGAGGTTGCTGGGGCCTGCCACTCTCTTTGTATGTTTCCTGGCAAACCACTGACACACACACACACACACACTCAATTTCACATGCGCTCTCCCACAGACGCATACACACACATGCACGCACATGTATGTCTCTGTGTTCTCTTACAGTTGCAGATATCAGGCTTGTGATGAGACCTTCAGAAGCAGAAAGTCTGTTTGTTGGTTGTTTGTTTTAGTTGTGATAGTCTGTTCCTCTCTCTTTCCCCCCTCCCCACTCCCTCACCCTGAAACATTCACTTTATGCTATTGTTCTGTAATACCAGAGAACACCACAGGGTGGTGCTACTCCCCTTTGGTGTTGACAGTGTAATAGCGTAGAGCTAGGCCACAGTAGGAGAACTCTTTAGTAACTGGTAGGTGTCAGTCAGGTTGCGCATGTTCTGTTAATTCATGTATGAAAAAAATCCAAACCTACATGGCCCTGTGTGAAAAAGTGACCCCCCCCCCCCATTAAAACATAAATTAACTGTGGTTTATCACGTCTTTGGAAAGCTGAGTTCAATTTCTATAGCCACACCCAGGCCTGATTACTGCCACACCTGTTTTCAGTCAAGAAACTGCTTAAATAGGACCTGCCTGACAAAGTGAAGTAGACCAGAAAATCTTCAAAAACTAGACATCATGCTGTGATCCAAAGAAATTCAGGAACAAATGAAAAACAAAGTAATTTAGATCTATCAGTCTGGAAAAGGTTATAAAACAATTTCTAAAGCTTTGGGACTCCAGCAAACCACAGTGAGAGCCATTATCCACAAATGGTGAAAACATGGAACAGTGGTGAACCTTCCCAGGAGTGGCCGGCCGACCAAAATTACCCCAAGAGTGCAGCGATAACTCATCCAAGAGGTCACAAAAGACCCCACAACAACATCAAAAGAACTACTGGCCTCACTTGCCTCAGTTAAGGTCAGTGTTCATGACTCCACCATAAGAAAGGGACTGGGCAAAAATGGCCTGCATGGCAGAGTTCCAAGACGAAAACCACTGCTGAGCAAAAAGAACACAAAGGCTCGTCTCAGTCTTTCCAGAAAACATCTTGATGATCCCCAAGACTTTTGGGAAAATACTCTGTGGACTGATGAGACAAAAGTTGAACTTTCTGGAAGGTGTGTGTCCCATTACGTCCGGTATAAAAGTAACACAACATTTCGGAAAAGGAACATCATACCAACATATGGTGGTGGTAGTGTGATGGTCTGGGGCTATTTTGCTGCTTCAGGACCTGGAAGACTTGTTGTGGTAAATGGGACCATGAATTCTGCTGTCTACCAAAAAATCCTGAAGGAGAATGTCCGGCCATCTATTCGTGACCTCAAGCGGAAGCGCACTTGGGTTCTGCAGCAGGACAATGATCCAAAACACACCAGCAAGTCCACCTCTGAATGGCTTAAAAAAAAAAAATGAAGACTTTGGAGTGGCCTAGTCAAGGTCATGACCTGAATCCGACTGAGATGCTGTGGCATGACCTTAAAAAGGCGGTTCATGCTCAAAAACCCTCCAGTGTGGCTGAATTACAACAATTCTGCAAAGATGAGTGGGCCAAAATTCCTCCACAGAGCTGTAAAAGACTCATTGCCAGTTATTGCAAATGCTTGATTGCAGTTGTTGCTGCTAAGGGTGGCCCAACCAGTTATTAGGTTTAGGGGGCAATCACCTTTTCACACAGGGCCATGTAGCTTTGGATTTTTTTCCTCCCTTAATAATAAACACCTTCCTTTAAAAACTGCATTTTGTGTTTACTTGTGTTATCTTTGTCTAATATTTAAATTTGTTTGATGATCTGAAACATTTAAGTGTGACAAACATACAAAAAAATGAGAAATCAGGAAGGGAGCACTTTTTCACACCACTGTATGCGTGAAAGTACTGTTTTATTTTTTAAAAGTTACATGAATAAATGAACTGGAATAAAGTACAGAGGGTTCAGAGCCATTGAAGAGATGAGTATCAAACCATAACATTTCTCATTCTTCCTTGTTCTTCATTCAAAAATAAATAGGAAATCCTTGGAGTGCAATGCAAAATACTGAACAGAGTGTATTCCCCTGCCAGCACAATTATTTAAAAAATAAGGATTGGTGTTTTATCTGTATTTCTCCAAAACCTTACAGTTTGCAGTTTTTCCCTCCACAATTTAAACCAAACTATATGTCTCATATTTCCCTGTCTCTCCTCATTATTTACAGTTTAATTGATTATACCCTGTGGACTCATCTGCATTAGAAACATCAAACCCATTCATGTGTCATGCTGAGGTACATCTGCACTGCACACATGAGGCTTAAGACACAGGGGGAAAACTGAAATGTGCTTTTTCTCCTGCATGAAGGGCAATAATCACGAGGAGAGGCTGCGAATAAGTTTGACCCAGCTCAGAAGGCATTCGATTTTTCATCCTCCTGTCGACTAAAACCTTTCTCTTCACACTCTGGGATGCCCACTTTGTGACTGTAGCTGAGCCAACTTCACAGAGTGGGTGTAAAGAAGCAAGACTGAAGCAAAAGAGTGGAAGTGAGCTGCAGTAGATTTGAAAGGAGAAGGGCTGAAATAGTAAATTGGGTTTGTAATCTGGCTTTAAGACATCTATTGGCATTAAGAAAGGAGTCTTCTTAGACTGGAGCAGTGTCAGGTTAAAGGGAGAGTCTAATTGGATGTCATTGAATCGGAGAGCTTGATGAAGTTACATGGGAGAGGATTGTGAAGGTGGATGATGCTCAAAGACAGCAAAGGAAAAGAATTAGTAACAACGGAAGGAGGCCAGTGTTGGTAAACCAACCCAGAAACTGTTATACACACTCGCACGCACTGGGGTCCCTGTGATAGAAAAATGGTTCTTTCTATCATCTTCAGATGACCTTTTGTTGTGACTATTCATCTTCTTTACCACTTAATCCTTTTTGGGTCATGCTGGATGGGGTGCGGTGGGGAAAGTGGAGCCTATTCCAACATCTCTGGGTGAGAGGCGACACCTGGACAGCTCGCCAGTCCATCGTAGGGCTTTTGTGATTAGGTGCTTTAGTTGAATTGAATTGTTTAATTCATGTAAAGTACTTGTAGCTTGAATACTGTATGTATTTTACAGCCTGTTTGTTTCCCATTTTAATTAAAAAGGACTTTAAAACAATAAAGCTGACCAAAGTGCTGTACACAAAGCAAAACAAAAATGCAAAGGAATAAAACAAAGTGAAAGGGACAGGCGAGAAACAGAAAAATAGAAATAAACTAGATGTCAGCATCTCACACTGGGTAAAAAACCAAAGAGTAAATGTGTAAATGTACATTTAAATGTATATTTTAAATGTGCATTTTTAAATGAGATTTAAAAACAATGAGTGAATGTAATGTGCAGTGTTGTGCAAGCTGTAAGTTATTAAAGTTACTAGTTACTTCTTTTCAAAAGTAATTGAGTTACTTTACCAATTAATGCATCATTAAAGTAATTAGTTACTTGGAAAAGTAACTTTCATGTTGTAAATGCATACGTAAATTATCTTGCACAAATTGCAAGTTAATTTCACTAATGAAGGGGCTCATTATTATTAATGGATATTATGAATGTTTCAGACAGAGCGTCACAGACAGTTTTTTATATTGGTGTTGCTGCACATGCGTCAGTGTGTGGGACATAAAACTGTCCATTAGGAGGGCAATAGGGGTGGGTTCAAAAGATCGATTCAACAATTCGAATCGATTTACATTTAACTGAGCTGATATTGATCCACAAAATCTGCGGATCAATCTTTTAACCCCTTCCACTCTGGTCAATTTCCCTAAAAACGCCTAAAAATAACGTACCCAAAGTAAATCAAAAGCTGTTCTTCAACCCTTTGCAGCATCTTCATGGGGTTGGTCTCATTTAAAAGAAAACACTTTGAATTTTTTGGCAAAACAGTCATAATCTCTCTAAGTGCTCCTGCCACTGAGTAACAGTCATCTAAACGTACTGAACTTGAAGAAAATAAAGTTCGCCTGGGTGTTTTTTTTAGATACAAATGCTTGCAAATAACACACAGCTGTCAGATACGGGCTGTGAAATGCAACAGAAATGTAGAACCAAGTGTTATCCAGCTGAGGTCAAAATTTTGTAACAATACCACAAAAAATGAATATATTACACAGCTTAGTTCCCAGGCGTTTTTGAACTGTGCCAAATTGTGCCAAATGGCACAGTTTGGAAAAACGTCTGTAACTTTTGAATGATTCAATATAGAAGCTTCATCTTGGGCTCTAATGAAAGGTGACACTCAGGGCTGTGTGTGTGTGTGTGTGTGGGGGGTTGTTTATTAATTCATGAATGAATGAATGAACAAACAAGCCCCCACACACAAAGAAGCATGCCACGTAAAAAATGTGTGGCTTTTTTTACAAGAAAAAATAACCTACAGTGCAATAAAAATTATACTAAAATATCTGCAATGTAGAGGATAACAACTCCCCCCCCCCCCCCCGCTACAGAGGAGCGCGGCGCACGGTCCGGTCCATGCGCCGCGATCCGTCATGTGGCGATGATGCACAGTTGTAATTTACCGATCGGTCAAAAGTCTTTTTTATTACTATTTTCAGTGATAAAGAATAATTTAGCTTATAATACTTACCTGTTGACAACAGCAGTGCCGCTGGCGAACATCTCTTCCTCATTGTCAGACGAACATGATGCTGGTCCGCTTGTTACGGACTCGTGGTTCCGGTCACGCGACCCGGTCAAACCATGATTCCATTATTGCGGTTTTGCGCTTCTATGATTGCGGTTTTGGCGAACGATTTTTCAAAACAAATAAGAACAGTAGTAATAAAAAAAGACTGGCGAACGTTACCGTTACACACAGCGGCTTAGACAAAACAGATTTTATGCACGGGACGCACGCTTTCAATCGTCGAACTTCTCTGCTTCAATTGGCTCGTTGTATTTGCAGCTGTTGGTAGGCGGGTCATTCTTGCTAGGTTTTCAGTCATTGGTTCTTCAAGGTTTCAGAAACCCAATTCAAGGCTCTTATTAGTCAAATGAGAGGCCAATCAAATCTAAACCAATCAAAGCACTCCTTTGGCTTTCTGTTCGCGGTTGTGTCTGTAGTGGAAGAATGGAAATGCAGCTTTTTTTTTTTCAGCGCGCTCTGAGACGCACAGTGCGCACTAGGACGCACGAGGACGCAGAGACGTGACCGCCCGCGATATCCCGGAGTGCAAGAGGTTAATATAATGCTTTTGCAGTCTATTAAACACAAAACACAAGCAGCCGGCTAAAGTCTGATGTGATAAACAATTGCGCGAGAGTTAACTGAGCCGCATGCTCACATTAGTTCCGTGTTTACATTTGGCAGCCACAGAGTGGACTCGCCAAAGTTAATTTATAAACAAAAATCACTGCTAAAGACTGCTCAACACTTTCCAAATACCTTTCATTAAGCGGAGATAAACAGTTTTGTACTACATGCAGTGTTGGAACATAAACAAAAGGCAACAATTGAGAAACACTTTTCAGACGGAAAACATATGGAGAATGGAACAGACCAGACAGAGAGGGAGGAATTCGGGAGGAGACTGTTGCAGCTGCTGGGGTTGTCAGAAATACTGCCTTCCAGGCAGATGTAGATAAAAGGGGGACTCAGGGCACAGGCAGGATTTAAATGCAATAATGATTTATTGTCTAATCCTCACCTGGTCCGGACCACTGTGGAATGAATCTGGTTCATCAAATTCGGTTCGCTAATGAAATGCAACAAGTCTATTTTTGGCAGATGCCAGATCCAGTCCGCAAGGAAATCCTGCAGTATCTCATGGTATTTAATAGCCATTTGTTCATTAAAAATTATTTAAGGATCGTCCCTTATTTTTTGACGTCTACTCCTCCACCACTGTGTCAAAGAATGTAAAAATTTGACTTAACATACAAACGTATCATAGAATTAAAATTAATGGGCTACTTACATTTTATTTAGAGCCCAAAAATCCAGGTGAAGAGCCGTTACATCACACTTCCTTGTTGCTATCACGTGATCGTAATCGGTTCATCTCAGTCATTTTCAGGTCTTTCTCGAGATCTCACGTTATTTTGTATAAATCTCATGTTTCAAACTCTGTTCTAATCCATGCTGCTGCAAAACACAAACGGAGCTGGTAGGGATGAATGCAAGGGAACATCCACACTGCATCTGCAGCGAACTGCATCTGGAGTCAGTGTAAATCCTGGGGGACACTTAGAGAAACTTAGAAAGGAACCATGGCAGGATAAAGACAATGACCTCACAACAAACAGAGAACAAAGACTCACATATACAGTGGTGTGAAAAAGTCTTCCTGATTTCTCATTTTTTTGTATGTTTGTCACACTTAAATGTTTCATATCATCAAACAAATTAAAATACTAGACAAAAATAACAGGTAAACACAAAATGCAGTTTTTAAATGAAGGTGTTTATTATTAAGGGGAAAAAAAAAATCCAAACCTACATGGCCCAGTGTGAAAAAGTGATTGCCCCCTAAACCTAATAACTGGATGGGCCACCCTTAGCAGCAACAGCTGCAATCAAGCGTTTTGTGTTACACCACTCCTGGACAACTTGGTGTAGAAAAACAAGTTCTTTTATTAGCACCATTTGTGTCTTGTTCAGTGGCTCAAATCAGAGAGCCTCATCAAAAAACCCCACACTTGACCAATGGCCGCAATTCAAGGTAAAGGACAATCTGTAGCGTGACTGCCACCTATTGGTGCAGATGCATAACTACATTACAGAATAGGCCATGGGACTCTTTGCATAAAACATAATTATTAATAAATTCAGGCAATGTTTTTGACATATTTAGCACAACACTAACTCAAGTGCTACAATCCTCCCCTGCTAAATAAATGTTGTTCTCAACATTGGCCAAATATGAACCAGAAATGCATGTTACATGTGACATTATCAAGATGGAATACAATTGGAATAGAGTAAATGTTTCACAGTGCATTAAGTTCACTTTAGCATACCATACTATTGAACCTCTGGTGACACAATCACGTGTAACTCATTACTCAAATAAGCATGAAGCTCATAACCATGTGGAGTAGTTTTCCCAATAGTATAAGTATTAACAATTTACTCTAACACATGTTACTATCACTTCATGTACCCGGGAGTCTTTACACTTAGATAATCACCTTACTTGGACATATCAAACTGACCAAATGTTACTCAAACCAATTTTGTTATATACCACCTCAATAGTTTGTAGTATCAAATACTTAAGTCACAATAATGGTTTTAACCTTGTAAGTGTGGCGGTTTGGTGTCAACCCCCACAACACACAGAGACAGACAGCTCGCTTACCTGAGGCACGCATGCTCATGCCGCCGCACTGGTGACTCGACGCTGAAACGAACATGCTGCCAGCGAACGCAACACCCGGCGGTGATTCTCCGACGACAAGCGAACGCGGCAGCCTGACTGATCTGCCCTCCCTTCTGCTTCAGGGAGACCGCAACGCGGAGTTTCCAGGCGAAACTCCACGGAGAACACCCACGACCGGAAAAGCTGAGCAACGTTTCATGGTGAGATCTGCACGCCTAGATCGGCACATCCACGCTGGACCGGCCGCGCTCACAGCTCCTCCACTCGAGAGCGCATGTACCTCGTCCTTTCTCCGCGACGGCCACTCCCATGGCCGACGGAGCACACGTGGACCTGAACGCACCATGACCGAGCGAGGGACAAGAGCGTCTACTTTCCTCGCACCGCTCCAACGCACCACAACCGAACGACGCAACAGACAACAGGGATGATCTCCAGCAAGCTCCCTGACCCTGGTTCTCCTCTCCAGCGGCCCAACCACGCACGGGACCCCGGCACACGCACCGGGGAGTCACGGGCATGGCGCACCATGAACGGGACACATACGGCTCCACAGACTGCCTTCCTCCTTCGCCGCTGCCCTTCAGGGCTGCTCGCTCACCTGAGGCACGCATGCAGCATGCTCGAAGGATTTGTTAATAGTCTCAGCCACGGCACACATGGGGAATTCAGCGGTTTTGCGATCCCCGAGGACTTTAAGGCTGTGCCCGCACCTAAAGTCAACATGCCAGTCCCTCTGCTCTCATCACAGCTGCCACGCAGCCTCGTCTTTTCTTCATGGCCGCTATTAATCCTTGCAGGACTTAATCGTGAGAGGAGCCAGTGACTAATTTTTCTTCTTGTGGACCTCTGCATGTCCAACGGGACAGCCCTAAGACATCGCGGACCCACAAGCAATTGTGCGCGGCCCAGACTTTTCCTCGTCTCCGGCCGGCTTTTACTACCCCCCACCCCCCTCCTGCACAGAGCTTTTCCCTGCTCGCTGCCCAAACTGCACTATCGAGGTCTCGGCCACCTGCCGAGCCTTCTGGGGGGGAGCAGTGCGGCGGCATGAAATAAAGCGGCGTTGTTGGAGGTTTTAAGTAGAGTTTTATTATATCATACCGCCGTCACGAGCTCCTCTCCCGGCGCCGTGCGTGCGTGCCGGGAGCGAGCCCATGGCTCTCAGTGAAGACACAGAGTGCGTGTCTGCAGCAGAGGTTGAAGTGTGTGAGTGAGAGGAAGTGTTACAGAACCTGTGCAGTATTTATACCCAACTCAAACAATACATCAAAGCAGGTCTGATCAAAGGGACTGCAGAACAGGCATGAGATATTTGCATTTGTGAGACACAGACAGGATGCATGAACACAACGCATGGGTGGCACATTAACCTCACAGCAGTGAAATGCATAAATGGCTGATTAGATCACAGCATGCAGCGGAAAAAAACCAGAAGTAGCGAGCTGTCTGTCTCTGTGTGTTGTGGGGGTTGACACCAAACCGCCACAGTAAGTACCAATACATTTCACATCTCCAACTATATTAAACAGGTGATCTGTGTCACAGTTCAATAATAACCCACAGGCAAATAAGCTGGATAGTAAGGCATTTGTCGAGCTATCCAAGGTACTCCATACTGTCCATAGAATGGGGTTACTGCACTGGCAAACAATGGATTGGCAGTAAGACCAATTATTCTCTGAACTGGTTGACCAAGTGCATCATGAGTTAATGTTTCTCTTAAGGCGTCTCTCTCTCTGAGATCTCCTCAGCACAGTGTCTAACAGTTCTGTGTCCACACCACTGGGCTGGGCTGGAGAGGAAACAGTCTCTGTTGGTTCTGGAATGTCCATTTCATTATTGTCCTGTCCATTTACAATGTCCAGTTGAAGCTTCTCAGCATCCGCCCTGAGCTTGTGAGTGTCCAATGTCTGTTCCTGAGTATCCTCAGGATGCTCTGACTGATTGGTTTGGTCAAGTCCGGTAGGAGGTACAGGTACCACAGAGTCCTCTGGAGACTGATGGTGGTGGTGGCACCTTACTCTTTGAGTCCAATATTGTTCCTCCTCATCATCTGAGCTCTCTTCATACTCAGACATGTTGCTCAAGTTTTTGTCTTTTGGCCTGTGTTTTGGTTTAGTGCTACTTGGCTCAGTCCTGGTTACTTGGGGAAGTGGCAAACCATTACAAGGCATTAACATGTTGCGATGAAGAATCCGACCACATCCTGTGCCACACTCAGGTTTTACCTCATAAATAGGGCTGTTGTTCCCCTTTTGAGAGACCACAACATGAACCTGGTCCTTCAAATATGAGCGTATCTTTCCTGGGCCTCCCCTTTCTGACATGTTCCTGACAAGAACCCTATCCCCAGGTGAGAATACAGCACTTTGTCTCTTTTGGTCATAATGTGACTTTCCCCTTGCAAGAGTCTTGTTAATGTTTTTGGCAGCAATGTCATATGCTTCTTTCATTTGTTGTTGCCATTTTTTAGCATAGTCCCCTTGTGTTTTATGTCATGATTAATAAAGCTTGACAGCACACATGCACGATGCCAAAGCACAGGAGAAACCACACAGAGGGACACGTTTGAAAGTTTTATTAAATCTCAAAAACCAAAGTGCACAGCTGCAGAAACAGTCACTCGCCAGAGGAAAGGCCCTGTGGAGAGAAGACACGAGCTGGGATCAGAGGAATGGAGTCAGGGAAAATGGGCGAGCCAAACTGCCACTTACTTGGGAAATCCAGGGATGACCGGCAGGACCTAGTGAGGAATAGACGAACCAGTAGGGTAAGGGGGGAAGATGAGCTGATGGTGCCTGACCGGGTGGAGCAGGAGCTGAGGATGGTGAGATGTGGCAGGAGAGCGCACGCAGTCCAAGAGACACACCAACACGGTGGCAGCAACCTGAGGAAAAGGAGAAATAAGGTGAAATAATGTTTTTACACTTATTGCTTAGACTTGCTTGCCTATTGTGGGCAATATACCCAGACGAGCCAGCGCTGACTGTGTGGAGAGAGCTCCCTTAAGTATGCTGGCTGATGAGCGGGTGCAGGTGTGTCTTCTGCCTCACGTGTCATGATGAATTAGTGAACGTGAGGCAGGACGGGAGGGGCGTGCTCCCGCCGCCCATAACAGCCCCCCCCCACAGGAACGCCTCCTGGAGGTCCGGAGGGCTTCTCCAGGTGTGCATGATGATAGGCCCAGAGCATCTCCTTGTCCAACACTCGCGACGAGGGAGTCCAGGATCGTTCCTCCGGGCCGCAGCCCTTCCAGTTTATTAGATACTGTAGGCCCCGGCCCTGGTGGTGAGCATCCAAAATCCACCGTACAGTGTAGGCAGGGTGGCTGTCGATGATTCAAGGAGGGGGAGGCCGCTTCGTTGGGGGGGGGCAGAGACGGCTGGCCAAGAGGGGCTTGATGTGACTGACGTGGAAGGTAGGGTTCACCTGTTGGGTTGGGGGCAGCTTCAGCTGGACCGATGTGTCGTTAATCACCCGGGGGATGGTGTATGGCCCAAGGAAGCGGGGGTACAGCTTCTTAGATTTCCCTTTTTGCGGAATCTGACTCACTGCCAGCCAGACCTACTGTCAAGTGACGTACTTGGGTGCCGGAACCCACCTTCTATCTGCAGCGGCCTGGGTGTGTTCTGTTGCGCGGGCCAGGGTGGCCCGAGTAGACCTCCAGACACGTCGGCAGCATCGAGTGTGGGCCCCTACGGATGGGACCGAGACCTCCCTCTTGGCCATCAGAAGGAGAGGCGGCGTGTACCCTAACGATGCTTCAAACAGGGTGAGCCCGGTCGCTCAGGAAACCGCAGAGTTCATGGAGTACTCCACCCAGGTCAGATTTGTGCTCCAGGGTGAGGGATTATCGGCTGCTATGCACCACAAGGCAGCCTCCAAGGACTGATTGACGTGTTCCGCCTGCCCATTGCTCTGAGGATGATTTCCTGAAGAAAGACTCACAGTGGCTCCCAGGGTCCGGCAAAAGGCCCTCCAGACTTGGGATGTAAATTGTGGACCCCGGTCAGACACAATGTCTGTAGGGATGCCGTGGACCTGGATGATGTGATTGGTAAGGAGGACCGCTGTCTCCAAGGCCAATGGAAGCTTAGGGAGGGCCACCAGGTGGACCACCTTGGAGAAGCGATCCACGCTGGTCAGTATCACAGTCTTGCTGTGGGAGGAGGGCAGTCCGGTCACGAAATCCACGGCAATATGGGACCATGAACAACTAGGGATAGGGAGGGGGTGGAGGAGACCCGATGGGAGGAGGAGTCTGATTTCCCCCAGATGCAGGTCTGACAGGCCTTCACATATTCTTGTACTTCCTGCTGCAGCATGGGCCACCAGAATGCTCGCCGGACGAAGTCCACAGTTCGAGCGATGCCCGGATGGCACGCAAAGTGACTGGTGTGACCCCACTGGATGACATCACTGCGGAGGGTGGTCGGAATGTACAGGTGGTTTCGGGGGCACCCTACTGGCACAGGCTCCTGGGACTGGGCCTGACGGACCCTCTACTTGATATCCCAAGAAAGGGCTCCAAGGACGCACGAAGGTGGAATGATGGTTTGGGGGGTTGGAGGGGCTACCTCTCTGGAATCAAACTGGCGCGATAGCGTGTCCGGTTTGGTGTTCTGGGCACCAGGCAGGTAAGTGATGGTAAAATTAAATCGCTGGAAAAATAGCACCCAGTGAGCCTGCCTGGCGTTCACTCAGCGGGCCAACTGCAAGTACTCAAGGTTCTTGTGGTTGGTCCACACGACGATGGGGTGAATGGCCCCCTTTAACCAGTGCCTCCACTCCTCTGATGCCAACTTAATGGCCAGCAGCTCTCTGTTCCCTACGTCATAATTCCTCTCGGCCAGCGTAAGCCAGCGAGAGAAATATGTGCAAAGCAAAGCTTCTGATCGGGGGGGGCGTGCGGATCCACCTCGAGGATGAACTGGCGCTGCGTGTCATCCTGGGCCAAGATAGGTGTTCCTGTGAACAGGCGCTTTAATTTGGCAAACACCTGTTCATCTGCCTCAGTCCACCAAAAGGGGATTTTAATGGAGGTCAGCTGCGTCAAGGGCAGTGCCACCCCACAATAGTTCCTGATGAACCTACGGTAAAAGTTCGCGAACCCGAGGAAGCGTTGAAGCTCCTTATGGGAGTGGGGAGTTGGCAAATCTAACACTGCCCTCACCTTGGCCGGGTTGGCAATCAGCTCCCCCTCAGCCACGATGAAGCCCAAGAAGATGGTAGATGTAGCGGAGAACTCACACTTCTCAGCCTTAACGTAAAGCTGGTTCTCCAGGAGCCGTTGTAAATTGAAAATTGAGAATGAGAATATCATCAAGGTAGACAAAGACGAATTGGTAAAGCATATCGCGGAGTACGTCATTTATTAACCGCTGGAAGACGGCGGGGGCGTTAGTGAGCCCGAATGGCATCACTAATTACTCGAATTGCCCCTGGTGTGTTATAAAAGCCGTCTTCCATTCATCACCCTCGCGAATGTGGACCAGATGATACGCGTTCCTGAGGTCTAACTTGGTGAAAACCTGTGAGGGCTGAAGAAGCTCGAACGCTGAACTGATCAAAGGCAAAGGGTACTTGTCTTTAATGGTAATAGCGTTGAGCTCCCGGTAGTCGATGCACGGGTGCAGTGAGCCATCCTTCTTCCCGACAAAGAAGAATCTGGCTCCGAGCGGAGCGGAAGATGGCTGAATAAGGCTGGCGTTCAGCGATTCCTTTATATACTGCTCCATCGCTTCCCTCTCTGGGTCAGAACTACTATTCAGCCAGCTGGACGGCAGCCTCACCACAGGGATGAGGTCAATAGCACAATCATAACAGCGGTGAGGCGGCAGCAACAACGCTCTTGATTTGCTAAAGACCTCAGCTAAATTGTGATATGGCCGGGCTACAAGGCTGAAGTCTGGCGGCTCGGCTGGGGCGAAGGAAACAGACAGAGATGGGGAACACTCCACTGAACACATACAGTGGGCCAAACAAAATGGGCTCCAGGCAGAGATGGTGTTTTTATCCCAATTGATCATGGGGTTATGCCTGTGGAGCCACGGGTAACCAAGAACCACCGGGGAAGATGATACGGGGAGAACCAGGAACAACAGTTCCTCCAGGTGGCTCCCGGAAAGGAGGATGGATATAGGCACCATGCTCCGAGCGACCACCGCAACCTCATGGCCAGATATAGTTGTGATCCTCTGACCATGGAGCAATTTACGTGTGGGAATGACCACCTGCTTAACAAACTCAGCAGACACGAAATTACCCTTTGACCCTGAGTCAACCAGCTCCATAGTCCTCCTCTCGACTCCCGGCAACTGCACAAGGGCTGAAACTGGAAAATTACCGGGGTGAGAAGATTTGGTCCCGCCCGCCAGGCCCCCGATGGCTACTGACAGGCTGCGTCTTCTTAGCCGCTGGTGACATTCATCCAGACTGTGGTTCGTTAAACCACAGTCCATGCACGCGCCAGCCCTTCACCTTCACTGGCGCTCATCATCGGTCAAGTGCCGAGAGAGCTCCTTCGGTTTGGGCGAAGAGCTGGCGCCGCCAGTTCCAGTAACTACGGTGGACACACGCTTGGCACGCGGGTGAAGGGAGGACTCGCGCTCCTTCACATGCTCACGGTATCGGTTATCCTATCCAACTGCGTGATCTATGAGACCTTCAAGAGTCTCCGGGACAGGGTGAACCGCCGGGTCGTCCCGGAGTTGGTTGTTCAACCCGTGGAGGAACGCACTGCGTAATGCAATATCGTTCCACCTCAAATCAGATGCAACAACCCGGAACTCCACTGAGTACTCAGCCACAGACCGGGTGCCCTGGGGGAGCGTCATCAGGTGGCTCATTACATTGTCCTGAATCTCAGTCCGGCCAAACGCACTGGAGAATGTGGCCACAAATTGCTCAAACATATACTGATGCCCCTAGGGGTTGTCTAATGTGGACCGTGCCCAATCAAGGGCTCAATCCCTGAGCAACAAAGTAAAGAATTGGGTCTTGGCCACACGTCCGGGTACTCCTCCCCGACCTGCTCCAAGTACGTTTGAACTTGGATTAAAAAACCCTTACATTTCCCCACCTCCCTCGCGTACAGGGAAGGTGTGGGAACGGAGGTAATACGGCGCACTGTAGTGCGCGGAGCAGGCTGAGGGGGAGTGGCCGGAGGAGGCACTGCAGCCCAGAGTGTCATCATGTTCAATACCTGTTGCGCCAGCACAGCGAGCTGGCGCACGGTCGCCGCTAGACGGCTCAGAGCGGACTGCTCCTGTGGTGAGGCACCAGCTGCGCAGTCTTCCTGGCTGGCTCGTTCTGTCATGATTAATAAAGCTTGACAGCACATGTGCACGATGCCAAAGCACAGGAGGAACCACACAGAGGGACACGTTTGAAAGTTTTATTAAATCTCAAAAACCAAAGTGCACAGCTGCAGAAACAGTCACTCACCAGAGGAAAGGCCCTGTGGAGAGAAGACACGAGCTGTGAGCAGAGGAATGGAGTCAGGGGAAATGGGCGAGCCAAATTGCCACTTACTTGGGAAATCCAGGGATGACCGGAAGGACCCAGTGAGGAATAGACGAACCAGTAGGGTAAGGGGGGAAGATGAGCTGATGGTGCCTGACCGGGTGGAGCAGGAGCTGAGGACGGTGAGCTGTGGCAGGAGAGTGCGCGCTGTCCAAGAGACACACCAACATGGTGGCAGCAACCTGAGGAAAAGGAGAAATAAGGTGAGATAACGTTTTCACACTTATTGCTTAGACCTGCTTGCCTATTGCGGGCAATATACCCAGACAAGCCAGCATTGACTGCGCGGAGAGAACCTCCTTAAGTACGCTGGCTGATGAGCGGGTGCAGGTGTGTCTTCTGCCTCAGATGTCGTGATGAATTAGTGAATGTGAGGCAGGACGGGAGGGGCGTGCTCCCACCGCTCATTACAGTTTTACATCCATTTGTCTCATTCAGTCCAAAGATTAAATCAATAAGAACATGTGGGTGTCTACCAAAAAGTAAGTAAAAGGGTGAGTAATCTGCTGATTCACTAGTTGTACAGTTATAAGCATGAACAACTTTGTTTACATAGTCACTCCAGTTTCCTTTCTTTTCCTCATCCAGGGTCCACAGCATAGAAAGCAAGGTACGATTGAATCTTTCTGCTGGATTCCCTTGTGGATGGTCGGGTGTAGTTTTTGAATTGACTATTCCTATGTACTTCTGCAGCTCTTTGAATAAATGATTCTCAAATTCCCTGCCCTGGTCATGGTGTAATTTACTAGGAAAACCAAATTTCAGAGAAAAGTCATTAAAAATCTTATCTGCTGCAGTTTTGCCAGATTTGCTACGAGTAGGGTAAGCTTGGGCAAACTTAGTGAAGTTGTCATATAACACCAAAATATACTCATACCCTCCCCTGCTTTTTTCAAGGTGAAGATAGTCTATAGAAACCATTTCAAAAGGTGCAGTAGCAGGTACATGGCACATTGGGGCCCTACTCTGAACCGTAGGTTTCTTCTGAATGTTACATTTACATACCCGAGTAATGAAAAACTCAATATCTTCCTGCATGTTAGCCCAGTAAAACCTATTTCTTGCCAAGTTCATTACACGGTCTACCCCTAAGTGACCCATTTCTCAGTGAAGGTATTTGTACGCAAGTTCTTTGTATGAATCTGGAAGCACAATTTGAGTGTAAGTTACAGTTTTGCGCATTAACAACCCTTCATCAGAAACAAAAAGTTTTTTCCACTCATGTAGTAGTTGTTTTACCTTAAAGTCTTTGTTCACTGGTGTTTTGTCAAAGTTTTCTCCTGTTTTCTTTAGGTTGAAGACAGAAGCTATGGCTGGGTCCTGCAACTGAGCTTGAAACAGTTCCTGTTTTGTATTTTCACTTCCAGTTGATGGTCAGCAACTTGTGGATTGCAAGTTATAGCGGAGATCCAGTCCACGGTTTGTTCTTTTTGTGTCTCGACAGCATTTCCTCCAGCTCAAGGTGCCCCCCTCCACCTGCCAGTGGATCTCCAGCTTTCTGACTGACAGGTGGCAACAGGTGAAGCTAGGGAGATTTACATCCAGCTCCCGAAAAATTAGTACTGGCACCCCCCAAGGATGTGTCCTTTCCCCACTGCTCTTCTCCCTCTACTCCAACGACTGCACCTCAGAGGACCCTTCGGTGAAGCTCCTGAAGTTTGCGGACGACACCACAGTCATCGGTTTGATCCGGGATGATGATGAGTCTGCATACAGGCGGGAGGTGGAGCAGCTGATCCTCTGGTGCAGCCAGAACCATCTTGAACTTAACCCAGCCAAAACAGTGGAGATGACTGTGGATTTCAGGCGACACCCCCCTTCATTCCCCCCACTCACCATCCTCAACAGCACAGTGTCCACTGTGGACTCCTTCAAGTTTCTGGGTACCACAATCTCCCGGAACCTGAAATGGTCCTCCCATATTGACACTGTCCGGAAAAAGGCCCAGCAGAGGTTGTTTTTTCTGCGTCAGCTCAAGAAGTTTGATTTGCCTCAGGAGCTGCTGGTTGTCTTCTACACCGCCATCATCCAATCTGTCCTCTGCTTTTCCATCACTGTCTGGTTTGGATCTGCCACTAAACAGGACAAGACCAGACTGCAGCGGATCATTAAGTCTGCGGAGAGGATCATTGGTACCGACCTACCCTCCATTGAGAACTTATATCGGTCCATAACCAGGAAACGGGCGGGAAACATCTGTGCTGACCCATCACACCCCGGCCACAAACTGAACTTCTATCTTCTGGTCGTCGTTACAGATCACTGAAGGTCAAAACCACCCGTCACAGGAACAGTTTCTTTCCTCAAGCCATCACTCTGATGAACTCCTAACATTCACCTAGTCCTACCTGTTGCTGTACTCATGACTTTTCATCCATTATTACATTGCACATAACTCTCACACTGCTTTTTACTTCATTCACATTATATCACTGAATCTGAGTCCACATTGAAATACTGTGTGATTGTATATTTTTTCATATATTTCTGCAAAGTGTGGTTAGTCCGAGTAAATAACTGCATATATTCCTGTATATATTTGCATTCTTTTATAGAAACGTGGACAGACTGTAATTTACTGTACATACTCTGGTTGTCATTGAATCCTTATTTAAATCCTTCACCTGAACAACGAGAGCAAGTTTTTAGCCAAAGTCAAATTCCTTGTATGTGTTGTGCATACTTGGCCAATAAAGCTGATTCTGATTCTGATTCTGATTTAGTATTGCACTTAACACTTAAGGTGAACACTGTTCAGTGCACTCTGACATATACGAGTCCAAACTGGCAGGCGTTCTGGACAAAAAGTCTGCATCAATATTACTTTTTCCAGGTTGGTATTTCAGTGTTGTGTTAAAGTCAGCCAACTCAGAACCCATCTGTGTCCCATTGCATTTAGTTTGGCTGTACTTAAAACATAGGTCACAGGATCGTTATCGCTATAGACTGTCACTGAGGGGGCATAAAACAAGTAGCCTTTGAAGTGCTCCGTAACGGCCCACTTAAGTGCCAGAAACTCAAATTTCCCTGAATGCAGCCCATATCTCAGCCGATGTTAGTGTTCTTGATCCGTATCCGATTACTCTTAGTTCTCTCCTGTCTCTGGTACAAAACTACACCAAGCCCTTCCTCCGATGTATCTATGTGCAGAATAAATGGGTCCTCAAACGTAGGGTAAGCCATCACAGGTGGATTAGTCAAAACATCAACCAAGCAGTCGAGTGCTTTTTGGTGAGTGTCAGTCCATATGATTTTCTGGGTGGGTGCAGGTTGCCCCGCCTTAGCTATCCATACCTGTGGTTGTGAGCTAGAGTCTTGAGTGTGGTCAGCTGAGAGAAAATCATACAAGCACTTTGCATGTCTCAAAAAATCCTGCATATAACTCCTATAATACCCTAAAAACCCTAACAGCTTGCAGAGTTCTTTGATGTTGGTTGGAGGGGTGTTTTTGAGGGCTTGTACTGCTTGTACCTCTTAATTGTCCATTTTGTAACCTTCTGCCAAAATGATTTTGCCTACATAGAGGACCTCATTTTTGAACAAGTCACATCCAGGTATGAAGTGCATATTTTGTCCCTTAGGCCTTCCAGACTCTCCTCCATACTGCGCTGAAATGCTAAGGATGCACTGGTGAGACCGAATGGAATTCTGTTCCATTCATACAACCCCCAAGGCATTGTAAAGGCTGTGTATTTCTTTGAGTCCTCACTGATTTTACCTTGATGGTATGCTTTGCCTTGGTCAAGCACACTAAACCACAGGTTGCCGCCAAGTCCATCAAGTATCTCCTGGATGCGTGGTATAGGGTGCCTGTCTGGGATGGTCTTTTTATTAAGGCCCCTATAATCGATACACAGTCTTAGGTTTCCATCACGTTTCCTTACGCGCACCACTAGAGAGACATAAGGTGAGGTTGATTTGCGAATGAAACCTTTATTCAACAATTCATGGATATGATTTTTAACTTCATCATAGAGAGCATGAGGGACTGCATTGTAGGCTTTGGCTACAGGAATCTCATCAGTCAGTTTAATGTCCATTTTCAGATTTTTAATGTAGCCTACTTCATCTCTGTGCTTGGCAAATGCACTTGATTCCTCCCTAAGCATCTCCATGACAGCAGCTTGTTGTTCTGTGGTGAGGTGACCCAAATTGACGGGTGGGTCCCAAGTCTTTCCAGGTGGGTTAGGTGAGTTTTGACAGTTTTCAGCTTCAACTGAACTAATCTGACTTTGGTTCAGATTCACTGAGTAGCAGTGGGTTACTCTCTCAATGCTACCTATAACGGTCTTCGCTGGCAGAACTATGTCATACTTTGTAGTATTAGTGACATAAATCTTAGCTTTACGGGTAGTGCCTGATACACTTAGTAACTGGCAGTTAAACTTTAGTCCTTCATCTAAAGATAAGTTTTCATCTGGCTCAAAAAGCATTTCTGTCTGTCCTTTTAGGTCTGTTTTAATAGGGCAGCTAAAGCAGTGTATTTGTCCGCTTGGCACTACAACTACCGTGCGTCCTGTTCTGACTGGGTAAGTAGCTGTCTCACTCATAGCTGTGTGGATAAGGTTCAAAAGTGCTTCTGCTTTGCCTGCTCCAACTTTTAGTGAACTTCTGAGTAAGGACACTCTGTCACTTGATGAGTAGGATTCTGCTTTATTAGTTCTTCAATGGCATTAAACCCTATTATTGGTTTTTGCATAATATCACGACTCACTAAGATTGGAACTACAACTTCATCCTGAGCTGTGGCTTTCCCTTTTGGATCACAAAGGCTAAGGCTAACTTCTACCCAGCCCTGAAAGGGGATTTCAGCTCTGTTTACAGCTCTCAGATCTAAAAGTTCATCACTACTTAGTAAATCACTGATTGGGTGGACTTTCAAATCAGGTAAGTTATTTGACTTCCACAGTGCACTCATTATTGAAACTTGGGCACCTGTGTCCCACAGTGCTTGAGTTTTACACTTATTTATCTTACACCAAACTAGACACTTTTTGCCTATAAGATGTGCTAATCTTTTGCGTTTTGCACTAAGATTAGACATGTTAGGTGGTTGGTCTCTAGCTTTGGGATTTATTGTGTCCGTACTTTGTAACATAATTTGCTTGTTCCGGCTTAACTCTATTGGTTGGACATGGGGTGAGTTTTGAGCTTTGGGGATTTTATCACTTTGGGACTTTGGTTTTGGAGCTGTGGCTTGTCCCTCAGTCACAGCCCCTGCCAGTTTCCCTACTTATGACTCCCCCCTACTCTACATCCCTTTGCCCAGTGAGAGTCACTGCCACATTTGAAGCAATGGCTGCAGTACTTGTTCTCTTGTTAACACACAGCACATTGTCTTTTCTGTCTCTGAGTTGACTTTTTGTAAGATTTGGTTTGCTTGTCACTCTCATGTTTTATGTCACGTTAAACAGTCTGCACAAGTGAGGCTACCTGACCTGTAAGCTCTCTGATTGCATTATTACTTTCCTCTGTTTTAGAGAATAGCGAGTTGTCTTTGGCTGGTTTGTTTGGCTTAGCTACAGGTTGGCCTATGCAGGGGTCATTCAGTGTTTCAGCCTGTTCAACTACATTTAGTCCTGCTCTGAGAGTTGACTTGTTTACCTTTGTCTTTAGAGCTCTTTCACTTTCATTGTACTGTGCGGTTTGCATTTTCTGTAACAGGAGCTCATCACTGCTGTTTTCATCCTGTAGGTACATCCTCATTTCTGCTCTGACATTGTTATTTAACAGTCTGGTCATAATTGGCTGAAAGCATTGACTTTGAACTAGCTCTTTGTTGTACTTCAGGCTAGACTGAGTACGCTCTGATGCAAAGAGGATTTTCTGACGCAAATCCAGTACTCTAATCAGAAACTCAAGGGGTGTTTCATTTGTTCCCTGTGTTGCTTTGTTCAGTTGTTGATACAACACAGTTGCATCTGTTTCCACATAATGGGCTGTTAGTATTTGTCTCAGGTTGGTAAATGTGAGATCTACTTTTCCTTCTAAATAGCTCCTTAGCTTCAGTCCAGGGCTTATGGCACAGACTACAGTGTCCACTATTTCAGTTTCAAAGTAGGCTTTTCTTAAGACACTTTCAATCTGATGCTCCAAGCTACTGAAGCTCAAAGTGTCTTTTGACGCTGACTCACCCATGTGACCAATTATCCTGAAATCTTTTTTGAATCCAACCGAAGAAGCATTGCAGCAGCTGTTGCTGGTGGAGTCTCTCCGTCTGTGCTGAGTCCCCCCGTCCAGCGTTGTCCTCGGGGCCGCCTGATGCTCCAGCGATGCCTCCAACGCTGACGGTACAAGGCCCTCTCCTGGCACCTGGTCCTGTCCCACTGCCGTGGACTGCTCCGGGCGCGTAATCACCACCGTCGCCGTTGCATCCATGGATGAAGACAGGGCTGCCGCTCCCGTGCCAACAGCCAATTACCGTGCCTCTATGAGCGAGTCTAGCACATTGTTTAACTCCAAAAGCACAGACATGCCTTCATCTTCACTTTGCAAAAGCTCATGTCATTCACAAAACTGAATAATGAGCTTAACAAGAGCTCTGCAAGTTTTGTTTGAAATATCTTCATTGTCTTTTCCGGTAATATTACACAGTTCACATACTCTTAGCAGTTCTTTCACAAAAAGGTCACATAATTTCTGTTCCAGCTTCAACAAAAAATCTTCTCGATGCTCAGACATGCTTGCAAAATTAGCCTTTTCACTGGATTTGACTAAAAAAAACAATGCGGTTTGTGTCGCACTAGCTAGACTCAAGCTGTATCTTAGCATTAGCCTCTTGCTCTGGCACACTTCTTTACCGTCTCCGTTGTCTTTTTCAGTCTCTCTCCATGAGGTAATCCAAAAATATTGATCTCGGTGGAACTGCCAAAATGTTACACCACTCCAGGACAACTTGGTGTAGAAAAATGAGTTCTTTAATTTACTTCAAAAAGGTCAATGCAGCAAACATACAGAGCACCATTTGTGTCTTGTTCAGTGGCTCAAATCAGAGAGCCTCATGAAAAAAACCCACACTTGACCAATGGCCGCAGTTCAAGGTAAAGAACAATCTGTAGCGTGACTGCCACCTATTGGTACAGATGTATAACTACATTACAGAATAAACAACAGGACTCTTTGCATAAAACAGAATTATTAATAAATTCAGGCAATGTTTTGACATATTTAGCACAACACTAACTCAAGTGCTACATTTGCGATAACTGGCAATGAGTCTTTTACAGCGTTGTGGAGGAATTTTGGCCTTCTCATCTTTGGAGAATTGTTGTAATTCAGCCACATTGGAGGGTTTTCGAGTATGAACTGCCTTTTTAAGGTCATGCTACAGCATCTCAATTGGATTCAGGTCAGGACTTTGACTAGGCCACTCCAAAGTCTTCATTTTGTTTTTTTTTAAGCCATTCAGAGGTGGACTTGCTGGTGTGTTCTGGATGATTGTCCTGCTGCAGAACCCAAGTGTGCTTCAGCTTGAGGTCACGAACAGATGGCCAGACATTCTCCTTCAGGATTTTTTAGTAGACAGCAGAATTCATGGCTCCATTTACCACAACAAGTCTTCCACGTCCTGAAGCAACCACACAGCCCCAGACACCATCACACTACCACCACCATATTTTACTGTTGGTATGATGTTCCTTTTCCAAAATGTTGTGTTACTTTTATTCATTCATTCATTCATTCATCTTCTTCCGCTTAATCCTTTTCGGGTCGCGGGGGGGCTGGAGCCTATCCCAGCATCTTTGGGCGAGAGGCAGGGTACACCCTGGACAGATTGCCAGTCCATCGCAGGGCCAACATAGAGAGACAGACAACCATTCACTCTCACAGTCATACCTAAGGACAATTTCAAATCCCCAGTTTTGATGCCAATTAACCTAACGCATGTTTTTGGCATATCGGAGGAAACCAGAGAAATCCTGGAGTAAACCCACACAGACACGGGGAGAACATGCAAACTCCACACAGATCACTGTTGGTCGGGGGCTGGGATCGAACTCAGGATCCCCCGGCCGAGGGTGAGTTGCTGTGCTGTCGCAGTGCTGACCACTCCGCCACCGCGCCGCCCACCCCCACCGTGCCATAAAAGTAACACCGGCTGTTACTTTTATGCCGGATGTAATTGGACACACACCTTCCAAAAAGTTCAACTTTTGTCTCATCAGTCCACGGACTATTTTCCCAAAAGTCTTGGGGATCATCAAGATGTTTTCTGGAAAAACTGAGACAAGCCTTTATGTTCTTTTTATTCAGTAGTGGTTTTCCTCTTAGAACTCTGCCATGCAGGGCAGTTTTGCCCAGTCTCTTTCTTATTGTAGAGTCATGAACACTGACCTTAACTGAGGCAAGTGAGGCCAGTAGTTCTTTTGATGTTGCTGTGGGGTCTTTTCTGACCTCTTGGATGAGTTGTTGCTGCGCTCTTGGGGTAATTTTGGTCACCTGGCCACTCCTGGGAGGTTCACTACTGTTCCATGTTTTCACCATTTGTGGATAATGGCTCTCATTGTGATTTACTGGAGTCCCAAACTTTAGAAATGGCTTTATAACCTTTTCCAGACTGATAGATCTCAGTTACTTTGTTTCTCATTTGTTCCTGAATTTCTCTGGATCTCCGCACAACATCTAGGTTTTGAGGATCTTTCGGTCTACTTCACTTTGTCAGGCAGGCTATTTAAGTGATTTCTTGATTGAGAACAGGTGTGACAGTGATCAGGCCTGGGTGTGGCTAGAGAAATTGAACTCAGCTTTCCAAAGATGTGATAAACCACATTTAATTTATGTTTTAACGGGGAAGGGGGGGGGGCAATCACTTTTTCACACAGGGCCATGTAGGTTTGGATTTTTTTTTACCCTTAATAATAAACACCTTCATTTATAAACTGCATTTTGTGTTTACTTGTGTCATCTTTGTCTAATATTTAAATTTGTTTGATGATCTGAAACACTTTGTCAAGCAGTGGCCCTCGCCAGCCACCATAAGACGCCAAAAGTCGCCAGTGAGGTTTGCATGATGTTTATTATGAACAGAAGATAACACAAAGTAACAGAAAGTAATGAGCCACGATAGGCTAAAATACACTACACTAGATACAGAGACCGTAAGGCTGATCAAGCTCACTTACGATTCAGGATAAGGATGAGGGATGATCGTAGATGTGGAATCATTAAGGAATATTGACGTCTAAGACGAGGAACGCTGGCTCAACGTCTGATGAGGGATCATCGATGAGACTGCTGCATTGTACTGCTCTCCAGCGCCTGCTTAAATGCCGGGCTGCTGATGAGCCGTAAATGCAGCACAGCTGTTAGGTTTTGACAGCAGGAAGCTCCTCCGAGCGCTGTCACAATAAGAGCTCGGGAAGCCAGAAGGTAACCCTGCTTTCAAACCTGGCGGAGATGAAGCATGGCCCGAGCACGGATGACATCAGCGCTCAGACCATGACACATTTAAGTGTGACAAACATACAAAAAAATGAGAAATCAGGAAGGGGGCAAACACTTTTTCACACCACTGTATAGGGGAACTAATAATTGCAAATGCCAGAAAGGTGGTAACAATCAAGGGCTACATGGTAGCACATGAGGAAGCAGCTATAGGTAGGGGAAACATAGGGAACTGAGAACAGTAGGTAAACAAGTACACACAACCTTGGGCTTAGACAGGGGAAACACAGAGACCACAATAATGACACTACGAAGAGACAAAGTAAATGGTATTCACTTACATAGTGTTTTTTCTCATCTCTAGATGACCAAAGCACTTTACATATCCTGCTATCCACTCATTCACACACTGATGGCAGCATAGCTGCCATGCACAGGCACTGGCCTGGCCCACCAGGAGCATCTGGAGGTTCAGTGTCTTGCTCAAGGACACTTCGACAGGCAGACTGCAGACAGAGCGGGAACTGAACCTCTGATTCTACGATCAGTAGTCAACCACACTACACCTGCGCCACAGCTGTCCCCAACCTTTTGTGTTATATGTTTGTTGTGTTCATTAGCCACGGTTGCATGGGCAAAATTTCTTCAATCTGATTACAATTCAGCTCAGAACATTACTGTTTACATGGATCCTGAAAAAGCTGATCCGATTAGGACGTGCATTTCCATGTGTCACACGTTTGAACGGAATAAATCATTTTGACATGCACATGTCGACATTTCGACATTCCGACATTCCGACATTCCGAAAATAGTAGAAGAAGAAGCAACTTCCGGTGTTAGCAAGCCCCACTTCGTGCCTTTCTCTTTGTGAAATGGACCTGTATTGTGTTATTCAGACTGTACTTTTGCTTCTGCTGGTCTCCATAATGAAGCTATAAGTGCATACTTCTGCATATGACGAACAGAGGGAGACAGCAGAACGATACAGACCAGTTTTGTTTTACTCACGCTATGTCTTCCGCTAGCTGCTGTAAAGGCGGAAATACATCACGTCAACGTGTGGCTGATGTACAGACATGCGCAGTAAACACATTTTCTGCCCAACCTTCGGAATAAGTATTTTCATGTGCACCATTTGGATTAACAATCGGCATCACCCACCCCTCTCAATTGGAATGAACTTTTGATCCGAATGAGCGTGATCAGGTCAGAATATTCAGACTGGCGTGTTTAAATGAGCATGTTTATTCCGATCAGGCTTTTAATCCGTTTACTTGTGTCCATGTAAACATGGTCATTGTGATCTTTGTGTTCCCCCTGCCCTTGGTCTTGTCCTTTGTCTAGTTTTGGGTCTTTTTGGGGTATATTTGTTCACCTACTGTGTCCAGTCCCTCATGTTTCCATACTTGTAGACACTTTCCCCCATGTGTGTTACCGTTTAGCCCTTGATTGTTCTCCCAGCTGTCCTGCGTCTGTAATTACTGGTTACCTTATTTATGTTTGCATCAGTCTCAGTCCTTTGTGGGGTCACTGAGGTTATTCTCGTTCATCCTCCTTGAATTTTTTGTATTAATAAATTATCGTCATTGCATCAGATTCCTGCCTGCATCTTGAGTCCTTCCATTTACCTTTATCTGCCAAAGGCAGAGGTTATGACATAAGCCCTGCAAATAAATGCAGAAAAAAGGTATATTTTTATTCAGGACTTCATGACAGCGGCAACTGCCTTCATGTAACGTTTGAATTTGAATTTGAATGAAACATTTAATTTTGGACTTCTAGCACTTAAGTGAGAGATTTGAAGATGATAATAATAATAATAATAATAATAATAATAATAATAACTAGAGGGCACTCAGAGAGCGCATACCTCCACCAAGGCTCCATCCCTCCCTCCCTTTGTCCTCCCCTCTGTCCCTTTGTCCGTCCATATCGCCATCCATCTGAACATTGCAAGATAGGGTCTTGGCGAAGGTATACACTCGCGGATCACCTCTAACATCTAATGAGCTCATCTTTCGGCTAAGGGCCACCTCTGGTGAAAATTTTATCCAAATCCATGCAATAGTTTTGGAGTATTGTTGCTAACACTCTATGAGAAGATAAGAGCCTTGGCGGAGGTATGCATGTTGGCATCATCACCAAAATCTAATCATGTGTTCATTATGCCATTACACACCTTTCCTGAAAGGCTGCAGTAGAATGAACCATTTTTACTCAAAAGAACTAAACTGAAATGATCAAATCTTCCGGGAAATGAACTGAAATCCTTTTCAAAAATTGAAAGTTAATTTGTAGTTAAAATATAAACAACAAAAAATAAAATAAAATAAATTATAAAACCCTACTGTGGTGTGGGGATTTAAAAACATGATTATTAATTTTACTTAAATATATTCTCCTTTTCATATCCCTTTCAGATTTGTGGACTGTGTTTGCTACTGTGTTTGCTAATCACTGTTTAACAGGAATTTTTTGGCAATCCTGTGCTTGTCTTGTGGTGTTACATAGAATAGCATCACTGTAAACTATGGAAAAAGCAGCTACTTTAAAATCTGTACTTCCACACAACTTTCAGTGCAACAAACCTCTAAAAATGTTGCAACTGTAGACAAGTGGACAGGCAGTTAAGCCTCACCTGGCGATGTCCAACCAGGGGTGTGAACCCACAACCTCCGGCTCCAGCACTCTACCTGTGTCGCATAGAGGGTTGACCCACTTGGCAAGCCAAGCAGAAATGCTTTTTATTGACTCTGTTACATACTCCCTCTCACATTTTTGACATCGTCCCAATGTCAGAGGTGCATTTAAGCCTTAAGGGTGCCCAGCTTCTGACTATATCAACACCAGTGAGTCCTACCAGCAACACCTCTTGTGGTGGGGACCAAGCACCACTTGTGGGACTGACACACTGGTGGCGTCTGGAGAATAGGTTCAATGTACCACCACTAAGTCCTGCCAACAGCACCATTTGTGACCAAGTGGATGGGCCAAGCCCAACTGGTGGTGTCCAACCGGCGGTTTGAACTCACAACCTCTGGCTCCAGAGTCCAGCACTCTACATGTGTTACCAAGAGGGTCAACCCACTTGGCAAGCCAAGTAGGAATGCTTTTATTGACTCTGTTACACAACTTTTTGGAAAAGCTCCCACAAATTCAGGCTTTTTGGGCCACAGCAATCACAAAAACAACGAGCAAAATCCTGGAGGGACTGAAATACAGTGAAACATGCAAGTTAGGTTAATTGGCATCAAACTGGGGATTCTAAATTGTCCTTAGGTATGACTGTGAGAGTGAATGGTTGTCTGTCTCTCTGTGTTGGCCCTGCGATGGACTGGCGATCTGTCCAGGGTGGACCCTGCCTCTCACCCAAAGATGCTGGGATAGGCTCCAGCCCCCCCGCGACCCGAAAAGGATTAAGCGGAAGAAGATGGATGGATAGGTATATATGCTTCATGCATTGAATTTGTTTACTTACTCTGGGTTGCTAACTTGACACTACACACCCTTTGCCCTAAAGAAAGCACTTATTAGCACTTTGCGAAATCATAAGTTAAATAATAAAAAATGCATTATTGTAACTGATTTTGCGTCAGTTCTTTATGTGATAATTTATGTATTATCAAAGTTAGAGTATTCTTGTTACAATTTGCAGCATTAGGGCTCTAAGATTTTTTTTCCCCTGCAAGTAAAATAGCTGCTAAAATGTTCCTGATCGAATCGGGATCAGATTAAATTGGAGCTGAATCGATTCAGGACCTCAAGAATCGGAATCAAATTGATTCTGGAAACTAGACAAGCACTCAGAGAGTGCATACTGCCACCAAGGCTCCTTCCATCTCTCATGGATCACCTCCAAAAATGTAATAGGTTTGTCTGTAGCCCAAGAACCACCTCTGGTGAAAATTTCATCCACATCCATCCAGTAGTTATGGAGTATTGTTGCTAACACTGTGTGAGAAGATAAGAGCCTTGGCAGAAGTATGTATTCTCAGATCATCACCAAAATGTAATGGGTTCCTTTCTAGCCCAAGAACCACCTCTGGTGAAAATTTCATCCAAATCCATCCAGTAGTTTTTCCTGAAATCCTGCTGCACAAATAAAAACAAGGCCCTTGATGGAGCTATGCACTCTCAGATCATCACCAAAATCTAATCATCTGTTCCCTGTGCCATTACTCACCTTTCCTGAAAATTTCATTAAAATCTGTTACTAACTTTTTAAGTTATGTTAGTAACAGACAGACAGACTGGCAACCAATGCCAGTAAAAACATTACCTCCTCCCTTGGCGGAGGTAATTAGTGATGATTCACAGCCCTAGTGGCTTATATGGCCTAAACATAATATCACAATATTTCTGTGAATTTTCACGATAACGATATTCTTCACAATATCACGAAATACAGTTTTTTCTTTTAAATTTATAAAGGACAGTCTCACAGGCCAGCGTTATTTACCTTCAACATATTCAGTAAAAACAAAACAAAAACTCTTATTTTGACAGTTTGTAAACAGCAGTTCAGAATGAGTTTCAAATATTTTTTATTCTGTATCAAATATTACCAGAAAATAAAATAAAGCACCACATCTTAAGTGCACTGAGGGGTGGACTGGGACAAAAATTCAGGCTGGGAATTTGACTTCATCCTAGGCCACCCTATTTTTGCAAACTAGAAACCACCACAGTTTTAGTAGGCCAATATTTTAAAATAACAGGTATCAGACTAGTTTTATACAACAGTTACTTCTGACCGAGCAATTTGATTGGACAATAGGGATTTCAAGAGTTACAACAGTATATTCCATGATAATTGCACTCCATCGTTTTACTGGATATGTATCACTCCACTTCAAAGGTGTTCTAGTAACCGTTAATCACTAACAGTAATTTACTGTCAACTCTCAGTGGGAATTGCAGTACTGTGTTGGATATCTTAATTTCCACAGTGAGGTGCTGTTTGAAAAGATTTCTTACCTGACCCAGAAGTCGCACCCTTTTGAAAAAAACTTTATTCACTTTACAAAGTCTGCCCTTGTATAAACATCGTTAAGCTATTCCATGTCTGTTTTTTTTTTAAAAGGCAGTGCTAGAGTTGGATTTATTGTCTCGCTCAACAAACCACAATACTTTTGTGGTGATGGACTCTGTTTCATCTGAAAATGCCAAGAAAAAGCAAGAGAAGTGTGCCAAAGCCAAATCAGTAGCATGCTAACTAGCCACCGACACTGGCCATGTGTTGATCTCGACCCTTCTTTAGTACAAACTCAACAGGTGACTGGTATGTTTATAAACACTGACTTTTGCACTTGACAATATTTAATTTGTTTACATGTGTGATATGATGATAGACATCTTCATGCTGACTGAGATGTTTAGCAACAGTTACTGGCTACATTAAGAAGGGACTATTTTTTCCTCAGCTGTGCAAAATAATTGGTTAAACAAACAAATCATAATATTTTGTCTAGTACTGCTGTCATTTAATAAATTGCACTTGCAGAATTGTTGTATGAAAGCAATATTACACTCAAGGTCATACAGTATCAGTGAATATAGTAACTGCAGGTATGATATGCCAAATGCCCGATGCACAGGGAAGGAGTGAGGTTATTTAAAACCATTATTTCATCATTTTTATGATACTGTATATATGCTGGCCTACCTGCCTGATGTTTCCCCCAAAATAAGCCACTTTTGCAGGTAAATGACCGCTGCATCAGATCTCTCTCTTTCTCTCTTTCTGTGTCCCTCTCACTCTCTCTCTCTTTAAAACTCTGTCTCTCTCTCTCTCTCTCTCTTTCAGTTTACCTGCGTTAGAAGCCTCCATATTGCACAGACAACTCCTGGGGCTTTTAATGGATTTTTTTTCTTTTGGGTGGTTAAATAAATCAAACTGAAGCAGACACAATAGAATGAATATGGACACTGCACGTCAACACTGCTTCAGGGTAAAGTAAAAATTTGCTCTGAAGCAGACAGGTTATGCGGGTAAAATGCGGGCAGGTTATCTACATCGCTGCACTGCTTTATTTTTAAAGATGTCCGCAGTCTGAAACAGCCTTAAAACTTAATTACTTCCTCAAAACTAGATGGAGACACTCCAAGCACGGAGCCATACCATGTTAGTTTTGCTGTTTTGATGGTAACGTGTGTTGTGGATTTAGCTGTAACATCAGTTGTCATAAAGAAAAATGTCCAAACACCCAACTTTAACTTCATTTGGCTTTACTGGAAAAATGCTGCATCTCAGTTTACAACACATTTGTTGTTCTTGCTGGCTAACACGCATCCGTCTCCCTGATAGCCCTGCATTGCTTCGCATTGACTTCTTCTTCGGTCTGCAGCTTGAACAATAACATTTCCTGGCCAAAGGTACAGCACCAGCGCCGTCTAGTGGACAATGTCTAGCGACTGCATTGAAGGAAAACACCTTTGGGATTTTAATTAAATTATTGTTATGAATAGCTTTACTAATTAACTTTAAATGTTTACAATAGCTATTTGTTTTATATGTATCATAATATGTAATACTATTAACTTATGTGTATAAACCATTATGAACTACTAAATATTCAACATCCTCTCCCCCAAGAAAACAGTTCAAATGTTAACTTCAAAAGGATATAGTAGCTGAACTGGTCTACTTAACGTTGTCCCAGTTGGAGTACGCACAGCGCAGGATCTGACTAGTCCATCTCTCCCTGGGAACACCTCTATGATTAGTCCTGTTTTCCATGTTTGACGTGGTATCTTGTCATCTCCAATGAGAACCGAATCTCCTGGTTTGAGTTGTGTTGGATTTGGGGTATGACGAGTGTGAGCCGATCTGAGGTCCAGCAAATACTCCCTCCTCCATCTGTTCCAAAATTCATTGACAAGTCTATGGCGATATTTCCATCTTCGGGTCAGCCTTTCTTTATTTGCATTTGCTATCTGACCTGTTGTGGAAAATGGCTTTGGTGGTAAAGAGGTAAGTTTTTTCCCTATGAGGAAATGAGCTGGCATCAGAGGTTCTGGTTCTTGTAAATCATTGTACACAAATGTGAGTGGTCTTGAGTTAATAGTGGCTTCTATTTCTGTCAACAGAGAAGTTAACTCTTCAAAGCTCAGAGATGCTCTGCCCATTACTCTTTTGAGGCATCCCTTTACAGAGCGCACTAACCTTTCCCAAAAACCACCCCACCAAGCCGTTCTTTCTGCAATAAATTTCCACTTGATTCCCTTTTCAGAAAAATATTCCAGCAGCTCTGGCTCTTTTATAGCCTTCCACAGTTCCTTTAGATCTTGATCTGCTCTCTTGAACGTTTTTGCATTGTCCGAGTAGATTACTCTACAAAGTCCTCTCCGTGAAATAAATCTCTTGAGTGCCAAAAGGAAACTTTCTGTTGATAGACTCGATATTAGTTCAAGGTGCACTGCAAGTGTAACTGCACAGGTGAAAAGTGTTATGTACGCATTCTCTGCAGAATTCTTGGACTTTACAAACAGTGGGCCTGCAAAGTCAACACCTGTGATTTCAAACGGCGGTGTTTCAGTAACTCTGTCTTTGGGTAGAGGTGCAGCTGTTTGCTGTGCTGCCTTTACTTTGAATCTTTTACAGATAGTACAGTCTGAAATGCATTTTTTGACTAACTGTCTTGCGCGTAGAATCCAATACTTCTCTCGTAGATGCACTAGAGTGTCTCTCACGCCTGAATGCATGACATTTTCGTGACTGTATTTTATCAGAAGTTGTGCAAATCTGTGATTTGAGGGTAACAACCATGGGTGCTGCTCATTGAAACTCATGTTTGACTGATGCAGCCTTCCTCCTACACAGATTAAGCCTTGCTCATCTAGAAAGGGTTTAAAGTCTCTGATTTTTGAGTCTTTGTGCACATTTTCTCCAGTTTTCAACTCTGTTATTTCTCTTTCAAAACTGTTAAGTTGCGCTTCACGTGTCCATACCCTTTCAGCTTTTGCCATTTCCTCTGCTGTTAGTTCTCCCCTTTGTCTTTGCTTTGAATGACAGTTGTGGAGAAATCTTTGAATCCATGCAGTTACTCTTAGTATGGTCTGTAGTTTGCTGTATTTGTCCAGCTGTAGCAATGGTTCAGATTGCACTCTTTCACTGTTACTGAGATGTACTGCGACTTGACTTGCCTTTAGCTCAGCTTTAACCTCTTCTTCTGATAGTGTTTCTGGTGGTGTAGTTTGAAGCTCCTTTTCTTTCAAAATTGATGGGCCTGACCACCAGAGATTTTCCTCTTTCAACCTTGATGCGGACTGACCTCTTGTGGTGAGATCAGCTGGGTTCACCTTTCCATTACAATGTGTCCATAGTTCTGGTGGTGTCAAAGTTTGTATCTCCATCACTCTGTTGACAAAAAACTGTTTCCATTTCTTTGATGAACTGCGAATCCAGTGAATCACTATCATGGAGTCTGACCACATTCTGAGTTGAGTGATCTGCATATTCAGTGCCTTCAAAAGGTTATTTGCCAACCCTGCTCCAATCACAGCTCCCATTAGTTCCAAGCGTGGCAGTGTGATTGTTTTGATTGGCACCACTCTTGACTTGGATGCAACGAGCGCAGTAACAGTCTCTTCTTCTGTTGTTTGTCCTTGTAGATACGTAACTGCGCCATACGCCTTTTCGCTTGCATCTGTGAAGACATGGAGAACCTGTGATTTATCTGACAGGTTTTCTGTTCCATACCACCGCGGAATGACTGTTTGGTGGATCTGAGGAAGCTCCATGCACCACTGCTGCCATGCCTGTGAAAAGTCTGGAGGCAGCTCGTCGTCCCAGCTCAGGCCCCGTCGCCACATTTCCTGAAACAGACATTTAACTCGAATGGGAAATGGCGTTAGGAACCCTATAGGATCAAAGATTCTGGCGGATGATCTCAAAACACTCCTCTTTGTGTTTTCTTTTCCTTTTAGAATGTTCATCAAATGTTTGAGGTCAAAGGCAAAGTCATCTGTGTCCGGTCTCCACACCAAACCAAGTACTTTCAACACACTTCCATGTGTTTCTGTTTCTTGTGTGAAATCAAGCTTGCTGTTTGACCACTTGGTTCTCAGTTCAAGGGAGTTTGTTGTCCACTTACAGAGGTTCATGTTGGCAGCAGCCAGTATTTCTCTTGCTCCTGTAGTAAGTCTGTATGCCTCGTCTGAGTTACTTGAGCTAGCGATCAGATCATCCACATAAAGTGAGTCTCTCATTAGTTTTACTGTGTCTGGTTGGTTAGCTTCATATTTCTCCAGATGATGTCTGATAGTGGCTGCAAGTTAAAATGGACTTGAAGTTACTCCAAACACAATACATGCCATTCTCATTATATGCGTGTTGGTGCCTTCAACATCTGGGGGTCCTGTAAGCCACAAAAATCTCACAGCATCTCTGTCACTTTCAGTTATAGATATCTGAAGGAAAGCTTTAGTAATGTCCGCTGTGAAAGCTACAGGATTTTGTCTGAATCTGATCAAAATGCTCATGAGATCAGCATTCAGGTTTGGGCCAGGTAATAAACAGTCATTTAAAGAGGAACAACCTTCTTCATGTGACGAAGCATCAAACACTACTCTTAACTTGGTAGTTACTTTGTCCTCTCTGATTACAGCATGATGAGGTAAGTAGTAGGTTACATTCTCTGTCTCTGCTGAATGACTGCTCTCTGGCACATCTTCACATATTCCTTGTTCTGTGTAATCCTCTATCACATCGTTGTATCTTTTGAACAGTGTCACGTCAGATTTCAGCTTTCTTTTCAGGGTTTCAAACCTCTTTTGTGCAACCTTCTTGTTGTCTGAGAGTTCGGGTGTGTCTTGGCACCATGGCAACGCCACTTCATATCTCTCATTAATGAATCTGACTGACCTGACAAAGCTCTCCTTGGCCTTCTTGTCATCAGGTGTTTCCTCACCTTTAGTAGTGATGCCCAGCGACTCAATCTCCCAAAATGCTCTTAGCTGGTTTGAGATCTCCACTGTGTCTTCACTGAGTCCAATGTGCATACATATTGCTTCATTCATACTGGACATGACAACTGGTCCTTGCACTGCCCAGCCGAATCTGGTTTCTATGGCAACCAAAGCGTCTGACAGTCTCTCAGTTTTACCTGTGACTACTTTCCAGTAGTAATCTGCTCCGATCAGTACTGATAGCTCCAAACCATCTTTGTCTCCCGCTGACACATCTGCTACTGGTAGCCCTTTTTTCTCCAGCTGCCGTTGGATGTGTTCACTGGGGACTTTCATGACTGCAGTACAAAGCTGTGGGGTTTGAACAGCTTCAATCTCGATTTTCTGATCTTTGTTTCTCACATTCTCCAGGACTAGTTTTATGACATTGCATTTTGTGGTCACTGGGTTTTTTGAGCCAAACGTGTGAAGGTTTAATGTCTCTTGTTTTAGTATTGGCAGTTTTAAATCTTTCACTTGTTTCTCATGGACAAAACTCCATTGGCTTCCTCCATCAATTAAGCAATGCACAATCTTCTTTCCTCCAGGTCCTTCAATCCTTGCTCTCACAGTTTGCAACAGCACTGTTTCACATTTTTCTGGGGTTGGTTTGGCTGCATGTGGAATGACTGAGGAGACTACTGTATCACTCGTGTTTTCAGCAGCATCTGTCTTTTCCATTGGTTGCTCACTTTTGTCGCACACAACAGCATGATGTCTCCTTCCACAATCAGTGCATGTCACATTTTTGGATCTACAGTCTCGAGCAAGATGTCTGGGCTTTAGGCATATGAAGCACCTTCCCATTTTCTTTAGCTTTTCTTTCCTGCTTGTGACTGTGTCTTCAGTGCACTGTTCTGACTTGTGGCTGGTACTGTTACAGAATATGCAACTGTGCACAAGGGGTGTATTCGAACTGCCTGTGTGGAGGGCTGCAGCTGAGGGCACATTAGGTCTTTTCCACTTTTCTCTGCTTGAATCTGGTTTGCAGTGCTGTTTCTGATTTGCATGTGTATCTTTATGATTCTCTCTTATTTGTGTCAAATGTGCAGCACGCTCCCTGCTTTCAAGTTCTTGTTGCAAAAACTTCACAAGGCCATCAACATCCCACTTTTGCCCTATATCTGTTTTGCGGGTGTACTCAAGGGCAAGATCATCAGGAATCATTTTGAGCAGTATGGAGCACAGTAAACCTCCATAACTGTCTGACACGACTCCTAAAGCTTCTAGGCTTCTGATTTGTACTTCAATGTCATCAAAAAGTTGTCGCAAGGCAACAATGTCTGAGGACCTTTTAACTGGACTTAGATTTAGTAACTTAGACATGTGTGCACTTACAATGAGATCTTTCCTTCCAAATCTTTGCTTAAGCATGTCTACTGCAGCATCATAGTTCGTGTCAGTTACCTTCAGCCCTGCAACGGCGCGTGCAGCTGGCCCAATGAGATATGACTTCAAGTAAGTAAACTTTTCAGTTTTGCTCAAATCTGGGTTTTGGTGAATTGCATTTTCGAATTGGTCCCAAAACTCTTGCCACATGCACACTTCTCCATTGTATTTGTTTATTGAGAGCTTGGGTAGCTTTACCGAGGGTCTGCTTGTAGCTGACCGTGTACTCGCGTCACTCAGCCGATGTGGTTTCGCTGATACGGTGGCGTCTCTTGCTTGTTCTTGTTGCTGTAAGGCAGCCCGTTCAATCGCTTTCTCTGCCCGCGTCCTCCATAAATTTGTGTTGTCCTGATACTCAAGTGTCCGCACCATGTCCGCATTTAACTCGTCCAAAGGGATCTCCTGCTCTATATCGGGTTCAATGTCTTGCAGGCTTTTCTCTTTCTGTGACAACATGGCTAACAGCTCCCGCAAACGGTCACTGTTTATATCAGTCTTACTTGTTTCATCTTGTATAGTTTGCAGCAGCTTTGTAATGGACGTCCGCAGCACGGTCCGTTTCTGTTTTAGCCTTTGAAGTCGCTCCGACATTTTTTCCTTTCGTCTCCGTGTTGTTGCAGCTATCGGCTTAATCCCAACAAAGTTCTCTCTTCACTTTTCCCGCTCCTGGGTTTCGGCACCAAAATAAATGTTGTGGATTTAGCTGTAACATCAGTTGTCATAAAGAAAAAATGTCCAAACACCCAACTTTAACTTCATTTGGCTTTACTGGAAAAATGCTGCATCTCAGTTTACAACACATTTGTTGTTCTCGCTGGCTAACATGCATCCGTCTCCCTGATAGCACTGCATTGCTTAGCATTGACTTCTTCGGTCTGCAGCTTGAACAATAACATTTCCTGGCCAAAGGTACAGCACCAGCGCCGTCTATTGGACAATGTCTAGCGACTGCATTGAAGGAAAACACCTTTGGGATTTTAATTAAATTATTGTTATGAATAGCTTTACTAATTAACTTAGTCAAGTCCACGGTGATCCAGCTCACTGCCTCACCTGCTCATTTCTCTCTACACTGGTGACCTTTGATGTACAATGGAATTCGAGGCAAACACCCCGGAGACAGCCCAGATTGGAAGCGCCAGCACTGCGTGCGCCGTTTCAGTCAAGCTCCCAGACTTTTGGCTGCACGACCCGACGGCATGGTTCCTCCACACTGAGGCCCAGTTCGCACTCCGTGGAGTGACGGCGGATGACACCAAGTACTACTACATAGTTGCAGCGCTGGACGCATGCACAACACAGCAGGTGGTGAACCTGCTCCAACAGCCCCCAGCCCACAGCAAATATGACCCAATGCTGCACGCTCTTCGACTGCGAGAAAGCAGAAAGGCTCCTGATGTGCTCCGAGTTGGGAGACGGGTCGACAGTCGAATTAATGGAGAAAATGTTGGCGTTGATGGGCACAGATGGCATGCTATTCCTGTTTGCCCACCTTTTCCTCCGGAACCTCCCGACAGCAGTTAGAGCGGTCTTCGCCAATTCACCGCTGCTGGCCACACAGAACTACCAGGCGCTGGCACAAGAGGTGGACCGGATTATCCTGGCGATCAGAACCTTCACTGTGAATGCAGTGGCGCCGGAACCCTGTGAGACAGCCTGCGGGGGCAAGGAGCCATCGATGGTGGCTGCCACAGAGGCCAAGAAGCACCGGAAGGGCATGGTCTGCTTCTACCACCGCTGCTTCAGAATCAGAATCAGAATCAGAATCATATTTATTGCCAAGCACATTTACAAGTAAACAAGTAAACATACGAGGAATTTGACTTGACATTGGGCGCGCACGAAAGGCGCATCCCAATGATGCGGCAGCCATGAAAGGCGCCTGTCATATGGGGGGGGGGGGTGAAGAGGGGGGAGGGGGGGAAGGATAGGGAAAAACACAATAGGAGAGAGAAAAAAGCTTTGTTGATCAAAATAGAGCTCATTTTATGACCAAAATTTTGATTACAAGAAAAAAAACTCTCAAATGCACAATTAGCAGACAATAGATCACACAATGACAAAGCAGTAGTTGAGAGAGTCAGTGTATTGTGAATATATATCAGTAATTGTGTCAGTAGTGTAATGTTGAATGCAAGTGTAGGTGTGTCAATTGCTAGTGAACAGCAGAGGGCGCCTCCTGGCAGTGGATAGATGTTAAAGTCATGTGATCTAAACAGTCTAGGGTCTCTCGCTCTGCTTGCAGATGGTAAATTGTCACATGGTGCACTGTCCTTGAGTGTTCATCTGTTGAAACAATAACAACTGTGTCGTTGTTTGGGTTAGCAGGCAGAGCCGCTCCTTCCGCTTATCTTCATCAGGAGGAATGTAAACACGGGGCACCAAAGACAAGGTCAAATCAAATCAGCACAGTGCACTCAGAGAATAGAATTTTTCCTCACCCGTGTAATTCTGTGCTTTCATAATTTCCATGTGCAGGCTTAAACTTTTTTCCATGGAGAGCACAGGGCTCCAGATGTATTCCTCCACTGAATCACTGTCATTCAGTTCACCGTTTGCCGCTACTCGTGCCCTCCCCAACTGGTCGAATTTGATGAAGGAGCTTGCCGGGTCCACTTTGATCAGCTCTCTCACCTTCCTTCAATTTCTGATGCATCAGGGAACTTCACAGCCAAAAATAGAAGTCCTGAGATCATAACCAATAATGTTTCCACAGACGCATGAATTCCAATGTCCATGAGTCTCCTCGCAGGTTCCAATTCTTGGGCTCCCCTTTGGCCCGATTCTTGTTGAAAAATAGTGACAATAGCACATTTAAGCCACTTCCAAATCCATAATTTCCATTTAGATTAAGATTCAGCAGAAGAAGAGCGACTAAACACAGACAAAAATGCAACATTGCACAGCTGGGAATAGGTCAGGAAGGCAGACGAGAGGAGGGAAGAAAAAAATGCGACTGCTCTCTCTCAAGGCAAGAAGAAGAAGAGGCACGCATCGCTGTGTGTCTAGAAGACACACAGCGATGCATGCCACCGTGCCAGTTCAAGTGCTCGGGAAATGCCAGGACCGGCAGTGGGTAGCAGCTGCGATCATCGGTGACACAACCAAGCTGCACTATGTGACGGACTCACACTCTGGGAGATGGTTCTTCGTGGACTCCGGCTCCCAAAAGAGCCTCATCCTGCTGTCCTACGCAGACCGGCTGGCTGGAAGTAGCAGCCCCGAGCTCGCAGCCGCAAATGGATCAGACATTAAGACTTTTGGTGAGAGGACACTGACCATATGTTTGCACGGCCGTAACTACCAATGGTCCTTCGTCATAGTGGCATGTAACTCCCCCATTTTGGGTGCAGATTTCCTGTGTGCACATGGTTTATTAGTCAATGTGGCTAATAGACGCCTGATTAACGCTATGTCTTTTGATTCTCTGCCCTGTACAGCTCAAGAAGCCGGGTCCACAACAATGGCCAACGTCACAGCTCCACGGGGTAAGTTCCACACACTGCTCACCTAGTTCCCAGCACTCACGGTTCCAATGTTTTCAGTAACCATCACTAAGCACGGGGTAGAGCACTTCATTACCACCACGGGGCCGCTCGTTTTCGCACGACCTCGGCGCCTGGATGCAGCTAAACTGGCCAGTGCGTGCAAGGAGTTCGAACTTGGAAAGGTTGGGCATCATCAGGCGCTCAAACAGCCCGTGGGCATCCCCACTACACATAGTGCTTAAAGCCAAGGGATCATGGCGACCATGCGGCGATTTCCGCAGATTATACAACGCCACAGCGCACAATCGCTACCCAATCCCCCATATTCAGGATTTTTCCATCCACCTCACCAGGGCATACATTTTTTCCAAGGTGGACCTGGTCCGCAGGTACCACTAGGTCCTGGTGCGCGCAGAAGACATACCCAAAAGGGCAGTAATAACCCCATTTGGTCTTTTTGAGTTCCTACGCATGCCTTTCAGGTTAAAAGGTGCGGCACAGATCTTCCAACGCATGATGGACGCTGTACTGCGCAATCTGCCTTTTGTGTTTGTCTACCTGGACAAACGGTTGGTCGAGACGGGACAGCGGAGGTGGAGGCGCTAAAGGACTGTATGTTAATGGCGCTGAAGGACTGTATGTTAATGGCGCTGAAGGACTGTATGTTAATGTGCCGACAGGCATTGTAATAATGTGTATTGTGGTGTGAGTTCCCAGGTCACGAGGCAAAGCATGTAACATATAAAAGAGAGATGCCTCGCAACCTGGGATTATTCTTGATGACTTGAGGGTAGAGAGAAATAAAGTCCACGCTGATCCAGCTCACTGCCTTGCCTGCTCATTTCTCTCTACAAGGTAATTTCTGGCAATGTAATCTTGTTTGTGAAGGCTGCAGTGAGGGGCAATAATTATATGTTCTGCTTGCAGGTGGTGATTTGGGGAAAGAAGGGTGAGAGTGCAGGTAGGGTGGTGAAGGATCCTGAGGTGGAGGTGATCCAGAGACGAGCAGGCAGAGTACAACAACTGAGCTGGGGAGACATGGCAGAGGAATCCAGTCACACAATGAGCAGGTGAATTGCAGGCTTACTTTGTTCCAGGAACGCTCGGCGGACAGGGTCAGAGCAGAGTTGCGAGCGAGTTGGAGCACACACACGATGAGCAGGAACATCCTTGCGAAGCAGAAGGTCTCGTGGCAACATTGGCTGTGGCAATGAGGCGGTCCAACAGAGAAATGATGCCAGCTCACCCCGTAATCAGTGTTGCCAAGTCCACTTATTATAAGCGACTTTGGGCTTGTTTTTCTCTAAAGTTGCTTGCAAATCTCGTCAGTCGCGGGTTGCGGGTTTTTGGGATTGTTTTTTTGACATTTAGTTGCTTATTTGGACACACAGATCGCCCCAAAGGTCTCCCGAGTCAGCGGACGGAGCCTCTGTTTACAGCAGGAGACGATACAGCAGGGAAGAGCTAGCTAACACTCAACCGCCACCCGGTGCTAACGGAGAAACTCGACATACCGGGGAACTGAAGTGAAAACGACGCGGGTGCCGGGCTGGAGTTTAGGCGGCGTGCAAGAAATATAAGACAGAATAATAAAGAGCGATGGCAAGAACCAAGCAGACCGCCCATAAATCTACTGGAGGAAAGCCCCCAGGAAGCAGATGGCCACCAAGGCTGCTCGAAAAAGTGCTCCGGCCACCGGCGGAGTGAAGAAGCCTCACCGTTACAGGCCCGGTACCGTGGCTCTGAGAGAGATCTGTCGCTACCAGAAATCCACGGAGCTGCTCATCCGTAAGCTGCCCTTCCAGCGCCTGGTGAGGGAGATCGCTCAGGACTTCAAGACCGACCTGCGCTTCCAGAGCTCCGCCGTCATGGCTCTGCAGGAGGCCAGCGAGGCCTACCTGGTGGGTCTCTTCGAGGACACCAACCTGTGCGCCATCCACGCCAAGAGGGTCACCATCATGCCCAAAGACATCCAGCTGGCCCGTCGCATCCGCAGAGAGAGAGCTTAGACTATCTGCTGCACATCCACCAACCACAATGCTCCGGACTGTGTGTCTATATATATATATATATATATTTATAGTAATATGTACATATGTATACTAGCTGCTCTTGTTTTTTCTTGCCTTCTGATTGTTGCTCTGAGTGTTGCTATCCCTGTGCTGTTGCAATCCTGGAATTTCCCCATTGTGGGACTAATAAAGGCTTATCTTATCTTGTCTTATTTGGGCTTGCTCTGCTGTCTGTGTGACAACTCTCCCAGCTCCCCACAATAGAGAGCCTAAGGCTACAGTCACACTGCAGGTCTTATTGCTCAATTCCGATTTTTTGCTGAGATCCGATTTTTTTTGTGTGGGCGTTCACATTATAATTTAAATGCAACCCCCATCAGACTGAAGCATGAACGGTCTCCAGCTATGAAGTGACTTGCATGTGCAGAAGAAAATGTAACGTCAGACACACCATTGTGTTTGTGGAAGTAAATATGACCCCCGAACGATTGTGTGTGTGTATGTGTGTGTGGGGGGGGGGGGGGGCGGGGCAGAACTTCTTCACCTTAAAAACATTCAGAAACGTTTATGCCCAAATTTATTTATTTTTTTTTTTATTTTGTATACTTTATTGATCCCCAGAGGGGAAATTGAGGGCATCCACCTGGATGGATGAAGCAGCCACAGTACGGCGCTATCCCTTTACCATTCCCACACACATTCACACCTAGGGCCACTTTAGAGTCTCCAATTAACCTAACCAAATGAGACCAGCTTCATTCTTCTACATGCCAGATAACCGCTGTGATCAGCTTTGCTTTAACAGAACTGATCAATTAAACAGCTGTCTTGAAAATGAAACCTAGTGTCTCAATGGGATTACCTGCATAAATAAGGTTAATAATACATAATCCTAGTAATTACAATAGGGCTCTCGCCCTAATAAACAGCACGGATCGTATCAGCGGCATAACACCGGTCCTGCACAGGAGCCACCACAGACTCCCCTCTCCTGGACTGTGTTTTCATATGTCCCTATCTGGCCATTCCGCTTCACAGTCATTTACATATTACAGCGGCCAGGACTGTGCTGTTTACAGCGTCCAGTAAATGTGCCGTTACTGTGCTCCTGTAATGTCTTATGGTTTCAGCCCCAACCCCCCACCCCCCCACCCTCCGCCTGCAATTTTGAAGTTGTTGTGCCGTGGGAGCCAACAAAATTATTTTCCAGTGATAAAGGGAAGAAGATTGATTTAATAAAAAGAGCACAAATCAGCTGTCTGTATGCCTGCGGCATCCTCCACGGCGGAATTGTAGCGTCTGTGTCACTTCAATGAAGAAAGGACTGGCCAAGAGGGGCCTGATGTGGGTAATGTGGAAAGTGGGGTTCACAGTGGGGTTAACAGGGATCTGACTCGCCGCCAGCCAGACCTGCTGTTCTATGACATGCTTAAGGGCCGGAACCCACCTCCTATCAGCAGTGGCCTGGGTGCATTCTGTGGTGCAAGCCAGGGCAGCCCAAGTCGACCTCCAGATGCGTCGGCAGCAACGAGCTTGGGCCCCTATGGATG
Organism: Pholidichthys leucotaenia; assembly: GCA_020510985.1. Classification (NCBI taxonomy): domain Eukaryota; kingdom Metazoa; phylum Chordata; class Actinopteri; order Cichliformes; family Pholidichthyidae; genus Pholidichthys; species Pholidichthys leucotaenia. The sequence continues at coordinate 405,882,386 of CM035838.1, forward strand.
GAACTGAGACCTCCCTCTCGGCCATGGGTAGTAGAGGTGGCGTGTACCCCAATGACACCTCAAATGGGGTGAGTCTGGTTGCTGAAGATACCGCAGAATTCATATAGAGTACTCCACCCAGGTCAGATGTGTGCTCCAGGATGATGGGTTATCGGCTGCTACGCACCGCAAGGCAGCCTCCAAGGACTGATTTCGTGCTCTGCGTGCCCATTGCTCTGAGGATGATTTCCAGAAGAGAGACTCACAGTGGTTCCCAGGGTCCGGCAAAAGGCCCTCCAGACCTGGGACATGCATTGTAGACTCCGGTCAGACACAATGTCCACAGGGATACTGTGGATCCAGATCACGTGCTCGGTGACCGAAGGGAGTTTCGGGAGAGCCAACAGATGAACTGCCTTGGAGAAATAGTCCACAATGGTCAGGATCACTGTCTTGCCATGGGAGGGGGGGAGTCCGGTGACAAAATCCACGGCGATGTGAGACCACGGACGACCAGGCGTGGGGAGGGGGGGAGGAGACCCGATGGGGGGGAGGAGTCCGATTTCCCCCGAACGCAGGTCTGACAGGCCTTCACATATTCTTGTACATCCCACCGCAGCGTGGACCACCAGAACGCTCGCCGGACGAAGTCCATAGTTCGAGTGATGCCCGGATGGCACGCAAAGTGGCTGGTGTGGCCCCACTGGATCACATCGCTGCGGAGGGTGGTCAGGACATACAGCCAGTTCCGGGGGCACCCTACTGGCACAGGCTCCTGGGACTGGGCCTGGCGGACCCTCCGCTCGATATCCCAAGTAAGGGCTCCAAGGACGCACAAAGGCGGTATGATGGTTTTGGGGCGGGGGGGGGGTTACCTCCCTGGAGTCAAAGTGGTGCGATAGCGCGTCTGGTTTGGTATTCCGGGCACCAGGCCAGTAATTGATGGTAACATTAAATCACTGGAAAAAATAGCGTCCAGCGAGCCTGCCTGGCGTTCAGTCGACGGGCCGACCGCAAGTACTCAAGGTTCTTGTGGTTGGTCCACACAACGATGGGGGGAATGGCCCCCTCTAACCAGTGTCTCCACTCCTCTGATGCCAACTTAATGGCCATCAGCTCTCTGTCCCCTACGTCATAGTTCCTCTTGGCCGGTGTAAGCCGACAAGAGAAATATGCGCACGGGCAACGCTTCTGATTAGAGCAGGGGTGGACAAACTACGGCCCGCGGGCCACATCCGGCCCATTAGTCTTTTTAATCCAGCCCGCCAAAGATTGGTACATAATTGCCCAAATCATCTCATAATTATGACTGCATTCATTTGACCGTGTCCTGTAATGCCTGGTAATTCCACCAGGTGGCGCATTAGGCACAGCAAAACACTTGATTTTTCAGAGCCGGGCTACTCTATTACTCTGCTACTGCTCTGACAGCAGAACCCATTTGCAACAATGAGTGGGCCAAAGAAAAGAAAAGTTGACAGTGAGTGCCAAGTGTTTAATAAAGAATGGACAACTAAACACCTTTTTCATCCGAGGGATTAATGACAATTTTGAGATAACGGAGGAGTTTTTGGCTGTGGAATCCCTAAAAGGGAAAACACGAGGAGATGACTTGTATAACAGCATGTTGGGGGCTTGTTAACTTTATTCGAGCGAGGGGATTTCAGCATCATCAGTTTATTAAGTTTCTTGAAGAGACTGACACCGATCACCAGAACTTGCTTTATCATTCCAGTGTCCGCTGATTAAGTTTGGGGAAAGTATGTCAACGAGCGTGGGAGCTGAAACTGACATGGTTAAGTGACCCAGTGACAAGACACGGACTCCAAATTGATGCAATTAAGTTTATTAACAACAAGGAGAGTGTTGGTGAGTGTAAGTGTAGACTGAAACTGCTGGGGACAGAGCGAGACACCGTACGGCCTGGCAACCCTAGGAACACACAGAAAGAGGGAGTTAACGGAAGTCACGGCTGGAGTTAAACAGTTACTCTGTTGCCTACTGTGGGAGCAGATGGTGAAGGCTCCGGTTTAGCGTGACGGCTACAGCCAGGGAGACAGTGCTCTTCTGTTGATGGTGCAACTCCGGCAGGAGAGTATCCAAGGTGAGTTGGTGCGCAGGGAGAATCTGCCGCCAGGGAGGTGAGTGGAGGATTCCGCTGCCACGGACTCCGCCTGTGCACAGGGGACTGGAAGACAACGGTGGGTTTGGGTACACAAAAGAAGTGTTTATCTTTGTTTTTCGCTTATTATAGAGACATCCAAAGGCTTTACATTCCGCCATGTTGCGATATCCATATCGCGTTGTATGTTTTTGTTGTTACAAGAGCGCCAAGTGTCTGCTGCTCTGTAGAATCATCTGCCGTCTGGTGGCCGTTACGACCTCAGATCAGACGAGACGACCCGCTGAATTTAAGCATTTATTTATTTATTTTCTACTCGTTTTAGTTCTGCATTTAATAAGAACCCTGAGTTTGAAATAAACGTTTGAATTTGAATTTGAATATCCCGAAAGCCACTGCTCATCCGGGCACTCCAGGCTCAGCCAATATTGATCCAGATCACGGTGCCAACGATATTACGTCACAGGAAGCGTCCTGGCCGGCCATGTAGCCGCTAGTATGGCTGCACCCATGTTTTGCTGACATAGCTGAACCAGCACATCAGCAATGGATTTATATCACATTGCTTTGAACTTGAACTTGAACTTAAACTTGAACTAGAATGTGAGACAGGGACTCAATATAATATCTTTTTTTTCACGACCACCACAGGTACGCTTTAAGCTTATGTGGGCAGCTGGAGGGATTCTCCGGCAACGATGAAAACAGGCTTGGGCTGAGATTTCAGTAGACAGAAGGAAGTGGCGATGAAGCTCGTCAGGAGCACTGAGAGACATCTCCGCACTGCCGGTAAGGGCAGCGCGGTAGATATAGGCCAGGCGTGATGAGGATCAGGTGTGTGGGCAGCTGGGAATAACGAGCAGAGCAGACCCTGACAGAAACAGGAGATTTTCTCATTTTTGGAGCCACTTGAGAAAGCTGACGATTTTCCTGAGCTGAGTGATACCGATTGACTTTGTGATTTAGCTTTTGCTGTGGATATACTGACACACATGAAAGAGGTGAACGTGAAGCTACAAGGAAAAGACCAGTTTGTGCATGAAATGTACACAAACATCAGAGCCTTCAAAACCAAGCTAGCTTTATTCTCAAAGCAAATGTCAAACAAGTCATTCATGAATTCTGCCGTCGGTTCTCTGATTTTGGAAAAATTGACAAGTCACTTCAGCTGGTGTCATGTCCCTTCACACAAGATCCTGAAACGGTGCCACAGGAGTTGCAGTTGGAGCTGATTGATCTCCAATGTGACACCATCTTGAAGGAGAAGTTTCACTCTCTTAAACTGGAAGAGTTTTATGCTTCATTAAGCCCAGCAAAATTTCCAAACATCCAGAAGATGGCACAGAGGATGCTAGTGTTGTTTGGATCTACGTATGTCTGTGAACAGACTTTTAGTGTGATGAACACCAACAAAGCACCCCACAGATCCCAGTTGAGTGATGAACACCTCAGATCTGTTTGGAGAACTAACAACAGACTTCGACGCACTGGCAAAAAAGGGTGATCAACAACATTGCTCCCACTAAAAGTGAATGTAAATATTAACACTGTAATGCCATTTTTATGTTTAACTTTGATATGCTGATATGGTATGATGTGCTTTGACATGCATCTGGTGCTGGCCCGGCCGGTCTGTCAAATTTTAAAAGTCAATGTGGCCCCTGAGCCAAAAAGTTTGCCCACCCCTGGATTAGAGGGCGTGCGCTGCGACGGCACAGCGCCAACCCCCAAATCAGACGCATCCACCTTGAGGACGAACTGGAGCTGCGTGTCGACCTGGGCCAAGATACACTACCGTTCAAAAGTTTGGGGTCACTTAGAAATTTCCTTATTTTTGAAAGAAAAGCACTCTTTTTTTCAATGAAGATAACTTTAAACTAATCAGAAATACACTCTAATATCTAATATACATTGCTAATGTGGTAAATGACTATTCTAGCTGCAAATGTCTGGTTTTTGGTGTAATATCTACATAGGTGTATAGAGGCCCATTTCCAGCAATGTGTTTGCTCATTGCGTCAGAAGGCTAATGGATGATTAGAAAACCCTTGTGCAATCATGTTAGCACAGCTGAAAACAGTTTAGCTAGTTAGAGAAGCTATAAAACTGACCTTCCTTTGAGCAGGTTGAGATCTGGAAAAAAGTATTATTTCAAATACAAATCATTATTTCTAACCTTGTCAATGTCTTGACTATATTTTCTATTCATTTTACAACTCATGGTGGTAAATAAGTGTGACTTTTCATGGAAAACACAAAATAATTGTCTGGGTGACCCCAAACTTTTGAATGGTAGTGTAGGTGTTTCTGTGAACAGGGGCTTTAATTTGGCGAACGCTTGTTCAGCTGCCTCAGTCCACCGAAAGGGGAGTTTAACGGAGGCCAGCTGCGTCAAGGGCAGTGCCACCCCACTATAGTTCCTGATGAACCTGCAGTAAAAGTTCACGAACCCGAAGAAGTGTTGAAGCTCCTTACGGAAGTGGGGAGTTGGCCAATCTAACACTGCCCTCACCTTGGCTGGGTCGGCAATCAACTCCCCCTCAGCCACGATGAAGCCCAAGAAGGTGGTAAATGTTGTGGAGAACTCACACTTCTCGGCCTTAATGTAAAGCTGGTTCTCCAGGAGCCGTTGCAAAATGGCTCTGACGTGGACCGCATGTTCCTCTGGCGAGCGGGAGAAAATGAGAACATCACCAAGGTAGACAAAGACGAATTGGTAAAGCATATCGCGGAGGATGTCATTTATTAACCGCTGGAAGACGGTGGGGGTGTTAGTGAGCACAAATGGCATCATTAAATACTCAAATTGCCCCTGGTGTGTTTTAAAAGCCGTCTTCCACTCATCGCCCTCGCGAATGCGGACCAGATGATATGTGTTCCTGAGGTCTAACTTGGTGAAAACCCGTGAGCGCTGAAGAAGCTCGAACGCTGAGTTAATCAAAGGCAAAGGGTACTTATCTTTGATGGTAATAGCATTAAGCTCCCAGTAGTCGATGCACAGGTGCAATGAGCCATCCTTTCTTCCAGACAAAGAAGAATCTGGCTCCGAGCGGAGCCGAAGATGGCCGAATAAGGCGTTCCTTAATATACTGCTCCATCGCCTCCCTCTCCGGGCCAGAAATACTATACAGCCGACTGGACAGCAGCCTCGCCCCCGGGATGAGGTCGATAGCACAATCATAAGAGCGGTGAGGCGGCAGCGACAATGCTCTTGACTTGCTAAAGACCTCAGCTAAATCATGATATGTCTGGGGAACGAGGCTGAAGTCCGGCGGCTCAGCCGGGGAGAGGAAAACAGACAAAGATGGGGAACACTCCACTGAACGCATTCAGTCGGCCAAACAAAACGGGCTCCAAGTGGAGATGGTGTTTTTGTCACAATTAATCATGGGATTACGCCTCCGGAGCCACGGGTAACCAAGAATCACAGAGGGAAGATGATACGGGGAGAACCTAACTAACTAACTAACTAACTAACCTGCACTTATATAGCGCTCTGTCACCTGGAATGACAGTTCCTTTCGGTGGTTCCCGGAAAGGAGGATGGATATAGGCACCGTGCTGCAAGCAACCACTGCGACTTCACGACCAGATGTGGTTGTGATCCTCTGACCACGGGGCAATTTACGTGTGGGACTACCCACCTGCTTAAAGAAATCAGCAGACATGAAATTACCCTCTGACCCTGAGTCAACCAGCACCATAGTCCTCTCGACCCCCGGCAATTGCACAAGGGCTGAAACTGAAAAATTACTGGGGGGAGAAGATTTAGCCCCGCCCGCCAGACCCCCCATGGTTACTGATGGGCCATGTCTTTTAGCCGCTGGTGGCATTCGTCCAAACTGTGGTTTGTTAAACTACAGTATGTGCATGTGCCAGCCCTTCGCCTTCGCCGGCGCTCATCATCAGTCAAGTGGCGAGAGAGCTCCATTGGTTCAGGCGAAGAGCTGGCGCCGCCAGTGCCAGTAACCACGGCGGACACATGCTCGGCACATGGGCTAGAAGAGGACTCGTGCTCCTTCGTGTGCTCACGGTATCGGTTATCCAATCCAACTGCCTGATCTATGAGACCATCGAGAGTCTCCAGGACAAGGTGAACCACCAGATCGTCACGGAGTTGATTGTTCAACCCGTGGAGGAACACACTGCGTAACACAATATTGTTCCACCCCAAATCAGACACCACAACCCGGAACTCCACCAAGTACTCGGCCACAGACCGGGTGTCCTGGCGGAGCATCATCAGGTGGCTCATTGCATTGCCCTGACTCTCGGCCCGGCCAAACGCGCTAGAGAATGCGGCCACAAATTGCTCAAACATATACCAGCGCCCCTCAGGGTTGTCTAATGTGGACCGTGCCCAAATCAAGGGCTCGATCCCTGAGCAACAGAGTAAAGAACTGGATCTTGGCCACGTCCCCCGGGTACTCCTCCCTGACCTGCTCCAAGTACATTTGAACTTGGATTAGAAAACCTTTACATTTCCCCACCTCCCCCACATACAGGGAAGGTGTGGGAACGGTGGTTGTACGGCGCGCCGTAGTGCGTGGAGCAGGCTGGGAAGGAGCAGCTGGAGGAGGCGCTATAGCCCAAAGTGTCATCATGTTCGATACCTGTTGCGTCAACACAGTGACCTGGAGCTCGGTCGCCACTAGATGGCTCAGAGCGGACTGCTCCTGTGGTGAGACACTGGCTGCGCTGTCTTCCTGGCTGGCTCATTCTGTCATGATTAATAAAGCTTTACAGCACACGTGCACGATGCCAAAGCACAGGAGGAACCACACAGAGGGACACGTTTGAAAGTTTTATTAAATATGAAAAACCAAAGTGCACAGCTGCAGAAACAGTCACTCGCCAGAGGAACGGTGAGATGTGGCAGGACAGCGTGCACAGTCCAAGAGACACATCTACTTGGTGGAAGCAACCTGAGGAAAGAGAAGAAATAAGGTGAGACAGTGTGTTCACACTTATAACTTACTTGCTTGCCTACTTGCGAGCAGTATACCCAGACAAGCCAGCGTTGACTGCACGGAGAGAGCCTCCTTAAGTACGCTGGCTGATGAGCGAGTGCAGGTGTGTCTTCTGCCTCAGGTGCCGTGATGAGTTGGTGAATGTGCGGCAGAATGGGAGCGGCGTGCTCTTGCTGCCCATGACAGTTCTTCTGAAGTGGTTGCCTTGCACTTAAGCCTTCTCAAAACACCAAGTCACGACAAAAAATGTTCAAAGTTTGGTTTCATTCTGGAATCTGTCCACTTCTTTTAGTGCATGTGAAACTTTCCTTTCAGCAATAACAATTGTATGAAATAAACAAAGTCCTTGTCCATTAATTTTTGTTCAAATCCAAAAATGATGTCTCTTTCTTTGAACAGAATTCTTTGTCCAGTCCTCTGCAAAATAAAACAACATCTGTCCAAAACATCTTTGTGTAAATGCAATTAACAAACAGATGAGAGATGGACTCTCTCTCCAGTCCACAAAAAACACAAGAATAATCTATTTTGAGCCGAAAGCTTTCAAATAAATCTTTAACAGGATATCTGTCATGACTAATAAGATAATTCAGCCCACGTGTGAGGTGCAGCAACAAAGAGACAGTCAAACTGTACACACGTTTGAATATTTTATTAAATAGCAAAATCCGCACTGCTACAGAACAGTCACTCACCAGAGGAAAGGGCCTGTGGAGAGAGAATGAGAGCTGTGAGCAGAGGAATGGAGTAAGGGAAAATGGGCAAGCCAAATTACCACATACGTGGGCTCCGAGGGAGCGCCAGCAGGACTCCAGCGAGGAATAGACGAACCAGTGGGGCAGGGGATAGCTGGTGGAGCCTGACCGGGTGGAGGTTACCGTCATGGAGGATGAAGTGGCAGGAGAGCGTGCACAGCCCTCAGTGACATACCCGCACGATGGCAGCAACCTGCACAAGGGAAAAAAAGCACACAGGTAAATAGTTACTTTCACCAGTGTAATCGTTGACTTGCTGTCTTTTAGCGGCAGTATACCCAGACGAGCCAGCGTTGAATCACTGAAGGATGTCTCCTTAAGTACGCTGGCTGATGAGAGGGCGCAGGTGTGTCTTCTCCCTCAAATGTGATGATGAGCTGAGGAGAGATGAACGGGAAGGAGGGGGCGCGCTCTCGCGGCCCATGACAGTATCCACCTTATTCCTAGGCCCCATGATGCCTTACGTGAATTATGGTAGCAACTTCTGGTACTAGTTTAGAACATATGGTTGTCACTGAAACGGGACACTATTCCTTGTTAAAAAAAAACAATGACTTTGGCATCAGAAATGCGGGAACATGGCCTCTTGCACCTCAAAACAGTAATATAATCATACCACTTCCCACAACTATCGAGGGATGGGAAGATGACCTTAAAAAGTGGACTGGCAGACTGTAGCTGTTAGTTTGTGCCACTGCTAAGATGTTGACGCTGTAAAAAAATGAACCCGTGCTGGCAAAATGAGTCACTTTGAGGACAATTCAAAACTGATGTAACATTATTTTCATATTCTGTATTGAGAGACCTTCAAAATGGTATTTAATTTGTAGGAAGTGTGCAAAAACTGACCCAGAAAAAGATGATTACCTCCGCCAAGGAGGTTATGTTTTCATCGGTGTTGGTTTGTCTGTCTGTCTGTTTGTTTGTTTGTTAGCAAGATAACTCAAAAAGTTATGGACGGATTTTCATGAAATTTTCAGACATTGTCAGAAATGGGATATCCTACAGATGATTAGATGTTGGTGATGATCTGAGAGTGCATACTTCCACCAAGGGCTTTGTTTGTATTTGTGCAGCAGGATTACACAAAAACTATTGCATGGATTTGGATGAAATTTTTACCAGAGGTGGTTCTTGGGCTACAGAGGAGCCCATTATATTTTGGTGATGATCTGAGAATGCATACCTCAGCCAAGGCTCTTATCTTCTCACAGTGTGTTAGCAACAATACTCCAAAACGGATGGACAGACTTTGATGCAATTTTCACCACAAGTGGCTATAGGCCTACACACAAACCCATTACATTTTGGAGGTAATCCATGAGAAACGCAAGGAGCCTTGGCGGAGGTATGCGCTCTATGAGTGCTTTTCTTGTTTGTTTATATTTTGGCTAGGTTGAAAACTCATGTTCGATCAGTCAGGAGCTATGTCTTCCGCAAAAACATAGGTATTTTTAGAAAGTATGATTTCTACGCTTTCCAGTGATACAAAAAAATACAAAAAACCATACAAAAATAAGTTAACATATATAATGAGATGTAGTAAAAGAGACTATTACAGTAAAGAACTGGAGAAAAACAGAGACAATATTAAAAATACATGGACAATACTTAACAATATTCTTGGAAATAAAAACAGAAATACAAGCTACCCAACCAATTTTTCAAAAAATAATACAACGACTCAGAGTGTGAATGCAGTTTCACCTGCAGATGAATTTAATAACTTTTTTGTTAACATTGGTCCTAATTTGGCTCGAGAAATACCCATTACGGCACCTACGGGTGATACAATAAGCAAAAACACTGCTATAAAAGACTCCATTTTTATAAAAAACACAGACGAGAGAGAGGTCATTGAAATTGTTAAATCGTTTAAAAGTAAGACATCTACGGACTGTGATGGTATTGACATGCTCTTAGTCAAAACTATTATCGAATGCTTAGTGAAACCACTGATGTATATTTGTAATCTGTCTCTCCAAACAGGTATATTTCCCAATGCAATGAAAATAGCTAAAGTAATTGCGATATACAAGATGGGTGACAGAGGGGAACTTTCAAACTATAGACCAATTTCACTATTGCCGCAATTTTCCAAGATACTTGAAAAAATATTCTGTGAGAAAATTGACAACTTCATAATGAAGAATAATTTATTGTGTGAGCAGCAATATGGGTTCAGACACAAGAGGACAACTGCATTTGCTCTAATGGAATTTATAGAAAAAATATCAACTACCGTTGAAAATAAAGAGTATTCAGTTGGGGTATTCCTGGATCTTAAAAAAGCATTTGATACAGTGGATCATAATTTATTATTAAAGAAACTACAAAATTGTGGTATTAAGGGGGTAGCACTGTCCTGGCTAAGTAGTTACTTAAAGAATAGATATCAGTATGTATGTGTTGGTAACAAAAACTCACAGTTACTGAAGGTTACTTGTGGAGTCCCACAGGGTTCAGTTTTGGGGCCATTGTTATTCAATATGTATATAAATGATATATGTAAATTCTCGGAAAAAATGGATTTAATATTGTTTGCCGATGACACTAATCTATTATGCAGTGGAAGCAATTTGGAACAACTTTTGGATACACTCGGAAAGGAATTAGGAAAACTTAAACTGTGGTTTGATTCAAACAAATTAACGCTCAATTTAAGTAAGACAAAATTTAAAGTTTTTAACAACCATCACAACAACTTAATATCTAAACTCAGTGTAAATGGTGTAGAGATTGAAAGGGTATCTGAAACTAAATTTCTTGGAGTAATAATTGATAATAAACTGTGTTGGAAGTCACATATTAATTATATTAAAGGTAAAATATCTAAATCAATCACAATACTACACAGAGCGAAATATTTGCTGAATCAACCCAAATTATATACTTTGTATCATTCATTAATACTCCCATACATGACATATTGTACTGAAGTATGGGGAAATACATATAAAACAAACATATATACAGTCTTTATGCTTCAGAAGAGAACTATTAGAATAATAAACAAAGCTGCTTACAGGGAACCAACAAACCCACTTTTTCTTACATTAAAAGCTCTCAAGTTGAAAGATCTGGTTGACTTTAAAACTGCAGTAATAATGTTTAAAGTGAAGAATCTATCACTGCCCGCAAATATCCAAAAGCTGTTCCAAATAAGGGAGAAACAATATAATTTCAGAAGAACATGTATATTTCAAAAACCTTCAGTGAGAACTACCACCAAGCAACACTGTGTTTCAGTCCAAGGAGTCAGATTATGGAATGATTTTGGACCTGAATTAAAATCATGTACAACGCTTGGACACTTTAAACAAAAACTAAAGGAAGAAATACTCCAAACATATATCCAAGATGACATGTAAAATCACATAAGGATTGTCATATCCAGTCTGTGTTGTGTTGTTGCTTAGTTTTTTTTTGTCACATTTTGTCTTAATTCAATTCAATTCAATTCAACTTTATTTATATAGCGCCATTTCACAACAACAGTCATCTCATAGCACATCTCATAGCTTTGTTCCGAATTGTAATCGCTCTTGTTTTGTTTTTCTTTTGAATTCTTGGATGGAATATGGGTGGGCAATATAAGCTGCGGCTTCAACCATCACCCATTTCGGATAACTTATGTTGAACTGTATAATCAGAGGAGTTATTGTTTAATTTGACCTTGTTGGATTTTTTCCCCTTTATTATATTATTCTGTTTCTTTTTAATCTTTACTTTTAATCTATCCAAAATAAAGATTCATTCATTCATTCATTCATTCATACCAGGCACTCATGGGTTTTTCCCAGGACTTGCTGCTACCAAACAAAGAAAGAGTCATGATTTATGACTTCTCATTGCCTGTAGCTTGTAATGACGTGGTGGGCATTCAGAATTTTGCCTGCATGTCTCCACTGCAATAAAGTCGACTGCATTTTGTTAAAATATGTTGGGCATAATCAAATTTACTTTAGAGCAGACATACGCCGCAACACCGTGCTTGGATGTCGTCTGTCACTGTGTGGTGAGACGCCTCCATTTATACAGTCTATGGCACAACCACGAACACCAGCAACAAGTACCAGAGCTATGCAAAAACATTCAAAAAATACAAAAACTAGAAGAGCTGAAATTAGCTGCCACTTGAGTGCAAAACATGTATGTGGACTATACATTAAAATGAATTTGAAAAACTTTTAAAAACGCTATTTTAAATGCCCCTGCTACTCCCCTCTTACTGACTAATTTAACACTACGTCAGCCAAAACCGGAAGCTCTACCCATAATCATTCCTACAGCAGCACCCCCAGGAATAAGGTGGATATATGATGCAAAATTTCATAAGAAACTTCCTTTTCCTTGTTATTAACAAACAAATAATCACTAACTGACCAATTCTGTTGCCAATTTAACCCTTGATACTGAGCTGCCCCAAAACATTTACCTGTAGATTTTCCCATTGTCTGCATAATGCTTCTTATATATTTATCGCATATGGGACCTTAAATCGAAAAAATTCTCCAGTGGAATGAATGGCAAGAGCGAAGTCATCTTTTGATCCTGATCAAATTTTGCCACGAGTTACACATATGTTTGTCAATTTAAAAGGTAATTTTCCACGTAATTAAAGTTGTTGGCTGTCGTATAATAACAAATATTTAGTTTTTGTTTAAACAACTAGCGGACAACAACTCCCATCATCCCATATCACTAAACACAATTACAGTTTTTCAATTTTTTTGTTGACTGTCATTTTTACTGTCAATTTGCTGTTGCTTATGCAGAATGCACGTCTTTTCTTTTGATCAGAGTTTAAGAATTTAAGTTATTCAAAGTTTTTATGTTGACTGTGTTTTCTATAAATTTGCTGTTGCTTATTGTAGCGTTGAGTCCTACAGTTTGTAAATATAATTATTAATAATTTTTAAACTAAGTTTAAAGCTTATTAATAATGCTTGTAATACCTCATTTGTAACACTAGTTGGGGCACCATCCACATTTTGTAGAGGCATAAACTCTTATAGACAAAGACTTAAGCTTAAGAAATTGGCAATTAGTAAGTTAAAGCTTAGTTAATAATTTCATTGGCAATATTTAATCAGTCTCATAGTCTGAGCAGAATTCTTGACATTGAGTTGTTAAGATAATTCACAAGGAGAAATCACACCTTCTAGCTTTAGTAAACCCCTCTTTATTAAACTCAATCGAGTGGCACAAACAAAAGGCATTTCAGATCAGCAGAATAAAATATGGCAATAACTGGGGTTACTTGACTGCATGAAATATGAACATATCATACTCCTAAGGTCACCACATTATCATCATGAGTGAGTTCTGGTACTAAAAGATTAGCTCTGTGCAATCACTCTATGAGGTTAAAGAAAATTTACACAGTTATAATGAAAAAGTAGTCACAAAAATTTAGAGTGTAGAATTTGGATTCTATTGGATGTACAGAAAGAGAGGGAGAGAGAGAGGATGCACAGAATAAGGAATGTATCTGAAACCAAGCACCATTGGGGTTCAACCGACGGGCTTGCAGCTGCTTTTCTGATAGACAAATTTAAACCAGCATGACTACCACAACAGATGGGGCATAAAAGGTGACTGCCTACTGTGGATATGAAGCCCTGGCGAGCGTTGTTTCAGGCCAAGGAAAGGTGGTCCTCCTCGGAGCCTCGTTGGGGATTTTGGCCTCCAAAATTCATATGGCTTCACTTCTAGGTCACTGGAGGCAGGCTTGCTTCAGGGAGAGTGGGGAGACCTGGTTCTGGAGTGGTGAACCAGGTCTCTGAGCCAACTGAGCCAACTGACCAACTGAGCCACCACCGGAGTGGTGGCTCAGTTGGTAGAGCATCCGCCCCACACCCGGGAGGCAGGAGTTCAAATCCCGGCCGGGTCATGCCAAAGACCATATAAAAGTGGAACTTCCTGCCATCCAGCTTGGTGCTCAGCAATAATGGAATGGAGGAGGGAAATTTGTGGCGGCGCCTTGCATGGCAGCGGCCCTCTGACTCTACACTTGGGGTGTGTGTGATTAACACAGTAGATAGGTAAAGCACAATCTCGTTCTACTGTACATGATTGGTTGTACAGTTGAATGACAATAAAGGGTGATTTAATTTAATTCTGGGTCTCGACCCACCAATATGCTGGATAAGAGCAGCTGGCCTGGATACAATGCTGGTATGTGCAGTCTCCCGCCAATCGGTGGCTAAACTAGATAAGTTCTAAAAAAAAAAAAAAAAAGCTACTCAGGCTTTAATCCCTAGATCTAACAAAGGTGAACTCTACAGAAAAGTGTGAACCACAAAAATCTACAAAACAGTAACTAGAAAATGCAGGCAATCACCTGGCCAGAAACTTGAAGAGACACAGACAAAGAGACAAGAGTTGCAGAAGAGTGTAGCCACATGGAGAGCCAGAAACAGAAGAGAGTGATCTTGTGTGTGGTCTGCGCCCCCCCCCCCCCCCCCCCCGCTGGAAGGGAGGACCTTGGAATCTCTCAACGAATCAGTGAGTGAGAAACTGCACAGAGTTCGGGTGGTTGCTAGGGCAACCCCACATGCAGGAAGAGGGGAGAGAAAACCCAATAATCACATTGTATAAACATCACAACTAATACTGAACACATTTGTCTAGACTAAGGTGTGACTGGTGTGACACCTTGTGACTGGTGTGACACCTGGTGTGGCGCCTCTCGGCGCCACACCAGTCGGCTGCCTTTTGCAACAGCGGCTCGATTCCGAGTTTTTTTTTTTTCCCTTCCTCTCTCTTTTGATCACTTTTTTTTTTCACCCCACTTATATCACGGACACACAGATCATCCCAAATGTCTCCTGAGCCGGTGGACGGAGCCACTGTTTATAGCAGGATACGATATAACAGGGAAGAGCTGCTAGCATTTAACCGCCACCCGGTCCCACTGGAAAAACTCGACATACCGAGAGAACTGAGGCGAAAACGCCGCGGCTGCCGGGCTGGAGTAAGGCGGAGGACAAAAAATATAAGGTACAGACCCTCCCTTCCATCTGTTGTCATGGGAAATGTACGGTCGATACTGGGAAAGTTAGATGAGCTAGCGGCTATCTCCCGTTATGATAGCACTTACCGGGAGTGCTCTCTCCTTTTGTTTACTGAGACGTGGCTAACTGAACTAGCAGCAGATGCTAACATTGAGCTGGAGGGTTTTCACACGATACGAGCTGACCGAACACCAGAGAGTGGCAAAACTAGGGGCGGTGGAGTGATCATGTATGTTAACAACAACTGGTGCAGACCGGGACATATCACTGTTAAACAACGACACTGCAGCAAAGACATTGAGTTGCTAGCTGTTAGCATGAGGCCTACATATCTCCCGAGAGAACACTCACACGTGATCTGCATTGTTGTTTATGCAAATCCGACGGCGAACGCTGGGACAGCGCGTGACGTCATCCATTCAGTAACCAGCAGGCTGCAGACAGAACACCCAGATGCTCTTCTCCTCATCTCAGGCGATTTCAACCACGTTTCACTGTCTCCCATTCTGCCCACTTTCACCCAGTATGTCACATGCCACACTAGAGACAATAAAACACTGGATTTGTTCTACGCAAACACTAAGGAGGCATACACCTCATCACAACTCCCCCCACTTGGGAGATCGGATCACAACTTGGTTCATCTCCGACCGGTGTACAAACCCCTAGTGCACAGACAACCTCCGGCCATGCACACTGTGGAGTTATGGTCTGAGGAGACAATGGACACTCTAAAGGACTGTTTTGAAGCCACTGCCTGGAAGCAGCTCTGCGATCCACATGGTGAGGACATCGATGGCCTCATTCACACCTTCACGGGCTACCTCAGCTTCTGTGTGGACAAATCCGTTCCCACCAAGACCATACGGCGTCACTCAAACAACAAACCCTGGATCAACCCTGAGATAAAAACACTTCTGAGAGAGAAGAAGAGGATCTTCAGGTCGGGAAACAGGGAGATGCTGAAGTCCGTACAGAGGGAGCTGAGGAGAAAGATCAGAGAAGGCAAGGACAGCTTCAGGAAGAAGATGGAGGACAAGCTGCAACAGAGCGACATCAGCGGGGTCTGGAGAAACCTCAAAACCATCTCGGGGCTCCAGAATACCTCCCCCCAGGCCACGGGGGGCAGGGAGTGGGCGAACAACCTGAATCTGTTTTTCAATAGATTTGACCAACCGCCCTCCCCCCTGTCTGCACAACAACCACTGCTGCCTCTAAGAAATCAAGTCCTGCTACCCACTCCCCACTCCACCGACACCCCCCCCACTCCCAACACACAGCCCCCCATCCTGACCCTGACCAAGACCCAGGTGAGGACGGAGCTGAGGAAGATCAAGGCGAGGAAGGCGTCGGGACCGGACGGCATCAGCGCAAAGCTCCTCAAGTCCTGTGCAGACCAGCTGTGTGGGATTGTGACGTATATCTTCAACATGAGCCTCAAACTGGGGAGGGTACCACAGCTGTGGAAAACATCTTGTGTGGTACCTGTACCAAAAACTTCCCACCCCAAAGACCTGAACAGCTTCAGACCGGTGGCCTTGACGTCCCACTTGATGAAGACCCTGGAGAGACTGCTCCTTGCTCATCTCCGCCCCCTGGTGGAACCAGCGATGGATCCACTCCAGTTCGCCTACCAGCATGGCATTGGGGTGGAGGATGCGGTGATCTTCCTCCTTCACCGTTCTCTGTCCCACCTGGAGAAGCCCGGGAATATGGTGAGGATCATGTTCTTTGACTTCTCCAGTGCTTTCAACACCATCCAACCGATGATCCTGAAGGACAAGCTGCTGCGCGCAGGGGTGGACCAGCACCTGTCATCATGGATCCTGGACTACCTCACGAACCGGCCTCAGTTTGTGAGAACCCGGGACTGTGTTTCCGACACGATCATCAGTAGCACGGGGGCCCCCCAGGGAACGGTGCTGGCTCCCTTCTTGTTCACTCTTTATACTGCGGACTTCTCACACAACACAACACATTGCCATCTACAGAAGTTCTCTGATGACTCTGCGATCGTTGGTCTCATCTCCAGCGGAGATGAAGCTGAGTACAGAGGGCTTATCCAGGACTTTGTGGACTGGTGCCATCGGAACTGCCTCCAGATCAACGCGAGGAAAACTAAGGAGCTGGTGGTGGACTGCCGCAGGCATGGGCAGCCCCTCACAGCACCAGTAAATATACAGGGAACAGACATCGAGATGGTGACATCCTACAAGTACCTGGGTATTCATCTGAACAATAAACTAGACTGGTCACACAATACTGATGCACTCTACAAGAAGGGACAGCGCAGGCTGTTCCTGCTGAGGAGACTCAGGTCTTTTGGTGTACAAGGGGCGCTGCTGAAGTCATTCTATGACACGGTGGTGGCATCAGCCATCACTTTTGGAGTGGTCTGCTGGGGCAGTGGCATTACTGCAGCCGATAGGAAGAGACTGAACAAACTGATTAAGAAAGCTAGCTCTGTCCTGGGGCAACGCCTTGATCCAATGGAGGAGATAGGAGAGAGAAGGACGGTGGCTAAACTGTCATCTCTGCTGGAGTCCGAGTTCCACCCTATGCAGGACATACTGGATGCACTGAGGAGCTCATTTAGCAGCAGACTACATCATCCCAGGTGCACAACCGAGAGGTTTCGTAGGTCCTTCCTACCAACGGCTGTCAGACTGTACAACCTAAGCAGGGCTGCTCGCAGAGATAGCAAAAAGACGTAACAAACTAATAGTTTTTTTTTTGTTTTGTTTTTTTTTTTTTTGAATGCAAAAGATGCAATAGACTTACACAATGGTCCTCTCCGGCATACAACTAGGAACATACCGGTCGCTATGGAGGGTGAGAATATGTATGGGCACATAATCATACCATGTAGGATAACTAAATAGACGGTTATGCTGTTTCATCCCACCTAGCAACAATGCTCTGCACTGTGTGTGTTTATATATTTACATATTTATTCCATCTAGCTACAATGCTCTGCACTGGGTGTGTTTATATTTATATATCTATATATTTATTCCATCTAGCTACAATGCTCCGCACTGTGTTTTTATATATCTACATATTATTCCATCTAGCTACATTGCTCCGCACTGTGTGTTTATATACTTGCATATTTATTCCACCTAGCTGCAATGCTCCATACTGTGGGTGTTTATATATTTACATATTTATTCCATCTAGCTACAATGCTCTGCACTGTGTGTTCATATATTCATATATTTATTCCATCCAGCTACAATGCTCTGCACTGTGTGTCTGTGTGTGTGTGTGTGTGTATATATATTTTATAGTAATATGTACATATGTATATTAGCTGCTCTTGCTTGCTTGTTTTTTCTTGCCTTCTGATTGTTGCTCTGAGTGTTGCTATCCCTGTGCTGTTGCAATCCTGGAATTTCCCCGTTGTGGGACTAATAAAGGCTTATCTTATCTTAAGCAGTTCTACTTGGTTAATTATCTATCTTTACTAAAAATAACTTGATCATAAAGCATGCAGATATTTACAAAAAGGCAGACGTGTAAGATATATTAGCAGTCCACTCATGAAGATTAGAATTCTAACAGTCAATGACTCAGTTCGTGTGACTTTGAGTTCTTATTTCCTGTGGGACGTAAATGTAGATTACTAGAGTCCAGATGCATAGTGAAGTTTAAGATTGTTTTTGTCTGAGACAAACGTCAACAGTTGTCTTGTGGCAGTGTTTGGGTATTCCATGACCATCCGAGGGTGCTGCTTTCTGGGGGAGACGAATGGAATTTTCTGTCATTTCTCACCTAGGTGTTGATAAGAATTCACAAAGGTTTGCTTGAATGCAAAGGCAGTATGGGGTGTTGGGGAAAAGAGAATAACAATACGACTTTGCTCCTCATTGTTCCAAGGGCTGTGACAAAAGAGTTGGGGGTTGGTGAGCAGAAGGCAACACCAGTTAGGGTTCCTTTGGTCTTGTGGTTGATGAGGGTCACTGAGGAAAGTCCGTCCACCTGGTACTGATTCCGCTACATTATGTAGAATGCATATGTATTTTCCTTTAATTAGAGTTGATAAAATTCAGTTATTCAATGTTGACTGTTTACAGTCAATTCACTGCAAACAAAAATAAATCTACATATCTATGCTGTTATCAAGCAGCCTCTCTTTTTTTACACAATGTGGTTGGCTGTTAGGCTTTGTTGGGGCTTGTTTCCATAGAGCTGGTTGCTTGTTTCTCTTGTGAGATCTGGCAGCACTGTTTTTAATGATTACTCTGCATATTCTACTCACAATGCAAGACATTTTGATTGTCAGATGGTTCATTTCTAAATTGTATATCCCATTTCTTGTTATAGACTTATTTAGCTGTGTTTTAACAGGGATGGCCCTATAATCAGTGGCAGACAGGCTGAGTTAGGATGGGTTAGCTAACGCTTGTAACTCCCCTTGACATAACTCACCGATCCCCTCCAATATCTATGATCCCTGGATCCTCTACCAACACATATATCTCATTTCTAGATGCTATTTTAGTCTATTTTACTAGAGCTTATTAAACTTTGACTGTGATGGCTCCTCCACCAGTGGTGGTTTGCATAGACGCGGACACACACACACATGCACAGACAAAAAGCTTCAGATTTTATTAGTCCACAAGTGGAAGTGGCTCGCTGGGTTGCAACAATATTTTTTACACATTATTTATATCTTGTTGGATCAGCAAGAGTCTCAAAGATGAAAGTTTGTTGCAACTGAAAATTAAAACTGTTATAAAACTTGACTATATCTTTTTTTTTTTAAATTGAAGGGCTATAAAAGTGCACGGTTGCTGCTGTTACATGGGAAGCTATAAAGAAGATTACAGAAAATAAAAAAAAATGCAACAAGTGCTCCATCTAATACATAAGAATACAGTGTGTTCTCTACCTCTGAATATGATCCTATTCATTGTGGTGTAGTACATGGCATATTCATATTTTAAAAGCATTTAAATTTATTAGGGAGGAAGGCAGGAGATGGAGCATTAAAACCAGCACTATCTAACATGGATTGCTCGTTGGTCTGTTTTCAAAACACAGAAGCTATCAAGATCTCTCATCCTTCCTTCAGAGATCTTTTACAAGTTCCTCCTGTAATTCCTCTATAGCATGTGAAAGGCTGCGCTAGCAAGTAGAGATCAGCAATGTCCTGTTCACAAGTGCAGTGATTTTTAACCGCTGTGCCACAGCACACCAGTGTGCCATGAAAGATTGTCAAGTGAACTGCGGGAAATTGTCTAATTTCACTTAATTGGTCAAAAAAATAATTATTTATTCATTCTTTCATCTTCTACCACTTAATGCTTTTTGGGTTGCGGGGGGCTGGAGTCTATCCCAGCATCTTTGGGCGAAAGGCAGGGTACATACTGTAGGTACAAATAATGGTGTAGGTTGTTGTCTAACTGTTAAAGTATAAGGTTGTGAAAATATTGTAACTGAATATTTTCAAACTCTCTTATAAGGTCCTGGAGAAAATAATCAGACGGATCTGCCGAGTTGAATTTCCTTTTATTACTGCATGCAGGACAGGAGTGGAGAAAACAGCAAGCCTGGTCCCTGCACTGCTCTCCTAAAACAAAGGAGGCCTCTGGTTTTAAAGGCACCCCCCACCCCACACATTACCTTATATGGATACATAGAGACCGGCCGAGCAGGTATGAGAACATTCTGGCAGTAACTTTCCACTCAACCACAAAGGAGCCATCTGGCAGTTATTTTCCACTCACTGTGGCCACACCATATTGGCATGTGTTACTGATGGTTATAGATGCATGGCATCTGAATCATCATTTACACAGCAGATTTACTACATGAATTGTAAATTTCCACCACATCTCCCTTCTCTTGATCATATATGATCACACATATTGTACAGACAGTCAAAGCAAACATCAGTGAAAGTACACCCTAATTAGTCTTTATCAACACAGTTATCGCAATCATCGTGAAATGGAAGTTTGGTCATGTCCAAAGCAGTGTATTTCTGGGAAGAAGTGTGATTGGTGCTACTAGAGGAGTCTTCAACTGTAGGAAGGGCAGTATAGTGCAGCATATTGACAATAAACATTTTAGGCATCATGCCACGGATGATGGGGCAAACCCTGTTTCGGTCAGTGTGATGAGACTGTCTAGATCAATAGCCAACCTATCAATATTATGTGCATTATTCATAGTGTCCCATGCAGGGATAAGGGCACCGAGAAATTTCAGACCCAGATGTATTCTAACTCTGTTAGACTCCTTTCTCCTCCTGCGTTTATGCTGATGCGGTGGAAAGAAATGTGAATATGAGTGATAGGCATGATGGGTGAGATTTGTGACTATGTGCATGGTGGGGATCAATTTAGCCATGTAACATGTGCCACACCATCCTGGCGGCAGGAACTGGTAAACCTGTGACCCACATACCCAGACATGGGCGGTGAGCTAGGGAAAAACAGTTGAGGGTTATTAGAACATTGGCTTTTTCCCTGACGTCCACACATGGCCCACGGTAGAGTGAGGTTTGGGGTTGTGAAAAAACGGCACCCTCAGTGTATTCTACAGTGTATTCCTCAGTGCACCCTCAGTGTACTCTACAAGAAGGAACAGCGCAGGCTGTTCCTACTGAGGAGGCTCAGGTCTTTTGGTGTACAAAGGGCACTGCTGAAGACATTCTACAACATGATAGTGGCATCAGCCATCACTTTTGGAGTGGTCTGCTGGGGCAACGGCATTATAGCAGCTGATAGGAAGAGACTGAACAAACTGATCAAGAAAGCTAGATCTGTCCTGGGGAAATGCCTTGACCCAGTGGAGGAGATAGGAGAGAGAAGGATGATGGCTAAACTGTCATCTCTGCTGGAGTCCGAGTCCCACCCTATGCAGGACATATTGAACGCACTGAGGAGCTCATTTAACAGTAGACTACATCATCCTAGGTGCACAACCGAGAGCTTTTGCAGGTCCTTCCTACCTACAGCTGTCAAGACTGTATAACCTAAGCAGGGCTGCTTGCAGAGATAGCAAAATAAACATGACGACCTAATAGTATTGAATGCAAAAGATGCAACAGACTTACACAAATGGTCCCCTCCAGTATACAACTAGGACAATATCAGTCGCTACGGAGGGTGACAATATGTATGGGTACATATTCATACTATGTAGGATAACTAAGTAGACGGTTATGCTGTTTATTCCATCTTGCTACAATGCTCCGCACTTTGTATATATATTTATATATTTATGTGTATGTATGTACACTACCGTTCAAAAGTTTGGGGTCACCCAGACAATTATTTTGTGTTTTCCATGAAAAGTCACACTTATTTACCACCATGAGTTGTAAAATGAATAGAAAATATAGTCAAGACATTGACAAGGTTAGAAATAATGATTTGTATTTGAAATAATATTTTTTTCCAGATACTCAACCTGCTCAAAGGAAGGTCAGTTTTATAGCTTCTCTAACCAGCTAAACTGTTTTCAGCTGTGCTAACATAATTGCACAAGGGTTTTCTAATCATCCATTAGCCTTCTGACGCAATGAGCAAACACACTGTACCATTAGAACACTGGAGTGATAGTTGCTGGAAATGGGCCTCTATACACCTATGTAGATATTGCACCAAAAACCAGACATTTGCAGCTAGAATAGTCATTTACCACATTAGCAATGTATATTAGATATTAGAGTGTGTTTCTGATTAGTTTAAAGTTATCTTCTTTGAAAAAAACAGTGTTTTTCTTTCAAAAATAAGGAAATTTCTAAGTGACCCCAAACTTTTGAACGGTAGTGTATATCAACTGCTCTTATTTATATTTTCCGTATCTTCTTAATTATTGCTCTGAGTGTTGCTATCCCTGTGCTGTTGCAATCCTGGAATTTCCCCATTGTGGGACTAATAAAGGCTTATCTTATCTTATCTTTAAACATGGGGTACCAGTCACATGCAAACGATGTGGTAGGTAGGTGCAGACATAACAAGATCTAGTTATATTAGCCTTTCTGACTGACAAACGTACTACCTAATACCATGCATTGTTATCATATGTGTCAGTAGAGTAGTTATTAGACTCATGCACTTCGCATCTTGTTTGGAGCAAATCGGTTGATGGGGCAGAGCAGTGAACCGACGAGTATATGATTAGTCCAAGCAGGAAAATGACAAGGCCACCCACACATATCATGTCTGTCGTGGTCCAAGCTTGACGACACCCCCGACGTCCTCGGTGGCACTCCTCTTCAGCAACCTGGTGCTGTAACAAGTCTATGTTGTCCATCATATCAGTATCAGTGTAAATGAGATGTATGCTGTGTGTTTCTGCTGAGCAGCGTTCAGCGTACGCTCAGGTTGTTTTGTGTCGGCTGTCAGGTGCAACAGTGTGTGGTCTTGTATCTTCACACAGCTTGGCTTCTTCTTGTCCTAATCTACAATGTAGGGTGGTGATTGTGGCTAACCACTCGCATCTGCTTCTATTCCTCATCTGGTCTAGATTCTTCTGGCTTGGCTCCTGGGACCTTTCTGGAATGCATTGCGTGGATCCACGTTGCCCTTTCAGTGATTTTCACAGCCGTGAACGTCGTCAAAAAGACTTGGTATGGGCCCAACCACCATTTGCTGTGCCAATTCTTCCATTTGAAGCTCTTAATCACCACCCAGTCGCCTGGTCTTATGTCATGGAGGAGCCCCTTGGCAGGTCTGGGCAGGGCAGCCTTTACCTGCTGTGAAATGTTTTGAAGTTGGCAGGACAATGCAGAGCAATAAGATAACATGGCATTTTCAAAATGTGAGGTAGTTAGTGGGGGTGCAGGTCTCTTTTCCATTGAGAAACCTAGAGCTGGGGGTCGAGCAAACAGAATCTCAAAAGGTGACATATATTTCTTCCTGACTCCCATGCACATGTACATGAGTGCTAATGGGAGGCACTTAGTCCAGGGTAGGCCAGTTTCATCTTCAAGCTTGGCAAGTTTGTTTTTCAGAGTACCATTTTCACGCTCGATGGCGCCACCAGATTGTGGGTGGTAGGCACAATGTTTTCTCAAATCAAAGCCCAATGTAATACTCAAATTGGTCAGTGCTTCATTACAAAGTGTCTACCATTATCACTGGAGATTTTCTCTGGTATTCCCCATCTGGGAATAATTTCTGACAGTAATGATCTGGCCACAACAGTGCTTATTGCATGTTTAGCTGGGAAGGCCTCTACCCATTTAGACCACATGTCAACCATTACCAAACAGTACTTTTTACCCTCAGCCGGGGTAAGCTCAAGCAGCCCGGCGGGGGGTGGATGAGCTGCTGGAACCTGTTTAGAGAGCCTGTGAACGTTATTGGTAGCACAAATTAGACACTTCTTACAAAAATTGTCAGCATAAACAGTGAAACTGGAAGTAAACCAATTTGCATGCAGTGGTTGTATCATCTCTTCTCTTGACACATGATCTCTCTCATGTGTCAACTTAGAAAGTGATGGAAAAAAGTGTGTTGGGAGGCAAGGGATGTCTCCACATACCAGTCTGGTCTTTGCAGCATCCTTTCTTTGTCCATTTCTGACGTTCCTGTGGGGAGGAAAAGGACTGCATGGTAAGAAGTGAGTCAACAGGAGAGGGGGGTTGGTTAGTAGGAGGGCAGACACACGAAGGGGAAGAAGGGGTCATGACATGGGCTGCAGCAAGAGACAGGGCTGCAGCTTTCACCGCAGCATCAACATGTGCATTACCCTTAGACTCAGGGTCAGAAGATGAAGTGTGGGCTGTGCATTTGCACACCGTCACAGATAAAGCAAGGAGAATTGCTTCCAGCAGGCGTGACACATATACAGAATTCTTCACCGGTGAGCTTGCAGAGGTAAGGAAGTTACGTTCACGCCAAAGGGCACCAAAGTCATGCACCACTTCAAAAGTGTAACAAGAGTCAGTGTAAATAGTGACTGATTGCCCCATAGCATAAGTGCATGCCTCTGCCAGGGCAACTAGTTCAGCAGCCTGTGCAGAGAGATGAGATGTCAAAGAGCCAGAAAGTAATGTGCAATGGTCATTACAGACAGCCCAACCCACTTTGTTGTGGCCCACAGAGGGGTTGACAGATGCAGAGCCGTCAACGTACAGGACAAGGTCTGGGTTGGGAAGCGGAGTGTCAGAAAGGTCAGGTCTAGGAGAGGTGACAAGGTCAAGCAAGGACAAACAGTCATGGTCACAGTCTGTGTCATCGTCACAAGAAGGTGGTGGGAGATTGGTTCCTGGGTTAATTGACTGTGCACAGCATTTGACAGTAAGGTTTGGTGATTCGAGGGGAGTAGAATGATATCTAAGCCACCTTGTGTGGGAGAGATGTGACAACTTCTGCTCATTCAGAAGCAGTGCAACAGCATGAGGAACATACAGAGTGGGTGGAGAATACAGAACAATGTCACGGGATGCCTCTACAGCACGTTCTGCCGCAGCCACGGCCCAGAGACAGAGAGGAAGTCCTGCCGCTACAGTGTCCAATTTGCAGGAGTAATATGCAACTGGCCAAAGTCTGTCACCATGAGGCTGCAGGAGAAAGGAGGTCATGCATCTGGATTTCTAATCAACATACTGAACAAAAGGTTTAGATGGATCACGAAGTGAAAGTGTTGGAGGAGCCAAAAGAGCTTTCTTTATGTTTTCAAAGGAGTCATTAGCAGTGGGTGTCCACTTAAGAGGGAAGTGTGAGGGACCCTTTGATGGAATGATGTCACGCATTGGTCTCTCAATGCATGAAAATTCAGGGTTAAAAGAGCGGCAATAGGAAGCCATGCCAAGAAAAGAAAGGAGCTCCCTTTTGGTGTTTGGTCTGTCCGTATGACAGATTGCCTGTGCTTGTTTTGGAGAGAGAAATTTCCCGTGATTGGAAATTTGGAGGCCCAAAAACGTGACCATTGGTTTGCAAAATTGCAGTTTTGATTTTGAAGCTTTGTGGCCTTCTGCAGCAAGGTGACACAAAAGTTTCAGAGTCTTCCTGACATTGTGATTCAGTTGGAGCACACAGCAAAAGGTCATCAATGTATTGGATCAGGACAGAACCTTTTGACAATTTAAGAGAACTCAGAGAGTCTTTGAGGGCTGCATTATAGATGGTTGGACTTTCACAGTAGCCCTGGGCCAATCTGGTGAATGTGTAAAGGGCCCCATTGAATTGGAATGTGAACCAAAACTGTGGGTCTTTGTGAACTGGGATGCTGAAAAACACGTTTGACAGGTCCACCACTGTGAACCAAGTTGAATTTGGAGGAATTTGAGCCAAAATGGTGTGGGGGTTGCAGGCGTGTGCTGAACTCCAGCAGCATTCACTACCTGGAGATCCTGAACAAAATGCCATTCAGCAGGTTGGTCCTTGTCCCTAATCTTTTTTACTGGGAAAGTGGGTGTGCACACCGGTGAATTTGGGCTGGGACCAATAGCTGGGACCACTATCCCTTCTTTTAGAAGTGATTCAAAAACAGGAGTGATGCCATCACGTGCTTCAGGCCTGAATGGGTACTGCATGCATTTGGATCTGAAATCAGACTTTGGAGTAATAACTACTGGAGGGCAGTTTTTTTATCAGCCCTACATCGTATTTGTGTGCAGTCCACAGTGATGGTGGAACACGTGAGAGCATGTGATCTTCCTGCGTCTGTACAGAGGGCATAATAACAAATTTCATCCATCTGTACTGTTAGCGTCCAGTTGGGACCCACTGGGCCATTGCCAGCAGGGCCTTTTCCAGGTTGTTTTCCTTATTTCTTGATCTCTCTTCTCTTTTTTTTTTTTTTCAGAGCTCTCATTCTTCCTGTGGTGATGTTCAGCATGGCGGAGTATTTCTTGTGATGTCTGGGTCTCCCAGCCGATGCATGTCTACTTCACATCCATGGCCAAACTGGGGAGAAGGCCGACCATAAACCACATGTTCAAATGTGTGCCATAGGCCCCTTTGTCTGTCATATAATCATCTGGACATTTGATGGCTGCTGCCCCATTGAATACTTTTCTCAGCCGGTGTTTCGTTGTCCTTCTGCTTGCAGTTTGCCACCTTGCTCAGATCCGAGCATTTTCTACACTCCGTAGTGATGGCCTCCATCAGCCTAAAGAGACCGTTCTTTTAATCTGCATTGTGTGTGTTTGACCACACTGTACCCCAGTTCTTGTGATCCGGTCAAACATCTTTTTGAAACAAAGGCATTTCAAGGCAGTCCACAGGGTCAGTGGGTTATGTTTACGCTCAGGAGGGGGCATATCATCTTCAGGTGTGAATGAATGTGGCCCAGAGAGAGCTGGATACAATGCCGCAGTGAAAGGGTTAGTAGGATGGGGGGGGTGGGGGTTACAGAACGATTGCGCTCACAGGGTGGGGGAGTAGGGTCCCCAGCAGAGTGTGAAAATTACCTTTGTGTGGAGTGTGTGTGTGTTTTCCCTGTCCTTTTGTTTCTGTTCATTTTCCAGTCTATTCTGCTCTTGTTTATTCCTACTTTGCTTCCGTCAGCCACATCTCTACAGCGCCCTTCTCTAATTGCAGCTATGTCAACTTTTCTCTGTCTTTCTTACTATGGTTTTTTTTTTTTACATATCTGAACTTTCTGACTGTCAGCATTAATCTTATTTCTCAAAGCAATAATTGTTTCAAGTGAGAAGGACCTCCCCTGGAGGAAATTCAGCTTGGCAGATCCACTTTTCAATAAATTCCACACTTTCAGGACCATAATTGTCAGTCATAAATTTCACCTTCAGGCCACTCACGTCGGAGGGACAACATAGGTCTCAACCTGCAAGACCCCATTACTGACCAATATGACCGTCAAACACCACCAAACGTCTTAAGTGTGTGCCTAACGTGTCCTTTATCTTGACCGCTGATCATCCCAGGCAACCCCAGGCGTGCCCTAACGCGTCTCACTGTGATTTCAAGACTATGTCCCCAAACCTGTTTATAACAGGTACTGTACACCGCCTTCAATTTAGTCCTGCCATGAGATCGACTCGCTGGACTCCAGAATTTGTCCTACCGTGGGACTTTAACCCACTGGACATGCACAGATATTGGTCCAGTGAGGTGAACTACATAACTGACAATTTACCAATACAATTTGCATAAAGGGCACATTAAATTTTACTTACTTTAACTTTAGGAGACTTGTAAAATGGATTCTTCTGGATAGTGTGACACCCCTTCACTGCCTCCGCACTCCCGTAGCCAAACTGAGCGGAAGGAGCTGAACTCCGTTCGGGAAACTCCTTTCGGGGTGATCAGCCTGTGTCGACGGATGAAGATTGGCGATCATCTATTCCACTTCTGACACCAAGAAATGTAACCGAATATTTTCTAATTCTCTTATAAGGTCCTGGAGAAAATAATCAGACGGATCTGCCAAGTTGAATTTCCTTTTATTACTTCATGAGAAAACAGCAAGCCTGGTCCCTGCACTGCTCTCCTAAAACAAAGGAGGCCTCTGATTTTAAAGGCACCCCCAGAGCGCCCCCCCACGTTACCTTATATGGATACATAGAGACCGGCCCAGCAGGTACGAGAACATTCTGGCAGTAACTTTCCACTCAACCACAAAGGAGCCATCTGGCAGTTATTTTCCACTCACTGTGGCCACACCATATGGATGCATATGCATATGGTGCATATGGTACGCATTCTCCCCCACATGCATCCAGTAGGCATGACGGTGCAGACCCTACAGATCAAACGTCCAAAGGAACAATGCCCCAGCAGGGACCTCGGCTAGGAGGTGGGTGCTGGGGAAGACGGAGGTCAGAGACAATGTCCCAACGGGAGCCCCCGAGGTGGAGAAGGGAACAGAGGTGCCAGCAAGTCTCGGAGGCTATATGTGACTGTGGGTTTATGTGTTTACTGAACTTCTGTGGGGTGAAGGTGTGAGCTACTTGATGTGGGGGTTTAGTATCTCTGGGTTATAAAAGCTGTGAGGAAAGTTGGTTCTGTCTCTTTTCTGTTGAGAACTTTGATGATAGAAGATGTGACTTCCAATAAAGCTTTCCTGAGAAATAAACTCAGTCTCGTTTGTAAGGCATCTTCTACACATGCATATGGTACACCATATGCATGTGTTACTGACAGTTATAGATGCATAGCATCTGAATCATCATTTACACAGCAGATTACTACATGATTTGTAAATGTCCACCACAATATATAAAGTGAAAAACTACAAACACAGACTCATGTAACTTATATCATTTTTAAAGATGCCCAGGGGGACGTAACTAATACTTCTCTAGATAAGCTCCAGCTCTCAAAATACAGTATATTAGATAGATAGATAGATAGATAGATAGATAGATACTTTATTTCGAACAAAAAAGCAAAAAAACAAAACAAATGACAAGTGCAATAAAAGTGAGTATACCCTTTCGAGTATACAATGCTCGAAAGGGAGAAGAAAGAAGTGAACACTAATTTACTCCAACTCCTCTTTTCCCTAAATACAACCCATGCGAAATATATACAAATTACTTCATTTAAGACCCCAAGTAGACAATTAACTATATTTTGTACATATCAGCATTGATGCCCATCCATCCCAACATACATACAGTCCATACATCAAAACCAAGCCCCAAATAACACAGATATACACAGTACTGTCCCACCTATCATTCCATAGTGTCCCAGAGTGAGCATAGTGAATCGTACATATAAATACTGCTCCTCCAACATATATTCTTTCAGCAAATAATGTTTATATCTGTTTTTGAATTGATTTCTGTTTGTACATAGTTTCAGTTCCAGTTCCAGACTGTTCCACAAATCCACCCCACAGACAGATATGCACATACTTTTCTTAGTTGTTTGTACCTTAGGTTTTGTAAAGTTTAAGTCTCCTCTCAAATTATAATCATCCATCCATCCATCCATCTTCTACCGCTTAATCCTTTTGGGTCGCGGGGGGGCTGGAGCCTATCCCAGCATCTTTGGGCGAGAGGCAGGGTACACCCTGGACAGATCGCCAGTCCATCGCAGATTATAATCATTGTCTCTTTTTTTGAATATTTTTTGTATATTAGTTGGGAGTTGATTATTAATTGCCCTGTACATTACTTGTGCTGTCTTAAATTTAACTAAATCCATGAACTTTATGACATGTGACTTTAAAAACAACGAGTTGGTATGGTCTCTATATCCAACATTATTTATCACCCTTATAGCTTTTTTTTTTTGTAATGTGCATATTAGCTGTAGGTTGGTCCTGTAGGTGTTTCCCCAGACCTCTACACAGTAGTTAAGATATGGTAGAAGCAGTGAATTGCACAGTAAGAACAACGATTTGTTCTTACTGTACAATTCACTTACTGACAAGATGTGTCTTGTTTTCCCCAGTATTCCTATACATTTTGCCAACTTGGCCCAGATGTGACTGATGTAAGGTTTCCATCAGATTTTATTGTCTAGCGTCACCCCCAGAAACTTATTTTCCTGTACTGTTTCTATTCTGGTATCATCTTAGGGCAGTACAGTGGCTCAGTGGTTAGCACTGCGGCAGCACAGCAACTCACCCTTGGCCATGGGATCCCTGGTTCAATCCCAGCCCCTGACCAACAGTGATCTGTGTAGAGTTTGCATGTTCTCCCCGTATCTGCATGGGTTTACTCCGGGATTTCTCCGGGTTTCCTCCCACAGGTCAAAAATATGTAGGTTAGGTTAATTGGAGACTCTAAAAAAGTGGCCCTAGGTGTGAATGTGTGTGTGAATGGTTAAGGGATAGCGCCGTACCATGGCTGCTTCATCCATCCAGGTGGATGCCCTCAATTTCCCCTCTGGAGATCAATAAAGTATACAAAATAAAAAATAAAAAAAAATCTATTGTTACCATTATTTCATGATTTATTTTATATTTTCCAAGCAACATAATAAATATATATTTGTGTTGTTTTTCTCCTCTTTGGATCCTTCTTTCATTGGTCAGGAAACGGGAGGTGAGCTTTGAGATGGAATCCACCATGATCGTGTTTGGTGATGTGTATAGTCCAAGACAAAGTGATGTTGGCCAGTAAGTGGTTTCACAAAAACTAAACATCACCCTTTTATTATACAACAACCTACAACTTTAATTACGTGGAAAATTATCTTTTAAATTGACAAACACCATGGGCCATATTACAACGATGTGGTCATTTAGTCAGTTGTCAGTGATTCAGAACACATTTATGGGTGTTTTCAAGTTAATTTCCTTATCACAACAGCGTAGAAACAAACTTTCCACCGGCACATGACACAAAGAGGCCAGTCTAATTATTCAGAGGTGTGTTTTGGATAATCCAATCCAAAGCTTTCATGCTCATCCCTTTAATGCAAAGAGGTGCATTATCTAAAGTGATCACTTTAGATGTGATCATGATGGTTTAAGACAGGTTTTGAGCTGACCAAAGTGTTATGTATGTAAATAGAAGGTATTCGTAAGATGGCGGCTGGGGTGGACGGGGAATGAGCAGGGGTGGTTAACTGCTGGTTCCGGTGGTGACGCCGCTCCAGGTATGAAGGATGTGGGCGGAAGAAGCTAGTCTTCTTTCATCGTGGGACACCTGGCCTGTCAGAGAGTGCAGAAGGCCTGAGGGTATTGTATATAGTATTTATAATAAAGCTCCGTAAACAGTAGTCACTGTCTACTTGTTATTGCCTCAATAATGGATGCAACATTTGGCAATGAGGTAAAAGCGGTTGTGGAGAGGTCTGTTGCCAGTTTGCAGCCATTTTTGGAAACCCCGGGTGAGCCACCCGTGCCTTGGCCTCGGTGGTTTGCCGCATTCACAAATTATTTAGTAGTATTGAACCTCGGCAAGCTTGAGAAGCTTCACGCAAGGGCTGTTTTGGTCCATAATTTAGGCATGAAGGGGCAAAGAATACTGGAAAACCTTGGAGGGGCCGACAGTTTTGATGAAGTGGTGGAGTTAATGGTGCGCCACTTTCGCACATCGGAAAACGTCACTGTCTGGCACATTCAGTTTCAGCAGCGCTGCCAGCGGTCAAGGAAACCGGTGAAGAGATTTCTGGTAGACCTCCAGGAGCTGGTGAGAGAATACAAGTTCAGACCCCTGGAAGATGAGATGATACGGGACCAGTTGGTGGAACACATTCGCTGTCCACCAGCCCGGTCCAGGCTTTTGACTCATCCAGGTGAGCTGACGTTGGCCGCAGCTATCAAGCTTGCTCAGCAATTCGAGGCAGCGGAGACTATCGTGAGGGGCCTGACTGAAGGGGCCGCTATGACCCAAGGCGAGTCTCATGCGAAGGCACTGTTATTGGACCCTGAAGATGAGGACAGCAGAGAGGACGAAAATGCCTCCGTGGTTAAAGTTAGGTCCGCCCCAGATACGCTGCGTTGTTATGGCTGTGGGTCCCAAAGTCACCGCTATAAGTCCAGGATATGTCCGGCGAAGGGCAAGCGTTGTGGGAAGTGTGGTTTGCTGAACCACTTTGCCAGGGCGTGCACAAACTTTGAGCGTAAGGACCGGCGGAGTGAGGCGGGTCCCTCGCAGAAGACTCCCACGATTGTCCACACCGTTTCCCCGGAGACCACGGGATGGATCAGGTGTGACGTAATGCTGGATGGCATCGAGGTTCCACTGTTGGTGGATACGGGAGCTGTTATCTCCGTTTTGAACCTGGTGACCATGAAGAGTCCGTTTCCACACCGACAGATCAGGAAACAGGAGAGACACTACTTTGGCTGTGGATGGAACAGACTGGCCGTTTTGGGATTTGTGGAAATGGAGGCACAGTACAAGTCTGTTGTGGTGCCCAAGGCCCGTGTTTATGTCACTGCTGCAGGTGTTGACATCATGGGGTGCAACCTTTTTTATAGCCTGGGGTTCTCTATAGCGAATGTGTTGGGTGAGGAGTGGTCAGGGTGCGGACTTTGGGGCCGACCAGCTCCGGTCGTGGATGGCGAGGAGGTGTGGGACTCAGACTGGCTGGATCTGCAAGTGGAGAGCATGTTCGGCACCATGCGACGCCGCCCCGGGACGGACCCGAAGCCGGTAACCACGTTGCCCTGGATGAGGGAGCTGAACGGCATGCTGGGACCCCCGAGGTGGCCCATAAGGACGAGGTGCCCGCGCTGGAGACTGAGGGGGCAAGACCTGAGAGTGTGGTTTTGAAGCGCTCACAATGACGGCCTACCAAGAGAACGGCGAACTGGACCCGCAAGTCAACCGGATCAATGATGGAGGCCAGTCGGAACCAGACCCCGATAAGAAGAAAAGGACTTCCCTGTGGATTGGAGATGAGGTTTGACCCAGGATCGAGGCCCAGATGCGAGGTGATCACGGGTTACGGGAGCGGCATGATGATCGGAGGTGGTTCCAGATGGAGGCTGTCCGGAACGATGGGTATCTACGCCTGTCTGACAAGACCTGGACGCATCCAGAATGAGCTGCATCTAGTGGTGGAGAAGAGGAGATGATGCACGCGAGAGCCCGGAGGTCAAGAGAAGGAGGCACCTAGAAAGAGACCCATCCAAGGACTGAGGGTGTTTTACTGTGTGTTTTGATTTTAACCCAGGTCCTGCTGTACATAATTGACCACTACTGTATTGGTGCCCCGAATATAATTGGTTTGAAAAAAAAAGAAGGAAGACAAAATTTTATGAGTTAAATTTTATAACGTGTGTTTGTATAAGAGCAAAGTTTTAATGGCTAAGGATATTTGTAATTGTTGGATTCATTCTGTGAATATGGTAAGGGTGAAATGGTTCACTGATTGATTTGATATGTGCTTGAATTTGGATTTGAAAGGAAAAGAGTTAAGGAAGTAGAAACAGTAAATTATGATTGGGTTATTTAGTCTTAAAAATTGATAATCTGTTATTTAATGTACCCGACACATATTGTTTTATGCTGTGTGCCCAGGTGTGGGGTGGGTGTTGGAGTGGGGGCCGCCAGTGGATTATCAATAAGTGTTGTGATTGTTGTTCTTTATGTTCATATGGAGCTGTTTAACGGGATTATTTTGTTTAGAAACATAACCTTTTAAGTTGGACTGTTTTAAGTATGGTGGCAGAAAAACCCGCCTAGCTATGTAGGGGGCACTGGCAGTCTACCCGGCCCCCCAGCCTTAGTTGTGTGAATGGATAGGCAGTTTGTATCTTTTTGTACATATTTTTTATAGTTAGAGAGTGCGTCGGGAGCCAAATTTGGGTGGGTTATCTGTACGCATGACTTTTTTTTGAAGGGTGGAGAAATGTTATGTATGTAAATAGACGGTATTAGTAAGATGGCGGCCGGGGTGGACAGGGAATGAGCAGGGGTGGTTAACTGCCAGTTCCGGTGGTGACGCCACTCCAGGTATAAAGGATGTGGACAGAAGAGGCTAGTCCTCTTTCGTCGTGGGACTCCTGATCTGCTGGAGAGTGCCGAACGCCTGAGGGTATTGTACATAGTATTTATAATAAAGCTCCGTAAACAGTAGTCACTGTCTACTTGTTATTGCCTCAATTATGGATGCAACACAAAGCCCTATATGGCCTACCATGATGATGGCCATGATCATGATTATGGCCTACCATGATGATGAAGAGGGTGGGTGGCCACCCTGACTTGCCTCAAGGATGGATGAAATCAACTGAGTCAACAGCCATCCACCAAATGCAGCTGGGATTTCATCGAGACAATTGTGCTAAGCAATGCTAGCATTTTGGCCATCCCTGCACCCAATAATCCTCACAGACATACTGGCTGCTCCTTTCCTCTGATCCTGAGTGGTTTTGGTTTAGAGAAGCCCTTGATATGTTATAGGACAACCCAAGGAAGCATCAATAGTCCTGGCGGCATTTCTATGTCGACCGTTTCCAAACAGCTGGACTCCTGAAAAGAAAAGATGAAACTTGCATAGAAAATAGGACAAGAAGTTGAGTTGATGAATTGAGCATTATAGTGAACTGTATGGAGTAGCCCCCTCATGGATCGTCACCTTATCGTGGTGGGGGGGTTTGCGTGCCCCAGTGATCCTAGGAGCTATGTTGTCCGGGGCAATTTGCCTCTGATAGGGTCTCCCAAGACAAACTGGTCCTGGGTGAAGGGCCAGACTAAGAACGATCCAACAGACTCTCATGATAAATTGTATATCAAGGATTCAGTGTACCCCGCCCGGTATGGGGTTACCGGGGCCCCACCCTGGAGCCAGGCCTGGGGAAGGGGCTCGAAGGCTAGTGTCTGGTGGCCGGGTTTCCACCCATGGGACCCGGCCGGGCTCAGCCCGAAGGAGTTACATGGGTCCGCCCTCCAGTGGGTTCACCACCTGCAGGAGGGATCATGGGGGTCCGGTGCTATGTGGATTAGGTGGCGGTCAAAGGCGGAGACCTTGGCGGACTGATCCCAAGCTTTCTAAATTGGCTTTTGGTACGTGGAATGTCACCTCTCTGGTGGGGAAGGAGCCTGAGCTGGTGTACGAGGTTGAGCGATACCGGCTAGATATAGTCGGCCTCACCTCAACACACAGCTCCGGTTCCAGAACCAGTCTCCTGGAGAGGGGCTGGAGCTTGGCCTTTTCTGGAGTTGCCCCGGGCGAGAGGCGACGAGCAGGGGTGGGTATTCTTGTATCGCCCCACCTTGCTGCCTCTATATTGGAGTTTTCCCCGGTGGACGAAAGTGTTGCTTCCCTGCGCCTTCGGGTTGGGAAACGGGTCCTGACCATCATCTGTGCCTATGCACCAAATGATGTTTCAGAGTACCCACCCTTTTTGGAATCTGTGACTGGGGTGCTGGAGGGTGCTCCTCCTGGAGACTCCATTGTCCTACTGGGGGACTTCAATGCGCACGTGGGCAATGACAGTGAAACCTGGAGGGGGGTGATTGGGAGGAACGGCCTGCCCCATCTGAACCCGAGTGGTGTTCAGTTATTGGACTTCTGTGCTAACCATAGTCTGTCCATAACGAACACCATGTTCAAGCATAAGGGTGTCCATATGTGCACCTGGCATCAGGACACCCTAAGTCGCAGGTTGATGATCGATTTTGTTATCGTATCATCAGACCTGCGACCGTATGTCTTGGACACCCGAGTAAAGAGAGGTGCAGAGCTGTCAACTGATCACCACCTGGTGGTGAGTTGGATCCGATGGCAGGGGAGGAAGCCATTCAGACCTGGTAGACCCAAACGTATAGTGAGGGTGTGCTGGGAGCGTCTGGCTGAGGCCCCTGTCCGGGAGGTCTTCAACTCGTGAGGGATCGTCACTTCCTTGTGGTAACGTATCGTCACTTCCTGTTTTGCTGTCTGCCTGTGTGGTTTGCTCTCCAGCTCTCTAGCCACTAGCTATGGCTACTAGCTCTCTTTCCTCTCCTCCTCTGGTGTGCTCTCTCTGTCAGATGTTTAGCTACACCTCTGCCTCTTTTAGTGATAACGGTAAATGTAATAAATGTTGTCTTTTTGAGGCGCTCGAGGCGAGGTTGTCTGATTTGGAATCCCGGCTCCGCTGCATTGAAACATCGTCTGCGCCAGTTAATCTCGACGGACGCCCATTAGCTGCAGCGGAGCTAGCTAGCTTAGGCCCCCCCTATCAGTGGTTCCCCGGCTCTCCTCAGCAGCGAGGAGACTGGGTGGGTGACGGTGAGAAGGAAGCCTAGTCGCAAAGCCCCGGTACACCACCAACCTGTTCACGTTTCTAATCGTTTTTCCCCGCTCAGCGACACACCCGCTGAGGAAAAAACTCTGATCATTGGCGACTCTGTAGTCAGAAACGTGAACCTAGAGACTCCAGCGGTCATAGTCCAATGTATTCCTGGGGCCAGAGCAGGCAACATCGAGTCAAATTTGAAAATGCTGGCTAAAAGTAACTGTAAATATTCCACAATTGTTATTCACGCCGGCATTAATGACGTCCGTCTCCAGCAGTCGGAAGTCACGAAACTTAATATAGAATCGGTGTGTGAGTTTGCAAAAACGATGTCTGCCACTGTAGTATTCTCTGGGCCCCTCCCCAATCTGACCAGTGATGACATGTTTAGTCGCTCGTCATCCTTGAACCGCTGGCTGTCTGTGTGGTGTCCTGAAAATGACGTGGGCTACATTGACAATTGGAGCTCTTTTTGGGGAAAACCTGGTCTTATGAGACGAGACAGCATTCATCCCACTTTGGATGGTGCTTCTCATTTATCTAACAATCTGGCATCTTTTTTATCCAAATTTCCAAAACCGTGACTACTCAGAGTTGGGACCAGGAAGCAGAGTCGCAGTCTTACACGCCTCTCTGCAGCTCCTCTTCATCAGCCACCCCTCAACTTAGCCCCTGTCTTCCCCATCAGAGAATCGTTGTCTGCTCCCTCCAAAGTGAATAAAAATATAATGTATAAGCATCCCAAAGTGATAAAGCAAAATATTGGTAAAACTCAAATTAAACATAAAGCCTCTAAATTGAATGATTTGGCCTCTGTTCCTCCTCATATTTTATAAATTAAATGTGGTTTGTTAAATATTAGGTCTCTAACTCCCAAGTCTCTGTTAGTCCATGATCTGTTAATTGATCATCAGATTGATTTAATTTCCCTTACAGAGACTTGGTTAGGACAAGAGGATTATGTTGGTTTAAATGAATCAACCCCCTCTGGTTATTTAAACTGTCAAAATCCCAGAAGTTCTGGTCGTGGAGGAGGAGTAGCAACAATTTACCATTCCAAATTACTAGTTAATGTAAAGCAAAAAACATGTTATAATTCCTTTGAGGGCCTGGTCCTCAGTATTGGGCACTTCAGCAATTTCAGGTTAAACCCAATTTTATTTGCCATTGTTTATCGTCCCCCACCAACCTATTCAGAATTTTTATCCGAATTTGCTGATTTCTTAGCTGATTTAGTGTTGAAATCTGATAGAATAATTATAGTAGGGGACTTTAATATACATGTGGATGTAGATAGTGACTGCCTTAATGTGGCTTTTAATTCAATATTAGACTCGATTGGGTTTTCTCAGAAAGTAGGAAATTCTACTCATTACCTCCACCATACATTGGACCTTGTTCTGACATATGGCATAGAAATAGAAAATCTTGTAGTGTCTCCTCATAACCCTGTACTGTCAGACCATTGTCTGTTAACCTTTGATTTTACTATTTCTGACTATTTGGCTCCTAAAGAAAAATATTATCACAGTAGATGCCTCTCAGATGATGCTGTTTCCAAATTTATGCAGATTGTTTCCTCTATGCCATGTGTCAACACAACGGAAATAAGCTATAGACAGCTTGCTCCTTCTGTAATTGATAACATGGTGGATAGTGTTTCAGCTTCTCTGCATCAGGCTCTAGACTTGGTGGCCCCCTTAAAAAAGAAAAAGTCTAATCAGAGATTTTTAACTCCTTGGTTCAACACAGAAACTCGTAGCTTAAAACAGAAGACTCGTCAATTAGAAAGAAAATGGCGCTCTACTAATTTAGATGAAATCTATTTAGCTTGGAGAAATCATCTTTTAATTTATAAAAAATCTCTTAGAAAAGCTAGAACGAGTTATTACTCTGCATTAATAGAAGAGAACAAGAATAATCCCAGGTTTCTTTTCAGTACTGTAGCCAGGTTGACAAAGAGTCAGGACTCTGTCAATCCTAGCATCCCCTTAGAGCTTACTAGTCAGGACTTTATGAACTTTTTCAATAATAAAATTTCATCCATCAGAGATAAAATCAATCAGATTCTTCCCACAGTTAACTTAAATACTGTGACTACTACAACTCCTTCTATTGATGTCTGTCTTGATGAGTTTACTCCAATCGACCTTTGTGAGTTAGACAAAGTAGTTTCCTCATCCAAACCTTCAACTTGTCTTTTAGATCCTATTCCTACCAGGTTATTTAAAGAAGTCTTCCCACTTATTGGTAGCTTTATTCTTCATATAATCAATTCTTCATTAACTTTAGGCCATGTACCGCAGGCTTTTAAAACGGCTGTAATTAAACCCTTACTCAAAAAGCCAACGCTAGATCCAGGAGCTTTAGCTAACTATAGACCAATCTCTAATCTCCCTTTCATTTCAAAAATCTTAGAAAGAGTTGTTGCTACGCAATTATTTGACCACCTGCAGGGAAATGGTTTACTTGAAGAGTTTCAATCTGGGTTTAGAATCCATCATAGTACTGAAACAGCCTTAGCGAAGGTCACTAATGACCTCCTCATTGCATCTGATAATGGACTAGTTTCTGTACTTGTCCTTTTAGATCTTAGTGCAGCTTTTGATACTATTGATCATAATATTCTACTTGATAGATTAGAACACTATGTTGGACTTAATGGAACTTCGTTGCAGTGGTTTAGATCTTATTTATCTGATAGGTTCCAGTTTGTTCATGTAAATGATGAGTTTTCTTTCAGCTCAAAGCTTAGTCATGGAGTTCCACAGGGATCTGTGCTAGGCCCTACTCTTTTTAGTTTATATATGCTTCCGTTAGGCAACATTATTAGAAAGCACTGTATACATTTTCATTGTTATGCAGATGACACACAATTATACCTGTCAATGAAGCCAGATGATACTAATCAATTAGCCAAGTTAGAAGCCTGTCTTAAGGAAATCAAAGCTTGGATGACTTGTAATTTCCCGCTATTAAATTCAGATAAGACTGAAGTCATTCTTGTTGGTCCAAAAAACCTTAGAAATTCCTTTCCAAATCAAACTTTCAGTTTGGACGCAGTTACTTTTTCTCTTAATAGCTCTGTGAGGAACCTTGGAGTTATTTTTGATCAGGATTTGTCCTTCAATTCACATATTAAATTTGTTTCTAAGACTGCCTTCTATCATTTGCGTAATATTGCCAAGATTAGGAGCATCTTGTCTCAGAGTGATGCTGAGAAGCTGATCCACGCTTTTGTTAGCTCGAGATTAGATTATTGTAATTCTTTATTATCAGGCTGTCCTAAAACATCTTTAAAAAGTCTTCAGCTGATCCAAAATGCTGCAGCAAGAGTTTTAACAGGTACTAGAAAGAGAGATCATATCTCTCCGGTTCTGGCCTCCCTTCATTGGCTTCCCATAGAGTTTAGAATTAAGTTTAAAATCCTTCTTCTCACTTACAAAGCTCTAAACAATCAGGCTCCTTTTTATTTAAAAGATCTGATACTACCGTATTATCCTAACAGAGCACTACGCTCTCAAAATGCAGGATTACTTGTAATACCTAGAATCTCCAAAAGTACAATGGGAGGCAGAGCCTTCAGTTATCAAGCTCCTCTCCTGTGGAATCAGCTGCCAATCTGGATTCGGGAGTCAGACTCGATCTCTGTTTTTAAGAATAGGGCTAAAACCTACCTTTTTGATCTAGCCTACAATTAGGGAGGGATCATGTGTTTCTGAACCCTCCCTTAGTTATGCTGCTAATAGGTTTAGTCAGCCGGGGGACCTCCAGTAATGCACTGGGCCTCACTCCTTTCCTCACTCTCTATGAAATATTTTTTTTTTGCTGGTCATTAACATTTGTTTGTTCTCTCCCATAGATTGAGTCCCCATCGTGCTGTTTGCTCTCTACATGTCTGTTCTTTTCTTCTTCTCTATCCCCTCACCCCCCAGCCAGTCGCAGCAGATGACTGCCCCTCCCTGAGCCTGGTTCTGCTGGAGGTTTCTTCCTGTTAAAAGGGAGTTTTTCCTCTCCACCGTCGCCAAGTGCTTGCTCACAGGGGATCGCCTGATTGCTGGGGTCTTTCTGCAACTGTGGGGGTCCCCCCTACAGTTGATAGTGCTATGAGATGACTGTTGTTGTGAAATGGCGCTATATAAATAAAGTTGAATTGAATTGAATTGAACTCCCACCTCCGGAAGAACTTCAACCACATTCCGAGGGAGTCTGGAGACATGGAGTCTGAATGGGCCATGTTCTCCACCTCTGTTGTTGAAGTGGCGGCCCAGAGC
The DNA here is from genome assembly GCA_020510985.1 of Pholidichthys leucotaenia. Lineage (NCBI taxonomy): Eukaryota > Metazoa > Chordata > Actinopteri > Cichliformes > Pholidichthyidae > Pholidichthys > Pholidichthys leucotaenia. Next base: position 405,923,072 of record CM035838.1, read on the forward strand.
TGCGGCCGCAAGGTGGTCGGTGCATCTCGTGGTGGCAACCCCCGAACCAAGTGGTGGACACCAGTGGTGAGGGGGGCCATTAAGCTGAAGAAGGAGTCCTATCAAGCTTGGTTGGCTTGTGGGACTCCCGAAGCAGCTGAGGTGTACCGTCAGGCCAAGCAGAGTGCAGCTCGGGTGGTTGCTGAAGCAAAAACGCGGGTATGGGAGGAGTTCGGTGAGGCCATGGAACAAGACTTTTGGTCGGCTTCAAAGAGATTCTGGCAAACTGTTCGGCGGCTCAGGAGGGGAAAGCAGCTCCCCGTCCACACTGTGTATGGTGCGGATGGGACACTGTTGACTTCGACTGGGGATATCGTCGGGCGGTGGAAGGAATACTTCGAGGATCTCCTCAATCCCACTGATACGCCTTCCACAGAGGAAGCAGGGTTTGGGGACGAGGGGGATGACTCGCCTATCACAGGGGCTGAGGTCGCCAAGGTGGTTAAAAATCTCCTTGGTGGCCGGGCCCCGGGGGTGGACGAGATTCGCCCCGAGTACCTCAAGGCCCTGGATGTTGTTGGGTTGTCATGGTTGACACACCTCTGCAACATTGCGTGGAGGTCGGGGGCAGTGCCTTTGGCATGGCAAACCGGGGTGGTGGTTCCTCTCTTCAAAAAAGGGGACCGGAGGGTGTGCTCCAACTTTAGAGGGATCACACTCCTCAGCCTCCCTGGGAAGGTCTATGCCAAGGTACTGGAGAGGAGAGTCCGGCCGTTGGTCGAACCTCGGATTCAAGAGGAGCAATGTGGTTTTCGTCCTGGCCGTGGCACATCGGACCAGCTCTTTACCCTCTCGAGAATTCTTGAGGGTTCGTGGGAGTTTGCCCAACCAGTTTACATGTGTTTTGTGGACTTGGAGAAGGCATTTGACCGCGTCCCTCGTGGATTTTTGTGGGGGGTGCTTCGGGAGTATGGGGTATCGGGCTTGTTGTTACGAGCTATTCGGTCTCTGTACGACTGTTGTGAGAGTTTAGTTTGTATTGCCAACACTCGGTCGGAGTCATTCCCAGTGAGAGTTGGACTCCGCCAGGGCTGCCCTTTGTCACCGATCCTGTTCATAATTTTTATGGACAGGATTTCTAGGCGCAGCCAGGGAATGGAGGGTGTCATGCTTGGTGACCACAGGATCTCATCTCTGTTGTTTGCAGATGATGTTGTCCTGTTGGCTTCATCCAGCAATGACCTACAGCTCTTGCTGGGATGGTTTGCCGCTGAGTGTGAAGCGGCTGGGATGAGAATCAGCACCTCCAAGTCCGAGTCCATGGTCCTCAGCCGGAAAAAGGTGGATTGTCCTCTCCGGGTTGGGGACAGGCTCCTGCCCCAAGTGGAGGAGTTTAAGTATCTTGGGGTCTTGTTCACGAGTGAGGGGAAAATGGAGCGAGAGATCGACAGACGGATTGGAGCAGCATCTGCAGTGATGCGGACGTTGTACCTGTCTGTTGTGGTGAAGAGGGAGCTTAGTTCTAAGGCAAAGCTGTTGATTTACCAGTCAATCTACGTTCCTACTCTCACCTATGGTCACGAGCTTTGGGTAATGACCGAAAGAACGAGATCGCGGATACAAGCGGCTGAAATGAGCTTTCTCCGTAGGATTGCTGGACTCACCCTCAGAGATAGGGTGAGGAGCTCAGTCATCCGGGAGAGGCTCAGAGTAGAACCGCTGCTCCTCCACATTGAAAGGAGTCAGTTGAGGTGGTATGGGCATCTGATTAGGATGCCTCCTGGACGCCTCCCACTTGAGGTGTTTCAGGCACGTCCCACTGGGAGGAGACCCCGGGGCCGACCCAGGACTCGGTGGAGAGACTATGTCTCCCAGCTGGTCTGGGAACGCCTTGGTATCCCCTCTGAAGAGCTGGAGCAGGTGGCTGGGGAGAGGGAAGTCTGGGCTTCTCTGCTTGAACTGCTGCCTCCGCGACCCGGACCTCCGGAAAAGCGGTAGAAGATGGATGGATGGATGGATGTATGGAGTAGAAAGAACAGTCTGTGAACACACCCTAAATAGCCTACCGAATAGCAAACGCCACCTCCACCTGGATGACCCACCCAATATTGCTAAGGTTATAGCAACATTTAAAAAGTTAAATATAGGCAACGCCCCTGGAATACATCAAATTCCAGCAGAGCTGCTATAGGCAGGGTTACTGCCCATAGCTAGCCATTGACACAAGCTCCTTGACATGATTTTAGTGTTCAGACCCAGAAGCAGACGGCAGACTTGGTTAACAGATTAACAGTAATTTTATTGTGTGCAGGTAATAATTATGTCCACAAACTTGGTATTGAGGAGACGGACGAAGAGGTTGCACTGAACACTGCTTTAAATTCAAATTCAAATTCAAATTCAAACGTTTATTTCAAACTCAGGGTTCATATTAAATGCAGAACTAAAACGAGTAGAAAATAAATAAATAAATAAATAAAAGTATATACAGATCAGCAGACACTCGGTGCTCTTGTAACAACAATAACATACAATATTGGACTCAGTATAAAATGGAACACCACCACTTCCAAATGCTGGAGTGAAGTGTGAGTGACGAGTTAACAATTGCTGATATAAGATGATTGTTACATGCCAGCAACCTTCTCATAAAACTGTAAACATTCTTGCGTATCAACTCGCCAAAAGACGGAATGTTCACGGCCACAAACATCTTGCTTGCACTCGACCTTCGTGGTACATCTAACAACCTTCTTAGAGAGTTATTATATGCAATACGTATTTTGTTCCTAACAGCGACATTGCTATTAAACCATAAAGGCGAGCAGTACATTGAGGTACAGAAGGTCTTGAACAACATACATTTGACATCAGGAGAACATCTATGGAAATTTCGCAACAGTAAATTTGTTTGAGCATATAGTTTCCTGAGTTGCCTGTTATAATCAACATTGGTCTTATCAGATTCAATCCACACACCTAGGTATTTGACTTTTTCAACAAAGTTCAAGCTATTACCACAAAGTGGCATAACAGGATTCGACGTATTGACACTCTTCAGTTTGAAAGCCATACACATAGATTTAGTACAGTTGAACAAGATGTCATTTTTTTCACCAAATTTTTCACATACCGAAAGGAGATGTTGCATCGCTGCAGTAGACAAACTTACAAACAGAGGTCATCAGCATAGAAAATGTGATTTAACAGTGCACCGTTAAAGAAGCCGCCCACATTAGTATTGGTCAACAGTACACTGAGATCATCAACATAGACATTAAACAACAAGGGTGACAGTATACCACCTTGTTTAACACCGTTGGTCACATGAAATTTGGATGAGGTGACATTGCCCCACCTAACAACTATAGACTGCCTTCTGTACCAGTATAACAGGATGCTAACAATGTAAATAGGAATACCTCGATTGATCAGTTTTCTAAACAAACACCAGTGGTTAATCCTGTCAAAAGCTTTGCTAGCGTCTAGGAACGTAGCATAGACACTAGTGGATTGGCTTCTGAAGTAGTCAACAAATTCATGGAGAAGGTAAACAGCCTTGTCAGTTGAAAGAGCTGACTTGAAACCAAACTGATTGTCGTTTGTCCACAGATAATCCTCAATTCTGTTCAGGATTAAACCCTCTAACAATTAAGATATAACATTTGCAATAGCTATAGGTCTGTAGTTGTTCGTATCAGACAGACTGGCACACTTGTTTTTCACCAAGGGAATAATAACAGAGTCCATCAACATATCTGGCATGTAACCATGAACAAACATACAGTTAAAACATAATGACAACAGAATACACAAATTGAAATCAGCATTGATGAGGCATTCACTGGTGAGACAGTCAGGGCCAGCTGATTTGCCTTTCTGCTGATTTGCTGATTTGCTGATTTGCCTTTTTGCTTTATTATATGTATAAACGCAAGACCTACAACACACTGTGGCAGAGTCGTCCAAGGCCAAAAGAGACAGCCCTAATGGCCCATATAGAAGGCGGTGTGATGACACAACCGGAAGGTGGCGTCATCACACCACACTTCAACATAAAACCCCACATAACATCCTCCTCCCCCCTTCACAAAGTCCAAAACCACTCACTCAAATCAAACCCACCCTAATTTAGAACCCCAATCACACACTAAACTAAAGTAAAGCTAAGGCCTAACACACTCACACTAAAAAAAACCCTAAAATAGGACCGGTGGGTGAACTACCACACGGCACAGTGGGTTATTTTGCCACTGATATCACTAAAAGTCTTCATTGGAACAACTAAAATAACCTGTCGTGCTCCTAAACTAAACAGCAAACTGACCAGAACTATAAACAAATAGAGTCTGTCAGCACAGTCACTCAGGAGAATGGTGGCAGGGAGGAAAACAGTTCAGTCAGTGGGGCTTTGAGCCGGCCCCGTGGAGCCCTGAAGTAGGCCCATGGCAGCACCCCTCCCCCCCGGAGTTTTTGAAATGGAATCGTGGTGGCCCCCTCCCAGGAGCTTTCGGATCCCCAGGGCCAATCTTCATAACACCAGGGCCTGGATCCCACACTGCAGCAGCTGACCTCCACAGAGCCCCGCTATCTGGAGCCGCTGCCCAGACACACCACAGTTTGTTCACGTGCCACACTGAATCATCCGTCAGTCAAACATACACTATTCCCAGCTTCGCCACAATCTTCAGCGGCGCCCGTTGCTTCGCTGGCCGCGGTCTGGTCAGTCGCTGTCCCGGCCTCCAGCCAGCGCAAACCTGAACCCAGTCCATGACCTGGAGCGGCGCCCTACTTGATTTGATGTTCCGCCTTGCATTCGCCAGCTCTGTGCTCTCCTTTGGTCTGGCACCTTCGTTACACTGTGGCAGTTCAGCAGTCACTGTTGTCGTAGCAGACAGCAGTGCTTTTTTTTTTTTCCTCTTTGTTGTGCAAATTTGTCCCATCAGTTTTTTTAAACTCATAAATTCTGCCTCTTAAAATCATAAAAAAACCCACTACAAGTCTACATTGATGAAACTAGGCCTTGACTTAACTGTACTTCTTTTATCCTAATATGGTGCTTTCTTTTATATATTACATATAATATGGTGCTTTCTTTTTCTTTTTCTTTTCAGCCTGCTGTTGGCTGAAACTGGCTGAAACTCGACCTGAGCACTGAAGGTGTTCGGTGCCTCCCCAGTGTTGCTGGTTGGAACGGACCCTTCACCTGCCAACTTGGTCACTCCTACTGCAGCCGGCCGAGCACAGGCACTGAAGTCATCCAGTTCCTCCAATGAGCCGTCCGAAGCACTCTGCTGTGCCGTGCTGTGCGCTGCATCTGAGTTCATCTGTTTTCGCTGTGCATTGTTGCCCCCTACATGCTTGGGCCCCCCTCCGGGCAGCTCTCCCCCTGAGAGCGTGGAGCGGATGCTCCGATGTCAGTGCTGTCCATAAATACCTCGTCATGTTGGTCTTGTTATTTCCGGACTCCCTCCCCTCCAGCATTGGCTCTGGCTGCTTGAGGGACGGAGGCTCCCATCGTCTGGTAGTTCCACCGCATCAGGGCGCCGGGGGGTAAGCCTCTGGACCATGGCTTCACTCACTATGGACTGCATGGCAGCAGTGGCCACCATCATGGGAACGCTCGCACCGTCTAACTTCACTACACACTGTAGACCTGACCAACCATCAGGGCCCATATGTTTATACCATTTCCATAAGGTGTAGGATTATTTAGCTTAGCTTCTCATCAACTGTGGCCAGTTTTGCGCCACATTTTTGGACTTATCAAAGTAGCTAGTTAGCATCACGATAGCCTCCTCATAACAGACCGTCAGACCAAGCATTTGAAAAAGTCACTGACCTTCCGTGTTGTGGACAAGTAGTGCTAGCATCCTCATTCCCTCCAGCTTCCCGAGGCCCAAAGCCATGATGTAGGTTTGGAAAGCCTCCAACCAGTGGAGCCATGGCACCGGCGGCTCGCTGGGAAACTCCAGGAAAGGCCACAGTGGTGTCACGCACGTCTCCATTTGTTAATCCTCAGTCGCCAAATGTTATGTCCACAAACCTGGTTTTGAGGAGACGGACGAAGAGGTTGCACTGAACAACGCTTTATTATATGTTTCAGCACAACACCTACAACACACCGTGGTGGAATCATCCAGGGCCAAAAGAGACAGCCCTAATGGTGGACGCCCTTTATATAGGGCAGTGTGATGACGCAACTGGAAGGCGGCATCATCACACCGCACTTCAACATAAAACCTCACATAACAATAATGACGAGGGGAGAGCCTGACAACCCTGTAAGGAAAAAAAGAGAGAGAGAGAGAGAGAGAGAGAGAGAGAGATGAGCAGTCTGCGGCATTCAATTGGACAGTTGATTATATTAATTATGGCCTTACGGATAGTAGAGCAGCAGGCTGTGAAACTATCTGTGGCTCCACATCTTCTTCCCAATTGCAGAGGTCCAGTGAAGGTGGGTGAAGTACTTGTGCTGACATATACAGTGAGTTGTGCAGGGAAAGAACTTCAGCTGAGACGAGATGGAGTAACAGTTCAGTCCAGCAATTATGCTCACTTACAGGGAGGTGAAAGACGAATTGGAGCTCTTGCTTGGGAGAGTTGGTCCTGGTCCACCGAGAGGAATGGTCCCAGTCCACCCGTGAAGATAGTCCACCTGTGCACAGGTAAGTCCTAGAACACACAGGTAATTGAGGAGCAGAGTAATTAATGGTGGGGTTGCTTGCGAGATCCCACGTATGAGGAGAGGGTTGTAGCAAGGTGAAGAGAGGCTGCACACAGTGGCGAGGGGCACTCTAGGCTGCATGCATAAGTTGACGTCTCCGTGCAGGAGTGAAGGGCCCCTCTTAACTTAAAGGCTGCTTGATTAGAGAGAGCAGGTGTGGATGAAGCCGCAGCTGTGGGAAATGAGAGTAATGAGAGTGGAGAACAAAACAGTGTGCAGCCTGGATCACTACACTCCTGTTAAAGTGCTGGTCTACAAAGCAGATTCCCCAGGAGTTTAAAGATGCGAAGATAACCATGTTATACAAGAATAAAGGTGACAGAGGAGATTGTAATAATTATTGCAGTATATCATTGCTAAGCATTGTAGGGAAAATTTTGGCCCAAATTCTCCTACACAGACTCCAGGAGATTGCTGAAGATTTTACCCTGAATCTTAATGTGGTTTAGAGCTAACCATTCAATGTCAAATACGATCTTTGCTGTTTGACAAATGCAGGAGAAAGCTAGAGAACAGCAAAAGCCCCTATACATTACATTTGTCGTTCTCACAAAGGCTTTCGACTATGTACACAGGAATTCATTATTCCTGATACTCAAGAAAGCAGGCTGCCCTCTTAATCTTCTGTCTCTTATATGATGTTTTCGTGCAAGCCACCATACAGTTTGATGGAGAACTGTCCAACTGCTTCCCAATCAAACAAGGTGTTAAACAAGGTTGTGTATTAGCTCCCACTCTGTTTGGGATTTACTTCTCATATGTGTTCAGTCAGCCCTGTGATGGACTGGCGATCTGTCCAGGGTGTACCCTGCTTCTTGCCCAAAGATGCTGGGATAGACTCCAGCCCCCCACAACCCGAAAATGATTAAGCGGAAGAAGGTGGATGGATGGATGGATGGATGTGTTCAGTCATGCTTATTCCAGCTTAGCCAACCATACACCATTGGAAGATGCTGAAAGGTTTACCTATCTCAGCTCAACTACAGTATATCTCGCAACAACACTCTTGACACAGAGCTCTCAATTCAGCTTGGAAAAGCTTCAACCACCTTCGGTTGGCTTACCAGTTGTGTATGGAGAAACAAACACCTCTCTGTGTGTACCAAAACCAGAGTATATAAAGCATGCCTTCTAAGCATTCTTCTGTATGGAGCAGAAAGCTGCCCTACATACCGCCATCAAGAGTCCCAAATTAATGCCTTCCACGCAAGGAGTCTGTGGTTCATACTTGGAAAGACATGACTTGACAAGATGTCAAATGAAGAGCTTTTTCAAATTACTCGCTCAGAACCTCTTTCATCGAGACTGAGGTTCACCAGACTCAGATGGGCCGGTCATGTGAACAGAATGGCAAATAATTGGATCCCTCGCCAGATGCTGCAGGGAGTACTGGAAAAAGGCATACGCCCTACCAGAAGGCCAAGGCTAAGATATAAAGATATACTAAAAAGAGACTTAAAGGATTTTCCCATCAGACCAGAAACCTGGACCACTCTGACACAAGACTGAGCTGTATGGAGATCATTACTTCACCGGGGCCGTGATTTTGACAAGCAGAACTATTTTAAAAAACTCAAGATAAGCCATACAAGATCAGCTGACAGATGATTTGCCTAGCATTGTCATTAAATTAAATTAAATTAAATTAAATCACCCTTTATTGTCATTCAACCACACAACCAATCATGTACAGTAGAATGAAATTGTGCTTTATCCTATCTACAGTGTAAATCACACACACCCCATAGTAGAATCAGAAGGGCCGCTGCCATGCAAGGCGCCGCCACAGATTTCCCTCCTCCATTCCATTATTGCTGAGCACCAAGCTGGACGGCAGGAAGTTCCGCTTTTATATGGTCTTCGGCATGACCCGGCCGGGATTTGAACCCCTGCCTCCCAGGTGTGGGGCAGATGCTCTACCAACTGAGCCACCACTCTGGTATATTTATGACAGATGCTTGCCTATACTATACTATACTATACTACAGATGCAGTACACAGAGATGAATGGGTTTAAAACTTCAGGAACAGAAGATGATGCCTGTGCAAACTTTCATAAACTTTCATTAATGATGGCGTGAAAGTTGCTCCCGGCCATGGGAAGGTGCCCTATCCTGTTGCTTTCGCCGACGAAGTGTCTCACTATCATGGTTTGTAAATGCAGGACCCAGATGCGAGACTCAAGTTCAAATGATTGTTTATTAGCGCTGGTGAACTCCTGACGCAGCTCGAGGGCTGAAAACAATAAAACTAGGCACAACATGGCAAAATCCAAACAACACAAAACTCAGCAGGGTACAGGCTAGACAAGACAGGAACAAGACATGAAGTGTGTTGATCACACCGGTATGACAAGGACACCGTTTCCAGGTGAGGAACAGCATCCTTTAAATAACAAACGGACAGGTGAAACAATAATTACAATCAGGTGTGAACATTCAAGGATCAAACTAAGCTCAGACGGAAAATAACTCAGCGCGCCATCACAATAAAACCAAACTAAAACTACAGATAAAGACAGAAATAACGATAAGCAAACATAAACATACATACATACATCTTCTACCACTTTTCCAGAGGTCCGGGTTGCGGAGGCAGCAGCTCAAGCAGAGAAGTCCAGACTTCCCTCTCCCCAGTCACCTGCTCCAGCTCTTCAGAGAGGATACCAAGACATTCCCAGGCCAGCTGGGAGACGTAGTCTCACCAGCGTGTCCTGGGTCTGCCCTGGGGTCTCCTCCCAGTGACTCAGATAATAATGATACTAATAAACCAGACCGAATAATAATGCTAATAATACTAACAACGAAGGACTAAAAATATGGCAGGGATGAACAGACAATCACTGGCAGGGAATACACATGAAACATAATACCAAGGGATCAGTGGAGACAAGACCAAGAAAACCAGGATAACAATAATAAATAATGACCAAATTGAAAACGAGCAGGGAACAAATTCTATGGAACACAAATGCGGACAAAATAATGAATTATAATATATACAGAAAAACCCAAAATACAAACTCAAAGCGAAGTCGTGGGCTGGGGACCGTGTCCTGAAAACAAGGAATACAGACTATGACTCAAGGTGAGGACATGGGGCCCAGTCTATTTTCTTACAGTTCCCCCTTCTTAAGAGGTGGCTTCCAAACGACCGAAGGGTAACACCAAAAAAAACCAAAAAAAAAACCCTCCCAGGGAGGGTGGTGAGGGTACAAGGCCAGGTGGGCCAAAAACAAATCGTTTTCCCCCACAAAAAGGACACATGCATGTGTATTAACCTCTGGAAGCATTTAACATTCCCAATTGTTTATAAACTATAACATGTAACCAGGTTAACTCTCTTTACAGCATATTAAAGATTAATTAAGGTTTTTTTGTGTAAAATTACTGCAGTTCATGCAAAACAACTTCTTTCCCCCTTTTTTCCCCTCTTTGGGAGCTCAAGAACCCAGGGCCCAGGGTGGCATGGTTACATGAAACATAGAACACTGCATTTTAACATGAGGCAATACAAAATAAATGACCACAGCTTACCCTCATGAACAGCAGAAATTCAGCAAATCTTTTTAAATAACCACATGGATATGTAATCGTGTCAGACCATATGTGAGTGACTTCATTCACATATAGGCACTTTTTTAGAGTCCAAAGCAAACACACAGTTCGAGGGCCAAACAAAGCCCAAGGCCCCAAAACCCAAAACAAGGTGAGTCGGGTGGCCTTCCGGAGTCCCTGGGCCACTGAACCAGAGAACATGGTGGGTTGGGGGGCTTACCCAAGTCCATGGGCCCCCAGACCGGAAAGCAAATCAGGTCAGGGGGTCTACAGAAGTCCATGGACCCCTAGACCAGGAAAGACAGCAAGTTGGGTGGTCTACCAGAGTCTCTGGACCACCGGACTAGGGAGCAAGATGGGTTGAGAGATGACTGTAGGGGCACTTTAATTTCAGAAAAATATGACATGGTAGCTTCTTGCTCAAAAGGTTGGAACAAAGGAGCCCTTTGCTCTGGTGCTAACAATATGGGGGCTTTTTGCTCCAGAGATAATGACATAGGAGCCTTTACACCGTGTTCCAAATTATTATGCAAACATTTGTCTCTGATTTTCCTAAATAATCGATGCAAATGCCAGTTACTGTATGTAATTACTGTATAGTATAATACCGGGTTGCATTCTGAAGGACTGTGCAGAGGAGCTCAAGAATGTCCTCGACGACATCTTCAACATCTCCCTGACTCATGCTGTTTTCCCCATATGTTTCAAAACTGCCACCATAATACCAGTCCCAAAGAAGCCCGTCCCATCCAGCATCCAGCTACAACTATTAATGGCCCATAGCACTGACCCCCATCATAATGAAGTGCTTGGAGTGGCTGGTCATGCAGAACATCAAGTCCATCCTCCCTCCCTCCTACGACCCATCTCAGTTTGCATACAGATCAAACAGATCTGTATGGTAAGATAAGATAAGATAAGATAAGATAAGCCTTTATTAGTCCCACAATGGGGAAATTCCAGGATTGCAATAGCACAGGGATAGCAACACTCAGAGCAACAATCAGAAGGCAAGAGAAAAAACCAAGAGCAGCAAGTATAAATATGTACATATATATATATATATATATATATATATATATATATATATATATAGACACACAGTGCGGAGCATTGTAGCTAGATGGGATAGATATATAAATATATAAACACAGTGCGGAGCATTGTAGCTAGATGGAATAAATATGTAAATATATAAACACACAGTGTGGAGCATTGTAGCTAGATGGAATAAATATGTAAATATATAAACACACACAGTGCGGAGCATTGTAGCTAGATGGAATAAATATGTAAATATATAAACACACACAGTGTGGAGCATTGTTGCTAGATAGAGTAAATATATAAATATATATATAAACACACACAGTGCGGAGCATTGTTGCTAGATAGAGTAAATATATAAATATATATATAAACACACACAGTGTGGAGCATTGTAGCTAGATGGAATAAATATGTAAATATATAAACACACACAGTGCGGAGCATTGTAGCTAGATGGAATGAAACAGCACAACTGTCTACTTAGTTATCCTACATGGTATGATTATGTACCCATACATATTCTCACCCTCCATAGCGACCGGTATTTTCCTAGTTGTATGCCAGAGAGGACCATTGTGTAAGGATGCCATCGATGCTGCTCTCCATCCTGCCCTCACCCACCTGGACTCAAAGAACTCCTACGTGCGAATGCTGTTCTTGGACTTCAGTTCAGCATTCAACACAATCATCCTCCAGCACCTATTACAAAAACTCAGACACTCAGACACGTGGGCCTCAAAACCTCTCTCTGTAACTAGGTGCTGGACTTTCTCACAGGGAGGCCACAGAATGTGCAGGTTGGCAGCAACACATCCAAGACCATCACGCTAAGCACAGGGGCCCCACAAGGGTGCATGCTCAACCCACTGCTCTTCACCCTGCTGACCCATGACTGTGTACCAGCCTACAACACCAACCACATCATCAAGTTTGCTGATGACACAACGGTGGTGGGCCTCATCACCAACAATGAGGAGGCGAGCTACAGAAATGAGGTGAGCCAACTGGTCCAGTGGTGTGAAGACAATAACCTCTTCCTGAACGTGGGAAAAACCAAGGAGATTGTGGTCAACTTCAGGAGGGGACACACACAACATCCCACTCTGATCATCAATGGAGCAGCTGTGGAAAGGGTGAACAGCACCAAGTTCCTGGGGGGTGCACATCTCTAAGGACCTCACCTGGTCCAGCAACACCACATCACTGGTCAAGAAGGCTCAAACTCCCCTCCGTTTCCTCTGCAAGCTGAGGAGAGCACGAGTCCCGCCCCCATCATGTGCTCATTCTACCAGGGCACCATTGAGAGCATCCTCACCAGCTGCATCACGGTGTGGTATGGAAGCTGCACCGCCTCCTGCCAGAAGACGTTACAATATACAGTGAAAGCAGCCAGCAAGATCATTGGTGCCCCTCTGCCGCCCCCCCCCCCAGACATCTACCTCACCCACAGAGTTATCAACATTGCAGGCGACACCTCCCACCCCTCACACTCCCTCTTCAGCCCCCTGCCCTTGGGGAAAAGGCACCGGAGCCTCTGGGCCCATTTCACAAGACTGCTAAACAGCTTTGTTCGCCAGGCCATCAGGACCCTGAACGCTGTCCACCCCACCCCCCACCCGGACCCTAACGCACTCACCCGCACAATGACTACCTCAGCTGTTGGCACAGGAAGACTGGCATACCAACAGTAATACATTTGCTGCTGTATGTCTCTGCACTTTACTGTAACCATTTGCACAAATGCCATAACTGCTGCTGTCTGTCATTGCAATACTGATCATGTGCAGTCCAATCTGTCACTGTCTGTGCCTACACTATCGCATTGAACTTAGTACTACGAGTATTACTGCTCTACTTTTCTGTATATAAGATTGCTGGTCTCATCGTTTATCATTTATCTTTATTTGCACTATGGGATTTCTGGGTCTATCTTTTGTCTCCATCTGCACTATGGGTGGCATTACTCTACATAGACTGCTGTTGGTGTTTTTCCAGCCTTATTCCTTTATCTTTTTTTATATTGTGCACACTACTGAAGAGAGAGAAAAACACCATTTCAATTCTCCTGTATGTCCTGTACGTAGTAGTATTGACAAATTAAAATCTTTGAATCTATGAATCTTGAATCCGGGAGGGGCTCAGAGTAGAACTGCTGCTCCTCCACATCAAAAGGAGCCAGTTGAGGTTGTTTGGGCATCTGATCAGGATGCCTCCTGGACGCCTCCCACTTGAAATGTTTCAGGCATGTCCCACTGGGACGAGACCCCGGGGCAGATCCAGGACATGCTGGAGAGACTATGTCTCCCAGCTGGCCTGGGAACGTCTTGGTATCCTCTCTGAAGAGCTGGAGCAGGGGGCTGGGGAGAGAGAAGTCTGGGCTTCTCTGCTTGAACTGCTGCCTCCGTGTCCCAGACCTCTGGAAAAACGGTAGAAAATGGATGGATGGTATGCCACGGGTTTTTTTTTTTTCAATATAAAAAATGGGCCGTGGCTTAAAAAAAGGTTTGAAAACACTACACTGGTAAAACACAAATTCCATAATTGTCTCTAAACAAGACCACAACAGCTTATGATTTTCATCTGCCATTGTTGCTCTGGTTTCTCTCAACTACAGCATAGACGTGAGTTGTGCAAGATGATACGGACGCATCAACTGACTGGTGGGTGGACCGGACAATTTCTAAGCTTGCACCAAGTTTAATGATTGGTTGCACAATTTGAAAATTCCTACCCTTCCCAGGTTGTTCCCCCCCCCCCTTTTTTTAGGTTACCTAAATGTATTGAAACCCAGGGAATGGGTTTCAGTGGGGGCAGATATAGTATCTAAAACTGTTTTTGAACAACAGTGCACTCTGGCTTAACTTACATTATGCATTAAATGCAGTAAATACACTTTTTTAGGTGGTTATGGTTAATGATTACATTAGGCACATAAAAAAATTGGGTAAGGTTAGGAAAATGATCAGAGCATGGAAAAGTTGGGGATCTACTTTGCACACATTTCAGCTGTAACCCTCTGCCATTTCACTTCATATAATTATTATGGTTGCTAGAGCTCATTTAATGTCAAAACATACATATAGGTTGTAACACCTGCAGGTGAAAATGATTAGATAAAGCATTTTCTGTTGGAGAACAGTCACAAAAATACTGTATTACACTGTAATGACTTACTGTAGCTTTCCAGTATTCTTCCATAAATACAGCACATTCCCATATTTCATACAATTACAAATACATGCTGACACATACTGCATAATTCTATGGCAACTAGCACATCCTACTCAGGTAGAAAAATAGTTGGATGTGCAGTGTCTTTGTGTGGGAATGGCTAACACCTCAACACGATGGATTCTTCTGCTGTAATTAGCTTCCTCATTGCCCACTTATTGCACAAATCTCTAGCTGATCATCAACAGTGTTGCCTGAAAATCAATTCACTCACTGCAAAATTAAACTAAGCGTGAAGAAAAAGGCTTAAGATGGGAGTGAAAGGGCAAAACCAATAGTGGAGTAAATGTGTGTGGCTGAATGCAGAGTACAAGATGAAAGAAGGAGAGTGGAGTTGAAAGGAGGAGAAATAAGAAAGAAAGAGGGTTATTCAGTGGAGGAAGTGCTCAGAGGCTTTGCACACATGGATGACAGTTCATATGAGGGGAAATGAGTCCTTTGAGTTTCATATTTTACTGTGTCACGTGACTGTGTGAATGTGAGGGGCTTCAGCTCATCAGCATTTCGATTTAAATTCAAATCATCATACACATTTCCTCTTTACTGATAAAGGCTGCAGTCATTTCTGTTGGGATTAAATGAAACATGAAAAAAAGAACCAAAAAAAAAAAAGAACCTAATTTCTGACACATTATTATTCGTTAAAAGAATTTAATTTGGGAAAAAGTGAACTGACAATCTCAGTCTGTTTTTTAAGTCTTTTTGATCCTCGTTTCAGTGTTTGTCTTCTCTATATAAATGCACACCTGCCACACTTCTAACAAACAAGTTTAGAGGGTGTTTATGTGTTTATATCTTCAGTTCTGTCCCATAAATTCTAAATCTGTTTGCTTCCATTATTGGGTCCCATGTGTGCACGAAGCTAGATTTGCCTCAGGATAGCTAAACATCCCATTTGCAGTCCACCGTGTAGTAATGTCCTCATTAATACTTAAAATGGAGTCCATAACAATGTGATGCAATGATTGCCGCTTTTAGGCAGTGATTAAAACCCAAGAGGCTGAGGAGTATACATTATGGATCCTATAGACTACATTTTGAGCATCTGCGAGATGATAAACAGACTCCATGCTGGGCATTTTAAAAGGAAGCTGCAAAGAAACAAATTTTGTGACCCCCAAAAATCTCATTGGGAGTGTGGTCCCTGGAGAGTTTCCACTAACTCAGCAAAAGATTGTGAACATCAGATGGAACGAGGCCACACAGCACAGTTAAAAGAATGATGAAGTCATTTGTTCTTGCCAAATAAATTATCTCCGGTGATTCATGTTTTTTTTTTCTTTTTTCTGCACATTATTGCAGCCAAGGCTTCATTCAGATAAGTACGGTGGCGGGGGGGGGGGGGGGGGGGGGGGGGGGGGGGGGGCTGAAAAGTTCATAGTGGTCAAATTTGACGAAATGTGGTTTATTTTTCAACATAGTCTTCCTTTTGGTTCACACAATTCTTCCATTAGTGTTGCAGTGCTACGGTTGAAAAATAAACCACATTTTGTCAAATTTGACCACTATGAACTTTTCAGTCCATGAACTTTACCCTCGTAAATGCTGCTAAAGACGTTTAGAGCTAAGGTGTAAGGTGATCTCTAGAAGCACTTTTGTTCATTAGTGTGTCCTGATATCCACGGAGCAGGCAATTCAGGGGAAAGTGGGGATTTATTAACAGAAAAAGGAGGTATTAACCAGGAGCAAAACAAAACTTAGCACTGGAGAAACTGTAAAAAAAAACTGTAGCATGAGGGCCAGAAAACCACACTGCTAAAATAAACACTGGGGCAGACAACCAAAACCAAAAGTAAAATACTAAGCAAGGGCAAGGAATCAAGGAAGAGGAAACTGGCAAGGAGAACACTGGGAAAGACATTAACAGCGCGACACCAGAGACACACTGAACAGAATATAAAGGGGAGACAGATCATCAGGGGAATGGACCGCACGTGAGAACAATGGGGCAAATGAGGGCAATGACACAAACAAGGGAGGAGCAGGGAGGAAGGCAAACAGACAAAAACACCACAGCCTAAGAGAAAACAATACACAAGGGGACACAAGACCACTAGTAACACAAGGAACAAACTCTTACCAAACATGGAATGAACTATGAAAAATTCATTTAACTAAAACACTAAAAATCCATAGAACCAAGCCTGAAATAAACAGCAGTAAACTGGAAATTTGAAACAAGGGCGAAACAGGAAAAAGCTTTTCAAAATAAAGCCCAAATTAAGCTAACCTAAACAAACAAAAAAAGAGAACAAAACAGGAAATACTTTCAGAAGAAACTATAGCTACACAAGAGCAGAACATACTATTTAAAAAGTCCAAGACAACAGAAAACAAAACACCAAGCATGGGGCTTGACCAGCATCATGACATAAAGAACAAAAAGAAAATAAAATCATATTTGTTACCTGCCGGTGTAAAATGATTGTCCAATCATTGCAGACCCTGTGAAATGCATTAGCTAATCTGTCATTCTGTACCTGTTCACTCCTGTTCACATTTGGTTTATCAAGCGCTACAAGAAAAATACAACAAAATACAAATACAAGAAAAAAAAATACAAGAAAAAGTTATCACGGCACTATATCACAAACTATTACTATAAGTAATTGCTACATTTTAATCAGCTAACTTGAGTAGTTGTATAAACAAATCACATTAGTGTAGCATTGACCCCTGGGTTCCAATTTATAAAATCATTCTTTGCTGAGGAGAAATTGTTTCACCCCAAATGTCTGGTCAGGAATTGCTTTCCTTCACCCAAGACCAAAGCTGTGAAACACTATCCATCGGCCATAAAAGTAGAAGGTAATCCGTGCTTCAGGACCTGGAGTCATTTTCCCCTTTCATCTATTTGCCAAAGGAATGCCCCAAATGACAGAGTTATGGTTGATGTTCCACAGACATGAAAGGCAAGATTCCTCATTAAAACTCAAACAGTCCAACATTGCCCCCAATGGCTAATACAGGAATATTTCTCTCTGAAGTTAAATTATGAATTGTGAACAATGAATTAAATATTCTTCTCTCAAGACTCTAATTTTTCAGAACATACTTCTCAGGACACTATTGAAGACATGGCCGGGACCTTGTGATAGACAATTGTGGTTTGAAATACTTTTATTGATATGATTTGATATGTGTTGCTTTATTTTCAGGAAGAAATTAACTTTTGCATGCCTACCATAAAGAAATTAATCACATTTACAATGTAGACACATTGTTTGTTCCTTTATTATTAAGTAGAATATCTTAGTCACTAACGTTTTAAAGAATTTATGCTTAATGGGTAGCATATACATGTTTTAGGAGGATTTCACTTTTCATATCAAATTTCTTTCTCTCCTCTTTCTCTGAGAGACACTCACCTCAGAACTTTGAACTGACCAATTGGTTTCCAAGTCTTCCTGCATTGCCTTTTTTAGTCAGTTTATGACCTCTGCCAAACAAAGAAACTCAGTGTAATTGGTCAAGCTCAGTTGTCATGAAATTTGGTGAGATCCTGCCACACCCTGAGAAAAATTTGCCTTTGTCTTCAGTTGAGTTGCAGCAGGGGTGACCCTTGGAGGGGCAGATTTTCTGTTCTTCCATTTTTTCCCCTCTTTTTAAGTAGGCCCAGAGTCTATCATGCTCTGTGTAAATTCTTTTTCTTTTCTTAAAAAAAATCACTTTTTTTAAATTTTACTCCTTTTCCTTAAATTACCATGTTAAGAAGATTTTGTTTGATTTTTCACTAAACCAACATGTTCTGTCCACAACACATCGGAAGAAACGATTTGTGTGTGGGGTTTTTTTCAGTTTGATTTTCTGATTGGACTTTGAACGATAAACAAATATTAACAGGAATTTGGCAACCGGGCCAAATTCCTTGTTCAGTGCGTAAAGAAGACCTCGCCCAGCGTGCTGAACACCCAGCTCACATTTATGATCTCTGGAGCATGCCCGAACCGTGGGGCAGAACCTTTCTGTCAGTTCTTTCAACAGAATCCATGCCCGTACAGATGGAACAAGATCCAATGGACCGCCTGCTACCAAAGGGGACCCAATCTGACTCTGCTGTGCTGAAGGTCTGTTGTCCAATTTAAACTTAATTCTTCAGAATATTCCAGGTATAGGTTCTATAAACTTAATAGCTCAAACTCCTATCAGAACTTCAAATACATTTGGTTTTTCATAAATCTCCATTCCTTTTCAGAGTAACACCAATTTTCCTTTTTATGAAATAGTTTAATCATCATTTTTTCCATAAAATTGCATCCACTTTCTTAACCAATGCTATTTTATGGTTTTTCTTTTCCATTACATTGCCAAGTTCAACTATGTTTCCCTTTGGTTCCACAAATGTTTGATAATCCATGTTATGCTCAGTAATTCAATAACAGTCTATGGTGCTCATGATACATGTTGAATTCCCTGTCTTAAAGTCATCCAAATGTGTTAATATATTCTGAAATTTCTTATTAAACTACTGAAAAGACATATGGGAGTTATTGTTTGATTTTATGTCCATCTTCTTGATTAAAAGCAGACAAGAACTCACAGGGTTTTTTGAGACTGATTCATTATTGGTACAAATACAGAATTATTAATAAAATCATCCATTCTTTTGAACTGGTGCCCCAACGAGCTTATGTGTGTTGGTAATGAAAAGAAATCTTCATTCCTACTCACATTCATATTTACATTAATACTTGAACCAACAATAAAACACTTATAAAACCCAATAGCAGTAAATTGCTACATAAGCATAGGCTACTTTAAAGAAAGATGAACAATGAATGAGTAATTAATGTTTGGTCTGTCACATAAATATTGTTGTGTTTGCCCCTTTCAGGGCATAAATGAGGCACCACATGCCAACAGAGGGTTTGCTTATTTATTAAAGAAGGTACAAAATAAGGAGCCACGTGGGGCAAAACACAAACACTAAACTTAGGCACAAATAAAGAATACTAACACTGAAACAAGAAAGTAGTGAGGGCGGAACCTGACGCTATGGAATAAACACTTACAGGTACTTAGGAGCGTGGAAGGAAACTGGAGCCGGGTGTAGCAACTCCAGTTTACGTGGGTGTAGGTTGCAGCGAGGAGTGAGCCTCAGCTGCTCCCTAAAATACTGATAACAAAAGACACTGAACCAAACAGGAGAGGAGGAAACGTAATTACAAATCATGATCAGCTGTGACAGTGCCGGCTAGACTCTAACAGCCGGAAGTCAGGTCGCGGCGCTGTCACAGTAAAAGCTATTAGAGAACCAATAATAACTGAGCAGAAATAAGGGAGAAAAAGGGAGAATACTGAGTGGCCCAGGCGCGGATAAACTCAGCGCTCAGATCACCACAGTACCCCCCATTCAAAAGACACATTCCAGGCGTCCAAAGTAACATCCAAAGAGCCCCCCCCCCCCCCAACCAGAAGGCTAACAAGACCGACCTCGGGTGGGCGGAGGGGGAAACAGGCTAGGAGGGAGAGAAACCAGAAAAAAAAAAAGAAAAACCAGGCACAACAATGTCTAACAGCGACATACAGAGTGAAAAAACCCCCCACAAGGACTGGATAATAATAAGGGTCAAACACAAAATAGCGTGGCTCATGCACATATGCAACACGAATGACATCACAAAATGTCCAAAACCAGATAAACAGGTGAAAACAAAAATGCATGTACATTTCAACTTAGAAAATGCTCAAGTACAGCAGCATAGGCAAACACAAAAAATACTGTATATAAGTACACTGTTACTTGAGCTCAGGGCAAGGGGAAAAAAAACTCTTTAGCAATATACGAGAGAAGAAAAAAAATAAAACCACCACAAAAACACAAGTATGGGGATGCCGGCAGGTAGCGAGATAGATATAAAAAAAAAAGGCAGTTCAGGTGGCCTACTGGCATCCAGACTCCATGCTAGAAAAAAGGAAAAAGGCAGTTTG
The DNA here is from genome assembly GCA_020510985.1 of Pholidichthys leucotaenia. NCBI lineage: Eukaryota > Metazoa > Chordata > Actinopteri > Cichliformes > Pholidichthyidae > Pholidichthys > Pholidichthys leucotaenia. The sequence goes on from CM035838.1 coordinate 405,943,547, forward strand.
GGTGGCCTGCCCAAGTCCCAGAACCGGGGAAACAGTACCTCGGGCAGCCGGCCCAGGTCACCGAACCAGCGAAGCAGTCCTCCAGGCAGCCGACCCAGGATGCAGAACCAGCAGAACAGTCCTTCAGGTGGCCGGCCCGTGTCCTTAGACCACCAGGACCGGAGGGGGGAGCTCGGAGGCGGCTTCCCTACTGAGACACACAATGAGGGGAAGCCGAACCAAATGAAAGGGACCCCAGCGGCGTCCGGTGGTGGAGAATGGGGGGAGGGGGGAAACAGGGGACCAGTCTGGTGTCAGACAGAAGGGGACCTGCAGCTCCCTCACCGACCTCGAACCAGGTCAGCACAGCACCCTCGGTGGACCCCGACCAGGCCAGCGTAGCACCCTCGGTGGATCCCAATTGGGCCAGTGCAGCACTTGGGATGACCTCCAAACACGAACCCAGAGCCTTGACGAAAATGACCGGAGCTGATTCCTTTCTGGTGGCCCTGGGAGAAGGCTTGGACAAAGAGGGATAACAAGGTCAGGGTCACTGGCAGTGGCAGAGCCCAGTGAGACGAGCTCGGATGCAGCAGCCGGCTGCACCTGGCTCTTCTCCCCAAGAAACAGGCAAGAATGCTCCAAGACAGAAAGTAAGAAGACAAAATAGAGCACTCGCCTGATCTCGAGCTCTACCGTTGTCCAGGACTCCAACGATCCAGGCTCGATGATCTGGAGGTCCATTTCCAGTTCCCACTCGACTGCAATGGCCTCCGCAGCTGGCATGATGGTCTCCACAGTCCAAGAGTCCCCTGGCACTGAAACCCACACCGATGGCCCACTCGGCGTGGTGGCAGGGGATCCATTGCCTGCTGGAGCTGACTGCTGCTCCACGGAGACCCCCGGGGACACTTTATCATCAACGCAGGCTCCAACTGACAGTCAGCCCTCCTCCTCTGCCCATGACGTGGCTGCAGGACTGAAACCAGGCTCTCCAGAGCCACAGGCTCCTCCTCCATCTGACGGTTTACTCCTGGCACCGGGGGACACTCAGAGAGAAGGGGAGGAAACACAGAGGTAGCAGGTTTGATCTCAATGGCTGCAGCAGGCGGTGGGAGCTCAGAGGGATGTGAACCCTGAGCTCCACCCCCAGAAATCAGACAAGGTAATTCATCAGACAGAGATTTAGAATGAAAAGACACTTGCCTGCTTTCCCGGGGAATGATGGTGACTGCTGAAGCAGGCTTGATTCTTCCTTTTCCCGTAGGGAGGGTGACGGAAGACCCCCCCAGAAGACAAAGAGGAGTCGCCCCAACAGGATCGGTGATGGGCAGAGCCAGACAAGGAACCCTAGGGCTCACAGCAGCTGAAGGAAGCACCGAGGAGGAGGAAGGAGCAGCTGAGGGAGCTGACGGAACAGCGGGAAAAGATGACCTGGAGGCTGAGGCTGCTATTTTCACCCTCCGTCATGACGAAGGGAAAACAGCTGGCTGGGAGGCGGAGTTTCTTTGGCAGCCCGGGACAGGATCCGGACGGGAACTTTGCGGAGGAACGGTGATGGGCAGAGCCAGATGAAGACTCGCTGGGCTCACCACAGCTGAAAGGCACACCAAGGGGGAGGGAGGAGCAGCCGGGGCAGTCCGGGGATGTGGAGCTGACGGAACAGAGGGAGAAGATGACCCGGAGGCTGAGGCTGCTGTCTTCACCTTTCGTCATGGCGCGGGGGAAACAGCTGGCTGGGAGGCGGAATTCTTCTGGTGACCCGGGACAGGATCCGGATGGGAACCTCACGGAAGAATGGCCCGATCAGGAGGCTTCCCCCTCATCGGAACGACCATGTCCCGGGGAGGAGATGGAGGCTTCTTGGCCGGATTCTCCATCGGTTCCCAGTTCTTCTGATGTAAAACCATCAACCCCGCCAACCTCTCCCTGCCCTCTGGATACGAGGTCAGGTGGTAGCGCTTTAAGGCCTTTTGTGCCAGGTCCAGGTACCAGTGTGCGGTGTCTGAGGGGGTGAACAGACGGGCATTGGACAGGAGGTCATCAACCTCCATGAGATACTCAATACAATACGCCATCTCTCCAAATAACACTGCCACCCGGAAAAGGGGAAAAACTCAAGCCCAAAAAAGAAACTTACTGTGGCTGGCACCTCGCTGGGCTGTGACCTACTGTCGGGTTTGGCCCTTTCAGACAACCTAATAGTATTGAATGCAAAAGACGCAATAGACTTACACAATGGTCACCTCCGGTATACAACTAGGAAAATACCGGTCACTATGGAGGGTGAGAATATGTATGGGTGCATAATCATACCATGTAGGATAACTAAGTAGACGGTTGTGCTGTTTCATTTCATCTAGCTACAGTGCTCCACACTGTGTGTTTATATATTTATATATTTATTCCATCTAGCAACAATGCTCCACGCTGTGTGTGTTCATATATTTACATATTTATTCCATCTAGCTACAATGCTCCACACTGTGTGTTTATATATTTACATATTTATTCCATCTAGCTACAATGCTCCACACTTTGTGTGTTTATATATTTATTCCATCTAGCTACAGTGCTCCACACTGTGTGTGTTTATATATTTACATATTTATTCCATCTAGCTACAATGCTCCACACTTTGTGTGTTTATATATTTATTCCATCTAGCTACAGTGCTCCACACTGTGTGTGTTTATATATTTACATATTTATTCCATCTAGCTACAATGCTCCGCACTGTGTGTGTTTATATATTTATATATTTATTCCATCTAGCAACAATGCTCCACACTTTGTGTGTTTATATATTTACATATTTATTCCATCTAGCTACAATGCTCCACACTGTGTGTGTTTATATATTTATATATTTATTCCATCTAGCTACAGTGCTCCGCACTGTGTGTGTTTATATATTTACATATTTATTCCATCTAGCTACAATGCTCCACACTGTGTGTGTTTATATATTTATATATTTATTCCATCTAGCAACAATGCTCCACACTGTGTGTGTTTATATATTTACATATTTATTCCATCTAGCTACAATGCTCCGCACTGTGTGTGTTTATATATTTATATATTTATTCCATCTAGCAACAATGCTCCACACTGTGTGTGTTTATATATCTACATATTTATTCCATCTAGCTACAGTGCTCCGCACTGTGTGTGTTTATATATTTATATATTTATTTCCAACTAGCAACAATGCTCCACACTGTGTATGTTTATATATCTACATATTTATTCCATCTAGCTACAATACTCCGCATTGTGTTTATATACTCATATATTTATTCCATCCAGCTACAATGCTCCGCACTGTGTTTATATATCTATTCCATCTAGCTACAATGCTCCGCACTGTGTGTCTATATATATATATATATATATATATATATATATTTATATTTATATGTACATATGTATACTCGCTGCTCTTGTTTTTTCTTGCCTTCTGATTGTTGCTCTAAGTGTTGCTGTCCCTGTGCTGTTGCAATCCTGGAATTTCCCCATTGTGGGACTAATAAAGGCTTATCTTATCTTATCTTATCTTAATTGAGGCGCCAGATGTCAACAGAGAGTTTGCTTGTTTATTAAAGGTACAAAATAAGGAGCCACATGGGGCAAAACACAAACACTAAACTTAGGCACAAATAAAGAATACTAACACTGAAACAAGAAAGTAGTGAGGGCAGAACCTGACGCTATGGAATAAACACTTTCAGGTACTTAGGAGAGAGGAAGGAAACTGGAGCCGGGTGTAGGGACTCCAGTCTACGTGGGTGTAGGTCGCAGCAAGGAGTGAGCCTCAGCTGCTCCCTAAAATACTGGTAACAAAAGGCACTGAACCAAACAGGAGAGGAGGAAACGTAATTACAAATCATGATCAGCTGTGACAGTGCCGGCTAGACTCTGACAGCCGGAAGTCCGGCCGTGGCGCTGTCACAGTAAAAGCTCTGAGAGAACAAGTAACAACTGAGCAGAAATAAGGGAGAAAAAGAGAGAATACTAAGTGGCCCAAGCACGGATAAACTCAGCGCTCGTATCACCACAAATATATGTATATGTGTGTGTGTGTGTGTGTGTGTGTGTGTGTGTGTGTGTGTGTGTGTGTGTGTGTGTGTGTGTGTGTGTGTACATATATGTCCATGTCAGGTCAGGCATTGGTTTGCTTGCTACCGGGTAACCATGAAAACCGGTACTACCTGTCTCATTGGTCGGGCTGTCGGCAACTCAACCGGCAACTCCGCCCTTCCAAGTGTGTGGAGAGTGAAACTGGGCATCCTGGCAGAACTAAAAACAATATCTGTCACAGGTCTGTGGTGGACCACTCCCAGTTACACAGGGTGAGACTGGACATCCTGGCAGATAAGCACATCTATCGCAAGGTCTGTGATGGACTTTTGCCAGTCGGTGCATCGTGACATGCACTACACAAAGAGCAGAGATAAAAAATAAAAAACTATCATCTGGTCAGTCACTGCCAGAGATGCTGGAGTCAGATTGTCTTGGCCTGTCCTTGCCACTGATCATGCCTCTATCTGCCAAGAATGTGCCGCTAGTCCAGCAAAAGCTAGCGGTACTCAAATACTTTGCAAGCAGTTTCATGAAATAGTCAGTCAGAAAGCAACTCATACCGGCTCAGACGTCGCCTGGGTTGACAAGGCCAGGAGTTCCTGGCAGTGGAGGACGAAGGACAGAACTGAGTGGAGGAATCTGATCAGACCTAAATGAAACAGTCATTGTTGCCCCTGACAGACTGCTATGATATATACAAACATTTATATATTATGTACCTTTTCTACACGTTGACACAATTCCCGGAGCTCTTAATGTATTGTCTGTGATATCCTTTGACTTACGTGAGTGGTGCGGGGTTTTGTCCTTGATTCTGGGGACACGGATGTCTGTTAGACTGATTAGAACTTATGGAGAGGGTGGGCCGCTAAGCTGTAGTAGCACTGTCTTTACGGTATATGGAGTTAGACGCTCACAGGGATACTCCCACCATCTTGTAGTAGTAGTAGTAGATTAGTTTATTTGACAGGGACAGTGCAATAAACATAGACAATTAATCAAAGACAATCAATCTGATGTGTTGCACATAGAGTGTATAGCTATTAGCTAATTTGCAACTCTTGTCCCTGGATGGGCTTTAGAAAAAAGAATCAAGATAAAAAATATACACAATAACCACATACATCAATGCAGAAAAATTATAAATACACAATTATAAATATTATAAATATTATAAATACACAAATATAACAGCCTGACTCACATTTAACATAAAATATTATAAATATTATAAATACACAAATATAACAGCCTGACTCACATTTAACACATATAACATAACTCACATTTGCCTATTTCAGGCCTTCCTCCCTCCGTCACTCACTATAAACAAACACATTTATTCCTTCCCTTCATTCACTCTCACTTTGCAGACAATTAATTCATACATGAGTACATTCTTGTTTATTTTTCAGCCAGTTTTTAACATTTTTAGTGAATGTTTTAAAGTCCGTTATTATTTTAATTTCATTTGGCATTGTGTTCCAGATGTGACTGCCCTTTATAGAGAAAGCTGTTTGTCCAAATGTGGTTCTGCGGTGGAATATTTTACAGTTATTGTTAACAGAACTCCTGGTGGCTCTGCTGCTGTCCTGTCTTTGGACAAAACCAGCAAGTGGCTCGGGTGCTGATTTATGGAAACATTTGAACGTTAATTTCAGAAGACAGAGGTCAATGAAGCTCTCAAAACTCAATAGGTTGTATTTTTTTAAAACATTACAGTGATGCCACCTAATGGGCTTTTTGTCCAAGATTTTTAGGGTTTGATTATATAATGAACCTATATGTCTTATTGTGGAAGGGGCTGCTTGAGCCCAGACTGTCAAACAGTATGATATATGAGAAAAAACCATAGAATGCATATACAGTGCAGCTGCTTCGTAAGGTATGTAATATCTAATTAATTTAAAGCAGTTCAGATTTTTTTTTACTGTTTTTGAAATTTTCTTTATATGAAGATTAAATTTGAGTTGAGGATCTAGTACAATGCCAAGGTATTTGAATTCTGTAGCTAAACTGATGTCATGATCATGTATATTAACTTTAAAATGTTGCAGGTTACATTTTTTGATTGAAAAGCACATTGAGACTGTTTTCTGAAGGTTCAGCAATAGATGGTTCTTGAGGAGCCACTCTTGGACATCAACCATACTTGTAGACAGTACATCTGCAGCCTGTGCTGGAGTCTTGGCAGCTGTGTAAATAACTGCATCATCTGCATAAAGTTGGCATGTTGCAGCTGAGCAGTGTAACGGCAGGTCATTAATAAAAATGCTGAAAAGTAAAGGACCAAGAATGGACCCTTGTGGGATACCCATGCGGTTGTTTAAAAATGAGGATTTATCCTGGTGAACTTTTACACACTGTTCTCTATTCTGGAGATAAGATGCAAACCATTCTAATGTATTTGGGGAGAAGTTAAAAGATACCATTTTGGATAAAAGCAAACTGTGGTTTACAGTATCGAAAGCCTTTTTGAGATCTAGAAAAACAGCTCCTACCACATTACCCCTGTCCAAGGACTGTTTGACGTTTTCAATAAGGCAACAATTTGCTGTTTCTGTTGAGTATCCTGGTCTAAAACCAAATTGATGTGGATGAAGAAGTTGATTGTCTTGTAAGTAGTCTATCAGCTGTGTAGCTACAACTTTTTCAAGAACCTTAGATAGGACTGGTAAGATAGAGATTGGGCGGTAATTGCATATATCGTCTTTACTGCCTGATTTATGAACTGGTATGACGACCGCTTTTTTCCAGCCAGATGGAAATGTACTAGACCTAATGGAGAGATTAATGAGATGAGTCAGTGGTTTGATTAATATTTTGCTGTGCATTTTGAGAAAGGAGGTGCTCATATTGTAGATATCATTAGTTTTTGAGTTTGACAGTGTTTTAACAATACCAGCAATTAACTTCTCATTTACCTCATCGATGTGAAAAGTATCTGTTGGAAGTATGGAATTTGTGTTGTTGAGCACATTTGGCAGCACAAAAATTTTTGTTAAGTCTTCCACAGAGCCCACAAAGTGTGAATTAAATTCATTTGCCAAAGTAGCCTTGTCACTGACGGTCTTGCCATTGATTCTAAGTTCCTTTACCCCCTTCTGATCGTTTTTTTTATTAGTTAAGTTATTTAAATGCCTCCATAGGGAACTGTTGTTACCCTTTGCATGATCTATCAGTTTATTGTAATAAGATATTTTTGATTTTCGCAGCTCATGTACCACTTTATTTCTTAAACTTTTGTACACAAGGTGATCATTTTGTAGTTTGGAGGTTAGTGATGTTTTCAGTGCATAGTCTCGCCTCTTCATAAGTTTTCTTATTTCATTATTTAACCATGGTAGGCTAATCTTCTGTTGTCTACTTTTAATTTGCTTTGAAAATTTTTCTATAGACTTTGTGATTGTTGCAGTTATAAAATTACAACAATCATCTACTTCACATGTTGACATGAGCTGCTCCCAATTTTGATTCTCTAAGTAATGTTCAAACTCCTCATTTTTTGATTTGGGGATAATAAAATTTGATTTGTCAATATCGACTCCCCCAAAATACTGTAGTCGCTTTTTAGTAAGTTTCCTGACAGCAAGAACCATGTTATGATCTGAGAGACCAGTTACAAGATTATAGGTTCTGGTTATTCGTTCTGGTTTATTAGTAAATACCATGTCAATAAGTGTTCTGGATTGTTTGGTTATCCTGGTGGGTCCTTTGATGATTTGCTGGTAATTAAATTTAGTCATGAGGCTTTTCAGTTTTTGTTTGTCTTTTTTATCAGACCAGTTGATATTAAAGTCACCATGAATTATTGTTTCTCTGTTCTTCTCAAGTTGTTTAACCAGATCACTTAATTCATTATAAAAGGAAGAGTTGTGTGACGGTGGGTTGTACACTACTGCCTGGAAAATATCAGCAGTCAAATAAATCAGTGCTATTCTGCCACACATTTGGCCAAGCAGACTGATGTTTTAATATTTGTTATGTATTTTCACATATGGGGAATCAGGGGCAGACTTAGTCCAAATGGGTCCCAAGGCAAAGACAAAAATTGGGCCCTACTTTTTCTTTGTTCTACACTTTCTTTTCAGGCCTTAATGAAATCCTACCTGAAACTTATTTTCCTCAGAAATCTTCAAATGATGATATCATTCAGGCATCAAGAATTGCATCTGTAGAAAAACAAAGAAATGTAACAAATTGAATGTAGACTTTGGTCTATTATTTAAAAAAAACAACAATTCACGTGGAAGATCTGTTTGTTCACACTTACCAGTCCCTCCAGGATTTCACAATATTGCGATTGCACTAATTCACATGAATTTTTTTTTTTATTTTGTAAACGTTATTGAAATCAGGCCATCGCCACATCTTTTGAGTGACCTTGCAACTTTGTCCAATCACCACAACTTTCTCGCAATTTTGACCAATTCCCATCAACTTCCATCAATTTCACCAATCAAATTTATCCCTGAGTAGCACTCAAACACTCAGTCTAACCAATCAAATGTGTCGCTGCACCACGCTCACTTCCGTGTTTACAGTGAGTATTAATGAAACAAATCAGCAAGTTTTCCCACACCGTCCCATCCTCCGTCTTCCCCAGCCCACCGGTGGATGTCTCCCCATGTCTCTGTCTTGACTGCATGTACGAAGTGCCAGGTTTGTGTTGAAAAAAGTCCGCCTGGTTGAAAAGCACCCCGTTACAGAAGCGCGCGTGAGGACGGACGTCATAAAACCACAAACAAATGAGCAAATCTAACACTTCAGACAATGTTTGAACATTTTATACATCTTTAGAGGTAAAATCATTACTACATCTTGTCAATGAGCTTTAAAGCTGTGAATTTCCAGTCTGGGCACGGACCAATGCGCACCCCAGCAAACCCCCAAGGAGAGCCTCTCCTCCCAGTAAAACTCCCAGTAAAGGAAAGATGAGTATCTGATAAGACAGGTGTGTGTCAAAACATGCAGCAGATATGTATCAACACAACAGAGATAATCTATGGAGAGCTTGCTCCTTCTGTAATTGATAGCATGGTAGATAGTGTGACAGCTTCTCTGCATCAGACTCTAGACATTGTGGCCCCTTTAAAAAAAGAAAAGTCTAATCAGAGATTTCTAACTCCTTGGTTCAACATAGAAACTTGTAACTTAAAACAGAAGACTTGTCAATGAGAAAGAAAATAGCCTTCCACTAATTTAGATGAAATCTATTTAGCTTGGAGAAATCATCTTTTGATTTATATAAAATCTCTTAGAAAAGCTAGAACAAGTTATTATTCTGCATTAATAGAAGAAAACAAGAATAATCCCAGGTTTCTTTTCAGTACTGTACCCAGGCTGACAAAGAGTCAGGACTCTGTCAATCCTAGCATTCCCTTAAAGCTTACTAGTCAGGACTTTATGAACTTTTTCAAATATAAAAGTTCATCTGGCAGAGATAAAATCAATCAGATTCTTCCCACCATTAACTTAAATACAGTAGCTACTACAACTCCTTCATCTGATATCTGTTTGGATGAGTTTACTCCAATTGACCTTTTAGAGTTAGATAAAATAATTTCCTCATCCAAGCCTTCAACTTGTCTTTTAGACCCTATTCCTACCAGGTTATTTAAAGAAGTCTTCCCATTTACTGGTAGCTCTATTCTTCAAATAATCAATTCTTCATTAGCATTAGGCCATGTACCGCAGGCTTTTAAAACTGCTGTAATTAAACCCTTACTCAAAAAGCCAACACTGGATCCAGGAGTTTTAGCTAACTATAGACCAATCTCTAATCTCCCTTTCATTTCAAAAATTTTAGAAAGAGTTGTTGCTGCGCAATTATTTGACCACTTGCAGGGAAGTGGTTTATTTGAAGAGTTTCAATCTGGGTTTAGAATCCATCATAGTACTGAAACAGCCTTAGTGAAGGTCACTAATGACCTCCTTATCACATCTGATAATGGACTTGTTTCTGTACTTGTCCTTTTAGACCTTAGTGCAGCTTTTGATACTATCAATCATAATATTGGATATTATAATAATAATAATAATACTGGAAAATGATATTGATCCTGATAACCACTTTTTCAATAATATTCATAATCATTGTGAATATTACACCGAAAAGCAATTCAAAAGTCAAGTGCAACTAGATGGTAAACTATCAATAATATACTTCAACAGCAGAAGTCTTAACAAAAACTTTCCACAGATTCAGGACTATTTAAAACAGCTAGACAGAAAATTTACAGCTATCACAGTCTCTGAAACTTGGCTTAATGAAGAGCAGGCTCCTCTGATGGCAATAGAGGGATATCAGATGTTTCATATTAACAGATCTCAAAAAAAGGTTGGTGGTGTTGCACTGTATATTGACAACCTGTATAGGTGTAAGTTTGTAAATGGAATGTCCTTTGCACTACCAGGGATTTTGGAATGTGTTACTGTTGAGATTGACCAAGATAAAACAAAAAATCTAATTATAAGTTGTATATATAGAACACCGGGAACTTGCATTGAGACATTCAGAGATAAATTAGTCGAGCTGTACAATAATATTACTAGTAAGAAAATGGTAGTAATTTGTGGAGATTTCAATATTGATTTACTAAATCCATATCAACAAAATGTAATTACAGAGTTCATGAATTCTATGTACAGCATGAGTCTATATCCCACAATAACACATCCCAGTAGAATCACAGTTCACACTGCTACACTTATTGACAACCTGTTTGTTAATATTATTGATAAGAAAATAGAAAGTGGATTATTGATAAATGATAAAAGTGACCATTTGCCAACCTTTGCACTTACCCATGGCCACACGGGGGCCAATACAGAAAAATTTTTAAAATCGTTCAGATACAAATCACAAAATGCAATCAGTTCTTTTAAAGAAGACTTGCTAAAGCAAGACTGGACAAAAGTCTATGTATCAGAGGTAAATGAAGCCTATGACACATTTATAAACATTGTAACCACTCTTTATGAAAAAAAAATGTCCATTAGTAAAGAAAAAGCTTAAACATAAATTTGCCGATAAGCCATGGTTAACCAAAGGATTACAAAAGGTGTGTAAAAACAAAAATTTATTGTATAAAGCTTTTCTAAAGAAAAGGACAAAAGAAGCAGAGCAGCGGTATAAAACATACAAAAATAAGTTAACATATATAATAAGATGTAGTAAAAGAGACTATTACAGTAAAGAACTGGAGAAAAACACAGACAATATTAAAAAATACATGGACAATACTTAACAATATTCTTGGAAATAAAAACAGAAATACAAGCTACCCAACCAATTTTTCAAAAAATAATAAAACGACTCAGGGTGTGAATGCAGCTTCACCTGCAGATGAATTTAATAACTTTTTTGTTAACATTGGTCCTAATTTGGCTCGAGAAATACCCATTACGGCACCCACAGGTGACACAATAAGTGAAAACACTGCTATAAAAGACTTTATTTTCATAAAGAACACAGACGAGAGAGAGGTCATTGAAATTGTTAAATCATTTAAAAGTAAAACATCTACGGACTGTGATGGTATTGACATGCTCTTAGTCAAAACTATTATTTAATGCTTAGTGAAACCACTGACGTATATCTGTAACCTGTCTCTTCAAACAGGTATATTTCCCAATGCAATGAAAATAGCTAAAGTAATTCCGATATACAAGATGGGTGAAGAGGGGAACTTTCAAACTATAGACCAATTTCACTATTGCCGCAATTTTCCAAGATACTTGAAAAAATATTCTATGAGAGAATTGACAACTTCATACTGAAGAATAATTTATTGTGTGAGCAGCAATATGGGTTCAGACACAAGAGGACAACTGCATTTGCTCTAATGGAATTTATAGAAAAAATATCAACTGCCGTTGAAAATAAAGAGTATTCAGTTGGGGTATTCCTGGATCTTAAAAAAGCATTTGATACAGTGGATCATAATTTATTATTAAAGAAACTACAAAATTGTGGTATTAGGGGAGTAGCACTGTCCTGGTTATGTAGTTACTTAAAGAATAGATATCAGTATGTATGTGTTGGTAACAAAAACTCACAGTTACTGAAGGTTACTTGTGGAGTCCCATAGGGTTCAGTTTTGAGGCCATTGTTATTCAATATGTATATAAATGATATATGTAAAGTTTCAGAAAAAATGGATTTAATATTGTTTGCCGATGACACTAATTTATTATGCAGTGGAAGCAATTTGGAACAACTTTTGGATACACTCGGAAAGGAATTAGGAAAGCTTAAACTGTGGTTTGATTCAAACAAATTCACGCTCAATTTAACCCCTTGAACTCTGTGAATTCCGCGGGTGGTCACGTCTCCGCATCTTAGTGCGTCTCAGTGCGCACTGAAAAAAAAAGCTGTATTTCCGGTCTTCCAGTACAGACACAGCCTTGTTACAACCTGAGAAAAAAGCTGTGTAATATATTCATTTTTTGTGGAATTTTTACAAAATTTTGACCTGAGCTTGAAAACACTTGGTTCTACATTTCTGTTGTGTTTTCCAGCCAGTATCTGACAGCTGTATGTTATTTGCAAGCATTTGTATCTAAAAAAAAGTGGCAGGAGCACTTAGAGAGATTATGACTGTTTTGCCAAAAAAAATTCTGTTTTCTTTTAAATGAGACTAACCCCATGAAGATGCTGCAAAGGGTTGAAGAACAGCTTTTGATTTACTTTGGGCATGTTATTTTTAGGCGCTTTTAGGGAAGTTGAACAGAGTTCAACAGGTTAAGTAAGACAAAATTTATAGTTTTTAACAACCATCACAACAACTTAGTATCTAAACTCAGTGTAAAGGGTGTAGAGATTGAAAGGGTATCCAAAACTAAATTTCTTGGTGTAATAACTGATAATAAACTGTGTTGGAAGTCACAAATTAATTATATTAAAGGTAAAATATCCAAATCAATTGCAATACTACACAGAGTGAAATATTTGCTGAATCAACCCACACTATATACCTTGTATCATTCATTAATACTCCCAAACATGACATATTGTACTGACGTATGGGGAAATACACATAAAACAAACATATATCCAGTCTTTATGCTTCAGAAGAGAGCTATTAGAATAATAAACAAAGCTGCTTACAGGGACCCAACAAACCCACTTTTTCTTAAATTAAAAGCTCTCAAGTTGAAAAATCTGGTTGACTTTAAAACTGCAGTAATAATGTTTAAAGTGAAGAATCTATCACTGCCCGCAAATATCCAAAAGTTGTTCCAAATAAGAGAGAAACAATATCATTTCAGAGGAACATGTATATTTCAAAAACCTTCAGTGAGAACTACCACCAAGCAACACTGTGTTTCAGTCCAAGGAGTCAGATTATGGAACGATTTTGGACCTGAATTAAAATCATGTACAACGCTTGAACAATTTAAACAAAAACTAAAGGAAGAAATACTCCAAACATATATACAAGATGACATATAAAATCACATAAGGATTGTCATATCCAGTCTGCGTTGTGTTGTTGCTTAGTTTGTTTTTTGTTTTTTTGTCACATTTTGTCTTAGCTTTGTTCTGAATTGTAATCGCTCTTGTTTGTTTTTCTTTTGAATTCTTGGATGGAATATGGGTGGGCAATATAAGCTGCGGCTTCAGCCATCACCCATTTCGGATAACTTATGTTGAACTGTATAATCAGAGGAGTTATTGTCTAATTTGACCTTGTTGGATTTTCTTTCCTCCTTTGTTATATTATTCTGTTTCTTTTAATCTGTACTTTTAATCTATCCGAAATAAAGATTGATTGATTGATTGATTGATTGATTGATTGATTGATTGATTGATTGATTGATTGATTGATTGATTGATTGATTGATTGATTGATTGATATTCTGCTTGATAGATTAGAGCACTATGTTGGACTTAAAGGCCAAATGTCACGTAATTTTTTTTTCTAAATGACAACGAATTTAGATAAAATACACATAGCTTAAACCAAATATTCATACCGGAGACCATATCACCCACCTGTATTTACATAATTGCACAAAATACACCAGGGGAAGGCCCCACCTTGCTTGCTGGCTTGTGACAGCCAGTCCAGACCACGCCCATGTTTTTGACATCACCAGTTGTACCCTGGCTGCCCTGCCTATCCACATTCACACTTATCAACATTGGACAATCATGACGGAAAGTGACAGCGATTGTGAACAAATTAGTTTAGTTTTGTCTTTTTTTTTGGTCTTTTTTTTTGTCAGTGGTTCAGACAGTGACAGAGGCATAGAACCTCACAGGTTCGAGCCGTCCGAGACGGAATCAGATGCTTTGTCTGATGACAACAGTTCCACCGATGACCAGAGAGCAGAACCAGTGGAAAATGTCATTGAACTGGACATTAATCACCTCCAGAATTGCGAAGCCGAAGGGGGTCTGTCGAGGGCGCCCCATAAATATTGATTTTTCGGAAGCCATTATTATTACAGTGGAGGAGAGCTGCTGCTGTCAAGAAATTGACCAGATCAATATGAAAATGGAGGCGCATACCTGTCAAGGGAGACGTTTTCGCCGTATTTTGGTGGGCGGAGTGGTGGTGGACACTTTTCTGGGAAATGTTTTAAATGTAGTTCGTGTTGTTATTGTCAAATATTTTAAGGAAAATACGGGGAAAATGCAATTTTAGCAAAAACGGGCGTATTGCCATTTCTGTACGCCCAAAAGGAAAAATATACTGGAAAAAAAATTGAGTGTTTTGCGGAGCACTCCTGTGTGTGATCAGCCACAGCTGGTGCTGGCAGATCGCTCAGCGTCAGCTATTCGCACTACCATGAGAAGTGTGGAGTCACTCATTAGTTTAATTGTCTGGGCGGGCTGATCGCTCAGCGTGAGCTATTCGCACTACCATGAGAAGTGTGGAGTCACTCATTAGTTTAATTGTCTGGGCGGGCTGATCGCTCAGCTTGAGCTGTTCTCACTACAATGAGAAGTCATTAGGACAATGGTTTAACACGTTGAGCTGTGCAGCGGTTGCGGAACAGACAGAGATCCCAGAGAGGTGTCCCTTGTTGCTCCGCCGTTCCTTATAGCCGCTTTTTACGGTGTTGAAGTACGGCGAAAACGTCTCACTTGACAGGTATGAAAACATTTCCCAGAGAAGTGTCCCTTATTACCCAGCTGTCCCTGATAGTCCCGTTTTAAGGTATGGGTGAAATATCCAATTTTTTTCTTTCTTGTTGCTCACTTCAACCTTCCAGTCTCCATATAAACAATCAATTGAAATACCCCAAGCAACAAACTAGGGTACAATCGATTTCGTCACTTCCGCCTTCTTCCCCAGGCGATTCCAGGGGCCGTGTCAGGCCAAGCGCGGCAGTTTTAAATTAACGAATATTCCGTTGTTACTGAAGCATATGCACCAAGACCCGAACGGATCGGTTCCCTTTTATATCTAGTTTCAAGATATTTAAAGTACCCTGTTACGTGACATTTGGCCTTAAATAAAACTTCATTGCAGTGGTTTAGATCTTATTTATGTGATAAGTTCCAGTTTGTTCATGTCAGTAATGAGTTTTCTTCCAACTCAAAGCTCATTCATGGAGTTCCACAGGGATCTGTGCTAGGCCCTACTCTTTTTAGCTTATATATGCTTCCGTTAGGCAGCATTATTAGAAAGCATTGTATACATTTTCATTGTTATGCAGATGACACACAATTATACCTGTCAATGAAGCCAGATGATAGTAATCAATTAGCCAAGTTAAAAGCCTTTCTTAAGGAAATCAAAGCTTGGATGACTTGTAATTTCCTGCTATTAAGAAAGACTGAAGTCATTCTTGTTGGTCCAAAAAACCTTAGAAATACCTTTCCAAATCAAACTCTTAGTTTAGATGTGGTTACTCTTTCTCTGAATAGTTCTGTGAGGAACCTTGGAGTTATTTTTTATCAAGATCTGTTTTTCAATTCTCATATTAAATTTGTTTCTCAGACTGCCTGACATGGTTAGGGACCCAGGAGACAGACGCTGACACGAGTAGATAGAAGACAATTATTCTTTATTAAGATAATGTGTGTTGGGTGAATGAGTGAATGAGTGCATGGCTGTCTGGTCACTGGAGCTGAGCGTTTCCTGCGGCGACCTGGCAACCCTGGAACACACAAGCACAGAAGATTAACGCTGTTCACAAGGATGGAAAACCTGAAGCTTATGATGCTTACTTGCAGGTGCCACAGAGAGAATCCTGCTGGCTCCGAGTGCCCGTGCGGCGTGGTGCTCGTGGTGCTCGACGTAGAGGGGGTGAGGAGGAACTCCGAGGTGGAGGAGATGGCGTCCCGTCAGCTGGAGAGGTTAGTCCGCCGCCAGGGAGGTCCACCTGTGCACAGGGGAAAAGGCTAGGAGAGGATGAGTGTAGAGGTTGCTTACTTGACGTGGCTTGTCGCGATGACTTGGCTTTGGCTCTGGCTTGAGGTCATATCCTCGACGCATTGCTGGGCAAAGGCGACAGACGACTCCGTGCAGAGCAGTCTGAGGTTCTGGCTTTTGAAGCCCGTCAATTATCACCTGCCGGTGTGTGCGCAGCTGAGGATGATGATGACGGCCCAGCGGCCGCCATGACAGTACTCCCCCCTCTAGAGGTGCCTCCAGGAACCTGCCCAATCCTACCTGGATGCGCCCGATGAAAATCGCGGATCAGCTGCTTGTCGAGGATCAACGCTGGGCGAATCCAGGAGCGATGCTCAGGACCAAACCCCTCCCAGTCCACCAAATACTGAAAGCCCCGACCCCGCCGGTGGACATCCAAGATGGCACTCACCCCCCAAGCCGGATGGCCATCGATCATCCTCGGGGGGAGGGGGGGAGGAGCCACGGGGGGCGGGCACAGAGGGTCGGCGATGTACGGCTTGACCTGGGAGACGTGAAAGGTAGGGCAGATGCACATGGAAGAGGGGAGAGCAAGGCGCACAGACACAGGGTTGATAACATGGGAAATAGCATAAGGGCCGATGAAGCGCTTGGTCAGCTTGCGCTTCTCGGCTGGCACACTGATGTTCCTAGTGGACAACCAAACTTTCTGACCCACCTTATAGTCCGGGGCGGGCCTCCTGTGGTGGTTGTCCACCTGGATGTTACGTTCCATAGTCCTTAGGAGGGCTCTGCGGGTGATGGACCAGATCTGCCGACAACGCCTGGCGTGGACCTGCACTGAAGGAACAGCTACCTCCTTCTCCTCCTCAGGGAACAGTGGTGGATCAAACCCCAGGGACACCTTGAAAGGGGACATCCCCGTAGCAGAGGACACCGTGGTGTTATGGGTGTACTCGATCCAAGGTAGAAACGTGCTCCAAGAAGAGGAGCAGGAGGAGATGACACAGCGCAGCGCAGCCTCCAGCTCCTGATTGGCTCGCTCGCACTGACCGTTGCTCTGTGGGTGGTACCCTGAGGAGAGACTAGCCGTGGCCCCCAGCACCGTGCAGAACGGCTTCCAGACTTGGGATACAAACTGTGGTCCTCGAACCAATATGATGTCAGCGGGGATTCTGTGAAGACGGACCACATGTTGAACGAGAAGGTCCGCTGTCTCCCGCGCCGAAGGCAGCCCCCGGAGAGGCACAAACTGAGCTGCCTTGGAAAAACGGTCCACTATTGTCAGAACCGTCGTGAAATGACCAGAGGGGGGCAGGCCGGTTACAAAGTCCATGGCCACGTGGGACCAGGGGTGAGAAGGGACAGGCAAAGGGTGAAGAAGACCCGCCGGGGGGGATGATGATGATTTCCCAGTGGCGCACTGGGCGCAGGCCCGGACATAGTTGTTGACATCCTTCCTCAACCCTGGCCACCAAAAGGCTCTCTGGAGAAGATCGGTGGTTCGGTCCACTCCCAGATGGCACGCCAGTTTGGACGCGTGGCCCCATTCGATTACCTGGCTCCTGACAGAAAGAGGGACGAACAGACGGCCTGGGGGACCCCCACCCGGGTCAGGCTCCGTCTCCTGCGCCCTTCTGACCTTGTCGCGGATCTCCCAAGACAACGCACCCACCACACAAGATGACGGCAGGATGGTCTCCTCCTGCTCTTCGGTGGACGGTGCGTCAAACTGCCTCGAGAGGGTGTCAGGCTAGCCATTCTTGCTCCCCGGCCGGTAGGTGATGGTGAAATTAAACTGGCCGAAGAAAAGAGACCAGCGGGCCTGGTGTGCATTCAATCGCTTGGCCGTCCTGAGGTACTCAAGGTTACGATGGTCAGTCCAAACGACGAACGGCTGGGCAGCCCCCTCCAGCCAGTGTCTCCACTCTTCCAGGGCAAGTTTCACGGCCAGCAGCTCCCTGTCTCCAATGCAGTAGTTTCTCTCTGCGGGTGTCAGGCAGTGGGAGAAGTATGCACATGGTCGGATCCTGCCATCCACCGGAGAACGCTGGGAGAGAACGGCCCCAACTCCCGAATCCGAGGCATCCACCTCCACAAGGCACTGCAGCTCTGGGTCCACCTGGGTCAGTACACGGGCCGAAGCGAACTCCTCCTTCAATCTCCTGAACGCCATGGCAGCCTCCTCACCCCAACAAAAGGGCACCTTAGGGGACATGAGAGCAGTCAGGGGGCGGGCGATGTTCCCAAAATTCAGCACGAACCAACGGTAGAAATTAGCGAAACCCAGGAACCCCTGTAGCTGTTTCCTGGACGTGGGCATGGGCCAATCCACCACCGCCTTGACCTTGGCCGGGTCGGGGAGCACCTGATTGCGGGCGATAATAAACCCAAGAAAGGAGGTTTTATCAGTGTGAAACTCACATTTTTCTGCCTTGACGAACAGCTGGTTCTCCAGGAGGCGCTGCAGGACCCGTCGCACATGCACCTGGTACTCCTCCAACGTGCGCGAGAAGATGAGAATGTCGTCGAGGTAGACGAACATGAAGGAGTTGAGGAAATCCCGGAGGACGTCGTTTATCAGGCGCTGAAACATGGCCGGAGCGTTGGTTAACCCAAACGGCATCACCAGATACTCGAAGTGGCCGCTTGGGGTCCGGAAAGCCATCTTCCATTCATCGCCCTCCCTGATGTGCACCAGGTGGTAGGCGTTCCACAGGTCCAACTTCGTAAACCAGGACGCCCCCTGGAGAGCGTCAAAGGCTGTGTTCATCAATGGCAGCGTATATTTGTCCTTAACTGTGATCTTGTTGAGCCCTCGGAAGTCGATGCAGGGACGCAGTGAACTGTCCTTCTTTCCCACGAAGAAGAAACCTGCACCCACGGCCGAGGACGAAGGACGAATAATTCCGGAAGCCAGAGACTCCTTGATATATGTGTCCATAGCCTCGCGCTCCGGGGCGGACAGGCTGTATAGGCGGCTTGCCGGGAGAGGGGCCCCTGCCCTGAGGTTGATTGCACAGTCATAAGGACGGTGGGGGGGGGGGGGGGGGGGGACAGCACCTGTGACTTGCTGAACACCACCCCCAGATCATGGTAGACTTCTGGTACCATGGACAGGTCAGGGGGTGGCGTCGAAGGAGGAGGCATCGTGACCGAGGGAGCCCACGCTGTAGATTGAAGGCAGGCACTCAAACAGAAGGAACTCCAAGCAGTAATACTCCCAGCTTGCCAATCAAAGGTGGGGTTGTGAAGCCGAAGCCATGGGTACCCCAGGATGACAGGGGAGGAGGAGATGGGTAATACCAAGAACCGAATTTCCTCCCGATGGTTCCCAGAGACTATTACTGACACAGGGACTGTCTGGTGGGAAACAGAGGTCAGTGACGTCTTGGACAACGTGACGAGATTGACAGGAGGGCATAGAGGTTGACAGCTGAGGCCCATCTGGGTTGCCAGGTCTCTGGAGATGAAGTTTTGCTCAGCTCCAGAGTCAACTAAGGCATGTGTGGTATGTTCCTTATGTTTGTGGAGTAGCCTAATGGGGATGCGGCAACTAGTGAGGGGCTTTTTCTGTTTCTCGTCCGTGAATCCCCCTACTGTGATCCACGGACCTCCACTTTTAAGCCGGTTCGGACATTCAGTAACCCCATGAGACCCATTGCCACAATAAAAACAAAGGCCCAGATCCCTGCGGCGCTGTCTCTCAGTCGCTGAAACTCCCGATTGTCCGATGACCTTATCCTCCTGCTCCGGAAGTTCTTCTGACGAAGGCAGAGCAAGAAGAGGTGACCTAGTCTAGCAAGGGCGGGGTTTACTCGAACAGCTGGCTGTCTGTCGTTCGGCCACTCGCTCCCTTAGCCTACTATCCAGGCTGATGGTGAGGGAAATTAATTCCCCTAACCTGTCTGGTTTATCCCGTGCCGCTAGCTCATCTTTCAGCTCTGAGCTAAGACTGTAGAGGAAGATACCACAAAGCGCTGGCTCCCCCCACCCAATCTCAGCGGCTAATACCCGGAAGTCTATGGCATAATCGGCGGCAGATCTACTGCCCTGCTGAAGGCTTAGCAGCCGTTCGGTTAGCACTGCGCCCCGGTCTGTATGATCGAATATCTCCATAAATTCTGCCACGAACTGCTGGTAAGTCACAGAGGGATAATTTGGTTTAGCCATAACTGTGTAAGCTCAGTCTAATGCCCTAGCCCCCAGTAGGTTGGCGATATACCCAATTTTGCTTTGGTCAGTGGCAAAATCTCCCGGGACGCGGGGAAACACCAATTCACACTGGAGCAAAAAACCTTGCGCTTCCCCGAGTTTTCCACTGAAGCGGGCGGGGGTTGGCACGGGAGTGAGACGAGGTAGAGATGGTTGATTAACCTGGCTAGTAGGAGAGGCTACGGGGGCTGGAAGTGCCCCGGCAGTCGGGGGGAACGCCTGGCGTCCTTCCAGACGGTCCAGCCGGCTGTTAACCTGAGTTAATTGATTCAAAATAACTGTCTGTTGGTGTAAAATCATATCTACTCGGGCGCTAAGAGCGTTTAGATGGCGCGCCAGCGCGCTGTCAGCTGGGTCATCCTGACGGAGTCATACTGACATGGTTAGGGACCCAGGAGACAGACGCTGACACGAGTAGATAGAAGACAATTATTCTTTATTAAGATAATGTGTGTTGGATGAATGAGTGAATGAGTGCGTGGCTGTCTGGTCACTGGAGCTGAGCGTTTCCTGCGGCGACCTGGCAACCCTGGAACACACAAGCACAGAAGATTAACGCTGTTCACAAGGATGGAAAACCTGAAGCTTATGATGCTTACTTGCAGGTGCCACAGAGAGAATCCTGCTGGCTCCGAGTGCCCGTGCGTCGTGGTGCTCGTGGTGCTCGACGTAGAAGAGGTGAGGAGGAACTCTGAGGTGGAGGAGATGGCGTCCCGTCAGCTGGAGAGGTTAGTCCGCCGCCAGGGAGGTCCACATGTGCACAGGGGAAAAGGCTAGGAGAGGATAAGTGTAGAGGTTGCTTACTTGACGTGGCTTGTCGCGATGACTTGGCTTTGGCTCTGGCTTGAGGTCGTATCCTCGACGCATTGCTGGGTAAAGGCGACAGACGACTCCGTGCAGAGCAGTCTGAGGTTCTGGCTTTTAAAGCCCGTCGATTATCACCTGCCGGTGTGTGCGCAGCTGAGGATGATGATGACGGCCCAGCGGCCGCCATGACACTGCCATCTATAATTTGCATAATATTGCCAAGATTAGGAGCATTTTGTCTCAAAGTGATGCTGAGAAACTGATCCACACTTTTGCTAGCTCTAGATTAGATTATTGTTACTCTTTATTATCAGGTTGTCCTAAAACATCTTTAAAAAGTCTTCAGGTGATCCAAAATGCTGCAGCAAGAGTTTTAATAGGTACTAGAACGAGAGATCATATCTCTCCGGTTCTGGTCTCCCTTCATTGGCTTCCCATAAAGTTTAGAATTAAGTTTAAAATCCTTCTTCTCACTTACAAAGCTCTAAATAATCAGGCCCCTTTTTATTTAAAAGATCTGATACTACCCTATTGTCCTAACAGAGCACTATGCTCCCAAAATGCTGGATTACTTGTAATACCTAGAATCTCCAAAAGTACAATGGGAGGCAGAGCCTTCAGTTATCAAGCTCCTCTCCTGTGGAACCAGCTGCCAATTCCGGATTCGGGAGTCAGACTCGATCTCTGTTTTTAAGAATAGGGTTAAAACCTTCCTTTTTGATATAGCCTACAATTAGGGAGGGATCATGTGTCTCTGAACCCTCCCTTAGTTATGCTGCTAATAGGTTTAGACAGCCGGGAGACCTCCAATAATGCACTGGGCTTCACTCCTTTCTTCACTCGCAATGAAATATTTTTGCTGGTCATTAACATTTGTATGTTCTCTCCCATAGATTGAGTCCCCATCATGCTTGCTCTCTACTTGTCTGTTCTTTTCGCCTTCTCTATCCCCTCACCCCTCAGCCAGTCACAGCAGATGACTGCCCCTCCCTGAGCCTGGTTCTGCTGGAGGTTTCTTCCTGTTAAAAGGGAGTTTTTCCTCTCCACCGTCGCCAAGCACTTGCTCACAGGGGATCGCCTGATTGCTGGGGTCTTCCTGCAATTGTGGGAGTTTCCCCTACAGTTGCTATGAGATGACTGTTGTTATGAAATGGCACTATATAAATAAAGTTGAATTGAATTGAATTGAATATTATAGACAGGTAGGAGTCAGGCATAGAAAGACAGAGAATATTCAATATTTTTTCAGAAAAACGCAGACTTTGATAGACAATACTGAGCAACAGAATAAACTATTTCTTTTTTCTCTGCACTCGGTACCGAGTGGTGTGGCACTGCTGCGGTTAGGGAGTTTTCAAATGAAGGTTCTGCCAATAATTTCCAAATCTATACTCTTTAACATGCATTCAATGCAATTTAGCTGTTGTAATGGACAATTATTTTTTCATCCTTTTTATTCAAATTCTCAGCAAGGGTAGCTTACAATGTTGGTCATTTTTATGACAAATTTATGAGTAGCTACTTCATTCTCACTTAATTGTGTTTAAGTCTGTATTTGCTGTTGTACAAAAGAGTTTTTCTGTAGAGCAGAAGTTTCTGCTTAATTTACAAATCACTGTTTGGATTGTCACCTTATCGTGGCTCATCACCTTATCGTAGTGGGGGGTTTGCGTGCCCTAGTGATCCGAGGAGCTATGTTGTCTGAGACAATTTGCCTCTGGTAGGGTCACCCAAGATAAACTGGTCCTGGGTTGGAACTTGCTTGGCTCGAAAAGTGAGACGGCGAAAGAGAGGAAGACAAGCGGGCGCTCTCGTCCGGCTCCGCAGAAGAGGCACGCGCATGGCTTCGCCTGGCATATTTCTGTCCAACGCCAATTCTCTCTCTAACAAGGTAGAGGAACTGAGACTGCAGATGCGTTTTAAGGACCTCTCTTCCTCGGCTGCCCTCTGTTTTACCGAGACCTGGCTCAGGGAAAATACACCGGACAGCGCATTGCGCCTCGAGGGATTTCAGCTGTTTCGTGCTGATCGTGACACAGAGCTCTCTGGTAAATCCTCAGGAGGAGGAGTCTGCCTCTACATCAACAGCAGCTGGTGCTCTGATGTAATGGTAATTTCCAAACACTGTTCTCCCGCCCTGGAATTTCTTTTTATTAACTGCAAGCCATTTTATTCCCCGCGGGAGTTCGCCTCATTCATCCTCGTCGCTGTGTACGTCCCTCCTGACGCGAACACGCGCGAAGCTCAGCGCGTGCTCGTGGATCACATCCAACACACGGAGCGGATTTTTCCAGACTCTCTGGTTATTGTGGTTGGCGACTTTAACCAGAGCAATCTGAGCCACGATCTCCCCCGCTACAAACAGTTTATTAAATGCCCCACCAGAGGAAAAAACACACTGGATCACTGTTACACCACAGTGAAAGACGCATATCGCGCTGTTCCCCGCGCTGCGCTCGGACTATCTGATCACGTGATGGTCCACCTCATTCCCACATACAGACAGAGATTGAAGCTCACTAAACCTGTTGTGAGCACTACGAAGAAATGGACCAGTGAAGCTGAGGAGAAGCTGGAAACGTGCATGGAAATAACTGATTGGGGCATGTTTAAAGGAGTCACGCATGATCTGGATGAGTACACGGACACTGTGAACTCTTATATCCACTTTTGTGAGGAGAGCATTCTTCCATCACGCACCAGGGTGAGGTACTCTAATGATAAGCCCTGGTTCACTGCTAAGCTCAGACAGATCAGGAAGGAGAAAGAAGCAGCGCTGAAAAGTGGAGACAGGGGCTGCTACAGGGAGGTTAAATATCGGTTTAACAGAGAGCTGAGGAGAGCTAAATCTGTGTATTCTGAGAGACTCCAGCAGCAGTTCACTGCTAATGACTCGGCTTCTGTGTGGAGAGGACTGAGGCAAATCACCAATTATCGGCCTCAGGCTCCTAAAGGTCAGGATGACAAAGCCCTTTATCAAAGATTGTCCCAACACTATGCCCGTTTTGACACCCTGTCATCTGTGTCCAACTCCTCCCCTCCATCCAGCTCCACAGCCTCCACGGTCCCTACTTCATCAAAGGCACCCCCCACTCCCCCCCCCCTGCCCTTGTCATCAGTGAGCAGGACATGCTCAAACAGTTCTCCAGACTGAACCCGCGCAAGGCCCCCAGTCCGGACGGCGTGTCTCCCTCCACCCTGAGACACTGTGCGAAAGAGCTGGCTCCTGTCTTCACAGACATTTTTAACACCTCCCTTAAGCTATGCCATGTGCCATCCTGCCTCAAATCCTCCACCATCATCCCTATCCCCAAGAAGCCACGGATCACTGGTCTTAACGACTACAGACCTGTAGCGCTCACCTCTGTAGTCATGAAGTCCTTTGAGCGCCTGGTCCTGCCCCACCTCAAGTCCATCACCACCCCCCTCCTGGACCCGCTGCAGTTTGCCTACCGAGCCAACAGGTTTGTAGACGACACAGTCAACCTGGCCCTCCACTCCATCCTGCAGCACCTGGACTCCCCAGGAACCTACGCCAGGATCCTGTTTGTGGACTTCAGCTCCGCATTCAACACCATCCACCCCGATCTGCTCCGGGACAAGCTGTCCCTGCTCAACGTGCCTGACTCCCTCTGCAGGTGGATCACCGACTTCCTGACGGACCGGAGGCAGCATGTGTGGCTGGGAAAGACTGTCTCAGACTCTGCTAGCATCAGCACCGGATCACCCCAGGGCTGTGTACTTTCCCCCCTACTCTTCTCCCTTTACACCAACTCCTGCACCTCCAGCCACCAGTCTGTCAAGTTGATCAAGTTTGCGGATGACACCACCCTCATCGGGCTCATCTCCAACGGCAACGAGTCCGCCTACAGGAGTGAGGTGGCCCAGCTGGCGTCCTGGTGCAACAACAACCTGCAGCTGAACGTTCTGAAGACAGTGGAGATGATTGTGGACTTCAGGAAAGTCACAACCCCTCTGCCCCCCCTCACCCTCACAGGCTCTCCCATCACCACTGCTGATTCCTTCTGCTTCCTAGGCACCACCATCACCAGGGACCTCAAGTGGGAGCCGACCATCAGCTCCCTCATCAAAAAGGCCCAGCAGAGGATGTTCTTCCTGCGGCAGCTGAGGAAGCTCAAGCTACCCACCAAGATGTTAGTGCAGTTCTACACAGCCATCATCAAGTCCATCCTCACCACCTCCATAACCGTGTGGTACACAGGAGCCACTGCCAGGGACAGACTAAGGCTGCAGCGCGTCGTGCGCACTGCTGAGAAGGTGATCGGCTGCAAGCTCCCATCTCTCTAGGATCTGTACATCTCCAGGACCCGGAGGCGTGCTGGCCGGATCATAGCCGATCCCTCACACCCTGGTCACGTACTGTTTGCCCCTCTCCCCTCAGGTAGAAGACTTCGGTCCATCCAGACTAAAACCTCCCGTCACATGAACAGCTTCTTCCCCTCTGCCATCAGACTGCTGAACACTAAGTGACTTATTGACTCTCGTGCACTATGTACAGCAGCTCAACCAGACTCATGTCAATCATCACTGTTTTCTTCCTGCATTACCGACTGCACTATATTGTTCTCCACATTATCTGCTGCTTGCTAATATATTTAAACTGCTGACTAGTATTACTCACTCTTATTCTACACTTTATTGCATGTATAGTTTATTTCTTTTATTTTATCATGTTGAATGTTGCAGCATTGCACCGAGACAAATTCCTAGTTTGTGTACTACATGAACAATGGCAATAAATCTGATTCTGATTCTGATTCTGTGAAGGGCCAGACTAAGAACGATCCAACAGACTCTCATAAAGAATGCTCGAACAAGGATTCAGTGTACCCCACCCAGTATGGGGTTTCCGGGGCCCCACCCTGGAGACAGGCGTGGGGGAGGGGCTCAATGGCTACCACCTGGTGACCGGGTTTCTGCCCATGGGACCTGGCTGGGCTCAGCCCGAAGGAGTTACATGGGTCCGCCCTCCAGTGAGCTCACTACCTGCTGGAGGGACCATGGGGGTCCGGTGCTATGTGGATCGGGTGGTGGTCAAAGGCAGAGACCTTGGTGGTCTGATCCCAGGCTTCCGATACTGGCTTTTGGGATGTGGAATGTCACCTCTTTGGTGGGGAAGGAGCCTTAGTTGGTGCATGAGGTTGAGAGATACTGGCTAGATATAGTCAGCCTCACCTCAACACACAGCTCTGGTTCTGGAACCAGTCTCCTGGAGAGGGGCTGGAGCTTGGCCTACTCTGGAGTTGCCCTGGGTGAGAGGCAATGATCAGGGGTAGGTATTCTTGTATCCCCCCACCTTGCTGCCTTGATATTGGAGTTTTCCCCAGTGAATGAAAGGGTTGTTTCCCTGCGTCTTCGGGTTGGGAAACGGGTGCTGACCATCATTTGTACCTATGCACCAAATGATGGTTCAGAGTACCCACCCTTTTTGGAGTCTCTGACTGGGGTTCTGGAGAGTGCTCCTCTTGAAGACTCCATTGTCCTACTGGGGGACTTCAATGTGCACTTGGGCAACAACAGTGAAACCTGGAGAAGGGTGATTGGGAGGAATGGCTTGCCCAATCTGACTCCAAATAGTGTTCAGTTATTGGACTGCTGTGCCAACCACAGTTTGTCCATAACAAACACCATGTTCAAGCATCAGGGTGTCCATATGTGCACTGGCACCAGGCACCAGGACACCCTAGGTTGCAGGTCGATGATCGATTTTGTTATCGTGTCATCAGACCTCCAACCATATGTCTTGGACACCCGGGTAAAGAGAGGTGCAGAGCTGTCAACTGATCACTACCTGGTGGTGAGTTGGATCCGATGGCAGGGGAGGAAGCCATTCAGACCTGGTAGACCCAAACGTATAGTGAGGGTGTGCTGGGAACGTCTGGCTGAGGCCCCTGTCCGGGAGGTCTTCAACTCCCACCTCCGGAAGAACTTCAACCACATTCCGAGGGAGTCTGGAGACATGCAGTCTGAATGGGCCATGTTCTCCACCTCTGTTGTTGAAGCGGCGGCCCAGAGCTGCGGCTGCAAGGTGGTCGGTGCATCTCGTGGCGGCAACCCCCGAACCAAGTGGTGGACACCAGTGGTGAGGGGGGCCATTAAGCTGAAGAAGGAGTCCTATCAAGCTTGGTTGGCTTGTGGGACTCCCGAAGCAGCTGAGGTGTACCGGCAGGCCAAGCAGAGTGCAGCTCGGGTGGTTGCTGAAGCAAAAACCCGGGTATGGGAGGAATTCAGTGAGGCCATGGAACAAGACTTTCGGTCGGCCTCGAAGAGATTCTGGCAAACTGTCCGGTGGCTCAGGAGGGGAAAGCAGCTCCCTGTCCACACTGTGTATGGTGCGGATGGGACACTGTTGACTTCGACTGGGGATATCATTGGGCGGTGGAAGGAATACTTCGAGGATCTCCTCAATCCCACTGATACGCCTTCCACAGAGGAAGCAGAGTTTGGGGACGAGTGGGATGACTCGCCTATCACAGGGGCTGAGGTCGCCAAGGTGGTTAAAAATCTCATTGGTGGCCGGGCCCCGGGGGTGGATGAGATTCACCCTGAGTACCTCAAGGCCCTGGATGTTGTTGGGCTGTCATGATTGACACGCCTCTGCAACATTGCGTGGAGGTCGGGGGCAGTGCCTTTGGCATGGCAAACCGGGGTGATGGTCCTTCTCCTCAAAAAAGGGGACCGGAGGGTGTGCTCCAACTTTAGAAGGATCACACTCCTCAGCCTCCCTGGGAAGGTCTATGCCAAGGTACTGGAGAGGAGAGTCCGGCCGTTGGTTGAACCTTGGATTCAGGAGGAGCAATGTGGTTTTCGTCCTGGCCATGACACATCGGACCAGCTCTTTACCCGCTCGAGAATTCTTGAGGGTTTGTGGGAGTTTGCCCAACCAGTTTACATGTGTTTTGTGGACTTGGAGAAGGCATTTGACCGTGTCCCTCGTGGTTTTTTGTGGGGGGTGCTTCGGGAGTATGGGGTATCGTGCTTGTTATTACGAGCTATTCGGTCTCTGTACGACCGTTGTGAGAGTTTGGTTCGTATTGCCAACACTCGGTCGGAGTCATTCCCAGTGAGAGTTGGACTCCGCCAGGGCTGCCCTTTGTCACCGATCCTGTTCATAATTTTTATGGACAGGATTTCTAGGCGCAGCCAGGGAACAGAGGGTGTCATGCTTGGTGACCACAGGATCTCATCTCTGTTGTTTGCAGATGATGTTGTCCTGTTGGCTTCATCCAGCAATGACCTACAGCTCTTGCTGGGATGGTTTGCCTCTGAGTGTGAAGCGGCTGGGATGAGAATCAGCACTTCCAAGTCCGAGTCCATGGTCCTCAGCTGGAAAAAGGTGGATTGTCCTCTCTGGGTTGGGGACAGGCTCCTGCCCCAAGTGGAGGAGTTTAAGTATCTTGGGGTCTTATTCACGAGTGAGGGGAAAATGGAGTGAGAGATTGACAGATGGATTGGAGCAGCATCTGCAGTGATGCGGACGTTGTACCGGTCTGTTGTGGTGAAGAGGGAGCTTAGTTCTAAGGCAAAGCTGTCGATTTACCAGTCAATCTACATTCCTACTCTCACCTATGGTCACGAGCTTTGGGTAATGACCGAAAGAACAAGATCGCGGATACAAGCGGCTGAAATGAGCTTTCTCCGTAGGATTGCTGGACTCACCCTCAGAGATAGGGTGAGGAGCTCAGTCATCCAGGAGAGGCTCAGAGTAGAACCGCTGCTCCTCCACATTGAAAGGAGTCAGTTGAGGTGGTATGGGCATCTGATTAGGACGCCTCCCACTTGAGGTGTTTCAGGCACGTCTGGGAGGAGACCCCGGGGCAGACGCAGGACTCGGCGGAGAGACTATGTCTCTCAGCTGGTCTGGGAACGCCTTGGTATCCTCTCTGAAGAGCTGGAGCAGGTGGCTGGGGAGAGGGAAGTCTGGGCTTCTCTGCTTGAACTGCTGCCTCCGCGACCCGGACCTCCGGAAAAGCGGTAGAAGATGGATGGATGAATGGATTAAAAGTTAGTACAAGGGGAGTTTATAAACAATATACAGTACATACACAGGTGGACAAAATTGTTGGTACCCCTCTGTTAATGAAAGAAAAACCCACAATGGTCACAGAAATAACTTGAATCTGACAAAAGAGGTAATAAATAAGAATTCTATGAAAATTAACCAATGAAAATCAGACAATGCTTTTGAATTGTGGTTCAACAGAATTATTTTAAAAAACAAACTCATGAAACAGGCCTGGACAAAAATGAGGTACCCTTAACGTAATATTTTGTTGAACAACCTTTTGAGGCAATCACCGCAATCAAACAATTTCTGTAATTGTCAATGAGACTTCTGCACCTCTCAGCAGGTATTTTGGCCCACTCCTCATGAACAAACTGCTCCAGTTGTCTTAGGTTTGAAGGGTGCCTTCTCCAGACGGCATGTTTCAGCTCCTTCCACAGATGTTCAATAGGATTTAGATCAGGGCTCATAGAAGGCCACTTTAGAATAGTCCAATGTTTCGCTCTTAGCCATTCTTGGGTGTTTTTAGCTGTGTGTTTTGGGTCATTATCCTGTTGCAAGACCCATGACCTGCGACTGAGACCAAGCTGTCTGACACTGGGCAGCACATTTCTCTCTAGAATACCTTGATAGTCTTGAGATTTCATTGTACCCTGCACAGATTCAAGATACCCTGTGCCAGATGCAGCAAAGCAGCCCCAGAACATAACAGAACCTCTTCCATGTTTCACAGTAGGGACAGTATTCTTTTCTTGGTATGCTTCATTTTTGTGTCTGTGAACATAAGAGCTGATGCACCTTGCCAGAAAGTTGCAGTTTTGTCTCGTCTGTCCATAGGACATTCTCCCAGAAGCTTTGTGGCTTGTCAACATGCAGTTTGGCAAATTCCAGTCTGGCTTTTTTATGATTTGTTTTCAACAGTGGTGTCCTCCTTGCTTGTCTCCCATGAAGTCCACTTTGGCTCAAACAATGGCGGATGGTGCAATCTGACACTGATGTACCTTGACCTTGGAGTTCACCATGAATGTGTTTAGAGGTTGTTCTGGGCTCTTTTGTTACCATTCGTATTATCCATCTCCTCCTGCGGCCACGTCCAGGGAGGTTGGCTACAGTCCCGTGGATCTTAAATTTCTGAATAATATGTGCAGCTGTAGTCACAGGAACATCAAGCTGCTTGGAGATGGTCTTATAGCCTTACCTTTCACATGCTTGTCTATAATTTTCTTTCTAATCTCCTGAGACAGCTCTCTCCTTTGCTTCCTCTGGTCCACGTTTAGTGTGGTAAACACCATGTCACCAAACAGCACAGTGACTACTTGTCACCATTTAAATAGGCCGACTGACTGATTACAAGTTTGTAGACACCAGTGATGCTAATTAGAGGACACATCTTGGTTGAACATGTCCCTATGGTCACATTATTTTCAATCTTTTCTAGGGGTACCATCATTTTTGTCCAGGCCTGTTTCATGAGATGGTTTTTTAAAGTAATTCTGTTGAACCACAATTCAAAAGCATTGTCTGATTTTCATTGGTTAATTTTCATAGAATTTTTATTTATCACCACTTTTGTCAGATTCAAGTTATTTCTGTGACCATTGTGGGTTTTTCTTTCATTAACAGAGGGGTACCAACAATTTTGTCCACGGCTGTATATATATGTACTGTTTAAAGCTCCTTTTGGCAAAGCAAATCTGTTTGGCACAATAAGGGAAGCAGATTTCTGTTCTGCTCACCTAGCTGCTTGACAGGACAAGGGGGAAAAAAAGACACTGTACTGAAGAAGCCTCCCCTTATCCCCATTGTGAACTCATTACTGAAGATGAAAGCTTTCGGTCAACAACAGCAGCTGAGAGGGCACTTGCACGGAAAGAAATCCAATCAATTCCTGCTAAGTCCCCAAAGAGTCATTTTGACCTTTTTGACTAAAAAAATTAACCTTCAGAAACTTGATATTAAAGTCTTTTAAAATGTCAAGACCTTTTAAATCAAGCCATCCATCCTGTTTTGTTTTTTCCTCATTAAAATTCCACATCAGTGAGAGCATTTCTTTATGTATTCATACCAGAAACCTGATCACACATATTTTCACTCCACAACATAACATTCACATAAAATATGAATTCTCCTCTCTAGCCAAATCCCTTGGTAGAGGCAAGGTAGAAGTTACACTTAGTAACTCACCCACTCACACTGCAACAGTATTCAGACACATAGCAACCAAGTAAGATGTGTGAAAAAGAATCAAGGAGAAGTCAGACTGCTACAGCAGAAAAAAAAGGGAGTGTAGCAATAGAAACTGGCGCAATAAAACATAAATACAAACAGATAATTCTTGGTGATGCAATAGAATGAGGAAATACAAAAATGTGAAGGAAGAGTACTTTCCTCCCCTCCCTGGTTAGCACTGTCAGGGCTAATATCTCATTATTAGTCTGAGATGGTGGCTTTCTGGAAGTCAGGGAGAGGTCAGGAAAACTCTAGAGAGGCAGACTAACACTGAGGCTCTCACTGAGTTTAATAGCATAAAAGTCCAGAGATATTCAAACACTGTGGGGACGAGTCCCAAAAGAGGATTCACCAGGATGAGCTCTTCTATAAAATGTGTGGGAACTTAAGTATTGCTGAAACATTAATTCATGTTGTTTAAAAATCACAGGAGAGGCAATCATTTGTCCAAAATGGACATTTATCATGGACATTAGCGATGAACATTTATGAAGAAGTCTATTGTATTTCTCTTACATTTCTTTTGGTTGCAAAAATATTTGCAACACAACACTGAGCAAGCCTTTATTCACAAGATCACTCCACAGGCTGTTACTGACGTATACCAGGAGGGGGGGCAAGAGTATCACTTGTCAGAGGTTGTCTATTTGTGTTTGCAGGCAGGTGGAAAAACTCCGGTTTCATGTCTGTTGCTGTGGATGAACAGCTCTGAGGGGACACATGAAGGGGGTTTCACCCAGCCACCACTCAGTATTAAACATACATACTCCAACCATACCACAGTCAGCTTTAGCCACAGTGTGTGTGTGTGTGTGTGTGTGTGTGTGTGTGTGTGTGTGTGTGTGTGTGTGTGTGTGTGTGTGTGTGGGCGAGAGGGAGAGAGAGAGTACCCTGGTATGTTCAGAATTCTGTGAGAAATTAACTAATTTCATTTCTTAAAAAAATCACTCCACTTCAGCAGTGTTCTAATAATCTTTAAATTATAGTTAATAACGGCGGTTTCTTCTATGTGGGAATTGTGATACTGTGTTGGACCCTTCATTTCCACAGGCAGGTGCTGTTTGAAAAGATATGGTCCTAAAAATGCAGACCTCTGTGACCTGGAAGTCCCGACCTTGTAGATATCCATCTGGGTAGATATTTCATGTCTGTTTCCAACAAAACAGACAAGCTAGAGTTGGATTTATTGTCTCAATTAGCCAACAATAATTGTGCTGATGGACTGACTCTGTTTTGTCTGAAAATGCCAAGATAAACGGAACGAAGCGTGTGAAAACTAACACAGAAATGTGCCGATGCTAAACTGCTGTTAGCAATAATTTAGTAATTTTAGTAAGTAAGACACAGGTTGGGTCTTGGGCCTCCATGGCACATAGCTGAGGACCACTACCATAGAGGGCAAAGACCCTGCAGGTTTTCTACCAGCCAGTCTCTTGCCCCATACGGCACATAGTTGTCCATCACTGATATATTGTCTGATTTAAGTTCCAAGCCAGGATGTCCATGTGGGGCCACCATAGACTAAATCTGATACTGTCTTATGGGTCCCATGTGGGTTTGTCTGTAGTTTCCATGTTGGTCCCATGTGTGTTTGCCCACAATGACTTTACCTGTGGCACGGGTAATCTGCTTACCCACTTTAACCCCAACTGGGCCCCACAAGGGTTTAAAGCAAACAAGCAGGTTTCAGTAACACTGCCACCATAAGTAAAGTCCATGTGGGCAAACTGCAGTGCATCCAGAAACTATTCACAGCGCTTCACTTTTTCCACATTTTGTTATGTTACAGCCTTATTCCAAAATGGATTAAATTCATTTTTTTCCTCAAAATTCTACACACAATACCCTATAATGACAATGTGAAAAAAGTTTTTTGAGATTTTTGCAAATCTATTAAAAATAAAAAACTAAGAAATCACATGTACATAAGTATTCACAGCCTTTGCCATGAAGCTCAATATTGAGCTCAGGTGCATCCTGTTTCCACTGATCATCCTTGAGATGCTTCTACAGCTTAATTGGAGTCCACCTGTGGTAAATTCAGTTGATTGGATATGATTTGGAAAGGCACACACCTGTCTATATAAGGTCCCACAGCTGATAGTGCATGTCAGAGCACAAACCAAGTATGAAGTCAAAGGAATTGTCTGTAGACCTCCGAAACAGGATTATCTCGAGGCACAAATCTGGGGAAGGGTACAGAAACATTTTTGCTGCTTTGATGGTCCCAATGAGCACAGTGGCTTTCATCATCCATAAATGGAAGAAGTTCGGAACCACCAGGACTCTTCCTAGAGCTGGCCGGCTGTCTAAACTGAGCAAATGGGGGAGAAGGGCCTTAGTCAGGGAGGTGACCAAGAACCCGATGGTCACTCTGTCAGGGTTCCAGCATTCCTCTGTGGAGCGAGGAGCACCTTCCAGAAGGACAACCATCTCGGCAGTATGGTAGAGTGGCCAGATGGAAGCCACTCCTTAGTAAAAGACGCATGGCAGCCCACCTGGAGTTTGCCAAAAGGCACCTGAAGGACTCTCAGACCATGAGAAACAAAATTCTCTGATCTGATGAGACAAAGATTGAATTCTTTGGTGTGAACGCCAGGCATCATGTTTGGAGGAAACCAGGCACCGTTCATAACCACGCCAGTGTTTGGAATAGCATCGTGCTGTGGGGATGTTTTTCAGCACCAGGAACTGAGAGACTAGTCAGGATAGAGGGAAAGATGAATGCAGCAAAGTACAGAGACATCCTGGATGAAAACCTGCTCCTGAGCACTCTTGACCTCTGACTGAGGCGACAGTTCATCTTTCAGCAGGACAACAACCCTAAGCACACAGCCAAGATATCAAAGGAGTGGCTTCAGGACAACTCTGTGAATGTCCTTGAGTGGCCCAGCCAGAGCCCAGACTTGAATCCAACTGAACATCTCTGGAGAGATCTGAAAATGGCTGTGCACTGACGCTTCCCATCCAACCTAATGGAGCTTGAGAGGTGCTGCAAAGAGGAGTGGGCAAAACTGCCCAAAGATAGAATCATTTTCAACAAGACTTGAGGCTGTAATTGCTGCCAAAGGTGCATCAACAAAGTATTTAGCAAAGGCTGTGAACACTTATGTACATGTGATTTCATAGTTTTTTATTTTTAATAAACTAGTACCGTACATTCGTACCAAAATGTACGGTACTAGTTTATTAAAAAAAAAAAAAAAAAAAACTATTAGAGGGAGGAGTTCGGTGAGGCCATGGAACAAGACTTTCGGTCGGCCTCAAAGAGATTCTGGCAAACTGTTCGGCAGCTCAGGAGGGGAAAGCAGCTCCCCGTCCACACTGTGTATTGTGCGGATGGGACACTGTTGACTTCGACTGGGGATATCGTCGGGCGGTGGAAGGAATACTTCGAGGATCTCCTCAATCCCACTGATACGCCTTCCACAGAGGAAGCAGGGTTTGGGGACGAGGGGGATGACTCGCCTATCACAGGGGCTGAGGTCGCCAAGGTGGTTAAAAATCTCATTGGTGGCCGGGCCCCGGGGTGGACGAGATTCACCCTGAGTACCTCAAGGCCCTGGATGTTGTTGGGTTGTCATGGTCGACACGCCTCTGCAACATTGCGTGGAGGTTGGGGGCAGTGCCTTTGGCATGGCAAACTGGGGTGGTGGTTCCTCTCTTCAAAAAAGGGGACCGGAGGGTGTGCTCCAACTTTAGAGGGATCACACTCCTCAGCCTCCCTGGGAAGGTCTATGCCAAGGTACTGGAGAGGAGAGTCCGGCCGTTGGTCGAACCTTGGATTCAGGAGGAGCAATGTGGTTTTCGTCCTGGCTGTGGCACATCGGACCAGCTCTTTACCCTCTCGAGAATTCTTGAGGGTTCGTGGGAGTTTGCCCAACCAGTTTACATGTGTTTTGTGGACTTGGAGAAGGCATTTGACCGTGTCCCTCGTGGATTTTTGTGGGGGGTGCTTCGGGAGTATGGGGTATCGGGCTTGTTGTTACGAGCTATTCGGTCTCTGTACGACCGTTGTGAGAGTTTGGTTCGTATTGCCAACACTCGGTTGGAGTCATTCCCAGTGAGAGTTGGACTCCGCCAGGGCTGCCCTTTGTCACCGATCCTGTTCATAATTTTTATGGACAGGATTTCTAGGCACAGCCAGGGAATGGAGGGTGTCATGCTTGGTGACCACAGGATCTCATCTCTGTTGTTTGCAGATGATGTTGTCCTGTTGGCTTCATCCAGCAATGACCTACAGCTCTTGCTGGGACGGTTTGCCGCTGAGTGTGAAGCGGCTGGGATGAGAAACAGCACTTCCAAGTCCGAGTCCATGGTTCTCAGCCGGAAAAAGGTGGATTGTCCTCTCTGGGTTGGGGACAGGCTCCTGCCCCAAGTGGAGGAGTTTAAGTATCTTGGGGTCTTGTTCACGAGTGAGGGGAAAATGGAGCGAGAGATCGACAGACGGATTGGAGCAGCATCTGCAGTGATGCGGACGTTGTACCGGTCTGTTGTGGTGAAGAGGGAGCTTAGTTCTAAGGCAAAGCTGTCGATTTACCAGTCAATCTACGTTCCTACTCTCACCTATGGTCACGAGCTTTGGGTAATGACCGAAAGAACGAGATCGCGGATGCAAGCGGCTGAAATGAGCTTTCTCATTTTTTAGGATTGCTGGATTCACCCTCAGAGATAGGGTGAGGAGCTCAGTCATCCGGGAGAGGCTCAGAGTAGAACCGCTGCTCCTCCACATTGAAAGTAGTCAGTTGAGGTGGTATGGACATCTGATTAGGATGCCTCCTGGACGCCTCCCACTTGAGGTGTTTCAGGCACGTCCCACTGGGAGGAGACCCGGGGGCAGACCCAGGACTCGGTGGAGAGACTATGTCTCCCAGCTGGTCTGGGAACGCCTTGGTATCCCCTCTGAAGAGCTGGAGCAGGTGACTGGGGAGAGGGAAGTCTGGGCTTCTCTGCTTGAACTGCTGCCTCCGCGACCCGGACCTCCGGAAAAGCGGTAGAAGATGGATGGATGGATGGATGGATAGTACCGTACATACCCGTGCATACCTGTCCATGCCCGTAGAAACCAAGTATAAGCAAGTATTTCTGCATGCCCGTTGCTGAAGGGTCTCCTCCTGTCTCAGACAGTTGCGTTGTTCACAGTCATGCCTGCGGCGTACTGGTGAAACCTGAGATGTTTCACGTTCCTGGCATCCTTTCTGACGTGCAGCAGTTCTCATTCTATTGCTCTCCATCTGGTGGGTCTTCTTCTTCTTCGTTCAGACCACTGGTTGAGGGATAGGTGCATCGTAATTCCAGTTCATGGGCACGATCCTGAAAATAGATCTGAGCAAAAAGTGACTTTTGACCTTGTTCAGGAAGGCCCGTGCATGCCCATTGAAACCAAGAAACCAGAGCACCCAGAGAAAATGAGCGCTTTGCTTGACATTTTACACATTTGTAGTGTAGACTGGCATTCGTCAAGGTTACACATTTGCCATCGTGTAGGCATCGCGAGTCGTCCTATGATGCCTGAGTTCATAGGACATCCTATGATGATGAGGCAGAGATCATAGGACTTCCTATGATGTCCTATAAATGGGCTTTAAAGTCTGTCGTACCCTATACTGGTGAAGGGTGTCCTTCTGTCTCAGACGGGTGCAATGTACTGCTGGAACCTCAGGTGTTTCATCTTCATGGCATCTTTTCTGACGTGCAGCAGTTGTCCTCATTCTATTGCTCTCCATTTGGTGGGTCTTCTTCTTCATTGAGACCACTGGTTGAGGGATAGGTGCGTCGTTAATTTCAGTTCATGGAAAGGATCATTAAAATAGATCTGAGCAAAAAATCATGTTGCCTGATGTCACTGTATATGACATCATAAAGACATGAAGGCAGGCTTGATGTATATGACATCATAAAGACATGTCTATGTGCTGTCATATAGGCATTGCGAGTCATCCTATGC
This sequence comes from Pholidichthys leucotaenia, assembly GCA_020510985.1. Taxonomy (NCBI): domain Eukaryota; kingdom Metazoa; phylum Chordata; class Actinopteri; order Cichliformes; family Pholidichthyidae; genus Pholidichthys; species Pholidichthys leucotaenia. The sequence continues at coordinate 405,981,168 of CM035838.1, forward strand.
ACGGTGCTGCATGGGCTGCACGGTGGCGCAGTGGTTTAGCACTGTGGCAGCACAGTTTTACCCTCGGCCGGGGGACCGCGGGGATCATGAGATCGTGGGTTTGATCCCAGCCCCCGACCAACAGTGAGCTGTGTGGAGTTTGCATGTTCTCCCCGTGTTGCGCGGGTTTACTCCGGGATTTCTCCGGTTTCCTCCCGCACACCAAAAAAAAAAAAACATGTAGGTTTAGGGCGCTCGCGCACGCAGCGACCAGCAGCCGGTGGCTTGTCACCAGACTGCAAACCAAGTCTACCTACGGGTACAAATAAGTAACAAAAAAAAAAAAATAAAAAAAAAAAAAATCCTATGATGCCTGAGTTCATAGGACGTCATATGATACTCAGGCAGAGATCATAGGCCATCCTATGATGTCCTATAAACGTGACAGAGAGACAGACAGACAGACAGACACACACACACACACACACACGCGCGCGCGCACACACACACAGATTTCTTGCTTTAATAGAGTGATTTGCAAAAATTTCAAAAAACTTTTTTCACATTGTCATTATAGGGTATTGTGAGCAGAATTCTGAGGAAAAAAATGAATTTAATCCCTTTTGGGATAAGGCTGTAACATATCAAAATGTGAAAAAAGTGAAGTGCTGTGAATACTTTCTGGATGTCCTGTACATGGGACCAACATGGAAACCACAGACAAACCCACATGGGACCCATAAGACAGCCCAGGTTTAACCTATAGTGGCCCCACATGGACATCCTAGCTGGGTCATCATATACTTTATTCCATATGCCACAGGCATGCATGGGTGTAAAAAAAAACAAAACAATTACTATAAATTTATTTTACTGAGTTTTTTTTTTTCTTTTACATCAGTAGACCCAAAAACTTGGCATCCACCCATGCATCTTCTCCAGCTTATCTGGGGTGTGGGTCTTGGAGGCAGCAGTCCAAGCAGAGTAGCCCAGACTGCCGCCCAGTTCACATAGCACCATGATCCCCATGATCCCTCCTGCAGGTGGTGAGCCCATTGGACCCATGTGGCTCCTTTGGGAATGCTGGGTCCTTGATGTAACTTTTTTCACAGGGATCCGCTGGACCACTCCTAGTCTGGTCCTAAACACAGTAACCAATTTCCCTTGGCAAGCTGCCCTGACAACATAGCTCCTAGGATCACTAGGGCACGCAACCACCTTCTCCCACGATAAGGTGGGCATCCACAGAGGGATAAAAACGTAGTATCAGATACTAATAAGCAGACAAGAAAGGGAAAATAACTTCAGTAATTAAGAAAAACAATTACTTAACTGGTAAGCTCTTTATGACACAGTAATCTATAACTAATCCTATAGTTAAAACTTTGAAAATATTTTAACAGGCTACAACACTATAAACATACAAGAGATCATACTTAGCAGGGAGGAGACCCTGCAGACAACTGTGGTCCAGTACTTTAAGCCTTCATAAAATCTTAATTTGTGCGTGAGTACAAAGAAAACATTGATAGACCAAAATAGGTTGCAATGTCATTGTGACTTTGCTTGAGTGAAGGTAGTTTGTGGTGTGAGGCATCCTAACTGTAGACACAAAACAGATGGCATCAACTGTGGTCGACCCCCATAAGAGACGACAGCAGAATTCCTCGTCTTTTCTTCAGCAAACCCAATTTTTCTCTTTTTTATTAGCATGAGACAAAGTACCATGTTATTTTCTGTCTAAGCCTTTATGTATCTTTATTCTGTCCCTTTTTCTTTTAAACATTGCACTGCAAGGGCTGGCATGTGTGCAGATGTGCAGATGTGGGAGTAAAAAAAATAATAAATTAAATCAGTCAACCCCACATTACTCAATCTTGATGCCAACATAACTTACAGTAGTTAATATTTAAGACAGTAACCATACTTACAATTATGGAGGGACATTTACTCTGCAGCCAACTTTTACTTATAGGCATCAAACGTACAGACAAGGCAAATGTTGAGTTTTATTTATATTTGTGACAGCTCAGGGAATGTGAGGCTGGGAGAAGCTGGGGGGTTGTCGGGTTCAGCTCTTCGTCAGTCCCTGCCACCGGGTGACTGCGTGTCAGTTTTAGCAAACGTACCGGTTCACACTGCTTGGCCTGTTGTGCTAGTGGCTACCAGCGTGTGATTACAGAGACCGATTCTGACAACCACAAAGGGATTGAAAAGATAGAAAACTGGGTTGATAGCTGGAAAGAAAAAAAGGAAGAACAGTCCCAAAAACAGTTAAAAGGCAAGAAAAGCTGAGAGCTGCTCTGAAAAATGATACGTAAAAGAACTGAAGGCATACTAAACAGCATATAAAATAAACCCACAGTTCTTTCCTAACCATAAGCAGGTATTTCTAGTGCCTATAACATTCCAGCTGACTTGGCACATCTCTCTTCCATATGTTTAATGAACAAAATTTATTGGCAGTAAATTCACTATGGGTCATTACAAATACTTTTATTTGAAAGTACCAAATAGTCACACAGTGAGGAGAAAAAGGAAATCGTGAATAATAAAAAAGATGCATGAAGAATCGTTTGATAATCATATGGAAGCCCTCTGAATCATAATCGAATCGTGAGGTGGCTAGAGAGCCCCATGCCTACTCAACTCCTCCGGACATCGCTTTTGAGTCGTTTTTTCTTCAGTGTCTCTGGAAAAAAACCCACCAATGTACTTCATGTCAAATTTAAAAAGTGGCCCACAGTTCCATCCATCCATCCATCTTCTACCGCTTTTCCAGAGGTCAGAGTCGTGGAGGCAGCAGTTCAAGCAGAGAAGCCCAGACTTCCCTCTCCCCAGCCACCTGCTCCAGCTCTTCAGAGACGATACCAAGGCGTTCCCAGACCAGCTGGGAGACATAGTCTCTCCACCGAGTCCTGGGTCTGTCCCGGGGTCTCCTCCCAGTGGGACGTGCCCAAAACACCTCAAGTGGGAGGTGTCCAGGAGGCATCCTAATCAGATGCCCATACCACCTCAACTGACTCCTTTCAATGTGGAGGAGCAGCGGTTCTACTCTGAGCCTCTCCCGGATGACTGAGCTCCTCACCTTATCTCTGAGGGTGAGTCCAGCAATCCTACGGAGAAAGCTCATTTCAGCCGCTTGTATCCACGATCTTGTTCTTTCAGTCATTACCCAAAGCTCGTGACCATAGGTGAAAGTAGGAACGTAGATTGACTGGTAAATCGACAGCTTTGCCTTAGAACTCAGCTCCCTCTTCACCACAACAGACCGGTACAACATCCGCATCACTGCAGATGCTGCTCCAATCCGTCTGTCAACCTCTTGCTCCATTTTCCCCTCACTCATGAATAAGACCCCAAGATACTTAAACTCCTCCACTTGGGGCAGGAGCCTGTCCCCGACCCAGAGAGGACAATCCACCTTTTTCTGGCTGAGGACCATGGACTCGGACTTAGAGGTGCTGATTCTCATCCCAGCCGCTTTACACTCACACCCCCTCATGGATCATCACCTTATCGTGGTGGGGGGTTTGAGTGCCCCAGTGATCCCAGGAGCTATGTTGTCCGGGGCAATTTGCCTCTGATAGGGCCACCCAAGACAAACTGGTCCTGGGTGAAGGGCCAGACTAAGAACGATCCAACAGACTCTCATGATAAATTCTAGATCGAGGATTCAGTGTACCCCGCCCGGTATGAGGTTACCAGGGCCCCACCCTGGAGCCAGGCCTGGGGGAGGGGCTCGATGGCTAGCATCTGGTGGCCGGGTTTCCACCCATGGGACCCAGCTGGGCTCAGCCAGAAGGAGTTACATGGGTCCGCCCTCCAGTGGGCTCACCACCTGCAGGAGGGATCATGGGGGTCCGGTGCTATGTGGATTAGGTGGCAGTCAAAGGCGGAGACCTTGGCAAACTGATCCCAAGCTTTCTAACCTGGCTTTTGGTACGTGGCCCACAGTTTCTGTTTATTAATTCACAGAATAAACAAGCGCGTATCCTCTATGCTTGTCCTGTCAGTTCACAATTAAAACTGAAAATGTAAAAAAAAACAGAAGCTATTCGGTGTCTTATCATATGATGAAATTTAAAATGATGGGTAATAATAGACTGTAATGGAATTTTTCAGCTTTGTCAGTGACAAGGACAGACAATGTGAAATTGTAGCACACTTTCTGAGTGTGCCCATGTGTAGCCCTATGTCCTGAACAAGCGACTTGCCCCAGCATGTTTTTAAAACACATAACTTAAACAGTGATAGGATGCCACTGACTTTAGACATGATGTTAGTCAAAATCACAATGCCAGAAAATGGCACTGTACCGACTTTGCACCCACTGCACCACTTTTAAAAGACGCCACTGCTACAGTTTAAAGTGTGTGCATAGTCATTTTATTGTTTGATCCAATAATACAGATGAAAAGGAACATATGTTTTAAATAACTGTACATATAAGGAAAATTGTGTTAATTTGGGTTGTATACAAGTTGAAATGTGTGTTTTTAATGACTGTTCTTTGTTTATTGCTTTTTTCTGTTTTTGGTGTGTTTTCATTTTTAATATGCTTTTATTAAAATCGGTATAATTGCCCAACAACATCCAGGGCCTTGAGGTACTCAGGGCAAATCTCGTCCACCCCCGGGGCCTGGCAACCAAGGAGATTTTTAACCACCTTGGTGACCTCAGCTCCTGTGATAGGCGAGTCATCCCCCTCGTCCCCAAACCCTGCTTCCTCTGTGGAAGGCGTATCAGTGGGATTGAGGAGATCCTCGAAGTATTCCTTCCACCGCCCGACGATATCCCCTGTCGAAGTCAACAGTGTCCCATCCGCACCATACACAGTGTGGACAGGGAGCTGCTTTCCCCTCCTGAGCCACCGGACAGTTCGCCGGAATCTCTTCGAGGCCGACCGAAAGTCTTGTTCCATGGCCTCACAGAACTCCTCCCATACCCGGGTTTTTGCTTCAGCAACCACCCGAGCTGCACTCCGCTTGGCCTGCCAGTACACCTCAGCTGCTTCGGGAGTCCCACAAGCCAACCAAGCTTGATAGGACTCCTTCTTCAGCTTAATGGCTCCCCTCACCACTGGTGTCCACCACTTGGTTCGGGGGTTGCCACCACGAGATGCACCAACCACCTTGCGGCTGCAGCTCTGGGCCGCCGCTTCAACAACAGAGGTGGAGAACATGGCCCATTCAGACTCTATGTCTCCAGACTCCATCGGAATGCGGTTGAAATTCTTCCAGTGGTGGGAGTTGAAGACCTCCCGGACAGGGGCCTCAGCCAGACGTTCCCAGCACACCCTCACTATACGTTTGGGTCTACCAGGTCTGAATGGCTTCCTCCCCTGCCATCGGATCCAACTCACCACCAGGTGGTGATCAGTTGACAGCTCTGCACCTCTCTTTACCCGGGTGTCCAAGACATACGGTCGCAGGTCTGATGACACGTTAACAAAATCGATCATCGACCTGCGACCTAGGGTGTCCTGGTGCCAGGTGCACATATGGACACCCTTATGCTTGAACATGGTGTTCGTTATGAACAAACTGTGGCTAGCACCGAAGTCCAATAACTGAACACCACTCGGGTTCAGATCAGGCAGGCCGTTCCTCCCAATCACCCCCCTCCAGGTTTCACTGTCTTTGCCCACGTGCGCATTGAAGTCCCCCAGTAGGACAATGGATTCTCCAAGAGGAGCACCCTCCACAACCCAGTCAGAGACTCCAAAAAGGGTGGGTACTCTGAAACATCATTTGGTGCATAGGCACAAATGATGGTCAGGACCCGTTTCCCAACCCGAAGGTGCAGGGAAGCAACCCTTTCGTCCACCGGGGAAAACTCCAATATAGAAGCAGCAAGGTGGGGGGATACAAGAATACCCACCCCTGCTCGTCGCCTCTCGCCCGGGGCAACTCCAGAAAAGGCCAAGCTCCAGCCCCTCTCCAGGAGACTGGTTCTGGAACCGGAGCTGTGTGTTGAGGTGAGGCCGACTATATCTAGCCGGTATCTCTCAACCTCGTACACCAGCTCAGGCTCCTTCCCCACCAGAGAGGTGACATTCCACATACCAAAAGCCAGTTTAGAAAGCTTGGGATCAGTCCGCCAAGGTCTCCGCCTTTGACCGCCACCTAATCCACATAGCACCGGACCCCCATGATCCCTCCTGCAGGTGGTGAGCCCACTGGAGGGCAGACCCATGTAACTCCTTCGGGAAGACTCTTTCAGAAGTCAAAGCTGGCTACACCTTTTTCTGGAGTGGCCAGTGCAGCGAAGAATGCCGTGAAGCAGGAGTGGGTTTAGCGATCAGATCCAATCTGATCAGCCAGTTTACCAGCCTCCCCAAAGGAACCAACGACCGCCTCATGACCCTGCGGCTTCCCCTCCGAGGACAATGCCATGCCACATTCATCAGTGCGTATGCCCCCACCATGACAAACCCAGATGAGATCAAAGACAAGTTTTACAAGAACTTAGACACTCTCATTGAAGGCGTACCAAAGGAGGACAAACTCATTGTTCTTGGAGACTTTAATGCCAGAGTTGGTACAGACTACCAGACATGGGAGGGAGTCCTTGGGAGAAATGGAGTTGGAAAGTCCAACAGCAACGGTCTTCGCCTGTTGAAGATGTGTGTCTTTCATGACCTTCTGATCACCAATATTGTCTACCGCTTGCCAAATCGCAACAAGACCTCCTGGATCCATCCACACAGCAAGCATTGACATCTGATTGATTACATCACTGTGAGAAGTAGAGACAGGCAGGACATTAGAGTGACGAAGGTGATGTGTGGCACAGACTGCTGGATGGATCACAGACTCATTCTCTCAAAGCTCAACATGCACATCCAGCCCAAACGGCGTCCACAAGGGAAAAAGGCAAACAAGTGACTCAATGTCAGCAAGCTGGAACAGCACTCTGTGTGACAGAACCTCAGTGAGGACCTGGACAGCAAGTTTAATCAGCTCCACCTTGGGGCGTACAGAGCAGAAGAAGACTGGGCAGCTTTCAGAGACAAGGTGTACAACACCTCACTCACTCATCTGGGCCAGAACACGCACAAACACCAAGACTGGGTCAATGAAAACGATGAGGGCATCCAAAAGCTGCTTGTTGAGAAGCGTGAAGCCCACAGAGCGTACCAGCAAGACAGCAGATCTTCCTCTAAGAAGGCAACCTTCAACTCCATTAAAGGAAAGGTGCAGGCAAAGCTCAGAAAGATGCAGGACTTCTGGCCCAGCAAAAAGCCAGATGAAATACAGCAGTACGCTGACAGCAACAACTCCAAACGCTTCTACGATGCCCTTAAGACTGTCTACGGGCCTCAGTCTTCTGTGAACATCACTTCTGCTCATTGTTGACGGGTCCACTCTCCTCACCAACAGGAACACAGTCCCAGAAAGATGGGCAGAACATTTCAGCAGACCTTCGTCCATCAATGCAGAAGCCATCAATTGCATGCCCCAAGTAGAGGTAAACACGTCTCTGGCAGAACCTCCAATGGAATCAGAAGTCCAAAAAGCAATCAAACTCCTTTTGAACAGCAAAGCACCAGGCTCTGACTCCATCCCCACTGAAATCTACAAGGCAGGAGGACCAGTTCTAATACAGAAACTCACCAAGCTCTTTCAGACCATGTGGCAGTAGGACGTTATCCCCCAGGAGCTCAAGGACGCCTCCATTGTCCATCTCTACAAGAGAAAAGGAAACAGGCAGTCCTGTGACAACCACCATGGAATCTCTCTCCTCGCCATTACCAGCAAGATCCTCACAAGAGTCCTGCTCAACCGCTTTATTCAGCACATGAAAGGCAGTCACCTGCCAGAGAGCCAGTGCAGCTTGAGAGAGGGTTGTGGAACTGCTGACATGATCTTCGCTGCACGCCAACTTCAGGAGAGTGTCAAGAGCAGAACAGGGACCTCTACACAACATTTGTAGATCTGACCTACGCTTTTGATGCCGTCAGTCGTGAGGGGCTGTGGAAGATCATGGCAAACTTCGGCTGCCCAGACAAGTTCATCAGCATGGTGCGCCAGTTCCACGATGGCATGCTTGCTTGAGTACTGGACGATGGACACTCCTCCGAAGCTTTCCCAGTCACCAACAGGGTCAAGCAGGGCTGTGTACTCGCACCCACACTTTTCAGCATGATGTTCACAGCCATGCTGTCTGATGCCTTCTGCAACAATGAGGAAAGCACCATCAGGATCAGGTACAGGCTAGACGGCAGGCTCTTCAACCTGCGGAGGCTCCAAGCCAAAACCAAGGTGGAAGGGGACTCAGTGCACAACTCCCTGTTCGTAGACGACTGCACACTCAATGCCGCTACAGAGGCCCAGATGGAGCAGAGCATGAACCACTTCTCTACTGCTTGCAACAACTGTGGGCTCACAATCAGTACAAAGAAAACCAAGGTGCTGCACCAACCTGCATCGCAGAAGACTTACGTGGAACCAGCCATCACTGTCAACAAGGAGACCCTCAAGGCTGTCCACAAGTTCACATACCTCAGCAGCACACTCTCTGGGTCTGTCAACATCGACGACGAGGTCGATTCGCACATTGCCAAGGCAAGCTCAGCATTTGGACGACAACATGCAACAGGGTGGGAAAGGAGAGGCATCAGGCTGACCACAAAACTGAAGGTGTACAAGGCAGTTGTGCTGCCTTCCCTACTGTCTGCCTGTGAGACCTGCACAGTCTATGAGCGCCATGCCAGAAAGCTAAATAGCTTCCACCTGAACTGCTTCAGAAAGCACCTGAAGATCACCTGGCAGGACAAAATCCTTGACACAGAGGTCCTCTCCCGAGCTGAGCTGTCTAGCATCCACACCCTGCTCAAGAGAGCCCAGATTAGGTGGGCTGGCCATCTTGTTCGTATGCCTGATTCACGCCTACCAAAGAAACTGTTCTACAGTGAACTAGCAGAGGGCAAGCGCTCAGAAGGTGGTCAGAAGAATAGCTACAAAGACACTCTTAAGGCCTCCCTGACTAGCTTTGACATCAGTCCTGACACCTGGGAGACCCTAGCATTGGACTGACCAGACTGGCGTAGCCGTACCTGCACGGTGGCGCAGTGGTTAGCACTGCGGCAGCACAGTTTACCCTTGGCCGGGGGATTGTGGGGATCGTGGGATCGTGGGTTCGATCCAGCCCCTGACCAACAGTGATCTGTGTGGAGTTTGCATGTTCTCCCCGTGTTGCGTGGGTTTACTCCGGGATTTCTCCGGTTTCCTCCCACATGCCAAAAACATGCATGTTAGGTTAATTGGCTGTTCTAAATTGTCCCTAGATATTTGTTTCCTATAGGCCCTTAGAATAGAGGGTTAGTATTAATGAAAGCGCTTTGAGTGGTCTTTGTGACTAGAAAAGCGCTATATAAGTGCAAGTTAGTTAGTTAGTTAGTTAGTACCAGCAAAGGTGCTGCCTCCTTTAAGCTGAACAGGATTGCCAAGGCCCAGAGAAAACGTGAGCTTCGCAAGTCCAGAGCCACCCCTGTATCTTCTGCCCACGCAGACCACCTGTACCCAACCTGTGGCAGAGCCTTCCATGCCTGCATCGGACTAATCAGCTACAGCCGGACACACCGCACCCAGTCCTCTTCCCTGTGATGTCCTTGGTCATCGTTGAGAATGACGGACGAACAACTACAGACCCAACATACGTTGTCCATGACATCAACAGCTTTGACTTGACAGTAATGCAACGCTCCCCACATGAAAATGCATTGAAAGATGCCATTAAAAACACACCACTGTGCACTTCTTATAATGCTTCACAGTTAGCTGCTGCCTGTGCACATGCCTCTCTATAGCTGGCTCTTATTCAACCCTGACCACCACTGCCTTGGCCAGGAGCCACCTCCCTGCTAACTGCTGTAACATTCATACCAGCCTTGTTTCTACCACAGGGTCACTTTTGGCCATGCAGGTCAGACAGTCTCCATTTCCTCCATGTTTCATCTGTCCAACAAGCCACTAAAGGCCTCCACTCCAGGTCTTTTCTATATTTCAAGTGTATTTTGCAGGTTAAAAGTTTTAAAACATTTGTTCAGTGTCTATGTCTTAACATTTAATGGTAGCTAATAATCAACAGGCTTTCACAGTGTTATCTATCATAAGCCAACAATAATCATTAGCTAAAACAATACAGTATATATATATATATATATATATATATATATATATATATATATATATACATATATACATATATATATCTGAGTGTTGCTATCCCTGTGCTGTTGCAATCCTGGAATTTCCCCATTGTGGGACTAATAAAGGCTTATCTTATCTTATATATATATATATAATTTCTAATAAAAATGTAAGTAAAAACAAAATTAAAGGACATTCAGTACAAGAATATATATCGTGATTGTCACAGTCTGAGCATGGGGGGATTTCACCGTGCTTTGTTTCTTTGCTTTTTTGTTTTTTCCTTGTTTCTATTATTTATTTGCCCCCCCACCCCCACCCACCCCCGCCAGATGCCGTTGTGTTTCCCGCTCCTCTGCCAGACACTGTCCCTGTCAAATAAACTAATCTACTACTACTACACCATCGTGGTTCCCCTTCCTCTGCCAGACACCGTCGTGGTTCCCCCTCCTTTCCCAGATGCCGTCGTGGTTCCCTTTCCTCTGCCAGACGCCGTCGTGATTCCCCCTCCTCTGCCCAACATTGTCATGGTTCCCCCTACTCCGCTGTCCTTCCCTTCATTGGACCTCCCCATGGAGTAGCTGCCTCCTGGGCCACCCCTTCTATTTAGGTGGCTAAAAAACTCTGGTCGACCGCATAACGGACTATACTGTTGGGTTGGGTGGCCCATATTCTCCGGCAGGCCACCCAACTCTTACCATCTCACCGTCTGCCAGGCCTGGGACTTCGGCCGGCCACCAGAACAGTCCAGCTCCTTGGTCCAGGGGGCCCTAGATCTCCGGTTTTGCCTGGTGTGAATCCTGAGCGGGGTTTTTTTTTGTTTGTTTTCTCCTAGCTGGGCTGTGGGTCATGGGAGTTCTTATTATTTTCTCTGGTGTGTTTCGGTCCCTCCGTGCCTGGGTCCCCCTCCTCCCGCCCGGAGTGGGGTTGTTTTCTTGTTTTTCGGTGGGGTGGGTTCTTCGTGTGGGTGCGCCCTTGTTTTTCTTTTGATGTTGCCCGGGGTGTGTGGTACCCACCCCCTGAGGGGGGGACTCTGTCACGATCTGAGCACGGGGGGATTTCACCGTGCTTTGTTTCATTGCTTTTTTTGTTTTTTTCCTTCTTTGTATTATATTGTATTTTGGAGTTCTTTGACTCTGGTGTTATTTCTAGTTTGTTTTCACATGTTAAGTATTGTTTCTTTGTATGATTTATATTTTTCCTGGTTACATTCAGTGTAATGTTGTTATTTTCAGATTTGGGTTTGGTTCCACTTTATTTTTGCCATTTTATTATATTTTCATTCTGTTGTATTCTCCCTCTGGTTGAGATCTGTCAGTAGCGCTTCCGGGTTTCTGCTCCATGTGGGCGGCGTCTTGTCAGCTGTCATCCAATTCTCTCCCCTCTCATTGCTCACAGCTGATTGTCATTTTCTCCCCAGCTCGCTCATGTGATTTGCACCAGTTACTCTTTGTGTTAATGATTGTGATCCTATTTAGGGCTGTTATTTTAATTTTCCTTTGCCGGAGTCTTGAGTTTCCCTCCCTTCTTGCTTCTGCCCTTCAGAGAGAACAGACGCCTTTTTCTTTGCTCCCTCTTTTACCCTCCTTCCCTCCCTAACTGAGAATCCCAGCTTGCTGTCTTGTCTGCGTCGCTGTTCTTCTGGCTGAATCTTGATCCAAACGAAAAAAATGGATTTGGTGAGCGGCTTTAATAAAATTAACAACATTTTATATAAATTTGGGCCAGGGGGAGCCCCTATGGAGAGACCCATGGATTGGAAGGCATGTGTCTGCATGATTCGACTGAGGATGTGGAAACATCTACCTGGTTTGGCTAGGATCACAGGATTTTCTGCTGATTGGCTCTGGAGTTTTTCCTGGTGTATCGAAAAATTAACTGTAAGAGCTAATTAAAAGCGGTCCCGGCATAGCTGCTTCTCAACAATTCGACTAGACGGGGGAGTGCACTAACTATCGGCAAGATTAACATGGAAATTACCATCTGGCATGCACTGTAGAGGGATGGACTCTACCGGACATGTTTACCCATGTTCTAGAAGGGAAACATCTGGAGTCGTTTTTGGTGCCTCCAAGGAATGGATTTAAAGCCTATGTATGGAAATTATGAACACAGGATTGCAAGAGATGAAAAAGTCTATGCTCTGAGTGATCTGTGTCTATCAGACCTTGAATTCGATGCCCCGTTGTCTATTTTCCTCCTGGATTAAGACAAAACAGAAGATTGCGCTTCTCTTTCATAAACATACTGGGACTGCATCTGAACTCTCATTGACATGTGACTGGCTCAGGAAATTTCCATCTGCCATGCCTCAAGGACATGCTTCCGAGTTTCAGACACTAAGACATAACATCTCGGCTGGGAGAGATTTTGCTGCCTCCAGTAACTGATAAACACCCACCTGCATTCAACATACACGAACACACTGATTCATATATATTGAATTACACCCATCCATTCACTGATCCTCTCTGACTTTTGGTCTTTTGGTTTTTTGTGGTTGATTGTTGCTCTGTGCTATTGAGAGATTTTTTTTCATTGTAATCATAATCTGCTTAAATATTCATAAGCTGTATTCTGATAACGAAGTTTTTTTTCTCTCCTCCCCCCTTGTGTCGTTCCCTCCCCTCCCCTCCCTTTCTTATCTATCTCTGTTTGATGAGGCGCCTATTATGGCTGCCGTGTCGTTGTGTCGCGCGCTTGCGCACCAATGTCAAGTCAAATTCCTCGTGTGTTTTTTACATGCTTGGCAATAAAGTTTATTCTGATTCTGATTCTGATTCTGATTCCTTTGTCTCCACCGGAGCCCAGCCCTTGCTCTGGTGCGCTTTATCCGTAAGTTTGCTCACTTGTTAGGATTTTGTGTTAGAGCACTGTTTTGGACTTTGTGTTTGTTGTTTTCAATAAATCTCACAAACTGCAGTCCTGCGCGTGGGTCTCTCCTCTCTGTCCCGAGGGGCAATTCATGACAGCGATATAGAGAAATTATATCGTGATACATTGTTTTGAGCTATATCGTCCATCCCTAGTTCATAGTTACAAAAAGTTTAGAGCTACTACCATTTTGATGAATGCTGAAACATTCATAAATTTCCCCCTACTAACAGTTTATGAACAAATCCATTCTGCTCATGTTTCATGAATGAGGCCCATTGAGTGGTTCTTGAAAGATCCTTAAGAAATTTCTGAGAGACCAGGAGAGATTGCACAAATGCAGGTAATTCAGTACTGCCTGAAAGGCCAGGATTACTGCACTGAAAATCTTGCCTTTAGAAAGAAGTGGACATGTCTAGAGTCATTCTGAATGGAGATCCAAGGGCCAGATGGGAAAAGGCAGTTAAATTTTATTTAATGTCACGTTTAAGGTTGAAATGTTTAATATGAGGGAACGTTCTACTCGCTGTTTGATATGGGAGGGCTGTAAAGTTTAACTTTAGATTCACTAAAAAATTCAACAGAGAGGCCAAGTGTTTTGGGTTTGGATAATTAGCAGGAATATAAAGCCAAAAAGGAAAGAGGCAAGATGGCAGTGGGACAATTTAAAAATATGTTTCCCTCCTTTATTTTTAAGAAGCAGATGAGCGCTCAGGGAAAGAAAGATGACAAAGATGATAAGAAAAGTCAGCCAGATATACAGAAGAAATGTGAAGACAAAGATCTTACAATATCTTATTGAGTAGATGCATGGTAGTTTGTAGTCAGAGAGTTTGTGGTGATGCATAACAATCATTGTCGGTTGGAGAAATTCCTCCATGGCAGACTGCACAGGCCCAAGCAAAGCTGCCATCTGCAATCACTCAGTCTCATTATCTGTATAATGCAGTCTGATTTGGTGGGTTTATATGTGAGTGTGTGTGTACATTCTTCACAACTCAGGTAGGTGCTGCTCATATGCCCCAGAGGTTTGTTTGTTAGATTTGGCACCAGAGAAGAGCAGAGGGGGACTAATGTAAACAGAACATAAAACGGGAAAAGTTGGATGGTGCACTCATGAGAAATCCAAGCAAAATATACACACAGCAACACACCCGCAGAAGCACACGCATATATATACACAATCACACAGCAACGTCTCCTTATTTGACCTACGATGGCTTTAAAACCCCTTAAGGACAGTTGTTGCAACTAGAAAAGCACTCATAGAGCGCATACCTCCGCCAAGGCTCCTTCCGTTTCTCATGGATCACCTCCAAAATGTAATGGGCTTGCGTGTAGGCCTATCGCCACTTGTGGTGAAAATTGCATCCAAGTCTGTGCATTAGTTTTGGAGTTTTGTGGCTGACACACTGTGAGAAGAGCCTTGGCTGAGGTATGCATTCCCAGATCATCCCCAAAATGTAATGGGTTCCTCTCTAGGCCAAGAACCACCTCTGGTGAAAATTTCATCCAAATCCATCCAGTAGTTTTTGTGTAATCCTGCTGCACAAATACAAACAAAGCCCTTGGTGGAGGTATGCACTCTCAGATCATCACCAAAATCTAATCATCTGTTCCCTGTGCCATTACACACCTTTCCTGAAAATTTCGTCAAAATCCGTTCATAACTTTTTGAGTTATGTTGGTAACAGACAGACAGACAGACAAATGCCAGTAAAAGCATTACCTCCTTGGCGGAGGTAATAAGATAAGATAAGATAAGATAAGCCTTTATTAGTCCCACAACGGGGAAATTCCAGGATTGCAACAGCACAGGGATAGCAACACTCAGAGCAACAATCAGAAGGCAAGAAAAAAAACAAGCAAGCAAGAGCAGCTAATAAACATATGTACGTATTACTATAAAATATATATATATACACACACACACAGACACACAGTGCAGAGCATTGTAGCTGGATGGAATAAATATATGAATATATGAACACACAGTGCAGAGCATTGTAGCTAGATGGAATAAATATGTAAATATATAAACACCCACAGTACGGAGCATTGCAGCTAGGTGGAATAAATATGCAAGTATATAAACACACACAGTGCGGAGCAATGTAGCTAGATGGAATAATATGTAGATATATAAATATATAAACACACCCAGTGCTGAGCATTGTAGCTAGATGGAATAAATATGCAAATATATAAACACACACAGTGCAGAGCATTGTTGCTAGATGGAATGAAACAGCATAACCGTCTACTTAGTTATCCTACATGGTATGATTATGTGCCCATACATATTCTCACCCTCCATAGCGACCGGTATGTTCCTAGTTGTATGCCGGAGGGGACCATTGTGTAAGTCTATTGCATCTTTTGCATTCAAAAAACTATTAGTTTGTTACGTCTTTTTGCTATCTCTGCGAGCAGCCCTGCTTAGGTTGTACAGTCTGACAGCCGTTGGTAGGAAGGACCTACGAAACCTCTCGGTTGTGCACCTGGGATGATGTAGTCTGCTGCTAAATGAGCTCCTCAGTGCATTCAGTATGTCCTGCATAGGGTGGAACTCGGACTCCAGCAGAGATGACAGTTTAGCCACCGTCCTTCTCTCTCCTATCTCCTCCATCGGATCAAGGCGCTGCCCCAGGACAGAGCTAGCTTTCTTAATCAGTTTGTTCAGTCTCTTCCTATCGGCTGCAGTAATGCCACTGCCCCAGCAGACCACTCCAAAAGTGATGGCTGATGCCACCACCGTGTCATAGAATGACTTCAGCAGCGCCCCTTGTACACCAAAAGACCTGAGTCTCCTCAGCAGGAACAGCCTGCGCTGTCCCTTCTTGTAGAGTGCATCAGTATTGTGTGACCAGTCTAGTTTATTGTTCAGATGAATACCCAGGTACTTATAGGATGTCACCATCTCGATGTCTGTTCCCTGTATATTTACTGGTACTGTGAGGGGCTGCCCATGCCTGCGGCAGTCCACCACCAGCTCCTTAGTTTTCCTCGCGTTGATCTGGAGGCAGTTCCGATGGCACCAGTCCACGAAGTCCTGGATAAGCTCAAGTGTTGCTGTTGTGTCCATCTCCTCCATCTCCAAACTCCCAGGCTGCGGACGTTGCAATTCATCGCATAACTGCGTACAACCCACAGGCCAATGGGTTATGCGAGCGTTTTCATAGATCACTGAAAGCAGCACTCAGGGGTTGACTGACGGATGCAAATTGGGTAGACAGGTTGCCGTGGGTCTTATTGGGGTTGCGCTCCGCGCCAAAAGAGGATTTGGAAGCTTCCCCGGCAGAGAGCTTGTTTTTGTGCAGCCCCTATGGCTGCCCGGGGAATTTCTGCCAAATAATCCCGCGCCAGACAGCTGCCCATCTCAGCTTTTGCAGCATAGTGCAAACACAGGCACGCTGCCGGGCCCGGCCCACCACTGTTTTCCGCATGCTTTTGTGCCTAAAATTTTGAAGAATGCGGAGTTCGTGTTCGTCAGACACAACGACCAGCGCCCTCCATTGCGCCTGCACACATGTTGAAAATGGCCTTATCTCACAATGTTAAAGAATCCTTTAAAAAATTCCTGGATCCAGACGGTAATCCAGATCATCCCCAAAATTTAATCATTTCTTCCTTGTACCATTTCCAACAACGCCTGAAAGTTTCATCGAAATCCGTCCAAAACTTTTTGAGTTATCTTGCTAACCAACAGACAGACAAACAGACAGACAGACAGACCCCGGCATAAACATAACCTCATGGCCTGCGGCCTGGCGGAGGTAAATATACCTTAAACCCCTTCCATTCTGAATAAAGCCGAGGTGGTGCATGTGTTCCACTGATGCTGGTTGATGCATATTCCACACATACCCACGAGTAACAATGTTTCTCCTCATGTGACTTTTTTGTGACTGTGATGATGGAAGAGCAATGGTTGTTCATGAACATGTTATTATTGAATTTTAAAGTCCTGTTCAGCAATAGCAGGTTCAATAAAATAATCTACATAACCTTCTTCTTTTGGCTGCTCCCTTTAGGAGTCTCCACAGGTCTCCGCAGTGGCTCATCTGGCTCCATCTCACCCTATCCCTCACATCTTCCTCTGTAACGCCAACCCTCTCCATGTCCTCCTTCACTACATCCATGAATCTTTTCTGTGGTCTTCCTCTTTTCCTCCTGCCTGGCAGCTCCATCTTCAACACTGTTTGTCCATTATGTCCATTATCCCTCCTCTGCACATGTCCAAATCATCTCAGACTTGCCTCTTTTACTTTGTCTCCAAACCGCTCAACCTGAGCTGTACTTCTGATATAAACATTTCTAATCTTGTCCCTCCAAGTCACTCCCAATGAGAATCTTAACATCTTCAACTCTGCCACCTCCAGCGCCACCTCCTGTCTTTTTTGTCAGTGCCACCATCTCCAAACCATACATCATAGCAGGTCTCATTACCGTCTTGTAAATCTTCCCTTTCACTTTAGCTGCTATCCTTCTGTCACAGATTACCCCTGACACTCGTCTTCACCCACTCCACCCTGCCTGCACTCTCTTCTTCACCTCTCTTGTGCATTTTCCATTGCTTTGGATGGTTGACCCCAGGTATTTAAACTCATCTACTCTTCACTACCTCTACTCCTTCCATCTTCACCATTGCGCCTGCCTCCCTCTCATTCACACTCATGTATTCTGTCTTGCTTCTACTGACTTTCATTCCTCTTCTCTCCAGAGCATACCTCCACCTCTCCATGTTCTCTTCCACCTGTTCCCTACTCTCACTACAGATCACAATATCATCTGCAAACATCATGGTCCATGGAGACTCCTGGCTGACCTCATCTGTCAGCCTGTCCATCACCATGGCAAACAAGAAGGCGCTCAGAACCAATCCCTGATGTAACCTCACCCTCACCTTGAATCCATCTGTCACTCCTACAGCATACCTTTTTCAGCCAATTTTTGGATGTATCATATGACTGTTAAGGCAACAATATTCAAATCTACTTCTCTGCCAAAACCAATAATCTGAATCAACTATCCTCCCTCCATAATTGTTTAGCTGCTATCAAAGATTGGTTTGTTATTAATTTTCTTCACTTAAATTCCAATAAAACCAAAATCCTTATAACTGGTCCAGATAACTTTGTTGCCTGTGTTGATCAATTTGTTGGTTGCCATCACTCTAACATCACACCCACTGCTAAAACCTTGGTATCAACTTTGACTGTTGCATGTCCTTTGATTCCCACATAAACAAGCTCATCCAGTCCTGTTTTCTGCAGCTTAGAAACATTGCAAAAATCAAACATATACTTCCTCGGTCCAATCTTGAGCTCGTAATTCACACTTTCATCTTCTCCCATTTAGATTACTGTAAGTCTCTTTACACCTGCCTCAGTCAAGCCACAATAAATCGTTTACAATTAATCCAAAATTCAGCTGCCAGGTTATTAACTAGAAGTTAAAGTTTGAAGAGAACTGTGAAAGGGTGTGCAAAAAGGGTCAGCAACATTTGCATTGCTTGAAAAAACTTGCACGCTTCCAAGTTGACCAAACCATAATGACAATGTTTTATCGGGCTTTTATTATTACCTCCGCCAGGAGGTTATGTTTTACTGGGGTTTGTCTGTCTGTTTGTCTGTTGGTTAGCAAGATAACTCAAAAAGTTTTGGACGGATTTCAATGAAACTTTCAGGCATTGTTGGAAATGGTACAAGGAAGAACTGATTAAATTTTGGGGATGATCCGGATCACCGTCCAGAAGAAAACCGCCATTATGGAAAATGACATTTTCGTGAATAACTACTGAACCACTAATCCTATCATTGGCAATCCAATTGCTAGTCATATGTTTTCATGGTCAAGGAATCTGAAAACGTACACACAAACACTGTATGGGGGGAACTGTGGCCGCCATTATGGAAAATGCCATTTTCGTGAATAACTACTGAACCACTAATCCTATCATTGTCAATCCAATTGCTAGTCATATGTTTTCATAGTCAAGGAATCTGAAAATGTACACACAAACACTGTATGGGCGGAACTGTGGCCGCCATTACGGAAAATGTCATTTTCGTGAATAACTACTCAATCACTAATCCTATCATTGTCAATCCAATTGCTAGTCATATGTTTTCATGGTCAAGGAATCAAAACGTACACACAAACACTGTATGGGGGGAACTGTGGCGCTTGGCGGAGGTCTGCACTCTCTGAGTGCTTTTCTAGTTGAATCTGTTTTATCCTTTTCTTTAGTGTCATGGTTTGGTCAGATAAAACTGAAACAGAGGAAATCCTTGGATCAGGTAGTTAGATGGTCCAGTCGTTTGCTTGGTGAGCCACAGCTGAGCCTGACATCCCTGTAGACCAATGTTTCTCAAAGTGCGGCCCCCGTGCCAATGGCGGCCCATCGAAAACATTTCTGGCGGCCCGCGGCCAATCTGTTAACGTCGTTAACTTGCGATCACTTCATTGCAGCAGCTAGTCCAATTGTATTATGGGAGATGGGACGTTCAGCGCACAGTGCAGAAGTGTTGGTTGGCAACGGTTTCGGAGCACCATTTTGAGTCAGAAGAAGAAGAAGAAATAAATATTAGTGCTTGTGGAAGTCGAAGTGTGGAAATAAAGATGGATCAGCGAGAGAAAGAGGCAGAGATGGAGACCGCTCACTTGAGGAAACCGAGAACTGTCAGTGAGGAAAAAAGGCAGTTTCAGGGAAAATGGACTTTGGACTACTTCGTTGAACCTCACGGGTCAGATAAAGTTGTATGCCTCATCTGCAGACAGGTAATCGCAGTGCGAAAAGACTTTAACATCAGGCGCCATTACGAAACAAAACACAAAAATTATGAAAAATTCAGTGGCAAGGATCGCACCACAAAGATGGAACAACTTAAAAGGGGCTACACAGCACAACAGTCAGTCTTCACGCAATTTTCAAAAACCAGCGAAGCAGTAACAGAGGCTAGCTATGTGGTAGCTCATGAAATAGCTAAACGGGGCAAGCCGTTTAGTGACGGAGAATTTGTTCGAGACTGTATGCTAAAAGTGGCAGAGCGTGTATGCCCAGACCAAAAAACAAAGTTCCGTGACGTAAGTTTGTCGAATGACACAGTCACAAGACGAATCGAAGATCTGGCAAATGATTTGAAGGACCAACTGGCGATACGTGTGGAGGGGCTAGAAAAGGGAGCGTTTTCCATCGCACTGGATGAAAGCACGGATATTTCCGACACTGCCCAACTGTTGATTTTCATCCGAACTGTCACTGAGAATTTTGACGTCGGCGAGGAGCTACTGAGTATGGAGAGTATGAAAGACACAACGAAGGGAGTGGATATTTGCGAAGCAGTGTATCGCAGTCTGGACACACACAATGTTAACCTGGCATCCTTGGTCGGTGTCACGACAGACGGAGCACCAGCAATGATTGGGAGAAGGACAGGTGCAGTGTCGCTGCTGGCTGAGAAAGTGGTGAACAGCGGTGGTAAGAAACCAGTCAGCTACCACTGCATAATTCACCAAGAAGCCCTCGCTGCTCAGACGCTAGAAATGAAACACGTCATGGCCGTAGTTGTGAAGACAGTTAATTACCTGAAGTCCAGAGGTCTGAACCATCGCCAATTTAAAACCTTTTTGGCGCAGTCAGAGGCAGATTTTAGAGACGTCATTTACTTCACTGCCGTCCGGTGGCTGAGCAGAGGTGCCACACTGAAACGTTTTTTTAACCAGAGAAAAGAAATCTGCGAGTTCATGCAGGCAAAAGGACAAGACGTGACTGAGTTAACGGACAGCAAATGGCTCTGTGACCTAGCCTTCCTCGCCGACCTGAATAATTGTCTGAGCGATCTCAATCTGAAGCTGCAAGGCCATGGAAAACTCATTTCCACACTTTTTGACAACGTGAAAGCTTTCCAGCGAAAACTCCAACTGCTCCAGGAACAGCTCAGAGAAGGAGATCTCGCTCATTTCCCTGCCTGCAGGGCGCTGGTAGATGACCCAGACACGGACGGGAGTGAAGTTTTGCGTCACCTGCGTTCAGAGAAGAACCATGGCCTCATCGAAAAGCTTCGAGACGAGTTCGGCCACCGATTCTCTGACTTCAGGGACCACGAGGGTGATTTCAACCTTTTCCAAAATCCCTTCTCATGTGTGCCCGAGGCAGTGCCTGCAGACATGCAGTTTGAGCTCATCGACCTACAGGAAAGCTCCGAGGCCAGAGCTGCATATCGTGACAAGAGTCTGATCGAGTTCTACAAAGGACTTTCCCCATCCACATTCCCTGCTCTTCGTCAACATGCTGTCAGAATGGCGTCTTTATTCGGAAGCACCTACATCTGTGAAAAGACCTTCTCCACCATGGCCATCAACAAATCTAAGCTGAGATCCAGGATGACAGATGCCCACCTACATGCAGTCCTTCGCATCGCGACGATGGAGATGGAGCCAGACTTCAGAGGACTCGTGGCCAACCGAAAACAGCACCACAAATCACACTGCAGTTAAAAGGTATGTTGACCAAGTAACACATACTGTGTGTGACTTAATGACAAGCAATGGTAAATATGAATGATAACTATTCGCTAAGCTTATCTTTTCTCCTCTCTCCACCCCACCCCCTCTTTTTTTCTGTCAGGATTTCAAGGGAAATGGTCCTGAGGAAATTTGTCTTGGACATTCATTCACAAAAGCTGCCACATAACACACACACACACACACACACACACACACACACACACACACACACACACACACACACACACACACACACATACTCATACTGTACTTGACAAACTAAAATTGTATTTTCATCAGTCCCAATTTCTTACTGTTAATATGACTTTACCCAAACTAATTAAATCTGATAATTAAAAGGATTACAAATGGAATTGAATTTTCAGTCTTTTTTTTTTTTTTGCCTCCGTCCCTTTGGTGGCCCTCGGTTCAACTTTGGATTCCCAAATTGGCCCTCACCCATCAAAACTTTGAGAACCCCTGCTGTAGACAGTACAGAGGATGGCTACCTCCATTTTAAATGATGACTCCCACCGTTTGCACTGCCACTTTCAGCTTCTTCCCTCAAGACGGAGGTTTGCTGTCCCAAAAAGTAGAACCCAGCGCTACAAAAACAACTTTGTCCCTGCTGCTGTCAAAGAGTTGAACAAGCTGTAAAAATATATTGCACATAATTTAGGTAGTACCTATTTATTAACTCCATTTTATATTTACTTATTTTTGTAGGATGTCACTTGGGTTCTAAATATTTTATTGGGTTTTAGACCTTTGAGTTTTTAACCTCTTTGACTAGTTTTTAACTTTTAATATGACCCTTCTCTCTTACCTCTGGTTTTTCTCCCATCTCTTTGTCTTTTTATACCCTGATTGATGGAGCCTTGAGTATTTTTATCATGTTTATAGTCAGCTTCATATGTGCCTGTGTTTGTGTCTATGTTGAATGTAATTTGTGGCTTGTATATATGGATGTCACCAGACTGCAAAACAAATCTACCTACGGGTACAAATAAAGTAACCTGAACCTGAACCTGAACCTGAACCTTGATGTCTTTATGATGTCATATACACCATCACTCACCAAAGAAGAGATACTCATCACCCGATTATGAATAGAACACAGCACTTTAAACCACACCCATTTGAAGCCTCAGGGTGCTCCGGTTTCTTGGTTTCTACAGTCATGCACGGGTCTTCCTGAACAGGATCGAAAGCCACATTTTGCTCAGATCTACTTTCGTGATCCTGTCCATGAACTGGAATTACGACACACCTATCCCTCAACCAGTGGTCTGAACCAAGAAGTAGAAGAAGAAGAAGACCCACCAGATGGAGAGCAATAGAGTGAGGAGAACTGCTGCACGTCAGAAAAGATGTCGTGAAGATGAAACATCCCAGGTTCAAGCAGTACGCCGCAGGCATGACTGTGACCAACACAGCCGTCTGAGACAGGAGGAGACCCTTCAGCAGCGGGCATGCAGAAATACTTGCTTATACTTGGCATGGACGGGTATGCACAGTAAATCTGTCAGTTTGTGTGTGTGTCTTTGTGTCATGATCATAGCACATCATAGGATGGCCTATGATGTCTGTGTGATGTCCTATGATGATCCTATGATATCAGGCAACAGGACTCACGATGCCATCATATAGACAATAGGACGATGCCGTCATATAGACAAAAGGATTGGCTACCTAAGATGTAGCCGTGATGTCCTAGGACATCATTGTTACGACCCGAGCGCTGGTCCTGTCCACGCTCGGGCCACGCATAGCTCACTGCCGGCCTTGACAGCTGTGGGTTGTATTCTGGCCTCACCGGGCTCTTATTGTGAAGGCGCTCGGTGGGGCTTCCGCCTGTCAAGGCCGGTCAGCTGTCTGTCATTACTGCTCGTTAGCGTTAGCGTTCACCCTTATAAGGCAGGCGCTGACAGTAGTCCAACTGCGGGAGCATAAGTCAACAATCGTCAGACATTCATCATTCTGGTCTGGTCAGGTTCGTGTATATTCTCGTGCTTTGCTTGCTCATGTCATGTCATGTTTTAGATCGTAAGTGGCTGGGGTTAGCCTTACGGTCCCATGCTCTGTTTAGTGTATCTTCGTCAGTCTATCATAGTCTTGTGTTATGTCTTGTGTCTTGTTAATAAATCACCATCATTGCAAAACTCACTGGTGACTTGTGGCGACTTATACTGGCTTGTGAGGGCCAGACATGACAGTATGCTCCCGC
Organism: Pholidichthys leucotaenia; assembly: GCA_020510985.1. Lineage (NCBI taxonomy): Eukaryota > Metazoa > Chordata > Actinopteri > Cichliformes > Pholidichthyidae > Pholidichthys > Pholidichthys leucotaenia. Next base: position 406,004,916 of record CM035838.1, read on the forward strand.
CCGGACGTCTAAACGGAGACGCCACACCGAGACGCCTTTCACCGTGAGTTTTTGCAGTAATTGGACAATTGTTCTTCCCTGTCTGGGTGTCAACTGCTGGGGAAAATGCCATCATTCAGGAGCCGCGGTCGGCGTCTGAACCGTGAGCTGGCGGACGCTCTGGAGTATGTAGACGGAATGCTCTTCGCCGCAACTTTTGACGACAACCCTGATGACATGTGCTGATATCTGGACATTGCTGAGGATCTCCTGGACAACCTTCCTCTCCTCTACGACGATCGCCCAGAGGTGGTGACGAGGAGAGATGAACTCGCTACGCAGCGCGAGATACTCCGTGGGCTGGAGGAGGAAAGAAGCAGGAAGCAGAGGAGGAGGCATCCCCGCTCCCCGGGTTGGAGTCCCGTTCCTGTCCCGGAACCGGTCCAGGAGTTCACGCCGTCTGGGGGCCGACGACGACGTCGGCGCAACGGCCCAAGTATTCCTCAGAAGAATCCCCGGCTGGACCCGCTGCCGGCAAAGCCCGTCAGCGAACCTCTGAGAGGGGCTCCACCTCGTCCATCCAGGGGGCCCTCTGTCGCCATCCAGCGGGGAGAAGGAGGAACAACGTCTCCTGCAGCAGGAACCATCTCTTCCCTGGGAGAAAGGCAAGTGCATGATAATTCGTTACATCTTCATGTAACGAAGGATTAATGTACTGAATCTACAGAAGAAATACAAGTCTCCTCTGTGATCAGTCCTATTTGGCATTATTATTCCCCATGAAAATTCCTCCTGGCTGTCTGCAGACTGTGTTTTTTCAAAATCATGAGCACAAGGCCTTGGACAGCCAGCTGCAGCGCCAGATAAGACTGGGCGCCAGACAGACAAAACATCTTCTGCCAAGGGTCCTTGGGTCTCTCTTATTATCATCAACACTGCTCAACACCGCACACACATTGATTCATGAACTGATTAAAGATATACTGTACACTGCTCTCTTGTGTCTTGTGAAATTCTGAGTTGTTGCTCTGTGCTATTGAGAGATTTTTTTTCATTGTAATCATAATCTGCTTAAAAATAAGCTGTATTATGATAACGAAGTTTTTTTTCTCCTCCCCCCTTGTGTCGTTCCCTCCCTTCCCCTCCCTTTCTTATCTATCTCTGTTTGATGAGGTGCCTATTATGGCTGCCGTGCCGTTGTGTCGCGCGCATGCGCACCAATGTCAAGTCAAGTTCCTCGTGTGTTTTTTACATGCTTGGCAATAAAGTTTATTCTGATTCTGATTCTGATTATAATCTGCCTTGTCTGACTCCTGGGGGCGGAGTTCGGGGTTCGCAGCCCCCCGAGCTCCTTCCACCTGCTGTAGCGAAAATGACTAAACCTGCTGCCTCTGTGTCCCCCCCGGTTGAGCGGTCCGCGACGCCAGGCCAACGTCGTTGGATGAAGAGGGGGCCTGTAGTGCTGGAAAGCCTGGATCCGGCCCTGCAGCCACGTCGTGGACGGAGGAGAAGAGCGGACTGCGGCCCGGAGCCTGAGCCGACGAAGAAGCGTCCCCGGATCTCCTCGCTAGAGCGTTCCGAGCCAGTGAGTCGAGGGTCCCCTGCCCCCACGCCATACGGGTCGTCGGTGTGGACAGCAGCGTAGGAGGAACCTCAGGCTGCAAGTGACATCCTGCCAGCTGCGGAGCCCGACGCAGCTGAGTTTGAGCCTGCTGATGAGAGTCGCTGCCCTGAACCTGGATTGTCGGAGTCCTGGGTGGCAAGAGAACCCGAGTGCAGGCAAGTGCTCCCTCTTTTGTCTCTGTCCCCTGTGTTGGAGCATTTTTGCCTGCCTCTCGGGGAGGCGAGTGAGGAGCAGCCGTCTGCTGCGCCCGAGCTCGTCTCGCTGGGTTCTGTTGCTACTGGTGATTCTGATCCCGGTTTTCTTGTTTCTGAGCCTTGTTGCAGTGTCGCCGGCGTGGAACGGGTCGGAGTCACTGGGTTGGAGGTCCCAGGTTCGGGGGTGGAGATCGTCAGCGGAGCTGCACCGACCCAGTTGGGGTCCGCCGTGGAGGCTGCTGTGGCTCAATCGGGGTCCGACGTGGATGCATCAGAGGCCCAATCGGGGTCTACCGGGGGTGCGGTTCTGGCCCAATCGGGGTCCAATGTGGGTGTACCGGAGGCCCAATCGGGGTCCGCCGCAGGTGTGGTTCTAGCCCAATTGGGGTCCGACGTGGGTGCATCAGAGGCTTGATCGGGGTCCACCACGGGTGCGGTTCCGGCCCAATCGGGGCCCGACGTGGATGCAGCTGGGACCCAATCGGGGTCCAGCAGAGGTGCAGCGCCAGCGTGGTCCGCAGACAGGGGAGGAGCTGCAGACCTTTCACCGCCGAACAGATTACAGGCTCATCCTGGTCATCTGTCTCCTCTGAGTCACCGCCCCTGTGCATCATCGCGGGGGGCCGTGTGGGCTCCTGTTCGCTCGCCCCGGCTCTCCCGAGTTTTGTCCTCATCAGGGAGGCCGCCGCGGGCTGTTTTTCCCCGGGACTGGTGGCTGAGGGACACGGGTCGGCCGCCTGAGGAACTGTTTCGCCAGTTCGGCGCCTCGGGTCGGCCACCCAACGTGTTATGTGTTTCGTTGGGCGACCTGGTTCGGCCACCAGAGGAGCAGATGTGCTGGGTGTTGGACTGTGGTGAGCCGCCTGGTCATGTTCCGCCTCCCATGACCACCCGCCGGCCGTTGGACGTGGGGAGACCGCCGGAACTGTTCCTATGGCAAAGGGTCTCCACCGGCTGGCATAAACTGTCGGGGGGGGGGGGGTAGTGGTTACTTTCTGCTGTTGTCCTGATCCAGTTATTGTGCGGTTTTGTTTTTCTTGATATTCTGTATTCCTTCATGTCTTGCGGTTGCTCTATTTTGTTTTGCGCATAGTTAAGTATGAGTCAATTGTTCTGTTTTCCTGTACTTGGTTATTTGAAGTGTCACTTGAGCATTCACACAGGTGAGAAACCATTTTCTTGTGAAACATGTGGGCAAGGATTTAATTTTGTCTTTCTGTCCTGTGCTGTTGCCGTAGTTAGTTGAGCATTTAATTTAATCTGAGTATTCGGTATTTTGTCATTGTCCTGTATTTAGTTTTTCTGACCCAGTAATTCTGTTTTTTTTTGTTTCTCCATGATATCCTGTGCAATTTTCTGTAATCATTAGTTGAGTGTTTAATTTAATCTGTGGATTTGGTATTTCTTGTCATTGAGTATTTGGGTTTTCTTGTCATTGTCCTGTGTTTAGTTTTTTCTGGTTATTGCATTGATTCTGGGTTTGGTCTCTCTCCCTCCGTACCTACCCCCAGCCGCCCACCCTGGATGGGGGGGGGGCAGGGTGGTCCATGGGCGTTCTGGAAGCCCGCCTTCGGGGGAGGGTACTGTTACGACCCGAGTGCTGGTCCTGTCCACGCTCGGGCCACACATAGCTCACTGCCAGCCTTGACAGCTGTGGGTTGTATTCTAGCCTCACCGGGCTCTTATTACGAAGGCGCTCGGTGGGGCTTCCGCCTGTCAAGGCCGGTCAGCTGTCTGTCATTACTGCTCGTTAGCGTTCGCCCTTATAAGGCAGGCGCTGACGGCAGTCCAATTGCGGGAGCATAAGCCAACAATCGTCAGACATTCATCGTTCTGGTCTGGTCAGGTTCATGTATATTCTCGTGCTTTGCTTGCTCATGTCATGTCATGTTTTAGATCGTAAGTGGCTGGGGATAGCCTTACCGTCCCATGCTCTCTTTAGTGTATCTTCGTCAGTCTATCATAGTCTTGTGTTACGTCTTGTGTCTTGTTAATAAATCACCATCATTGCAAAACTCACTGGTGACTTGTGGCGTCTTATACTGGCTCGTGAGGGCCAGACATGACAATCATGCCTACATCGTGCATACCCGAGTATGGACGGGTATGCACGGGTATGTACTAATTTATTGAAAGAAACAACAAACATAAAGTTCAGCATGGTGCGCTTAACACAAAATACAAACGAAGGAGAAAACTTACAGATTGAGAGCACCTAGAGCAGGGCAGGGCTCTGGTGGAGATGAGGAAAATACAATCAAGACACCAGCAATGAGAAAATGAAAATAAAGCCCTTGAAACCATTAACATAATAAATGACAGGTGTGGGTTATCTGAACGACAAGAGAAAGCAATGGTACATAATTAGGACCAGCTGGTGGTAGTGAGAGAGGGGCAAACCAAAGCTGAAAGCTGACAGGGCAACACCCGCACAGAGCACCCCGCCACTGACAGCTGTCAACCAGCAAAAGAACAACAATGAGGAAATAAAGAATAAAATATTAATCCAAGCAGACTAAAATATAAATACAAAATAAAGGTGTAACAAAACTAGAACACAAACAGGAAAATGTCAAACAGAACATGAATACAGAAACCCAGAAGGCATAAAATACAACAAATATGTAAATATACGGAGAAAGCCATGAGACCGAGCCTGGCGGAAAGCTCCAGCTCTCAGCTTATGACAGTATGTGTGTGTGTGTGTGTGTGTGTGGGGGGGGGGGGGGTTGATGTGCTCACTTTTGTTGTATTGGAAATGTCTGGTTTTAAAAGAGCTATATAAATAGTTTTGTTTACTTACTTACCTTACCATCATCTCACTGTTCTCATACATGTCCTGCACCACCCTCACATACTTCTCTGCCACTCCTGACTTTCTCATACAGTACCACACTTCCTCTCTTGGCACCCTGTTATATGCTTTCTCTAGATCCAGATGCTTTCTCTAGATACAGTGCAACTCCTTCTGACCTTCTCTATACTTCTCCATCAACACTGTTAGAGCAAACATTGCATTTGTAGTACTCTTTCTTGGCATGAAAACGTACTGCTGCTCACTGATTGTCCCCTCTCCTCTTAACCTGGCTTCAACAACTCTTTCCCATCTCTGTCTGTGTGTGTCTGTCTGTCTTGTGTGTCACGATCATAGGACATCATAGGATGACCTATGATGTCCTATGAAATTGGTCATCATAGGATGACCTATGATGTGCCTATGATGTCCCTATGATGTCCGTATCATAGGACAGCCTATGATGCTCCTATGATGTCCCTATGCCTTGATGTCTTTATGATGTCATATAGACCATCAGGACTCGCGATGCTGTCATCACTCTTCTCTTCACTCTATCACTCTATCACTTCACTCTAAAAAAGCAAAAAATCTGTCTGCCTGTGTGTGTTTGTGTCACGCTTCATAGGACATCATAGGACGGCCTATGATTTCTGCCTGAACATCCTAGGACGTCCTATGATCTCAGGCATCATAGGACGACAAATGTGTCTTGATGATGTCACATAGACCACAGAGATCATAGGATGATTTGTCTTTATGATGTCACACATAGATTTGTCTATGTGCATAGGACAAATACGTAGACAAATGTGTCTTTATGATGTCATATACACCAAAGAGATCATAGGACGTCCTATGACACATAGACAAATGTGTCTTTATGATGTCATATGATCTCTGCCTGAACATCAAAGGACATCCAATAGGACACATAGACAAATGTGTCTTTATGATGTCATAGACCATGTGTCTTTGAACTCAGGCATCATAGGACACATAGACAAATGTGTCTTTGTGATGTCATATAGACCACGAGTCTTTATGATTTTCATGATCCTGTCCATGAACTGAAATTACGACGCACCTATCCCTCAACCAGTGGTCTCAACGAAGAAGAAGAAGAAAAAGAAGAAGAAGAAGACCCACCAGATGGAGAGCAATAGAATGACGACAAGTGCTGCACGTCAGCAGATAGCAGATGTTGCAAGATGGCAACAAAGAAACTTGGTTCAGCCTGGGCCAGTACGAAAACTATTGCAGGCCTTCAGAGCACAGAACGCAGAAATCGTGTGTTTTTAGATTTTTTTAGTTCAGACACAGAGCTGGCTAATGCTCTTAATTGTTTTTATGGTCGTTTTGACTCCTTTGATTTTAGCACAGAAACCCAAGATTTGAAACAGAAACTCAAAGACAATCAGCACTGTAATATTGAGGTGCAGGATGTTAAAAGGGAGTTCTGCGCTGTAAAAGTGAACAAAAGTCAGGGCCCTGATAATATATGTGGGCGCTTGGTAAAGTCCTGTGCACATGAACTGAGTCCTATATTTCATTACATTTTCAATAAGTCCTTACAGACACAACATGTTCCTAAGATCTGGAAAGAAGCCGTGGTTGTTCCCGTTCCAAAATCCAGCTGTCTTAAAACGGTAAACGACTTTAGACCAGTTGCTCTGACTTCAATTTTAATGAAAATTTTTGAAAAACTGGTCAGATGTGAGGTCCTAAAGCAGACTGAGCATGCATTGGATCCTCTGCAGTTTGCCTACAGGCCTCACAGAGGAGTGGAGGATGCTACTGTTTAACATGCTTTTTAAACATCTGGATTTTAATGGGACACACGCCAGGCTTTTATTTGTGGACTTTTCCTCTGTCTTTAATACAATCCAACCTCATATTTTAGTTGAAAGGCTCCTGCAACAATTTGATTTGAGCAATAATCTGGTGGGTTGGATTCTGGATTTCTTAACCAACAGGACGCAGAGAGTAAGGGTCAATGGTACATTGTCTGACCTAAAGTGCTCTTCTACTGGCTCTCCTCAGGGGTGTGTGTTGTCACCACTACTCTTCATCCTGTACACAAACATGTGTCGGAGCAGACATGACAACAGACACATTATATAAAGTATGCTGATGACTCAGTTATTGTCAGTCTCCTCCAGGATGGTGAGAGTGGCCACAGCCCAGTAGTTGATGATTTTGTTCACTGGTGTGAGGATTCCTACCTGCAGCTGAATACGACAAAAACTAAAGACATGATTATTGACTTTAGGAGGAAAACTCCCAGGCACAAAGTCACTGTACTAAAAGGCCAGACCACCGAATGTGTACAATCCTACAAATATCTTGGGACGATTATTGATAGTAATTTAAACTTTGAAGAGAACTGTGAAAGGGTGTGCAAAAAGGGTCAGCAACATTTGCATTGTTTGAGAAAACTTGCACGCTTCCAAATTGACCGAACCATAATGACAATGTTTTATCAGGCTTTTATTGAATCTGTTTTATCCTTTTCTTTAGTGTCATGGTTTGGTCAGATAAAACTGAAATAGAGGAAATCCTTGGATCAGGTAGTTAGATGGTCCAGTCGTTTGTTTGGTGAGTCACAGCTGAGCCTGACATCCCTGTACACCAGACAAGTACAGAGGATGGCTACCTCCATTTTAAATGGAGGTAGCCATCCTAGTAGTAAATGATGACTCCCACCCTTTGCACTGCAACTTTCAGCTTCTTCCCTCAAGACGGAGGTTTGCTGTCCCAAAAAGTAAAACCCAGCGCTACAAAAACAGCTTTGTTCCTGCTGCTGTCAAAGAGTTGAACAAGTTGTAACAATATATTGCACATAATTTAGGTACCTATTTATTAACTCCATTTTATATTTACTTATTTTTGGGCAGCACGGTGGTGCAGTGGTTAGCACTGTTGCCTTACAGCTAGAAGGTTCCTGGTTCAAATCCCCAGGTTGGCAGGGGTTGGAACCTTTCTGTGTGGAGTTTGCATGTTCTCCCTGTGCTGTGTGGGTTTACTCCGGGGGCTCCGGTTTCCTCCCACAATCCAAAGACATGCATGTTAGGTTAATTGGCTGTTCTAAATTGTCCCTAGATATCTGTTTCCTATAGGCCCTTAGAATAGAGGGTTAGTATTAGTGAAAGCGCTTTGAGTGGTCTTTGTGATTAGAAAAGCGCTATATAAGTACAGGTTAGTTAGTTAGTAGTTATTTTTGTAGGATGTTATTTGGGTTCTAAATATTTTATTGGGTTTTAGACCTTTGAGTTTTTAACCTCTTTGACTAGTTTTTTTAACTTTTTAATATGACCCTTCTCTCTTACCTCTGGTTTTTCTCTCATCTCTTTGTCTTTATACCCTGATTGATGGAGCCTTGAGTATTTTTATCATGTTTATAGTCAGCTTCATGTGTGCCTGTGTTTGTGTCTATGTTGAATGTAATTTGTGGCTTGTAAATATGGATGTCACCAGACTGCAAAACAAATCTACCTACGGGTACAAATAAAGTAACCTGAACCACGTCAGAAAAGATGCAACACCTGAGGTTCCAGCAGTACATTGCACCCGTCTGAGACAGAAGGACACCCTTCACCAGCATAGGGTATGACAGACTTTAAAGCACGTTTCTAAGACATCATAGGACAGCCTATGATCTCTGCCTCATCATCATAGCACATCCTATGAACTCAGGCATCATAGGATGACTCTCCATGCCTACATGACGGCAAATGTGTAACATCATAGGACAACTCGCCATGCCTACATGACGGCAAATGTGTAACCTTGATGAATGCCAGTCTATACTACGAATGTGTAAAATGCCAAGCAAAGTGCTGATTTTCTCCGGGTGCTCCGGTTTCTTGGTTTTCTACGGGCATGCACGGGCCTTCCTGAACAGGGTCGAAAGCCACTTTTTCAGAATCGTGCCAATGAACTGGAATCACGACGCACCTACCCCTCAACCAGTGGTCTGAACGAAGAGGAAGAAGAAGACCCACCAGATGGAGAGCAATAGAATGAGGAGAACTGCTGCACGGGTAAACAGCATAACACAGAACAGTGGCAGGCAGGAGAATAAGTAACAAGCAGGGGCAAACAGCCCCAGATGGCAGGGCATATTTTGTGTGATTTTTATGTTTTGCTGCATACAAAAGCCATGACATGTAATTGCCACTTAGTGCTGTGTTGCTATACTAACTGTCCTGTAACTGGCAAGAATTATGTTCCAATGCATCCCCTCTACGGGCATGCACGGGTTTCTACGGGCATGCGCAGGTGTGCACTAGTATAGACAAAAGGACAATGCCGTCATATTCACAATAGGACACAGCACTTTAAAGCACACCCATTCGAAGCAGTAAATCTGGAAATCTTACAAAATATGATGGCATCAGCGCAAAGCTCCTCAAGTCCTGTGCAGACCAGCTGTGTGGGATTGTGGAGCACATCTCCAACCTGAGCCTGAAGCTGGGGAGGGTACCACAGTTGTGGAAAACATCTTGTGTGGTACCTGTACCAAAGACTTCCCACCCCAGAGACCCGAACAGCTACAGGCCAGTGGCCCTGATGTCTCACATGATGAAGACCCTGGAGAGACTGCTCCTTGCTCACCTCCGCCCCCTGGTGGGACCAGCGATGGATCCACTCCAGTTCGCCTACCAGCATGGCATTGGGGTGGAAGATGCAGTGATCTTCCTCCTTCACTGTTCCCTGTCCCACCTGGAGAAGCCCGGGAACGCGGTGAGGATCATGTTCTTTGACTTCTCCAGTGCTTTCACCACCATCCAACCAATGATCCTGAAGGACAAGCTGCTGTGTGCAGGGGTGGACCAGCACCTGTCATCATGGATCCTGGACTACCTCACTAACCGGCCACAGTTTGTGAGAACCCGGGATTGTGTGTCCGACACAATCATCAGTAGCACGGAGGCCCCCCAGGGAACGGTTTTGGCTCCCTTCCTGTTTACCCTTTATACTGTGGACTTCTCACGCAACACAACACACTGCCATCTACAGAAGTTCTCTGATGACTCTGCGATCGTCGGCCTCATCTCCAACAGAGATGAAGCTGAGTACAGAGGACTTATCCAGGACTTCGTGGACTGGTGCCATCGGAACGGCCTCCAGATCAACGCGAGGAAAACTAAGGAGCTGGTGGTGGACTGCCGCAGGCAAGGACAACCCCTCACAGCACCAGTAAACATCCAGAGAACAGACATTGAGATGGTGACATCCTACAAGTGCCTGGGTGTTCATTTGAACAATAAACTAGACTGGTCACACAATACCCACATACTCTACAAGAAGGGACAGCGCAGGCTGTTCCTACTGAGGAGGCTCAGGTCTTTTGGTGTACAAGGGGTGCTCTTGAAGACATTCTGTGACACGGTGGTGGCATCAGCCATCACTTTTGGAGTGGTCTGCTGGAGCAACGGCATTACAGCAGCCGATAGGAAGAGACTGAACAAACTGATCAAGAAAGCTAGCTCTGTCCTGAGGCAACGCCTTGACCCAGTGGAGGAGATATGAGAGAGAAGGATGGTGGCTAAACTGTCATCTCTGCTGGAGTCCGAGTCCCACCCCATGCAGGACATACTGAACACACTTCTTCTTCTTCGAATGCTGCCATCCTGCGGAGGTCCCCGAGGTCCCCGTGCAGCTTTTGGCTCAGCGATGTGGGGTCAGGCCACGTAGCTCGTCTGAGTGCAGCATGGTCTGGGCAGTCTTGGAGGAGGTGTTCGCTGGTCATTTGGGCAGTACCACATGGGCGTCTGTCCGATTGTCCAACTTTAAGTTTCTGGTGCATGTGAGCATGCATTCTGTTATGTCCAGTTCGGAGTCTGAACAGAGCGACTTGGTCAGCCCTGCTCAGACTGTAGTAGTTGTCATCCTTGCAGAAGTTTGGGTGTTGTTGCTGCCACTTCTTGTGAGACAGGGCCTTAATAATGGTTTTCTCCTCACTGTAAGAGACCTGCCTGTCTTTCTGTTCTTGCTGCCCACCCTCCTTAGCAAGTCTGTCAGCCATCTCATTTCCATAGACTCCACAGTGGGCAGGAATCCACTGGAGTGATACATTCGCCTGTGTTGCTAGTTGAGACAGAGTGAGGGCGAGTTCATTCAGTTCTTTGCGTTGGGGGTCCTGAAGTGCATCCAAAGACAGAGAGGGCATCAGTGAAGATGACGACCCGCTTATGTGCCTTGTCTTGATGTTCCCTGACATGGGCCGCTGCTGTTCTCAGGGCCTCTGCCTCAGCCCTGAAATTGGTGGAGTACTTTCCAGTCGCAGTGGGAATGTGGGTCTCCTCGTCAGCGTACCTGATGTACACGCCGCCTCCTCCATTCCTGGTTGCTTCCATGGCAGAGCCGTCTGTGTAGACGTGAGTCCACTGCTCTTCAGGGTAGGCAGACCGAATGAACTCCAGGGCCAGCGATTTCCTGTCTTGGTCTGACTGTGTTCCTTTCTTCCCAATGCCCAATATGTCTGTGTGTATGGCTGGGAAATTCTGTCGGTTCCAGTAGGGAACAGATGCTATGGGTGGTATTGGTGTGGGTATGTTGTCCATCAGTTCTGGGTCTCTCCTTTCAAGTGTCCTGCTCTGGTGGATGAAGCTCGATCTCTTAAGTCTCCCTTTTGTTGGCTTGCTCAGTCTGTCCTTCATGGGATGGTTTTCCAGTCTTTTGAATTTGGCAGCCTGGGTCAGTACCTTGACATTTCTTCTGTCTTCCAGTGGTGCAAGGGCTGTTGTTGTCTCCAGCGTTTTGATAGGGGTACTGCGCATGGTTCCTGTCATCATTCGCATGGCTTGGTTTTGGAGTCCATCCAGCTTCTCAGTGTTGCTTTTGGCAGCTGTTGAGGTTGCTGCCATGCCATACTCCAGAACAAGCTGAATCCTCCCCATATAGAGCTTCTTCAGGACACCCTGGTCTGCACCCCAGTCTGTTCCTGACAGTTTCTTCATTAGGGCCATCCTGATCTTTGCTCTTGCCTGGTTCTTGTGCAGCTGGTTCTTCCAAGTCAGTCTGTGATCCATGGTGATCCCGAGGTATGTGGGTGCATATTCAGCCTGAAGCTCATGGGAGTTGATCTGCAGTTTCACCTTCTGGGGTTGGGTGGACAGGGTGAAGACGGTGTATGTAGTCTTCCTCTCATTTAAGCTCACAAGCCATGACTTGGTCCATGCCTCTATCAGCTGGAGAACTTGCTGCAGTCTGTAGTATGCCGTCGCGATGCTTTCCTCACTGCACCAGAAGGCTAGGTCATTGGCGTAGATGGCACCTTGTACGTTCCTTGGCAAACTCTGGATGATGTCCTTGATGAATACAAGGAAGAGTGTTGGGGAGAGCACTCCTCCTTGTGGGACTCCTTCCCTCAACACCTTCTTCTTGCTGAAGTACTGTCTGACCTGGACTCTGGCTCTTCTGTTGTGCAGGTATTGGGCGATCCACTTGTACATGCGCCCAGGGACACTGCACTGGCGCAGTTTCAGCTTGAGGCCGTCTTTCCATACCTTGTCATACACCTTTTCTAGGTCAATCCACACAGCGAGGGTGTGCTTTTTTTCTTGGAAGGCATCTTCTATGGCTTGAGAAATGTATGTTATTTGGTCCTCTGTAGACTGGTTCTGCCTGAAGGCTGCTTGCTCTGGGCCGATGTGTTGTTTTCCTTCCAAGTGCCACATGAGTCTGATGTTGATGAGACACTCTAGCAGCTTTCCTATGCAGCTTGTAAGGCTTATGGGGCGATAGCTTTCAGCCTTCAACTTATCTTTGCCTTTTTTGTGCACTGGAATCATCTTGGCTTCTCTCCAGATCTGAGGCACAGTCCCTGATCTCCAACTGTCGTTGAACAGCTGCAGAAGTTTCTTCTTGGTTTTGGGGCCAAGGTTCAGCAACATTTCATTTGTGATCTTGTCAGATCCAGGGGCTTTTTTCAGCTTCAGTGTTGACATTGCATCCTCCAGCTCCTTGAGAATGAATGGCGAGTTCATCACTGGTTCTATCTGTGCGTTCTGATGAACTCGTTGGGCTCCTCTGACACCATTTCTTCTCTCTGGTGGAATCTGAAGGTGGCTCATCTTCGCATACTGGTTGATGAAATGGTCTGCTGCTTTCTTTCCAGTCAGCAGTTCTTGATCTGCCTGTACTGTGATTGGCGAGCTTTTGCTGTTCTTGTCGTTGAGGGCTTGAGCCAGTTTTCAAAGTTTGTTGCCATCCTTGTCCAAGTTGAGCTGCTCTGTCCTTTCTTGCCGTCTCTTTCGAGCTTCCTGTATAAAGGTCTGCCTGTGTTTTGCAGTGGCCGCCTTCAGGGCAATGTTGTTTTCTACTGTAGGATCTGCTTCTACTTTTTCCCTTGCCTCTGCCACACTGTCTTCAAGCTGCTGGAGTTCCTCTGTCCAGTAAGGCCTATAGTTCTTTCTGGCTCTCCGTGGTATAGATTCATTTGCAGCCTTCAGAATAGCATGGTTCAGCACCCTGACTTTCTTATGGCTCTTTTCCATAGTCACAGTTCTTTTTTACTTGTTTCGATTCTCCACTACTTCTTTCTCCCTGGGTTGTTGATCCATTACAACCCTGTAAAGCCGCGTAAACTCGGTAGTGGGCGGGATTGAGGCGGCGCCACACTCTGCTGACGTCAAGCACATGACCGAATCCTTCACAACAAAGAAAATGGCGGATTAGGAGCGGAGGATTTCCACGTTGCTTCTTCTCTGGCTTTTGAACACAATAAATAAATGTTTTTAACCGGAGAAGAGAGTTTTACAGGAGAAGACGACGTGCATTGAGAGAACACACGTTGGGGCAGTACCAGAGACTCGTTGTTGCCATTGGGGAATATCAAGCAGCGGAATATGAAGCAGAATATGAAGCAGAGAGATTAATTACCCAGCACATCAGGTACATCAAGCACACGAGGAAACAGTTTTTGGTAATTTAATGCTTTCTATTGTCATTTTATCGTCATGTCATTGTTGTGTACAGCATTTTGATGTCGCCAGGTTATCAGTATTAATATGTATGCTGTGTGTGTGTTTTAGTTGGCTGCGTTGTTGCAAAATCAACACTGCAGACCATGGACCTGGGCAGTAAACCGTAGCTCGCAGTGGTAGGAGAATATTGTCCCCAGCTTCTCAAGCACACAGTGGTTGCAGAACTTCCGGATGTCCGAGTACACTTTCATCTACTTGTGCCACAAATTGCGTCCATGCATGGAGCCTCATTCATGTGCATACATATGTCAAACGTTTGTTTTTTAAATAAAATTTGGTGCACTTTTCATCTACGTCTCCTCTGTTGTTCATAACGGTTAACTGTTAAGGGACAGCTAATTAAATGCTAAATCCTTGTATTTGACCTTGGAATTATATGTGGATACTTGTTATATTTCCAATTAATCATAGCCCTATTTTACTTACAAAATAATTTAAATTACTTTTAAAAAAAGCCAATTCAACTGTAGTAAAATTCTTGTTTTTGTGTATCATTTTCCCATTGATAGTTATTTTTAAGGGATATGCGTTCAGGGATGGGAAATTACACGCTAAAACACCGTAGAAAATGACAGCAGCTGAACAACTCCCTTTTGGTTTGATTGAATTGCCAATTGACCTTGGAATTATATGTGGAAACTTGTTATATTTCCAGTTAATCCTAGCCCACTTTTACTTACAAAATAATTTTAAAAATTTTAAAGAAAGGCAATCCAACTGTAGCACCATTTTGCATGTTGAGTGTCATTTGAGTATCATTTTCCCATCTATTGATATTTATAAGGGATATGTGTTCAGGGATGGGTAATTACACGTTAAAACACCTTAGAAAAATGACTACTACAAAAAAGGCAGCAGCTAGACAACTCACTTTTGGTTTGATGGAATTGCAAATTGACCTTGGAATTATATGTGGAAAATTGTTATTTCCAGTTAATCCTAGCCCATTTTGTCTTACAAAATAAATTTAAAAATGTTAAAGAGAGTCAATCAAACTGTAGCACCATTTTTTATGTCGAGTGTCATTTGAGTACCATTTTCCAATCTATTGATATTTATAAGGGATATGTGTTCAGGGATGGGTAATTACACGTTAAAACACCTTAGAAAATCACTGCAAAAAAAAAAAAAACAGCAGCTGGACAACTCACTTTGGGTTTGATGGAATTGTCAATGGACCACGAAATTTTCTGATGAAACTTTTATTATTCCTATTAAATACTGTGACATTGTCAGACTGGCCAACACCAAATTATAATTTTATTTTTCAAACGTATGACACTTTGGATGTATTGAATCAGAAAATCATAGGTTTATCATATTCATGTCAACGTTTAGAACTACAAAATTGTTATATTTGGGTTTACATGTATGGGTATTTTCCCTTTATATTATACTAGACTCCTTATAATGTATTGAAATTCTCTGAATTTGGAATGACGATAGCACATTCAATTTACATGTACTTACCTTTTACCTACTTCAACTTTTACCTTCATCAGTGTCTACTGCTGAATGTAAAGTACACCTGTGCCACTGCTTACAATTTAACTTGAACACTGTACACAATTTAGAGAAATGTATACAGCCGTGATAATTTTATTAACTTTAACTTTAACAATAACAATTACATTACCTTTAAAAATCGTGAGACCTTTATGGATGAACAGCGGCATTTGGCTAATATGAGGCAATGGAATGTGTATGTAATTATTCGCCTTTCTCATTTAGTTATAACAGACAAACCACACTTTTATCCAAAAAAGTAACAATTTAATAACATTAGAAATATTCCCAAAACATGTTTAAAAATGGGGATTTTTCAGTACTTCGACCAGACTGCCAAAATGGTTTAGGAAAACTCTGTTGAAAGAAGCCGTCTCGGTCAGCTCATCCCTTCTGAATGCTTCTTCCTTCTCCTGGGCTGACTGCAGGTTTGCTGCAAGCATTCGTAGCTCCTGATGGTGTCTTTCGCGCTGTTCGTGGAGCCGTTCGTGGAGCTGTTGATGCTGTTCGAGCATCCTATCATGGGCCAGCATCTCAGGTTGTTATGAAAACACCCCTGCATCTAGTGTTTTTTTTTAAACGTACAAAGACATTTTAAATTCCTTATTATGCGTCTAAAGAAAATAACAATAATCACATTAAAAAAACCGGGTTGTAGAAGATGTGCTCAAATGATGAGGCTGAGTTTAGTCGTAAACCAGCTTTATTGACAGAACACAGCTTCTAGCATTCTCAAAGCAGGGAAGAGAAAGAATCATATCTCATCACCCTTTTATATGTTTCCAGCATCAGAATTCAAGTCACATGGTGTTTTCAGTAAACATACAGTCACAAAGCATCCCTTTGAATCTTCACCATTGTCTCTCATTTCCTGATGAACCGGAAATCTCTCCGGGGCATCTTCTGTGGGACAAAGAGACAAATCTCACACCTCCTTGTTATCTTCTGCAGATTCGAGTCCTTTGTCCTTGCAGACGTGACACCCTCAATACACATGCAGTCCTGTCTCTGTGGAAATGTGAGCCCACAATGTGTGTCGCCCACACTACCCCCCCCCCCCAAACGTCTAGTAAGGCAAAACCTGCATGGCATAAAAAAAAGAAAAACACAAAACACTCCATACATCGCTAATCAATCCACCAACTGCCTAGGTTTTAACTTTCTGCCGAATCTGCTGCAACCTGGTTTGGCTGCACCTGCAACATCTCTCTGCATCTGTGGATTAAAGCTGTTAGCACCTTTCTGTGAAGATTTTGGAGAATGTCCTCTCGGAGGCCTGCCACGGCGGGGGGGCCTCGCGAGCTGCACTTCCTCATCAGCCAAAACAAAGGCGGGTTTGAGCCTGTTTATGCAAATCAACTCCCTTCTGCCCCCTAAATCTAGCAGAAAATGCTTCTGCCCGGTCTCCAGCACTCGGAACGGTCCGTCATAAAACGGCCGCAAACTTGGACGCTGAGCATCATGTTTAACAAAAACAAACTCTGCATTTTTTAAAGCCTTTGGCACAAAAATGTGTGGTAAACTGTGATGGACCGGGCCAGGGAGCGTGTTTGCTCCCGAGTCGCTCTGCCACGGCTGAGCAGGGGGGCCATTTGGTGCGGGATTATCGGGGAGAAATTCCCCCGGCAAACGGAGAGGTTGTGCAAAAACTAATTCAGCCGGGGAAGCATGCAAATCTTCCTTAGGTGCAGAACGCAACCCCAATAAAACCCATGGAAGTTTGTCCACCCAATTTGTATCCGTCAGCGACGCTCTGAGGGCTGCTTTCAATGACCTGTGAAAGCGTTCGCATAAACCATTAGCCTGGGGGTTATACGCGGTAGTGCGATGAATCTTCACCCCCAAGCTGCGGGCCATCGATGACCATAGTTTGGAAATAAATTGGGGACCCCTGTCGGACGTTATGTCCGACGGTACACCAAAATGCGCAACCCACGCTGCTAAAAATGCTCGCGCAACTTCTTCCGCTGTGGTTGATGTCAGAGGAATCGTCTCTGGCCAGCGCGTGGTGCGATCCACCATCGTCAAAAAATGTGTGTGCCCGTGTGATAATGGGAGCGGGCCCACCAAGTCAACATGCACGTGATCAAAACGCTTAGCGGGGATGTGAAAAGGTTCCAACGGGGCCTTAGTGTGTCTGTGTATTTTGGCTCGCTGACATGCTACGCAGGCTGCCACCCATTCCTTGACCTGTTTGCGCAACCCGGGCCAAACAAATTTCTCCCCCACCAACTTAATAGATGCGCGCACCCCCGGGTGCGCGAGAGAATGGACCAAGTCAAAAACGCGGCGACGCCATGCGGCTGGCACCACGGGGCGGGGCTGTCCCGTGGACACATCGCAGATTAGTGGGGGCATACCACTTTGTTGCTCCCTGTGCTCCAGCCTTAACCCTGTTGGTCCAGACTGGAACGCGCGCACGTCCGCGTCGTTAACCTGCTCCGCAGCCATGGCTGCATAATCTAACCCAACACAGACCGGGGCTGCGCGCGCTCCCGCGTCGCTGCCCGGGCCCGCGGCCACGGCTACAGAGTCTGCCCCTATGGGGCTTGGTGGTGCTACCGCGCGCGAGAGGCAGTCTGCCACAACATTGTGTTTACCCACGACATGCTGAATATCAGTAGTGAACTCCGATATTGCGGCTAGTTGCCTTTGTTGGCGGCCTGACCAGGGTTCTGAAATTTTGGCCATCGCAAACGTTAGCGGTTTATGATCCACAAATGCGGTGAAACGTCGCCCCTCTAACCAGAACTGAAAATGATGGATGGCCAAGTGTAGGGCCAAAAGCTCCCTGTCAAACGCACTGTATTTACGTTCACTATCGCGCAAAGTCCTGCTGAAAAACGCGAGGGGTTGCCAGGTACCTGCCACAAACTGTTCAACAACCGCCCCCACCGCTACATCGGAAGCGTCAGTGGTGAGCGCCATGCGGGCCGTTGGAACTGGGTGCGCTAACAAAACTGCGTTTGCCAGGGCTGATTTGACCTGGGCAAAAGCGCGCTCCCGCTCCGGAGACCATTCAACTTTATTTGCGGGCTTTTGTTTTTTTAACGCGGTGTACAATGGCTGCATGAGCCGTGCTGCGCTTGGGAGGAACCGGTTGTAAAAATTAACCATCCCTAGAAACTCCTGAAGCGCCTTGACCGTTTGAGGTTGCAGAAAATCCGTTATGGCACGCACTTTATTTGGAAGAGGAACCGCTCCTTCTGCCGAAACGCGATGTCCCAAAAAATCAATCTGCGCCACCCCAAACTGGCACTTCTCTGGATTAACTATTAACCCATGCTCTGCCAGCCTCCGAAAAACTGCTGTGAGGTGTTTTTCGTGCTCGCCCTTGGACGCGCTGGCTACCAAAATATCGTCCAAATAAACGAACACGAAAGGAAGGTCGCGTAAAACTGCATCCATCATGCGTTGGAAAGTCTGCGCGGCCCCCTTGAGGCCAAAAGGCATGCGCAAAAACTCAAAAAGGCCGAAAGGAGTTATGACCGCTGTTTTGGGTACATCTTGCGCGCGCACTGGAACCTGGTGGTAACCGCGCACCAAGCCTATTTTAGAAAAAATGCGCGCCCCCGCCAAATGAACAGAAAAATCCTGAATGTGCGGAATCGGGTAGCGGTCATGAGCTGAAACGTTGTTCAACCTGCGGAAATCGCCACAAGGTCACCACGAGCCGTCAGCCTTTGGGACCATGTGTAACGGCGAAGCCCAAGAGCTCTTGGAGCGTCTAACAATGCCTAGTTTTTCCAGATTAGTGAACTCCTCGCGCGCGATGGCCAGTTTAGCTGGGTCCAAGCGCCGAGCTTTTGCAAAAACGGGAGGGCTGGTGGTGGTTATGAAATGCTCCACCCCATGTTTAGCTACCGTTGCCGAAAACGTGGGGACTGTGAGTGCTGGGAACTGAGCAAGCAGTGTGTGAAACTTACCACCCGCAGCTGAGACGCTGGCATGTGCAGTCGGCGGGGCCACCCGAGCTGTGCAGGGAATAGAATGAAAGGACAGTGCATTAATCAGATGTCTATTAGCAAGGTCAACCAATAAACCATGTGAGCACAAAAAATCAGCCATTAACATGTTGAAACTGACTGCTGCTACAATAAATGTCCACTCAAATGAACGGCCGTGTAAGGACAGAAGCATGGTCCTCTCTCCAAACCTTTTAATCGTGGAGCCGTTCGCTGCTGACACTGACACCCAGGGAGCTTTAGAAGGCATCAGCCGTTCCGCGTAGGTGGGTGTGATGAAACTCAGCTGAGAGCCCGTGTCCACGAGGAACTGTTTCCCCGAGCGTGCATCCGTCAGGTAAAGCAGCCTGTTCTCGTTGCCGAGGGTCGCAGCTGCTACCGGCCCTCGGTCTTGGCATTTCCCTGGCACTTAAAGTTGCACGGTGGGATGCACCTGTGCGCTCTCTCTGCAAAACGGCGGTGGTAGAAGCACGGGCCGTCCTCCGCTCCGCGTCGTCTGGCTCCCGTCGCCGCCGTCGTTGGTGCGTTTGGCGCGGCGGCCGCTGGACCTGCGCTGTCTCCGGACGCCGTTCCCGGGCTAGCCGCCGCGGCCGAAACCACGTTCCGCTTGTGGGCGTCGACCAACCGCTGCGCCTCTTTGCTCAACCCATGGTAGTCTCGCCTGGCCAATCGGGGCGACTCTGCCAGGGCCACTCTCACTGCTGGCGGCAGGGTCCGAAGGAAAAGGTGGGCGAAAATGAATTCGCCATCCTCAGAGTCTTTGAGCTTCAGCATCTTCACCATCAGGTCCGCAGGTCTATCGTTTTCTGACTCCGTCAACGTCAGGAGTCCCTCTGCTCGTTGTTGGACTGAAGGGGTGAAATGGCTGATCAGCGCGTCCTTCAATGCGCTGTACTTGTCGTTGTCTGGTGGATGATTAACCAGATCCTCCACTCTCTGGACCGTGTTGCTGTCCAGCTTCGCTACCACGTGGTAGAATCTTGTGTCGTCGTTGGCGATTCTCCGGAGGTTGAACTGCGCCTCGACTGCACTAAACCATGAGCGCGGGCTGTGCTGCCAGAAATCGGGCAGCCGGATCGTGGAGGCGGCCATCAGGCTGGCTTCCGCCGAGCCCCGCTCGGGAGAATTCTGTCTGCTCATTTCTCGTCGTAGGTCACCAGTGTAGAAGATGTGCTCAAATGATGAGACTGAGTTTAGTCGTAAACCAGCTTTATTGACAGAACACAGCTTCTAGCATTCTCAAAGCAGGAAAGAGAAAGAATCATATCTCATCACCCTTTTATATGTTTCCAGCATCAGAATTCAAGTCACATGGTGTTTTCAGTAAACATACAGTCACAAAGCATCCCTTTGAATCTTCACCATTGTCTCTCATTTCCTGATGAACCGGAAATCTCTCCGGGGCATCTTCTGTGGGACAAAGAGACAAATCTCACACCTCCTTGTTATCTTCTGCAGATTTGAGTCCTTTGTCCTTGCAGACGTGACACCCTCAATACACATGCAGTCCTGTCTCTGTGGAAACGTGAGCCCACAATGTGTGTCGCCCACAGGGTGATCATTTTCAGTTGTGCCTTACCAGAACTTGCCCGGGACATGACGGTTACTGATGGAGCTGCCGATATTGCGGACAATGGTCTCAGCACCGATTCTGGCCCCCAGACAGATGCCGGAGTGATTCTAGAAGGAAAATGCACACAATAAAGCTCACCAACAAAGTGCAACATGTACAGAAAACACCAAACTTTTTAACCAGAATACAATAATAAGGCTTCTTTCAGCGTTTGGTTTAAGTGAATACTGAAATAAAAGCGTGAAGCTGCTACCTCACAGCAAGCTGCGGAGGTAGCCGGATATTAGCTGGCTAACCATCATCACTAACCATTGCCCACAATCGAAAAAATTTCTTTATTGCTTAAAAGAAGTGAGCTTTTGACCGAAAGGACCAATTGGCGAAAAGACAGACAATATTAAAACAACACTCACCGTCAACGTTTTCCAATTGCGTGGCCGTGTCGAGCACATTGTCTCTGCCATTGCTAGCAGGCCGATGTCCGTATATATGACGTCCATCTGCTCGTACCATTTCCACTCCTATCTACTTGCACCACTGCGTCCGTTATGGTCCTTTATGGCCCGATAATTGCACTTCATTTTTTTTTCTTTTGGACATCGTTAACACAATTGTGAAGCCACTCACCGTGGTTACTCGCTGAAATTACAAATGGCGGTCGTGTAGCTTCAACAGAAAACAGACGCGTTTGTGACGTTAACGCCCTGACCAATCAGCGGCTAGCAATCGATTGACGTCAAATCACACCTCGCTTTTCGCTCGGTTATACCCTGCCCTTTAACTGGCACGAAAATTGTATCGGTTAAAGCGGGTAGGGTGCTGTGGAAAGAGCGAGAAAGTGAATAAAGTAGAAGTAAGTAAAGCTAAGGTGATACTTGTGGAAAAGTGCCTTTATTGAGGTTCTGCTGCTTGTGACAGATCTCCGCAGAGTACCGGTCCACCAGTGTTGTGAAGCGCACCCAGTTGGCCTTCTGGTAATTCCACCTGGGGAATGTCTTAGCTTCTTGTGGTTTGTAGCTGATGTCCAGTCCGATCTTCACAGGTTTATGGTCACTTCCCCCGAGCTGGCCAAGTACCGTTCTTGTTGCCAGCCTGGCCATGTCATTGGTAGCAAACGCAAGATTGGGCGTGGTGTTACTCAGCCATACCCTGGAGAAGAACCTTGGTGGATCATCAGGATCATTCATTAGCAGAAGACCGTTGTCGACTTGCCAATCTTCCACCTCCTCTCCTCTTCTATCTGCTTCGCTGTATCCCCATGCCTCTGAGTGACTGTTGAAGTCACCGATGACTAAGCATCGGTGGTCTGGGAGCTCCATTTGGTCAAGTGAGAGATCTCGCTCTGGGGAGCAGTACACATTGAAGATCGTGACGCTTTCATTGTGAACCATGATTCGAACTCCATGGATTTCTGCCTGGTTGTTGGTACTGACGTCAAACTCTTGTGCTGGTATGGCGTTTTTGACAAGAATCGCCACTCCTCCTTTTGTTCTTCCTTTTCTGTCTTTCCTGAAGACCTGGTATCCCCTAACACTGAAGCGTTGGTTTTCCTTCAGGTGTGTCTCCTGTAGACAGGCAACATCAATGTCTTCTGAGTGGAGTCTTTCGGCAAGGGATGTTTTTTTTTGTTGTAGACTCCTTCTGCTTTCCACTGGAGGATGTTGACATTCCTCTCCTTTGGCGTCTCTTTTTGGCCAGTAGCATTCCTTAATCCCCGTCCCCTGGTCGTGCAGGACGAGGTGAGGTGACCTTTGGTAGCTGAGGGTGGGCCCCTTTGAGGCTGAGGGACCGGCACTCTTCCTCCCCGGCAGATCCCCAGAGGATGAGCACCATCACGTGCAACATCGGTGTGACTCATCATGAAGCGGTTATGCATGATGCAGAGGTTTGTGGCACCACAGGGGTCCTGCATCTCCGTCTTCAGCCATGAACGTTTGTCGGGGGTCCCTTCCCTAGACCAACTGCCTTCCATGGCTGGGCTGTCGAGAGCTTGGTCCACCCTGTAGAAAGGTTGCTTGCCAAGGCTTTCCGAGACCCTTCTTCCCATGCAACTGTCTGTCCTCCTCCGCCTTCACAGCCATTGAGAGTTTGCTCTCCTCTCTGCCTGCTTCGCCGTTGGGACATTTGTGGCTGTAACAAAACTTGGGTTTTCCGTGAGTGATTTGTTACATGCTGCACAACCCCCAACCTGGAGGACCAGGGTGCACTCTTTAGTCTGGCCTCTACCCCATGCGGACCTGTTCGACATGGTTGAACCTTCTGGGAGCACTAGGCTCCCATTGACATAGCTCCGGGGGTTGCTGAGGCATGCAAGCCGCTGCACCCCGACAAGGTATGTGCACCATTGGCAGCGGACTGAACGCACTGAGGAGCTCATTTAGCAGTAGACTACATCATCCTAGGTGCGCAACCGAGAGGTTTCACAGGTCCTTCCTACCTACGGCTGTCAGACTGTATAACCTAAGCAGGGCTGCTCGCAGAGATAGCAAAAAACGTGACGACCTAATAGTATTGAATGCAAAAGACGCAACAGACTTGCACAAATGGTCCCCTCCAGTATACAACTAGAAAAGCACTCTGAGAGCGCAGACCTCCGCCAAGCGCCACAATTCCCCCCATACAGTGCTTGTGTGTACGTTTTCAGATTCCTTGAGCATGTAAACATATGACTAGCAATTGGATTCACAATGATTATTTGTTTAATTGACAGGGACAGTGCAATAAACACACAATTAATCAATGACAATCAATCTGATAGTGATAGGATTAGTGGTTCAGTAGTAAAAGCATTGCCTCCTTGGCGGAGGTAATAAACTGAAGTGTTGCGTCCATCTCCTCCACTGACGGATGCAAATTTGGTAGACAGGTTGGCGTGGGTTTTATATTATATTGTAACGTGCTGCTCGACATGGCGACGTCCCACCGGGAGGTTCGAACTCACGCCTCCCGCTCCGGAGTCCTGCACTCTACCTGTGTCGCCAATAGGGTCAACCCACTTGGCAAGCCAAGTAGGGTGCTCATATTGAGTTCACTACAATATTATTTTTTGGGGGGTTGCGCTCCGCGGCAAACGAGAATTTAGAAGCTTCGCCGGCAGAGAGCTCGTTTTTGCGCAGCGCCTATGGCTGGCCGGTGAATTTCTGCCAAATGCGCAGCTCCTATGGCTGGCCGGGGAATTTCTGCCAAAGAATCCGTCGGCGGACAGTTGCCCATGTGAGGTTTTGCAGTTGCACGCTGGCGGGCCCAGGCCAGCAGTGTTTTCCGCGTCCTTTTGTGCCTAAAACGTTGAAGAACGCAGAGTTTGTGTTGCAGACATGACGACCAGTGCCCTCCATTGCGCCTGCGCACATGTTGAAAATGGCTGTATGTCACAGTGTTGAATGAAAAATGCTTTAAAAAATTCCTGTATCCAGACGGTGAACCGGATCACCCCCAAAATTTAATTAGTTCTTCCTTGTACCATTTCCAACAACGCCTGAAAGTTTCATGGAAATCCGTCCAAGATTTTTTGAGTTATCTTGCTAACCAACAGACAAACAGACAGACAGACAGACAAACAAACACACAAACGCCGGCAAAAACATAACCTCCTCCTGGCCTTTTCGGCCTGGCGGAGGTAACTAGGACAATATCAGTCGCTATGGAGGGTGACAATATGTATGGGTACATATTCATACTATGTAGGGTAACTAAATAGACGGTTATGCTGTTTATTCCATCTAGCTACAAAGCTCCGCACTGTGTATATATATTTATATATTTATGTGTACATATGTATATTCACTGCTCTTATTTTCTTATCTTCTAAATTATTGCTCTGAGTGTTGCTATCCCCGTGCTGTTGCAATTCTGGAATTTCCCCATTGTGGGACTAATAAAGGCTTATCTTATCTTATATCACTCTATAAATTCAAGAAATCTCTGGTCAGTTTCTGTGTAAATCTGGAAATCTTACTCATCACCTGATTAACAATAGGACACACTAAACCACACCCATTCGAAGCAGTACATCATGTCTGTGCGTCACGATAAGAGCACATCATAGGATGGCCTATGATGTCTGCATGAAGTCCTATGACGATCCTATGCTATCGGGCAACATAGGACTCACAATGCAGTCATATACACAATAGCACTGGCTACCTATGATGTAGGCATGAGGTCCTATGATGCCTGCCTTCTTGTCTTTATGATGTCATATACATCATCACTCACCAAAGAAGAGATACTCATCACCCGATTACCACTAGGACACAGCACTTGAAACCGAATGGGAGTTGCCAGAAACAGGAAAGAACAGATACTCATCACCTGATTAAGAATAGGACACACTAATTTAAACTAGGATCAAATGCAGGCATCATAGGACTCGCTATGCCGTCGTCAAAGATCATAGGACATAGGACAGCTTCCAAGATCAAACACAGCCATGATTCACGATCATATGACTCCCTATGACATCATCACAGATCATAGGACTCACTATGACACCATCAAAAATCAAAGGCAGGCATCACTGAATGAGTGCCGACATGCTTGCTTACACCCTTGCTTACACCTGCTTTCTACAGGCATGCAGAAATATTTGCTTATACTTGGTTTCTATGGGCAGGCACGGGTATGCACGGCCATGCATGGGTATGTAATAGTCTTCAGAATAGAATTGAATAGAATAGACTTTATTGTCATTGTACAGTTGTACAATGAAATTGTGCATGCTCCACCAGGCTACTGCACAATAAAGTGAGAAGAATTTGAAAATAAAACAGTTACAGAACACAAAGTTAACCATCTGAAGTAAAAACAAAAGTAAAAATAACAGCCTATTGGTAGATACACAGGTACGGTAGTGGCTTCACAGGTGGAACTATCATCACTAAATTTGAAATCTGTGTGTCTTGTCATGATCATAGGACATCATAAGACGGTCTACGATGTCTGCTTGATGTTCTATGATGGTCCTATGATGTCGGCTATCATAGGACCGTCTACATGATGTCTACATGACATCACCTAAACCGTAGTCTATATGACGTCAGATAAACCATAAGGCTGCTGTTTCTATGATCTCAGAAGGATGTCTATATGACGTCATACGGACTCGCTAAAAGACATACACATAGACACAGGTAAGCAGTATAACACAGAACAGTAACAAGCAGGAGAAGAAGTAACAAGCAGGGGCAAACAGAGACGGCTGGGTATGGATACAGAAAACGGTATGGCCGGGGCTGCACAGATAATCATACACAGGGGACCAGAGGGCAGACAAGACCAAGGCAATAATGATAATGATGATGACAATAATAATATGGGCTGGGACCCATGCCCTGGAGACAAGGAATATCACTTTAAATATAATTCAACCAATCTCTGTCTGTTACGATGTCATGGGGAGACAACACCAAAGTAATGAGAATGAGAATAATAATAATGCTGATAAACTTAAAGACCGATGAAGAAATAAATATGCAAGACAGAATCACTCTATAAATTCAAGAAATCTCTTATCAGTTTGTGTGTGTGTCTGTCTGTGTGTCAGAAATCTGTGTGTCTGTCTGTCTGTGTGTCACAATCATAGGACTGTCACAATCATAGGATATCATAGGACAGTCTATGATGTCTGCTTGATGTCCTATGCTGTTCCTATGATGTCGGCGATCACAGGATCGTCTATATGATGTCTATATGACGTCACATAAACCATAGTCTATATGACGTCAGATAAACCGTGAGGCTGCTGTTTCTATGATCTCAGAAGGATGTCTATATGACGTCATACAGACTGCAGGACTCGCTAAAAGACATACATATAGACACAGGTAAGCAAAATAACACAGAACAGTAACAAGCAGGAGAAGAAGTAACAAGCAGGGGCAAACAGAGACGGCTGGGCATGATTACAGAAAACGGCATGGCCGGGGCTGCACAGATAATCACACACAGGGGACCAGAGGGCAGACAAGACCAAGGCAATAATGATAATGATGATAACGATAACAATATTGGCTGGGACCCATGCACTGGAGACAAGGAATATCACTCTATATATAATTCAACAAATCTCTGTCTGTCACGATGTCATGGGGAGATAACACCAAGGAAATCACTATAAATCACTATAAATTTAAGAAATTTAAGAAATCTCTGTGTGTCTGTCATGATCGTAGGACATCATATGACGCCCTATGATGTCCGCCTGATGTCCTATGATGATCCTATGATCTCTGGCTACACAGGACTCACGATGCCATCATATACGCGATGCCGTCACATAGACAATAGGACTGGCTACCTATGATGTAGTGTCCTATGATGTCTGCCTTGATGTCTTTATGATGTCATATAGACCATTACTCACGATGCCTGCCTACCTATGATGTAGTGTCCTATGATGCCTGCCACAGGAGGAGACCCTTCACCAGCATAGGGTACGACAGACAAGGGATGCACAGACAGACAATCATCAAAGGACCCACCAGGATAACCAAACAATCCAGAACACTTATTGACATGGTATTTACTAATAAACCAGAACGAATAACCAGAACCTATAATCTTGTAACTGGTCTCTCAGATCATAACATGGTTCTTGCTGTCAGGAAACTTACTAAAAAGCGACTACAGTATTTTGGGGGAGTCGATATTGACAAATCAAATTTTATTATCCCCAAATCAAAAAATGAGGAGTTTGAACATTACTTAGAGAATCAAAATTGGGAGCAGCTCATGTCAACATGTGAAGTAGATGATTGTTGTAATTTTATAACTGCAACAATCACAAAGTCTATAGAAAAATTTTCAAAGCAAATTAAAAGTAGACAACAGAAGATTAGCCTACCATGGTTAAATAATGAAATAAGAAAACTTATGAAGAGGCGAGACTATGCACTGAAAACATCACTAACCTCCAAACTACAAAATGATCACCTTGTGTACAAAAGTTTAAGAAATAAAGTGGTACATGAGCTGCGAAAATCAAAAATATCTTATTACAATAAACTGATAGATCATGCAAAGGGTAACAACAGTTCCCTATGGAGGCATTTAAATAACTTAACTAATAAAAAAAACGATCAGAAGGGGGTAAAGGAACTTAGAATCAATGGCAAGACCGTCAGTGACAAGGCTACTTTGGCAAATGAATTTAATTCACACTTTGTGGGCTCTGTGGAAGACTTAACAAAAATTTTTGTGCTGCCAAATGTGCTCAACAACACAAATTCCATACTTCCAACAGATACTTTTCACATCGATGAGGTAAATGAGAAGTTAATTGCTGGCGTTGTTAAAACACTGTCAAACTCAAAAACTAATGATATCTACAATATGAGCACCTCCTTTCTCAAAATGCACAGCAAAATATTAATCAAACCACTGACTCATCTCATTAATCTCTCCATTAGGTCTAGTACATTTCCATCTGGCTGGAAAAAAGCTGTCGTCATACCAGTTCATAAATCAGGCAGTAAAGACGATATATGCAATTACCGCCCAATCTCTATCTTACCAGTCCTATCTAAGGTTCTTGAAAAAGTTGTAGCTACACAGCTGATAGACTACTTACAAGACAGTCAACTTCTTCATCCACATCAATTTGGTTTTAGACCAGGATACTCAACAGAAACAGCAAATTGTTGCCTTATTGAAAACGTCAAACAGTCCTTGGACAGGGGTAATGTGGTAGGAGCTGTTTTTCTAGATCTCAAAAAGGCTTTCGATACTGTAAACCACAGTTTGCTTTTATCCAAAATGGTATCTTTTAACTTCTCCCCAAATACATTAGAATGGTTTGCATCTTATCTCCAGAATAGAGAACAGTGTGTAAAAGTTCACCAGGATAAATCCTCATTTTTAAACAACCGCATGGGTATCCCACAAGGGTCCATTCTTGGTCCTTTACTT
The DNA here is from genome assembly GCA_020510985.1 of Pholidichthys leucotaenia. NCBI lineage: Eukaryota > Metazoa > Chordata > Actinopteri > Cichliformes > Pholidichthyidae > Pholidichthys > Pholidichthys leucotaenia. The sequence continues at coordinate 406,033,449 of CM035838.1, forward strand.
TTCAGCATTTTTATTAATGACTTGCCGTTACACTGCTCAGCTGCAACATGCCAACTTTATGCAGATGATGCAGTTATTTACACAGCTGCCAAGACTCCAGCACAGGCTGCAGATGTACTGTCTACAAGTATGGTTGATGTCCAAGAGTGGCTCCTCAAGAACCATCTATTGCTGAACCTTCAGAAAACAGTCTCAATGTGCTTTTCAATCAAAAAATGTAACCTGCAACATTTTAAAGTTAATATACATGATCATGACATCAGTTTAGCTACAGAATTCAAATACCTTGGCATTGTACTAGATCCTCAACTCAAATTTAATCTTCATATAAAGAAAATTTCAAAAACAGTAAAAAAAAATCTGAACTGCTTTAAATTAATTAGATATTACATACCTTACGAAGCAGCTGCACTGTATATGCATTCTATGGTTTTTTCTCATATATCATACTGTTTGACAGTCTGGGCTCAAGCAGCCCCTTCCACAATAAGACATATAGGTTCATTATATAATCAAACCCTAAAAATCTTGGACAAAAAGCCCATTAGGTGGCATCACTGTAATGTTTTAAAAAAATACAACCTATTGAGTTTTGAGAGCTTCATTGACCTCTGTCTTCTGAAATTAACGTTCAAATGTTTCCATAAATCAGCACCCGAGCCACTTGCTGGTTTCGTCCAAAGACAGGACAGCAGCAGAGCCACCAGGAGTTCTGTTAACAATAACTGTAAAATATTCCACCGCAGAACCACATTTGGACAAACAGCTTTCTCTATAAAGGGCAGTCACATCTGGAACACAATGCCAAATGAAATTAAAATAATAACGGACTTTAAAACATTCACTAAAAATGTTAAAAACTGGCTGAAAAATAAACAAGAATGTACTCATGTATGAATTAATTGTCTGCAAAGTGAGAGTGAATGAAGGGAAGGAATAAATGTGTTTGTTTATAGTGAGTGACGGAGGGAGGAAGGCCTGAAATAGGCAAATGTGAGTTATGTTATATGTGTTAAATGTGAGTCAGGCTGTTATATTTGTGTATTTATAATATTTATAATATTTATGTTAAATGTGAGTCAGGCTGTTATATTTGTGTATTTATAATATAATATTTATAATTGTGTATTTATAATTTTTCTGCATTGATGTATGTGGTTATTGTGTATATTTTTTATCTTGATTCTTTTTTCTAAAGCCCATCCAGGGACAAGAGTTGCAAATTAGCTAATAGCTATACACTCTATGTGCAACACATCAGATTGATTGTCTTTGATTAATTGTCTATGTTTATTACACTGTCCCTGTCAAATAAACTAATCTACTACTACTACAGGAAATATGTGGCGGTGAGCCATGCACGTGCTGAGTCACTTGAAGCCCGAAATGCCCGCAAAGCGAGCAACGCTGCATGCCAGGCAAGGCACAGACAAGCTGAGACCCAGGAGATGTGGAATAGTCGGCTGGCCGCCAACGTCGCACGCCAGGCAAGGCACAGAGAAGCTGAGACCGAATAGGACACAATACTTTAAACCACACCCATTCAAAGCAGTAAATCTGGAAATCTCACTCAGTAAGGCAGAAGGCACTCTATAAATTCGAGAAATCTCTGTGTGTCAGTGTGTCAGTCTGTCACCCGATTAAGAATAGGACACCCTACTTTAAACCACACCCATTCGAAGCAGTACCCTTGAAGAATGTCAGTCTACACCACAAATGTGTAAAATGCAGAGCAAAGTGCTGATTTTCTCCAGGCGCTCCGGTTTCTGAGTTTCGACGGGCATGCACGGGTCTTCCTGAACAGGGTCAAAAGCCACTTTTTTCTCAGATCTATTTGCATGATCCTGTCCATGAACTGGAATTACAACACACCTATCCCTCAACCAGTGGTCTGAACAAAGAAGAAGAAGAACAAGAAGACCCACCAGATGGAGAGCTATAGAGTGAGGAGAATTGCTGCACGTCAGAAAACATGCCGTGAAGATGAAATACCTCAGGTTCGAGCAGTACGCCGCAGGCATGACTGTGAACAACACAGCCATCACAGACAGGAAGAGACTCTTCAGCAAAGGGTATGCAGAAATACTTGCTTATATTTGGTTTCTACGGGCATGGACGGGTATGCACGGGTATGTACTAGTGTACATAATAGTGCAGTGTGCAGAACACATAATACAGTAAACTGGCCCAAGGATTATGGAAAATATGTACAGTAGTGATTTCACGGATGGGTCAATATACATGAAAGTGAGGAGTGCAAAGACAGGTGAGTTATAGTGATAATTAAAAGGTACTCAGTTCTGTGCATGTGAGAGTTCAGAGGGAGGGGGAGGGGCCTCTGGCTGGTTGCAGTTCAGATGGCCCAGGGGAAGAAACTGTTTGTCAGTCTACAGGTATGGGACCTGATCAATCGGAACTGTCATCCAGAGGGAAGCAGGTCGAACAGGTGGTGGGCGGGATGTGAGAGGTCTCCTGTGATGACTTTGATCCTTCTGAGACAGGAGGCTCTGGAGATGTCTTCCAGGGAGGGCAGGGGGCTGCCAATAATTTTTTGGGCGGTGTTGATGACCCTCTGCACAGCCTTCCTGTTCTCAGCCTTGGAGCCGGCATACTACACTTCCAGACAGTAGGTGAACACGCTCTCCACTGAGCAGTGATAGAAGGCCAGCAGCAGCTTCTGATCCAAGTTGTGCTTCCTCAGGACATGGAGGAAGTGCAGCCACTGCTGGGCTTTCTTCACCAGGGCCTTGGTGTTGACAGACCAGGATAGCTCAGAGTTGATGTGGGTGCCCAGGAACCTGAAGGAATATGGACCATAGTGTGGCTGATCAACTTTATGCCTCTGTAGTTACTACAGCTCTAAGCATCACCTTTGTTCTCGAAAACTGGTACCAAAACACTCTTCTTCTCCACTCCTCAGGCATCCTTACTCTCCAAGATTGTGTTAAACAGTCTGGTTAAAAAGTCCACTGCCATCTCTCCTAAACATCTCCATACTGCATTTCCACTCTTCATCCTCTTCAAAGCTGCCCTCACTTCCGCCTTGCTAATCATCGGGACTTCCTTGTTCACCATCTTTCCTTCATCCATCCTCCTCTCTCTTTCTCATTTTCTTTATTCATCAACTCTTCAAAGTACTCCTTCCACCTTCTCAACACATACACCAAAATCTTTCTACCCGTTTCCATCAAAACTTCTGCTGTATTTTCCCAGTCATCTGGTAATTCTTCCCTATCACCCTGAGCCCGTATCCCTATCCCTATCACCCCGAGCCTGTGTGACCTTCTTCCTTCAGTACCTCCCGCCACTTTATCTTTGGCTCTGCCTTCACTGTTTTCCTCTTCTTGCTTTCCAAAGTCATCCTACAAACTACCATCCAGTGCTATCTAGCAACATTTTCCCCTGTCACCACTTTGCAGTCTCCTATCTCCTGCCCCCCAGGGAACGGTTTTGGCTCCCTTCCTGTTCACCCTTTATACTGCAGACTTCTCACACAACACAACACACTGCTATCTACAGAAGTTCTCTGACGACTCTGCGATCATCGGCCTCATCTCCAACGGAGAAGAAGCTGAGTACAGAGGACTTATCCAGGACTTCGTGGACTGGTGCCATAGGAACTGCCTCCAGATCAACGCGAGGAAAACTAAGGAGCTGGTGGTGGACTGCCGCAGGCAAGGACAACCCCTCACAGCACCAGTAAACATACAGGGAACAGACATTGAGATGGTGACATCCTACAAGTACCTGGGTGTTCATCTGAGCAATAAACTAGACTGGTCACATAATACCGACGCACTCTACAAGAAGGGACAGTGCAGGCTGTTCCTACTGAGGAGACTCAGGTCTTTTGGTGTACAAGGGGTGCTGCTGAAGACATTCTACGACACGGTGGTGGCATCAGCCATCACTTTTGGAGTGGTCTGCTGGGGCAGTGGCATTACAGCAGCCGATAGGAAGAGACTGAACAAACTGATCAAGAAAGCTAGCTCTGTTCTGGGGCAGCGCCTTGACCCAGTGGAGGAGATAGGAGAGAGAAGGATGGTGGCTAAACTGTCATCTCTGCTGGAGTCCAAGTCCCACCCTATGTAGGACATACTGTACTGAACGCACTGAGGAGCTCATTTAGCAGCAGACTACATCATCCTAGGTGCGCAACCAAGAGGTTTCGCAGGTGCTCCCTACCTACGGCTGTCAGACTGTATAACCTAAGCAGGGCTGCTCGCAGAGATAGCAAAAAAACGTGACGACCTAATCGGACCGGTGGCGCCACACGAGTTGGCTGCCCGTTGCAACAGCCCTTTTTTTTAATCTTCCTTCTTCTTTCTGCATCTTTCACTCTATGTATGTATCACGGACACACAGATCGCCCCAAAGGTCTCCCGAGTTGGCGGACGGAGCCACTGTTTACAGCAGGAGACGATACAGCAGGAAGAGCTAGTGCTAGCTAGCACTCAACCGTCGCCCGATGCTAACGGAGGAACTCGACATACCGGGAACTGTAGCGAAAACGACGCGGGTGCCGGGCTGGAGTTTAGGCGGCGTGCAAGAAATATGGGACAGAATAATAGAGAGCGATGGCAAGAACCAAGCAGACCGCCCGTAAAATCTACTGGAGGAAAAAGCCCCCCAGGAAGCAGCTAGCCACCAAGGCTGCTCGGAAAAGCGCTCCGGCCATCGGCAGAGTGAAGAAGCCTCACTGTTACAGGCCCGTGGCTCTGAGAGAGATCCGTTGCTACCAGAAATCCACGGAGCTGCTCATCCGTAAGCTGCCCATCCAGCGCCTGGTGAGAGAGATCGCTCAGGACTTCAAGACCGACCTGCGCTTCCTGAGTTTCGTCATCATGGCTGTGCAGGAGGCCAGAGAGGCCTAGCTGGCGGGTCTCTTCTTCGCTAAGAGGGTCACCATCATGCCCAAAGACTTCCAGCTGGCCCGCCGCATCCGCGGAGAGAGAGCTTAGACTTTCTGCTGCACATTCACCAACCAACCACAATGCTCCGCACTGTGTGTCTATATATATATTTATGTAAACATATGTTTACTAGCTGTTCTTGTTTTTTCTTGCCTTCTGATTGTTGCTCTGGGTGTTGCTGTCCCTGTGCTGTTGCAATCCTGGAATTTCCCCATTGTGGGACTAATAAAGGCTTATCTTATCTTATCTTATCTTAAAAGACGCAATAGACTTACACAATGGTCCCCTCCAGTATACAACTAGGACAATATCAGTCGCTACGGAGGGTGACAATATGTATGGGTACATATTCATACTATGTAGGATAACTAAGTAGACGGTTATGCTGTTTATTCCATCTAGCTACAATGCTCCGCACTGTGTGTTTATATATTTATATATTTATATGTACATATGTATATTCGCTGCTCTTGTTTTTCTTGTCTTCTTGATTGTTGCTCTGAGTGTTGCTATCGCTGTGCTGTTGCAGTCCTGGAATTTCCCCATTGTGGGACTAATAAAGGCTTATCTTATCTTATCTTATCTCTTTCACATTTCTCCTTCTGCATAAGATGTAGTCCACCTGTGTGCACCTTCCTCCACGCTTGTGTCCCCCTATGTTCTTCTCTCTTCTTGAAGTATGTGTTCACCACAGCCATTTCCATTCTTTTAGCAAAATCCACAACCATCTGTCCTTCCACATTTCTTTCCTCAATAATTGAGCCTGTTTTCCAACTTTTTCAGTTGAATACAGATGTTTTAGCATTTTTCCTGCAGCATATATTTGCTATACAAAACAATCTTGTGAAACTGCCTTGTCAACACAGACTAAACCTAAAACTTGCAGCATGAAACCTGATATTGTCCTCTCAAGTTAACTGACTGTATTTCCTAATTGAAATTACATGTTTATGTAATTTCTGTGTAATTACAGGTTGGCTGCAGGAGTGAAAGATTACAGGAGATAAATCTAAAGAGGTGAGACACCACAAACTCTCCCTCTTATCCTCGACATTGCTCAGCCTGACAGCTTGAAGATTTGAGAAGTTTCAAAAATTCATGAAGTGTAAAACAAACTGTCTTGGTACGACAACTGAAACAGCCGCTGCAGTGTTTAGGGAGAAGGATCTTCTGGATGACTCATTTGTGGTGGTTCATCTGTGTGAGTCATCTGAAGTTTGCCCCAAAACACAGTTTCATCCAGTGGAATTAACAATTCATATATGTTTCTGTTCAATCATGTAAGAGCTCAAATTATACTGCTCAAAAAATAAAGGGAACACTTTGAAAACACATCAGATTTTAATGGGTATAAATATTATGTATACATTATGTAGATGAGGGGTCTGCAAACTATAGCTCCTTAGCCAAATGTTGCCCTTTGTCCAGAAACAGCAAATTTTAAATAGAGAGAGAGAGAGAGAGAGAGAGAGAGAGAGAGAGAGAGAGAGAGAGAGAGAAAGTTATTGTCATATTCAGGTGAACGCGCGTCCCCTCCTTCCTGCTAAAGATTCCACGGCTCCACAGACAATCATCACACCTGCGTGAGTGGATGCACCTGCTGACTTCTCTTCGCCAGCGCTTATAAGGACCATCAAGTGGGAGCTTCAGCACTGGCTCGCTGGGTATACTGCCTATGCCAATAGCAAGTAAGTTTGAATTATTCTCCGAGGATTACCTACTCACATTCCTCTCTTTTCTCCTTTTTCCAGGTTGTTGCCATCTGTGCGGTGCATCTCCGAGGATTGTTGTGCGCTCACCTGCTCCATCATCCTCACCCCGCCTCAGCTTCCTATCTCCACCCAGTCAGACACCACCCAGCTCCAACCCCTTACCAGCTTCATCCTGCTGGTTTGTCTATTCCTACTTGTCATGGGCAGTGAGAGCGTGCCCCTCCCCTCCTGCCGCACGTTCACAAACTCATCACTGCACCTGAGGCAGAGGACACACCTGCGCCCGCTCATCAGCCAGCGTACTTAAGGAGGCCTCGTCCGCACAGTCAACGCTGGCTCGTCTGGGTTTACTGCCCTAATTCAGGCAAGCAGGTTGTTTGTACTAAGCTTAGACACGTCGTCTAAACTGTACTCTTTTCTCTCCTACCAGGTTGCTGCCATCATGCTAGTGTGTCTCGGGACTGTGTGCGCTCTCCTGCCACCTCACCACTACCACAGCAATGAATTTTCACTCAGTCAGGCACTACTAGCTCATTTCCCCTACCCTACTATTCCCTGCTGGAGTCCTGCCAGTCCATCCTCGGAGTCCCGAGTGTAGCGATAAGTGATTTATAATTATGATCAGGTATAAAGATTATTTAATTTGTATTAAAGTATCAGGACCTGAGATTTACTCTGGGTCCAGACGTAGAAAAAAGTTTACAGTAAACACTCATCGGGGCACCAGCTCACCTCTTTAGTGAGCACTTTTAGTCATTAATTTCACTTTATACCAGTTTAATCACTCAATAAATTAATTAATAATCAGTCTCAAAATTTTAGTGAATTTGATAATGGGGCTCTGAAACCAGACTCGAGAATTCAAGAATAATTTCAAAATCTGATCCAATAGCAAAATTAAAAGATTTTTCCGACTTCGTGGAGATGGAATTAGCTCCTATTATGGAGATGGTCACTCAGTTCTTTTAAAGAAAATATATAAAATTAAAGTTAAAACTAAAAACGGTGAGTTTAAAGAAAGTTTAACAGGAGAAAGTTATAAAAATAGGCGTCTAGGACTTCCGGTCTGGACACCATGGTGATAGCAACTTAACGCTGAAACTCCCAGACCCAATCCAAGGAAAACATCTTCAAAATCAGACTTAACGGATTTTTGGAAGAATAAAAATCAAAAGACAAAAACACCATGCCTAACCAAAAGCAGAAGAAACTGACATTCCCCAGGTCAGGACGCGCAGCGGCCGCAGAATCTGAACCGGAGGACCTCCGTTCAGAAGACGAGGAGCTGGACCTAGCTAGCAAAAAGGTTAGCTTGAAATCGCTATTTGATGAATTACGACGATTTTGGGCCGAATTTCATGAATTCAGGGAGGAATTAAAAAAGGACGAACAGCAGAATGGACCAGGCCGAAAACCGAATCTTGGAAGCTGAAGAAAGAATAAAAGTGCTTGAAGATTCTATGCTGGATTTACACAAAAAACAGTCAAGGCTGGAGGCTAAGCTAACCGACCAAGAAGGAAGACAGAGACGAGACAACATCAGAATTCACGGTCTGAAAGAAGGAGCTGAAAATAGTTTCAACACAATGGCGGAATGCGTGGAATCCTTATTGAGAGAGAAGTTGGATATTCCACAAACCACCGATTTGAAGATAGAAAAGGCCCATCGTACATTAGCCGCAAAGCCAGCAGCAGAAGCGCCCCCACGTTCGGTGGTGGTAAGATTCTCCGATTTCAAAATAAAACAAGAGGTTGTAAGACAGGCTTGGCAGAAAAAAGGATTTATGCATCAAGAGAGAAAAGTCTTCATGGAGCATGATTACGCCCCGGAGGTTCTTAAAAAGCGCCGGGAATATAACAACGCCAAAAAGGTTCTACGGGAACAGAATCTACGCTTTCAGACGCCATTTCCTGCGAAGTTAAGGGTCTTTTACGGTGAAGAGTCATGTCTCTACAATTCGGCGGAAGAAGCAACAATTGACATGGCGAGAAGAGGGCTCCCGGTAACGGTGTTTAAACCCATAGCGAATCTGAGCGAGAAGATCAGAGCTCAAACGTGGTCCACTCAGAGACCTTCAAAATCCACGGGCCAGCAGCGGGAAACCCAGCCCCAGAGCTACAAAGATAAGCTTTCCAGTTCCAGGAAGGAATAGCGACCTTTTTGTTTTTTTTTCTTTTCAGTCATTCTGCACTTCCATCCCCCCTCCTACAAGGTGAATGAATGAATGAATGAATGAATGAATGAATGAATTTATTTCGGATAATACAGTACAGGTTAAAAGAAACTGTATAATATAACAACAAGGTCAAATTAGACAAAGACTCCTTCTACTAAACAATTCCACGTGAGTTATCCGAAATGGGTGATGGCTGAAGCCGCAGCTTATATTGCCCACCCATATTCCATCCAAGAATTCAAAGAAAAAAGAGTAAACAAGACAAGAGTGATTACAATTTAGAACAAAGCTAAGACAAAGTGTGACTGAGAGAAAAAAAAAAAAGAAAACTAAGCTAAGCTAAGTTAAGCGGTTACTATTCAAGACAAATCTAAGACAGAATGTCACAGAGAGAAAAAAAAACAAAGGTAACAAACATTAAAGGAGATGCAGAATCAGCATGTGGTAAAACCTTTCATGGAGCAGTTATAGCATTAGAAACAAATGTCTTCTTAATTTAAAAGGGAAAAAAAATCTTGTTAAAATAGAAATGTAACAATAACCCACATGTTCTCCCTACACTAACAAATACTGTATTAGAGTGAATGTTTGCTGTGATGGGGTGGGAGGGTGCACACAATCTCATAGGGTATAGGCATAAAAAAAAAAAAAAAAAAAACATTACAAATTCGGATTGGGATCTGAAATTCACATTAAAAACATGGGACAACTTACAGGGGTAAGAGAGGGCCCTCAACACGTAACAGAGTTTGAGGAATTTCCCTCAGAGCCTACACTCCATCAGGGCTCTTACAGGGTCTTTAAAGAGACCCCAGCTCAGCAAGTTTTTTTGACAGTTTTTTGTTTTAAAGTTTTGTACACTATGTTCTTAATGTTTTTTAAGTTCTTAATGTTCTTTCAGTTTCTGAGTAGCAAAAAAGAGGGCCACCACACTGTTATACTAAATAAGAAAATACAATGGAGAAACAGGGTGTAACCAAAATAGCCTCATATAATGTAAAAGGGATCCTGAATCCAGTTAAAAGATCCAAGATTCTACACAAAATGAAAAAAAGACAAAGCAGAAATAATATTTTTACAAAAAACCCACCTAACAGACGTGGAACACACTAAACTCAATAGACAAGGGTTTAAAATGATCTCTTCATCTTCATATAAGTCAGGGAGGAGGAGGGGAGTAGCGACATTGATATCAACCAAAATTACATTTGAAAAAAAATCAGAACACAAAGATAAAGAAGGGAGGTACAGTTTGGTAATTGGGTGGCTAGAGGGAGAAGATATCACCCTGCTGAATGTATATGCACCACCAGGGGCTAAATGGAAATTTTATAAAAATGTATTCAACCTAATGATAACTAAAGCCCAAGGTTTAGTGATATGTGGTGGAGACTTCAATCTAAGACTGAATCCATACTGGGATGCAACAGGTAATTCTTCACATCAAAATAACACTCAAAATAGGAAAACTCGGATGCTATTAAAAGAAATGGGAATCTGTGACGTATGTGTCATGGCAGCCTCTGGGCCGTCATTGGCATCATTATCTCCAGCTGCGCACAGATCCACAGGTGTTAATCAGCAGCTGTTAAAGGCCAGCGTTGCTGACAGCTCAGTACGGAGTCGTCTGTCCTCCTCGTCAGAGAAAGAACCAGAACTCCACTCTCTGGCCTCGTCAAGGTATTCTCTTGTCTCGTCAGAAACTGTCTCGTCAAGAACTGTCTTGTCTAACACTGACTCGTCAAAGTCTGCCTCGTCAAGAACTGTCTTGTCTAACACTGACTCGTCAGAGCCTGCCTCGTCAAGAACTGTCTTGTCAAAAACTGTCTCGTCAGAGTCTGTCTCGTCAGAAGCTGCCTCGTCAGGATCTGTCTCGTCAGGAACCTCTCTGGCCTCGTCAAGAACCTCTCTTGCCTCGCCTAGGACTTCTGTTCAAAGTCAAGCACGTAAGAGAACTGTTTGTTACTCTACACCCAACCTCTACCCCTGTGCACAGGTGGACCCCCTTGGCGGCGGACCTGCGTCCCCAGCTGACGGGGTAACACCAACATGCACACGTAGCGGTTCGCTACCACCACGACTACCGGTACGTCTTGCTCCACAAATTCCTGAATTGTTACTGTATCAGTTACAGGAGTACTGGCCACCGTTACCGGTGGAGTTTGTGTCATCGTCATCTGTCGTGTCATCGTCACCACGTTCTGTGGAATCACTCACCTCGTCATCATCTGGATTGTCATGGTCACCACGCTCAGTGGAGTCACTCGTCTTGTCATCAGCTGGATTATCATCGTCACCACATTCTGTGGAATCATTGGTCTTGTCATCAGCTGGTTTGTCATCGTCCCGGTCTGTGGTGTCACAGCCGGAGTCTCTGGAAGACCTATCCTCGCCACAGTCACAGGTGGAAGCCTCAGCACGTTCACGGACACCTTCACCTCCACGTTGCACGGCCGCTGGTTCTCAGCAGGACGTAACCTGTGCTTCTCCCAAGTAAGCCTCACCACTGATAGCTTGTCATTAGCGTGGAACAAAAGTAATTGTCTGTGCTTATATGTTCCAGGGTTGCCGGGTCTCTGTCCAGAGTGCTCAGCTCCAGTGACCAGGATACTATCCACGCTCTCACATTTGCACTACACACCCTTTCACTATAATAAAGATTATTGTTCACTAATTTACCTGTGTCAGTGTCTGTCTCCTGGGTCCCGAAACATGTCAGTACGACTCCGTCACGTTGACCCAGCGGACAGCTCACTGTCACGCTTAATTAACACTCTTAGCGCCCGGGTAGATTTGCTAGCCCACCAGCAGACAGTAATCTTGAATCAATTGACTCATATTAATGGTCGGCTGGACCGTTTGGAGGGACACCAAACGTTTCCCCCGACCGCAAGTACTTCAACCCCTGCAGGCTTAGCGTCAGGACTAGCTAACACCTCCTCGTCCTCTTGCCTCACTCCTATTCCAACACCTGCCCGGTTCAGCGGAAAACTCGGGGAAGCTCGAGGATTCATTTTACAGTGTGAATCAGTTTTTCTGCGTGTGCCTGGGGATTTGGCACTAATGACTGGCGCCTAGCGGCTGCCCCAGCCTTGGATGCGCTCTGCAGAGCGTGCCCAAATGCCAAGTCACGTTTCGTTACCTTGTACATGTGTAATGACAATAAAGTTGAATCTCATCTCTCATCTCATTTTTCCCTCGACTCTAGCCGGATAGACTATGTCATAAATTTGCTGGCTGGTAGAGCCTTGGACTGGGCTTATTTGATCATGGCTAGACTTAGCTATTCTTTGCTTACCTACCAGGAGTTTGTGACTGAGTTTCTGTCTGTATTTGATCACACGGATAGGGGAGAGGTGTTGACAGAACGTTTTTTAAGCCTACAGCAGGGAAAGAGATCAGCTGCAGATTACGCCATTGACTTCCGGGTCTTAGCCACAGAGATTGGGTGGGGGGAGCCATCTCTTTGTGGTATTTTCCTACGCAGTCTTAACGACGAGCTAAAGGATGAGTTAGCGGCACGGGATAAACCAGATAACTTGCACGATTTAATTGCTTTAGCAGTTAGTATCGATAGTAGGTTAAGGGAACGGGCGGCTGGTCGGCAAGTTACTTCCCGTCCGGTTAAACTCCGCCCTCGTGTCACTGACTCGCTTCCTCTCACTTTACCCGTGTCAGAGAAGGCCCCGGATCAGGAAGCCATGATTGTTGGTCATTCTAAGGTGTCTGCAGCTGAGAAACAACGCCGTAGGGATCAAGGCCTGTGTTTTTATTGTGGGAAGGAGTCACATGAGGTTTCTGAATGTCCTAGTAAGTTAAAAGGGAAAGGCCCGTGGATCGCAGTAGGGGGATTCACGGGCAAGAACACAGAGGAACCCCTTACTTGTTGTCATTTACCCCTCAGACTCATTCATACTCACACAGAACACTCCACACTGGCATTAGTCGATTCTGGAGCTGAGCAAAATTTCATTTCTAGAGACCTGACAACCCAGATGGGCCTTAGTTGTCAGACTTTAGAACCCCCTGTCAGATTGATTACCCTGTCCAAGGCGTCGTTGACTACCATTAACCTTCAGACAGCGCCTGTGTCCGTTATTGTTTCAGGGAATCACAGGGAGGAGATTCAGTTCCTAGTGCTCCCCGTTTCCTCTTCGCCCGTTATTCTGGGATATCCCTGGCTGCGCCTACATAACCCCACTATTGATTGGCAAACTGGGAGAATAACGGCATGGAGTACGTTCTGCCTTAGTGCCTGTCTCCAATCAGCGGCGTGTGCCCCATCCGTGAAAGTGCCTCTGCCCGATTCATCTCCACCGGATTTATCTAAGGTACCTGAGGTTTATCACGATTTGGGGCAAGTGTTCAGCAAATCTCGGGCGTTGTCTTTACCCCCCCATCGTCCGTATGACTGCGCCATTAATCTGAAGGCTGGGGCCCCACTACCTGCTAGCCGCCTTTACAGCCTGTCAGCCCCGGAGCGCGAGGCCATGGATACATACATTAAGGAATCCTTGGCCTCTGGTATCATCCGCTCGTCATCTTCGGCCGTGGGGGCCGGTTTTTTCTTTGTTGGTAAGAAGGACGGTTCACTACGCCCCTGTATTGACTTCCGGGGGCTGAATGAAATAACGGTCAAGGATAAATATACACTGCCCTTGATGAACACTGCGTTTGACTCCCTCCAGGGGGCATCATGGTTTACTAAACTGGACCTCAGGAATGCCTACCATCTAGTGCGCATTAGAGAAGGAGATGAGTGGAAGACGGCTTTTCGGACCCCCAGCGGTCATTTTGAGTACCTGGTAATGCCGTTTGGGTTGACTAACGCCCCAGCCATTTTCCAGCGTTTGATTAACGATGTACTACGGGATTTTTTGAACTCATTTGTTTTCGTTTATCTTGATGATATCCTCATCTTCTCCCGCTCACTAGAGGAACATCGAGTGCATGTCCGTAGGGTATTACAGCGCCTCCTGGAGAACCAGTTGTTCGTCAAGGCCGAAAAATGTGAGTTTCACACTGATCAGACCTCCTTCTTAGGATTTATTATTGCTCGTAACCAGGTGATTACTGACCCTGCCAAGGTCAAGGCAGTGGTGGAATGGCCTGCACCCACCTCCAGAAAGCAGCTTCAAGGGTTTCTGGGGTTTGCTAATTTTTATAGGAGGTTCGTGCCTAACTTTGGTAATATTGCTCGTCCTTTGACTGCTCTCACCTCCCCTAAGATTTCATTCTGCTGGAGTAAGGAAGCAGCCGATGCTTTTGAGAAGCTCAAGAGGGAGTTCGCCTCGGCCCGAGTCCTTACCCAGGTGGACCCGAAGCTTCAGTGCTTGGTGGAGGTGGACGCGCCTGATGCGGGAGTTGGAGCAGTACTCTCCCAACGATCTCCTGTGGATGGTAAGATTCGCCCTTGTGCTTTTTTCTCTCATTGTCTCTCCCCTGCAGAGAGGAATTACAGCATCGGGGACAGGGAGTTACTGGCTGTGAAATTGGCCTTGGAGGAATGGAGACATTGGCTGGAGGGGGCTGCTCAGCCGTTCGTGGTTTGGACTGATCACCGTAATCTGGAGTACCTCAGGACGGCTAAGCACCTGAATGCACGCCAGGCTCGCTGGTCCCTCTTCTTCGGCCGGTTTAATTGTACCATCACGTACCGGCCGGGAAGCAAGAACGGTAAGCCAGACGCTCTCTCCCGGCAGTTTGACCCTCCATCCTCCGAGGACCAGGAGACCCCTATCCTGCCGCCTTCCTGCGTCGTGGGCGCCCTGTCCTGGGGAATCTGCAAGACGGTTCGCCAGGCCCAGAAGACTGAGCCGGACCCTGGGGGGGGGGGGGGGGGGGGGCAGGCCGCTTGTTTGTTCCACGCGCTGTCCGAGGCAAGGTGATTGAGTGGGGTCACGCTTCCAAGTTGGCTTGTCATCCTGGAGTGGGTCGGACTGTGGATCTCCTCCAAAGGACCTTCTGGTGGCCAGGGTTGCGGAAGGACGTTGTTGGCTATATCCGGGCCTGCCCTCAGTGCGCCACCGGGAAGACGACGTCATCTCCCCCGGCGGGCTTACTTCATCCATTACCTGTTCCTTCACGCCCCTGGTCTCATGTAGCTATGGACTTTGTGACTGGGTTACCCACTTCAGATGACTACACCACAGTGTTAACCATTGTTGACCGGTTCTCGAAGGCGGCCCATTTTGTGCCACTTCGGGGTCTGCCTTCGGCCCAGGAGACTGCGGACCTCCTGGTGCAACACGTGGTACGTCTTCATGGCATCACTGCGGATATTGTGTCTGATCGAGGACCCCAGTTTGTATCTCAAGTTTGGAAGGCCTTCTGCACGGCACTTGGAGCCACTGCCAGCCTCTCCTCTGGCTATCATCCCCAAAGTAATGGTCAGTGTGAGAGGGCTAATCAGGAGCTGGAGGCCGCCCTCCGTTGTGTCATCTCCTCCTGCTCATCCTCCTGGAGCAAGTTCCTGCCCTGGATTGAGTATGCTCACAACGCCACGATCTCCACGGCCACGGGCGTCTCCCCGTTTAAAGCCTCATGTGGGTTTGATCCTCCGTTGTTTCCTGAGGAGGAGAAGGAGGTAGCGGTTCCTTCAGTCCAGGCACATATTAAGTGCTGTCGGCGAGTGTGGCTCCTCACTCGCCAAGCTTTGTTGAAGACCACTGAACGTAATATCCAGGTGGCCAACCGACATAGGAGACCCGCCCCGGACTATAAGGTGGGTCAGAAGGTTTGGTTATCTACTCGGAATATTGGTGTGCCGGCTGAAAAGCGTAAGCTAACTAAACGCTTTATTGGTCCCTACACCATTAATCGGATTGTTAACCCTGTGTCTGTGCGCTTGTCTCTCCCCTCTTCGATGCGTATCTGCCCCACTTTTCATGTCTCCCAGGTCAAGCCGTACGTCTCTGACCCCCTGTGCCCTGCTCCCGCGGCACCCCCACCCCCAAGGATGATCGATGGCCATCCGGCCTGGGGGGTGACTGCCATCTTGGATGTTCGCAGGCGGGGTCGGGGCCTTCAGTATTTGGTGGACTGGGAGGGCTTTGGACCGGAGGATCGGTCTTGGATTCGCCCAGCGTTGATCTTGGATAAGCAGCTGATTCGCGACTTCCACCTGGCGAATCCAGGTAGGATTGGGCAGGTGCCTGGAGGCACTGCTAGAGGGGGGAGTACTGTCATGGCGGCCTCTGGGCCACCATTGGCATCATTATCTCCAGCTGTGCACAGATCCACAGGTGTTAATCAGCAGCTGTTAAAAGCCAGCGTTGCTGACAGCTCAGTACGGAGTCGTCTGTCCTCCTCGTCAGAGAAAGAACCAGAACTCCGCTCTCTGGCCTCGTCAAGGTATTCTCTTGTCTCGTCAGAAACTGTCTCGTC
The DNA here is from genome assembly GCA_020510985.1 of Pholidichthys leucotaenia. NCBI lineage: Eukaryota > Metazoa > Chordata > Actinopteri > Cichliformes > Pholidichthyidae > Pholidichthys > Pholidichthys leucotaenia. The sequence goes on from CM035838.1 coordinate 406,049,637, forward strand.
AAGAACTGTCTTGTCTAACACTGACTCGTCAAAGTCTGCCTCGTCAAGAACTGTCTTGTCTAACACTGACTCGTCAGAGTCTGCCTCGTCAAGAACTGTCTTGTCAAAAACTGTCTCGTCAGAGTCTGTCTCGTCAGAAGCTGCCTCGTCAGGATCTGTCTCGTCAGGAACCTCTCTGGCCTCGTCAAGAATCTCTCTTGCCTCGCCTAGGACTTCTGTTCAAAGTCAAGCACGTAAGAGAACTGTTTGTTACTCTACACCCAACCTCTACCCCTGTGCACAGGTGGACCCCCTTGGCGGCGGACCTGCGTCCCCAGCTGACGGGGTAACGCCAACACGCACACGTAGCAGTTCACTACCACCACGACTACTGGTACGTCTTGCTCCACAAATTCCTGAATTGTTACTGTATCAGTTACAGGAGTACTGGCCACCGTTACCGGTGGAGTTTGTGTCATCGTCATCTGTCGTGTCATCGTCACCACGTTCTGTGGAATCACTCACCTCGTCATCATCTGGATTGTCATGGTCACCACGCTCAGTGGAGTCACTCGTCTTGTCATCAGCTGGATTATCATCGTCACCACATTCTGTGGAATCATTGGTCTTGTCATCAGCTGGTTTGTCATCGTCCCGGTCTGTGGTGTCACAGCCGGAGTCTCTGGAAGACCTATCCTCGCCACAGTCACAGGTGGAAGCCTCAGCACGTTCACGGACGCCTTCACCTCCACGTTGCACGGCCGCTGGTTCTCAGCAGGACGTAACCTGTGCTTCTCCCAAGTAAGCCTCACCACTGATAGCTTGTCATTAGCGTGGGACAAAAGTAATTGTCTGTGCTTATATGTTCCAGGGTTGCCGGGTCTCCGTCCAGAGTGCTCAGCTCCAGTGACCAGGATACTTTCCACGCTCTCACATTTGCACTACACACCCTTTCACTATAATAAAGCTTATTGTTCACTAATTTACCCGTGTCAGTGTCTGTCTCCTGGGTCCCGAAACATGTCAGTATGGAGGGAATTCAACCCCAATGTAAAAGATTATACTTTTTATTCAACGCCACATTCATCTTACTCAAGGATTGATTACTTTTTTATGTTTAATAGAGACATTGGAAGAGTAAAAACATGTAAAATAGGACTGATGGATCTCTCTGACCACAGTCCGATCTATATGGACTTAAACATCCAAAAATACACAAATAATACATTTTCCTGGAGGTTGAATTCAAATGTCCTGAAAGGACCACTGAAAGATGAATTGGAATCAGATATTCTCAGATATTTGGAAGAAAACGATAATGGAGAAGTATCCCCTTTAATACTGTGGGATGCGTGCAAAGCTGTAATAAGGGGAAAAATTATTGCAAAACTGGCAACCCAAAAGAAACTGAGACAAGAAAAACTAATCACACTAGAGTCAGAACTCAAGAACCTAGAAAAAGAACACAAAGACAACACTCATTCTAATGGCTCGCTCAAGATTAAAGAAATTAAAAATCAAATAAATGAGATCTACACAATAGAAATCCAGAAGAAACTTACATTTCTGAAACAAAAACACTATGAAGCAGGCAGTAAATCGGCAAAATTACTAGCCTATAAATTGAGGAAACAACAAACAGAAAGAGCAATCTACAAAATCAGAGACCCAGTATCAAAGGAAATAAAATTCAGAATTCAGGATATTCTTAAAAGCTTCGAGAATTACTATAAGAACTTATACTCCCACAAAAAACATAAAAACGCATCCGAGACATTCCTAAACACATTAAACCTTCCCCAACTTACAGAATCACAAAATAAAACACTACTGTCAGAAATACAACCTAAAGAATTGGAAAAAGCAATTATGAAACTTAAAGCTAACAAATCCCCAGGAGCAGATGGCTATACAGCAGAATGGTACAAAACCTTTAAACAGCAACTATCTCCTCTCCTCCTGAAAACATTTAACTATGTCCTCCACACAGGGGAAATCCCCCCTCCTGGAGAGAAGGGGTCATTGCAGTTATACCTAAACCTGAAAAGGATAAACTAGAATGCTCCAACTACAGACCAATCAGTGTATTAAATCAGGACTATAAGCTTTTTACCACTATCCTTGCCAAAAGGTTAGAAAACATACTGACAGACTTAATTCACTTAGACCAAACAGGTTTTATAAGACAAAGACAGACACAAGACAACATTCGACGCACTTTACACATAATTCATCATATAAAAAAATATAACTTAAATGCAGTCATATTGGGATTAGATGCTGAAAAAGCATTCGATTCGGTTGACTGGTCTTTCCCATATAGAATCTTATCCAGTTTCAATTTTCATAACAACTTCATTAGAACTATACAGGCATTATATAAAAAAGCAACAGCTAAAATAAGGATTAACGGTAATTTATCATCATCTTTTGAGCTGGAAAGAGGATGTCGTCAAGGCTGCCCCTGTCTCCACTGCTCTTTGCAATCTTCATAGACCCTCTGAGCCAATGGATAAGACAAAATCAAGAAATTCAAGGTATTACACTTGGTCAGAAGGAACATAAAATAGCACTCTTTGCTGATGACATTTTAATATACCTAGGGCAGCCAGACACTTCTTTACCAGAACTAATCTCAGTTTTTTCAGACTATGGAGATTTATCGGGGTACAAATTAAACATGCATAAAACCCAAGTTTTAACATTCAACTATGACCCAAATCATTATTCACTAAGTGAACTCAAAACTAACTGGGAGTTGGAATCTATGAAATATCTGGGGGTCAATATCCCGAAACAACTCAACAAAATTATAACACTAAACTATGATCCACTGGTGACAAAAATAAAATCTGACCTAGCAAGATGGAATATGATACCATTCTTAGGTACTGCACAAAGAATTGAAGCAGTCAAAATGAATATACTTCCACGTCTTCTATACCTTTTCCAAACAATACCGGTAGAACCTCCCCAAAAAACATGGCAGGAGCTGGACAGAAGGATCTCAAGATTCATATGGCAGGGCAAGAGACCTAGAATCAGATATAGAACCTTACAGCTAAACAAAGACAAAGGTAGGCTCGCGCTGCCAAATATCAGGGACTATTTTATAGCTGCACAAATTAAAACTTTAGTAGAGATATGTAACCCAGTCTACACTGCACAATGGAAGGAGATGGAATAACAAGTGACATCCCCCTACAGGCGATAATAGGGAACAATGCCTTACCTAAACTCTTGAATAACACTAACCCGTGGATAGAGACCCCGCTAAAAATTTGGTTTAAGATAGTCAGAGAGAATCAAGCTAAAGAGCCCTATCGACTTCTGCAATGGATTGCCTATGATCAAGACTTTACCCCCAATAAAACAGACACTAGATTTAAAGAGTGGAAATAGAAAGGGCTGATAAAATATTACGATTTTTTTAAGGGGCAAACTTTAAGAAGTTTTGAAGATTTGAAAAAACAAGGTCTAATAAATCAAGATCTTTACAGGTTCTTTCAGCTTAGACACCACATAAACAATATACTTAAAAAGGAGGATTTGGAAAGGACCCAGTCAGGTGTTCTGAAGGTCTTCTTAATGGCATATAAAGGGATCCCAGGGATCAGATACATTTCTAAAATATACCAAGGTCTTCAAGACTTAAAAGGAGACAACACATCATATATAAAAGAGAGATGGGAAAAAGAGGGGAATTTCACTTTACAATTGGAAATATGGGAAAAGCTAAATAAACAGCAATGGAAAAGCACCTCATCCCTGCAGTGGAGAGAATTTGGATGGAAAAATTTGGTAAGATTTTTCAGAACACCTGCACAAAACAAATTTACCCATAAGGGGTTGAACTGTTGGTGCTTGTGTGGTGAAAAGACTGCAAATCATTTACATGTGTTTTGGTCATGCCCAGTTATCCACCAATATTGGACCAATGTACAGACAATATTGGGGAAAATATTCAAAATAACAGTTCCCTTTTCTTTTGTAACTTTGTATTTGGGTTTACTACCAGACTCACTGGAAAGACGAGGAGATAAATACTTATTCAATGTTTTAATATTGGCAAGTAAAAAAGCCCTAACTAAAAAATGGATGCTGAAAGACTGTCCTACACCTGAAGATTGGATTAACGTGATTCAAGACATTTACTCGATGGAAAAGTTGACATTCGCACTGAGACAGGACATGGATGGATTCATGAACTTTTGGCAACCCTGGATCGCATATGTGTCTTCCATTAGATCTAATCTTTGACAAATACCATTTCAATAATGGTCCCACTCTTTGTTCCAACGCTACTCAGATGCTCTTTTACTTTTAATTACTTAATTTTCTGTTTGTTTGTTTTTTGCTGTTCTGTTTGTTTGTTTGTTTGTTTGTTTTATTTTATTCTCTTTAATTTCACTTTTTCTTTCACTTTAAAAAAAAGGGGGGGTGTTGTAATAATTATCCTACCAATGTTGTCAAATAGCAAAAAATAAGGGAGCATGTGATGAAAATGTAAACAATGCAATGCTGTTTACCTGTATACCCTTTAAAAAACTTTTTAAAAAAAATAGGCGTCTAGGAATGGGAGTTTGACTCCGAATTAGGATTTGAGCTCAGGAAAGAAAAAAAAATTAATTCCTAGACGTTTAAAGAAAAACCTTAAAATACACAGAAGTTTACACAAACACAATATTCCATGTTCTCTAGTCTACAGTCTGTAGAAAAAACATGTGCGAGAAGTCTCCTTTGTTGTGTGGCAGTGAAGTGATCTATTTGTTCTCCTGTGGTGATCTTCTGAAACTTTCAGTGAGAGTGGTCGAAGAAGGAGAGGAAGAAGAAAAAGGGTTGAAAAGAGGGTGTCTCTCCTCTTTATCTGCGGACAACTTTTGCGGGCTTCCGGGGATTGGCAGGAGCCCCAGCCAATAGTCTTCCTTCGTGGGCAGGTTTTATGAACTTTAGTCCAATGAACAGGCTTTTGTCTGTAAGGAACCAATGGAATGAAAGAGCTGAAGCCCAGCATAGGCTGGGTGGTGATTGGCTGATACCAGTCCTCACAGGATGACACACAATTTTAATACACTGGGGATTCTTAACCTACTTATGTACAGTATAAGATAAGATAAGATAAGATAAGCCTTTATTAGTCCCACAATGGGGAAATTCCAGGATTGCAACAGCATAGGGATAGCAACACTCAGAGCAACAATCAGAAGGCAAGAAAAAACAACATCTAGTAAACATATGTCCATATTACTATAAATGTATATATATAGACACACAGTGCAGAGCATTATGGCTGGTGGATGTGCAGCAGAAAGTCTAAGCTCTCTCTCCGCGGATGCAGCGGGCCAGCTGGAAGTCTTTGGGCATGACGGTGACCCCCTTAGCGAACAAGAGACCACCAGGTGGGTCTCGCTGGTCTCCTGCAGAGCCATGACGGTGAAACTCAGGAAACGCAGGACGGTCTTGAAGTCCTGAGCGATCTCCCTCACCAGGCGCTGGACGGGCAGCTTACGGATGAGCAGCTCCGTGGATTTCTGGTAGCGACGGATCTCTCTCAGAGCCACGGACCTGTGACGGCGAGGCCTCTTCACTCTGCCGGTGGCCAGAGCGCCTCTCCGAGCAGCCCTGTGGCTAGCTGTCTCCTGGGGGGCTTCTTCCTCCAGTAGATTTTACGGGCGGTCTGCTTGGTTCTTGCCATCGCTCTTTATTATTCTGTCTTATATTTCTTTCACGCCGCCTAAACTCCAGCCCGGCACCCGCTTCGTTTTCGCTACAGCTCCCGGTATGTCGAGTTTCCCATTAGCACCGGGCGGCGGCCAAGTGCTAGCTAGCACTAGCTCCTCCCCGCTGTAACGTCTCCCGCTGCAAACCGTGGCTCCGTCCGCCGACCCGGGAGACCCCCGGGGCGATCCGTGCGTCCGTGATATATATACAGAGTGAAAGGTGTAGAAAGAAGAAGGAAGATAAAAAAAAGGCTGTTGCAACAGGCAGCCGACTCGTGTGGCGCCGCCGGTCCGGCGGAACCGGAAATATAAAGTCTAAGCTAGCTTTAGTGATTCGTGCAACTTTATAACTAGTGCTTTTAAAATAACATGCAAGAATAAACATTCATTGAAACATTTTAACATGCACATATTTAAAATCAAGGATTAATATATATTTCAAACCCATTGATTGTCCACAGAATATCAAAGTCCCACCAAGGCAGAAATCTTCAACAAATGGTGTCCTTAGAATTGTCCTGAGAAATGAAACTTGAAGAGTTAATTTCAGTCCAAAACTTGTACAGTCAAAGTGAGCGTCTATTCCATAGACGTCCACCAGGGGTAGTGTCAAGCTGTGGCCAATCCAAGGCCTTAGTGAATGCCTTTAAGGCTTTATGGTATGCCTGTTGAATATAAACCTGTCTTAGTTGAGGAAGTCCCCAAGTTATTTATGATGTGAGTTAATAGATTGAGAGCATTCCTTAGCTTTGCTCAACCAAAGAATGTTGGTTCAGCTGTGGTCTGGAGAATGAAAAAGCAGTTCTTGACTGGCCTTTTCCTGGGTGAAACAATGTCTTTAAGATGAAGAATAATTTTGTTGATGAGCCAAAGCAAGATGATGCTACACGAGTAAGTGGCAATTTGGCTCGCCCATATTCCCTACTCTGTTCCTCCATTGACAGCTCTCGCTTTCTCGCCACAGGTGGATTGATTCTTCTGCTGAGTGGCTGTTTAATTAACTGTGTGCTGTTTTCTCACATTTAATAAACTGTTGAACATTCCCCCCTTGTGTGGTGCCATCCTGTGCTAGCATTGTACACGTGAACTGTCAGCATAACCATGACAGAACAAGCCAGCCTGGACGATAGCTCAGCTGGTGCTTCGCCACAGGAGCTGTCAGCTCTGGATCGCTTGTCAGTGACTGAGCACCATCTCGTTGTGCTGACGCAGCAGGTAACAAACCTAGTCCAGCTTTGGTCTCAATCATCTCCCCCGGCTCCGCCTCCTCAGCCTGCTCCCCGCACTACGGTGTGGCGTACCACCACCATTCCCACGCCTACCCCGTATGTGGGGAAGGTGGGGAAATATATGAGTTTTGTAATTCAGGTACTGTACATATGTACATATGTATTTGGAACAGGTCGGGGAGGAGAACCCGGGGGACACGGCCAAGATACAGCTTTTTATGCTGCTATTGAAGGATTGACCCCTTGATTGGGCACGCTCCACATTAGACAACCCTGAGGGGCGGCGCTATATGTTCAATCAATTTGTTGACGCCTTCACTTGCACGTTCGATCTGTCCGAGAGTGAGGGTAATGTGATGAGCCGCCTAATATAGAGGGCTTATCCAGGACTTTGTGGACTGGTGCCGTCGGAACTGCCTCCAGATCAACGCGAGGAAAACTAAGGAGCTGGTGGTGGACTGCCCCAGGCATGGGCAGCCCCTCACAGCACCAGTAAATATACAGGGAACAGACATCGAGATGGTGACATCCTATAAGTACCTGGGTATTCATCTGAACAATAAACTAGACTGGTCACACAATACTGACGCACTCTACAAGAAGGGACAGCGCAGGCTGTTCCTGCTGAGGAGACTCAGGTCTTTTGGTGTACGAGGGGCGCTGCTGAAGTCATTCTATGACACGGTGGTGGCATCAGCCATCACTTTTGGAGTGGTCTGCTGGGGCAGTGGCATTACTGCAGCCGATAGGAAGAGACTGAACAAACTGATTAAGAAAGCTAGCTCTGTCCTGGGGCAGCGCCTTGATCCGATGGAGGAGATAGGAGAGAGAAGGACGGTGGCTAAACTGTCATCTCTGCTGGAGTCCGAGTTCCACCCTATGCAGGACATACTGGATGCACTGAGGAGCTCATTTAGCAGCAGACTACATCATCCCAGGTGCACAACCGAGAGGTTTCGTAGGTCCTTCCTACCAACGGCTGTCAGACTGTACAACCTAAGCAGGGCTGCTCGCAGAGATAGCAAAAAGACGTAACAAACTAATAGTTTTTTTGAATGCAAAAGATGCAATAGACTTACACAATGGTCCTCTCCGGCATACAACTAGGAACATACCGGTCGCTATGGAGGGTGAGAATATGTATGGGCACATAATCATACCATGTAGGATAACTAAATAGACGGTTATGCTGTTTCATCCCACCTAGCAACAATGCTCTGCACTGTGTGTGTTTATATCTTTACATATTTATTCCATCTAGCTACAATGCTCAGCACTGGGTGTGTTTATATTTATATATCTATATATTTATTCCATCTAGCTACAATGCTCCGCACTGTGTTTTTATATATCTACATATTATTCCATCTAGCTACATTGCTCCGCACTGTGTGTGTTTATATACTTGCATATTTATTCCACCTAGCTGCAATGCTCCGTACTGTGGGTGTTTATATATTTACATATTTATTCCATCTAGCTACAATGCTCTGCACTGTGTGTTCATATATTCATATATTTATTCCATCCAGCAACAATGCTCTGCACTGTGTGTCTGTGTGTGTGTGTGTATATATACATTTTATAGTAATATGTACATATGTATATTAGCTGCTCTTGCTTGCTTGTTTTTTTTCTTGCCTTCTGATTGTTGCTCTGAGTGTTGCTATCCCTGTGCTGTTGCAATCCTGGAATTTCCCCGTTGTGGGACTAATAAAGGCTTATCTTATCTTATCTTATCTTATCTTAATGACGCTCCTCAATGGCACCCAATCAGCAGCTGAGTACTTGGTGGAGTTCCGAGTTGTTGCTGCAGACTTGGGGTGGAATAAAATTCCTCCATGGGTTGAACGAACAGCTGCAGGATGAACTGGTGGTTCACCCTGTCCCTAAGACCCTCGACGATCTAATAGCTCAAGCAGTTGGTTTGGATAACTGGCACCATGAGTGAGTGAAGGAGCGCAAGGCCTCCTCTTGCCTGCGCGCCATGTGCAGACCTGCCATGACTACTGACACTGGCGGCACCACCTCTTCGCCCGAGCCGATGGAGCTCTTGCAGCATCTCACCGATGATGAGTGAAGGGCCGGCACATGTCCACACTGTGGTTTGTTGAATCACAGCCGGGACGAATGCCGCCAGCAGCCAAAAGACACAGCCCGTCAGCAACCATGGGGGGTCTGGCGGTCGGGACTAAGATCACTCCCCCCGGTAATTTGTCTATTTCGGCCCTCGTACAGCTGCCAGGGGCCGAGAGGAGGGTTAAGGCGCTGGCTGACTCGGGGTTGGAGGGTAATTTTGTATCTGCTGAATTTGTTAAACAGGTGGGTATTCCCACACATGAATTGCCCCGTGATCAGAGAATCACAACCATACCTGGCCAGGAGGTCGCGGTAGTCACTCGTAGCATGGTGCCGATCTCCATCCTCCTTTCCAGGAACCACCGGGAGGAACTAACTTTCTTAGTTCTCCCTATTTCATCTTCCCTGGTGTCCTTGGGTATCCATAGCTCCGGAGGCATAACCCTATGATCAAGTGGGTCCAAAACACCATCTCCTCCTGGAACCCCTTTTGCATGGCCCATTGTATGCACTCAGTGGAGTGCACCCCCTCTCTATCCGTCTCCCCCTCTCCGGTCGAACCGCTGGACCTCAGCCTCGTTCCCTGGGCTTATCACGATCTTGAAGAGGTCTTTAACAAGTCTAGAGCATTGTCGCTGCCACCTCACCGCTCTTATGACTGTGCCATAGACCTCATCCTGGGGGCGAGGCTGCTGACCAGTTGGCTGTACAGCATTTCTGGGCCAGAGAGGGAGGCGATGGAGAGGTATATAAAGGAGTCACTGAACACCGACCTTATTCGGCCACCTTCGGCTCCTCTTGGAGCCAGGTTCTTCTTCGTTGGAAAGAAGGATGGCTTGCTGCACCCGTGTATCGACTATTAGGAACTTAAAGCTATTACCATTCAGGACAAGTACCACCTACCCTTAATCAATTCAGCGTTCGAGCTCCTTCAGCATTCACGGGTGTTTACCAAATTGGATCTCAGGAATGCGTATCATTTGGTCCACATTTGCGAGGGCGATGAGTGGAAGATGGCATTTAAGACACACCGGGGGCATTTTGAATAGCTTGTGATGCCCTTTGGGCTCACTAACGCCCCCGCCGTCTTCCAGCAGTTAATTAACGACGTCCCCCGTGATATAAGATAAGATAAGCCTTTATTAGTCCCACAACGGGGAAATTCCAGGATTGCAACAGCACAGGGATAGCAACACTCAGAGCAACAATCAGAAGGCAAAAAAAAAAACAAAAAACAAAAAAAAAACAAGCAAGCAAGAGCAGCTAATATACATATGTACATATTACTATAAAATATATATATACACACACACACACACAGACACACAGTGCAGAGCATTGTAGCTGGATGGAATAAATATATGAATATATGAACACACAGTGCAGAGCATTGTAGCTAGATGGAATAAATATGTAAATATATAAACACCCACAGTACGGAGCATTGCAGCTAGGTGGAATAAATATGCAAGTATATAAACACACACAGTGCGGAGCAATGTAACTAGATGGAATAATATGTAGATATATAAAAACACAGTGCGGAGCATTGTAGCTAGATGGAATAAATATATAGATATATAAATATAAACACACCCAGAGCAGAGCATTGTAGCTAGATGGAATAAATATGTAAATATATAAACACACACAGTGCAGAGCATTGTTGCTAGGTGGGATGAAACAGCATAACCGTCTATTTAGTTATCCTACATGGTATGATTATGTGCCCATACATATTCTCACCCTCCATAGCGACCGGTATGTTCCTAGTTGTATGCCGGAGAGGACCATTGTGTAAGTCTATTGCATCTTTTGCATTCAAAAAACTATTAGTTTGTTACGTCTTTTTGCTATCTCTGCGAGCAGCCCTGCTTAGGTTGTACAGTCTGACAGCCGTTGGTAGGAAGGACCTACGAAACCTCTCGGTTGTGCACCTGGGATGATGTAGTCTGCTGCTAAATGAGCTCCTCAGTGCATCCAGTATGTCCTGCATAGGGTGGAACTCGGACTCCAGCAGAGATGACAGTTTAGCCACCGTCCTTCTCTCTCCTATCTCCTCCATCGGATCAAGGCGTTGCCCCAGGACAGAGCTAGCTTTCTTAATCAGTTTGTTCAGTCTCTTCCTATCGGCTGCAGTAATGCCACTGCCCCAGCAGACCACTCCAAAAGTGATGGCTGATGCCACCACCGTGTCATAGAATGATTTCAGCAGCGCCCCTTGTACACCAAAAGACCTGAGTCTCCTCAGCAGGAACAGCCTGCACTGTCCCTTCTTGTAGAGTGCGTCAGTATTGTGTGACCAGTCTAGTTTATTGTTCAGATGAATACCCAGGTACTTGTAGGATGTCACCATCTCGATGTCTGTTCCCTGTATATTTACTGGTGCTGTGAGGGGCTGCCCATGCCTGCGGCAGTCCACCACCAGCTCCTTAGTTTTCCTCGCGTTGATCTGGAGGCAGTTCCGATGGCACCAGTCCACAAAGTCCTGGATAAGCCCTCTGTACTCAGCTTCATCTCCGCTGGAGATGAGACCAACGATCGCAGAGTCATCAGAGAACTTCTGTAGATGGCAATGTGTTGTGTTGTGTGAGAAGTCCGCAGTATAAAGAGTGAACAGGAAGGGAGCCAGCACCATTCCCTGGGGGGCCCCCGTGCTACTGATGATCGTGTCGGAAACACAGTCCCGGGTTGCGCAGTGGCGCAGTGGTTAGCACTGCGGCAGCACAGTTTACCCTTGGCCGGGGGATTGTGGGGATCGTGGGATCGTGGGTTCGATCCCAGCCCCCGACCAACAGTGATCTGTGTGGAGTTTGCATGTTCTCCCCGTGTTGCGTGGGTTTACTCCGGGATTTCTCCGGTTTCCTCCCACATGCCAAAGACATGCATGTTAGGTTAATTGGCTGTTCTAAATTGTCCCTAGATAGCTGTTTCCTATAGGCCCTTAGAATAGAGGGTTAGTATTAATGAAAGCGCTTTGAGTGGTCTTTGTGACTAGAAAAGCGCTATATAAGTGCAGGTTAGTTAGTTAGTTAGTTCTCACAAACTGAGGCCGGTTCGTGAGGTAGTCCAGGATCCATGATGACAGGTGCTGGTCCACCCCTGCGCGCAGCAGCTTGTCCTTCAGGATCATCGGTTGGATGGTGTTGAAAGCACTGGAGAAGTCAAAGAACATGATCCTCACCATATTCCTGGGCTTCTCCAGGTGGGACAGAGAACGGTGAAGGAGGAAGATCACCGCATCCTCCACCCCAATGCCATGCTGGTAGGCGAACTGGAGTGGATCCATCGCTGGTTCCACCAGGGGGCGGAGATGAGCAAGGAGCAGTCTCTCCAGGGTCTTCATCAAGTGGGACGTCAAGGCCACCGGTCTGAAGCTGTTCAGGTCTTTGGGGTGGGAAGTTTTTGGTACAGGTACCACACAAGATGTTTTCCACAGCTGTGGTACCCTCCCCAGTTTCAGGCTCATGTTGAAGATATATGTCACAATCCCACACAGCTGGTCTGCACAGGACTTGAGGAGCTTTGCGCTGATGCCGTCCGGTCCCGACGCCTTCCTCGCCTTGATCTTCCTCAGCTCCGTCCTCACCTGGGTCTTGGTCAGGGTCAGGATGGGGGGCTGTGTGTTGGGAGTGGGGGGGGGGGGGTGTCGGTGGAGTGGGGAGTGGGTAGCAGGACTATGCTGTATCAATTCGTATCAATTCGAATATGCTGTATCAATTCGTGTTTGTTTATCTTGATGACATTTTAATCTTCTCCCACTCGCCAGAAGAACATGAAGCCCATGTAAGGGCCGTTCTGCAATGGCTCTTGGAGAACCAGCTCTACCTCAAAGCCGAGAAGTGTGAGTTCTCAACTACATCTACCACCTTCTTGGGCTTCATAGTAGCCGAAGGGAGACTAATTGCCGACCCGGCCAAGGTGAAGGCAGTGCTGTATTGGCCAACTCCTCACTCCCGTAAGGAGCTCCAACGCTTCCTTGGGTTCGCAAACTTTTATCGCCAGTTCATAACGAACTATACTATAGTGGGGTGGCACTGCCTTTAACTCAGCTGACCCTTATTAAGGTCCCCTTTCGCTGAACCAAGGCAGCAGAGCAGGGATTTAACAAAGTAAATGCCTGTTCATAGACACATCTATCTTGGCGCAGGTTGACACGCAGCTCCAGTTCATCCTCGAGATGGACGCATCTGACACGGGGGTTGGCGCTGTGCTGTCGCAGCGCACATCCTCGAATCAGAAGCTCCAGCCATGCGCATATTTCTCTCATCGGCTTACACCGGCCGAGAGAAATTATGACGTGGGGGACAGAGAGCTGCTGGCCATTAAG